>LR990637.1:10750000-11950000 GCA_905147815.2 Phalera bucephala | reverse complement strand
CCAAAATATTCACTCCACCGGTTTAATACAGCTTGTGTATCTGCAAGAATGTCACCCTCCTTAGATTTTATCCTTTCCATTCTGGAACCTGACGAATCACCTCGAGACTTTCTCACTTTGCTCCTAAAGAGTTTAGTTCTTCGCCAGCCTGTCCTCCTCAATCGCACTGGCTCTGTTACGCTTTTCTTTCACTATAGTTTTGGTGGCATTCTTGCATTGCCGGTATATTTCTTTCTTCATCTCTGTCATACTGGCATTCAGGTACAAAGAAGAAACATAGTCCTGCCACGCTTTCTTCTTCCTTTCTACGGAGCTTTGTAACTCCACATCCCACCATGCATCACCTTTTGCTGTACTATGCTTCTTTGAGCAACCACATACTTCTTTCGCGGATTCTACCAAACTCTCTTTCAGGCTATTCCAGCATTCATCTATATTTGAGTCCGAAGAACCTGCTGTCAAAAGCTTGTACCGGACTCTGTCTTCATACATTCTTCTGACGCTCTCATCTTGCAACTTTTCAACCTTTATTCTTGCAAGGTCTCCGAAGGGGATACGCTCTCGCCAGTGCCTCTACTTTCTGAACAGACGACTAAACCGCGCAACCCCGAGATAGTGGTCTGATTCAAGAGTGGGGTCTCTATACGCACGTGTATCTTGGAGTTTGCTTCGGAGACGATTATCTAACAAGATCAAATCTATCATGCTTTTTTGTTCATTCCTTCTCCACGTGTACATATGTATATCCTTATGTTGGAATACATCCACAATGAGCTTACCTGCATCGTTCACTCTCTTATCACCATAAGGACCCAGAGCAGGGTCGCAAGTGTGCCACCTGGTTCCCAACCATCCGTTCAGATCGCCACACAAAATCACCTTTTCATTAGCCTCAGCCAGATCCAGAACTTCTCTGACATTATCCCAAAACTTCTCAAAGTCCTGGGGTGTCGACGAGCTTACGGGAGCATATGCTGCGACCAAAAATACTTGAGTGACACCCAGTTTTAAACGGACCCAGAGAATTCTCGCATCGTACAGGCCATAATCTCTCACTCCAGAGGCCAGGCGATGAGACAGCAAGATACCCACTCCAATGCTGGCATGACTGCTCTGCGGTACCCCAGACCACAGAGCCATCGTGCCATCAGGAAGATCACAGGTTTCACTGACCCTTCGCTTAGTCTCTGTTACACACAGAGCATCCAGGCGTCTCTCTTTCATCACATTAATCACCTCATGCATCTTATGTTCCATACTACCTCTTACATTCTAAGTGCCTATTCGGCACTCTGCACCACGTGCCACGACCACCACGACTTGCCAGTTCGGACCTAGAGTGATGGGTGGTGGTCCCCATCGCCGCTTCCACCTATATTGGTACCGACGGTATATTTAATATTTGTAAATATGTTTTCTACTCATATTTTTTTTCTCTATGATCGTGGAAGCGGAACAATATATTTTTAAGTCAACTTACGCTTGCCAATTACCTTATAACAAATCGTTCCCATATTAAATTGGTTACCAAACTTACCGATTATAGTTATCGATTCGAGTCGTATGACTGATTACAATCGATTCTTCTTCATTTATTTCTTTTTTAACGTAACCTAACACTAGGAATTATTCCAGTGACGTGAGTGCGTTTACAAAAATCAATTTCTCATACAAAAAACCAGACTGTAACAAATATTTGTGACTTGTGATTAAAGCTTGTCTAGACTGAGCATTGGAAACAAAAATGGCGCCGAAAAGTGACCTCAGTTACGCACGATGTGTGCGTGATCTGTGTTCGATTTTTTGAAAATTCGTTCAAAAATGTGTGCGTCCGCGTGGATGTGCGTACAACAATTTATCTACGCTATGGGTAGTGTTGGTGTTGGGTAGTGTTGGTGTTGGGTAGTGTTGGTGTTGGGTAGTGTTGGTGTTGGGTAGTGTTGGTGTTGGGTAGTGTTGGTGTTGGGTAGTGTTGGACATTTTAGAATTGTAGGATCAGTCGAATTTAATTTGCAATTAAATTAATGCCCCTAAGGGGGAGTTTTTGGCGGGAAGTCGAAGAGTGAAGTTGTCAATTTGTTTTAATGTGTAATGTTGGTGGAATATTAACCCTTATGTGTTCCTATATGTGCATGAGTGAAGGCAATTGTAACAAAGTGATAAAACGTGCCTTTTCGACTTCCCTCAAAACGGCCGTCGCAATTGGTATGTAAAGTATCCACCGCTTTACTTTCCAGGGTGGGGTACTTCATTAATTTCATTATCATCGTTATCATCAAGTTCATCGGGGAGTCGAATTAATTTAAACAAACACGATTACATATCTCACTGGACACTGGCAAAATACACTTAAAATTAGTGTAAAGCCATGACTTAAAGAAGAAGAAGAAGATTGCCCCTGAGGTACTTCGGAATAACAACGACTTTTGGACGTCAGACGCCTCAGTCCCTTTCGTGACCATGGTGCTGTAGAGCACTTTAAAACGTCGGGCACTTTAAAACTACAAATAAGCCGCAACGAAATCCGACATATCTATCTAGAGAAGTAGGAATCGATTTTTTGGCGGGTAATCGAAGAGGGATGTTGTCAATTTGTTTTAATTTCCAAAACTTGTGTAATTTGGAATTATAATGAGTAATGTTGGTGGAATATTAACCATTATGTATTCTTATATGTGCACGAGTGAAGGTAATTGTAACAAAGTGATAAAACGTGCCTTTTCGATTTCACTCAAAACGGCTGTTGCATTGGTATGTAAAGTACCCATCGCTTTACTATCGGGGGGGGGGGGGGGGGGGGGCACTTCATCAATTTCATAATCATCTTTGTCATCAAGTCCATCGGGGAGTTGAATTAATTTAGAATTGAATATTCGTAATACTTGACATTGACAAAATACGCGTCGTCGTGATGCCATAAACTTAAAAAAAAAGTAGGAATCCATTTAAGATTTGTAAGCTACACAAAGATTTGTTTCGTCCGGGAATCAAGCCCGCGACTACTCAACCGCGGGGCGCATAAGCTCTATAAAGCATCTGTCATCAAAATTCATTGTTTATATCATTGTGAATTATAATTTTTAATTTACCTTTTGGCACAAAAAATAATTACATGTTATTAATGGTACAGTACCCATGAATATAATTAACTTAATGAATTATAAGGACTTTATTTAGTTACATACTAACACGGCAGGTACACCATTTACTTTAGTATAAAAGAAAATATAAAAAAACGAGAATAATGAAATGTATGGAAGTGCAAATACAAGCTCATTCATTCCAGTCCCTCACAATACCTCAGACACTCAGACAAAATATCACTCCATGAATCCGCAAACGATCGCAACCAGGACTGCCGGCAAGGAGAGCGTTCAGTGCGGCGAGGGTGCGCGGGATTGTCGAACGAGCACGCGCTACTGTTCTACATGTTGGAACAGAAAACAATCTATTTTTCCTGTTCTTCCCCCCCTACCAGCCGCTACCGCCGTCCGCGACATTTTCTCACCGACCCTACCGAAGCCCTTACATCCCTTCTTTCGAAAACAGATACTGCACACAGGATCAGACACCAACCTCGCCGGCGAGCTCGAAGAATCCCTTGCCCGCCGGCCGGCGAAACACCTAGTATATGCCCTCCTCCATAGCGACTGCCCAAGCCGAGGCCGTTCCTCCTTGAGGCGCCCTTGAGCTAGTTGCCCCCTTGCTCTTCTGACTCGAGCGTAGTGGTTGCACGCTCGCCCTCTTGTCCGGTGAAGCTGTAAAGGACCCGCGGCCAACAGCGTAGATCAATTACACACACAAAACTTCTTATTCCTGGTTTATATGGAGTAACGTGCGTAAATACACAAAATTCATGTTAAAGTTTTTAGACGAAGTAGTGTTTGTAATACTTCAAAACTATTGGTAAAGTTATCGTACGAAAAAACATACGTAATTACAATAAACTTGAGGTAACTTAACCGTAGAAAATACAAATAAATAAATACCGTCATGTCTATATTCTCCAAGCGGGGGTGGCAGAGGTGTACTGAGTACACCGACTATTCGCCGACGATTGCAGGTCCCGTGTAATAAAGTCGCACACTTTATTACTATATACCGGGCACAATTCCAGACATCGGACTAAAACAGATTTGTCGATAGAAAAACTACATTTGTCCTACCTAGGACTTGAACCCAGAACCTCGTGATCACAAAGCGCATTATTCGCCACTAGACTATACGAACTTTTTTGTGTAAGTATAAAAAAACCCATGTTAACGTTATTATACAAAATGGCGTGTGTAAACAAATACAATAAAACCACATACCCGTAAGTATATATATAATACGGGCGAACCCACAAGCGCAAGCTAGTGTAAAATGTAATATTATAAAAGGTTACCCCTAATATGCAATAGAGTGAACACAAGCAGAACAGGGAAAGACATGGAGAGACTAACAGACGCTTTTAAATATTTCTGTCAGCCGAAAATGTGGTCATGATTGTATAATCATGAATCATGTATAATCATTAGGTATGTAGCGACCCTTATAAATCTACTACCTACCGATAGATGGTGCTGGCGATTCGCCTGTATGTCTAGAACGCGATATTAGAGTACGCACGACGTGTATCATATATACAAGCCCCCGACAACAGCTCTTGGGGAGAGTGGCAGACCCCGCCAGACACAACACCCGTCTGGCTGGAAGATCTTCCCTTTGAAAAATACTGCTATAACGTTCCTGCTAAAGGTAACTCAGCGAAATTCCTTGCGTTAACTCAGTAACTTAGGTGCAGTTTATTGCGCCGGCTAATTGCGTTAACTCAAAATTGCGCCATGGCGCAACAAAATGAAACGCGCCGAGTGAGCAGCGCGCCATTGGCACGCCGCGCTCACAGGCTCTTAGCACAAACAGTGTACAGCGCAAGTACTGCACTAGCTTATTATTCACTGAGTGAATGAATGAGACCGGTCCTGCGCTGTACGCCTACACATTTTGCGAGTTAACACATCAGGCGCAGTGGACTGAGTTAGCGCCATTGCGCGACGCAGCGCAGTGTTACACATAATTAGTCGTGATAAGACAGTAAAAATCTACAGAACTTTGACCTTCCATTTGACAACGCAAGCGCATCGCTTTGTGTGCACGAGGTCCTTGGTTCAAATCCTCGGTAATTTTTCTAACAATACACTTCCAGTATGAGTTCGGAGTCTGTTAATGGTGCCCGGTATATAGCAAGAGGCTCGCTCCCTATTACGTGGGACCTAACATCGTCGGCAAAACGTGGGTGTATTTAGTACATCTCCGCCATCCCCGCTTGGGGAATATAGACGTGACGGTCAGCTGAAAATGTGGTGATGATAAGACAGTAAAAATCTCCAGAACTTTGACCTTCCATTCATCAAGGTAATCAGCCAAAAGCCGTCGACTGCAGGACAGAAATCTCCTCGAAAGCTCGCTACGACGACCGGCTGTACGCAGCCAGCTTCTACCCGCGACCTTCATCAGATCATAGGTCTAGCTTGTAGAGGGTCTCCCTATTCCTCGTCTTCCAGTACATAGTCACCGCTCCTTTCTGTCCCAACGACGGTCAGTTCTAGCGATGTGCCCCGCCTACTGTCACTTAAGTTTGGCAGCTCTGAGCGCTATGTCAGTGACTGGTTCTCCTGCGGATTTCGTTTCTTATCCAATTTGTATTTTAAACATTTTGGAATAAAGAAAATATTTCTATTTATTAAATAGACTATTGTGTTGTGCCTGTCTCGTTGGTTTAGTGGCATATAGCGCGAGTGACGATTCCGAGGTCCTAGGATCGAATCTTGTTGGATTAATTATAGTTTTCAATTAAGAAAGTAAAAGTATTTATTCAAGCACAACAAAAGGAAGTGTAATAAATAACAATGACAAACCCATATCTGCAGACAGAGGTGGTGTGTTGGGTGGAACGGGATGACTCAGCATGTTGCTGCACCATAATGATTACTACCTAGTCAAATAAATTCGTCGACAGCTATGACTTAATAAAATATATTTTTGTACAAATATAATGTTATAAATGATATTTAAAATATTCATCATCATCATCATCATTTCAGCCTATACTTGTCCACTGCTGAACATAGGCCTCCCCAATCGCTTTACAGCGTAACCGGTCCGATGCCACCTGCATCCAACGATTTCCTGCGATTTTCACAAGATCGTCGGTCCATCTGGCAGGCGGTGGTCCTACGCTGCGCTTGCCAATACGTGGTCTCCACTCTAGAATCTTTCTGCCCCAACGCCCGTCCGAAATAAAAATATTACTGTCGATTAATATTACTTAAGGTTCGTGGGTACGGTGAGACAGCTTAGAAGATATTGAGGTACTTCGTGATGACTATTTATAGACATCGCCAAACAAACATGGTTACGATGGCGTCGCCTACGCAGAGTGCGCCGTTATAATTCATATTTGCTAACTAATCAAAACAGTTATTGAACAGAGACTAAACATGTAATTGGATATCTGTTTACAACGACGTGTTTAACAAATACACAGTTAAGGAAAGTTACGCTGAATCATCAAAATAGTTCTTGAAATAGATTTGCATGTATCTTTTGAAAAAATGACAATAACAACAAATCTACAAACAACACTCCTAAGCCTGGCATTGCGCCCGGTAAGGTGGAAATTGCCCTCTATTAGTTTTATAGTTTTGTAATTTAAAGGTTAGATCTACACTAAGATTTATTCCTGTGTCATGGATACGTTTACAAACATGATATTCACAAGCATGAACACCCAGACCGAAACTAATATTTGAGGCTGTCAGCGAAAAAGCGGCCTTATCCGCAATTTTTCATATCCGATCTAATAAAAGTTTCACTTTAATAATTTGTAGTGGATAAGTCACCACTACAAATTATTAAAGTGAAACTTTTAATAGATCGTCTCAAACTTTTTGGTCTGTGTGTTGCATGTCGCGTGACGGTCGGCCGCGGAGTAGGGATAAAGTGAAACGCGCTCGCCAGAGCAGCCAAGGCCAATATGTTTCACTTTTACCGTGGTTTCATAAAACCACACAAGGATTTTTTTTAAAACATGCTCAAATTGAATGCAAGACACCAAAGAATGTATCTCAGTAATTAAGTATAATATGCATCGTGACTAAAATCAACTATAATAAAATATATGTACATTGATTTCAAATTCATGGATATACAAACCCCATTATTTCCATGCTGCCTATCTCAAGCTTAGGCCACTTTTGCGCTGACGGCTTCATTTGACGGCCACACAAAGCTTTTCCCGTGCAGTTATTGAACCCGCGATTACTCGATCAAATTCAAAAAAATCCTATTAATATATTAAGGAGCTAATATTGTCAGTGAAATGTGTGTACACGGTACAACTGCTACCACCATTTTGGCAATTTAGCGTGACGTGTGTTTATTTTTTTATATCTGAAAACAACTCCATGTCATTCTCTGTCACTTGTTGCATGCGCCGCTGCCCACCCCGCATTACTTACCCTTTAATTAAAGCTACACACACGTTGCATAAGCAAGCGATTTTTATATACTTACCACACAGGGGCTGATTTTATAAGCATCAGATAGTTAATCATAGAAAAAAATACAACATAAATTTAAACGTTACAATCACGAGATCGAATTTTAGATCGAAAATGTGTTATTTTTCTAAATAAAAATTCCCAGTAGCCGTCCGGAGTTGGCATACGACTGATACAATGGCAATAATGGCAATTAGCTCCTCCCTATTACATTAATACTTAGGTATAGGTATATACGTCGTCGACAATAGGTGACACAGTACACGTGTGACACCCCCTCCCCATCCCCCTCATAGAATACTAGCTGTAACCCGCGGCTGCGCATGTGTTTATTTTGTAATTTGACATATTTGATATCTTAAGCGCAATCTTATGCAAAGTTAACGCTGTCTCATAAAAAAAATATAATACTTGGATACGGTTTACTTTTTTACCTACCCTCTAAATATCGTAATCTAGCAAAATAATATTTAAAAAACATATATATATATATATATATATATATATATATATATATATATATATATATATATATATATATATATATATATATATATATATGTGTATGTATATATATATATATATATAATATGTATAGATTACGCACTCGACGGTGTTTATTTTTTTATTTTTACTAATATTTTTCCGTGCAGGAATCGAACACGCGCCTACTAGATCTACGATCAACGAAAGATCGACCACCACACCATTGTCAAACTTAATAATTTATTATTAATAAAACCAAATTATAATAAACTTATTAGTAAACAATTAATTTTTAATAATAATAGTATTTTAATTTTTAATAATATTACTATTATTAAATGAAGTAAGTAAAGTTTTTTTTTGAACGGGAAGAAACCAGAAACAATGCAAGGATTGTGGTTGGGAACGCTGTGCTGGAGCAAGTGACTGAGTTTGTATATCTTGGATGCGCATTCAGTAAGGATGGAAAATACACCGCTGACATAGAGAGAAGAGTGAGTGCAGGGAACAAAGTGAATGGCGCGATGGGAAAGCTACTTGGGAGCACTT
Source organism: Phalera bucephala (assembly GCA_905147815.2). NCBI lineage: Eukaryota > Metazoa > Arthropoda > Insecta > Lepidoptera > Notodontidae > Phalera > Phalera bucephala. The sequence continues at coordinate 11,941,421 of LR990637.1, read as the reverse complement.
AAGCCGAAAGGCGCAGCTGACCATACATAATGGAGTGCTTGTCGCAACGCTGTTATATGGCAGCGAGAGCTGGGTATGTAAGAAGGAGAATGAAAGTAGGATAAATGCGGTGGAAATGCGAGCTCTGCGGAAGATGTGCGGAGTGAAGCTGACCGACCGTATTCGCAACAGCGTAGTAAGAAAGCAAATAGGTATGAAAGAGAATATCGGTGTAAAGATGAGAAAGGGTATGCTCCGTTGGTTCGGGCATATAGAAAGAATGTCCGAAGAAAGAATGACAAAACTGATATACAATGCGAAAGTGGAAGGATGTGGGTACCGGGGAAGACCTAGACTGTCTTACCATGACCAAATAGACCGGGTCTTATCTGAAGGACAAGTCAGGAATCTCCGTAACCGGCGAGCGTGTATGACACGAACTATGAGAGTAGAGGAAGCCAGAGGGGTATGTAAGGAAAGAGCCTGTTGGAACTCTATACTCGCTGCCTACCCCGTAAGGGATCTGGCGTGATGATATAGATATAGTAAGTAAAGGCTTAATTAACCTTTACTGTGCCACGGCTGGGCAAAGGCCTTCTCTCACAAATCGAGGTGAGAGAATTAGGTCATACTCCAGCAAGCGGAGCCATGCTTATATGATGATTTATTCCCGCTCCGCTTATGACCGTGTCCTACCCGAATCAATCCATGCGTGTCAAGAATATAAGCAAGAACAACCCCGTGTCAGTGTGTCGCTAGTCCACCAGCTGGATTGGACCAGTATTTTTGTTATTTTATTGGTGAAGAAAAAACTAGGGATCCCCGCAAAGGATCTGGCGTGATGATATAGATAGATAGATAGATAGATAGAGTGGAATAAATTTAAGTGTCATCGAGCGAAAGTCGTTCAGGGCAGGACTTTAAAAGTCACCTCCAAACCTCGCTACGAAGACTGGCTTCGTGTACGCATCGATATATTTAAGGATCTTCCTTAGAAGAGGATGTGTCTTTAGATTTATCACAAGTGAGTATTTACCTTGGTCTGAAACCCTATACCTATTATTAGTACGGCTACAGATTACGGAACAAAATCACAGCCTACAAACGCAACTGTGTCAGGAACGTTATGGCGGATTTGTCAAAGGGAAGACCCCTCAGCCAGACGGGTGTTGTGTCTGGCGAGGCCTGCCACTCTCCCCAAGAGTTGAGTGTGTGAATGATCTACATTGCTGGCCGCGGGGCCTTTACAGCTTTACCGGAGAAGGGCCCCAAGAGTTGATGTTTGTGTGTGTGTGTGTGTGTGAATGATTTACGCTGTTGGCCGCGGGGCCTTTACATCTTTACCGGACAAGAGGGCGAGCGTGCAACCACTACGCTCGAGCCAGAAGAGCAAGGGGGCAACTAGCTCAAGGTCTCGCCTCAAGGAGAAACGGCCTCGGCTTGAGCAGTCGTTATGCGTGGTGCTCTGCACCGGCCAGCGGGCAAGGGATTCTTCGACCTCGTAGGAGAGGTCGGAGTCTGATCTTGGGTACGGTATCTGTATCCGAAATAAGGGATGTAAGAGCATCGGGAGGGTGAGCTGTGAGAATATGCCGCGGACGGCAGTAGAGGCTGATAGGAGGGGAGTAAGGTTCGTAGTCGGCGGCGGCTACGATTACCGGATTCCTATGATTGGTCGCGTTCGCGAAATATCGGGTTGTCGCCATTTTAATAAAGGCGCAAATAGGTTCGTGACCAAGATCGGAATGGAACATTTAAACTGATCAATGATAATTACAATGATAACCGAAAGACAACGCGGACTCGGCTTCTCACAAGGTAGACCGATGACCTGGTGCAGGTCGCGGGTAGAAGCAGCGTACAGCACGAAGCCAGCCAGACCAGCAGTGAACGGCTTTCGCTTACATAATAATACACCGCTGACATAGAGTAAAGAGTGAGTGCAGGGAACAGAGTAAATGGTGCGATGGGAAAGCTACTTTAGAGCCGGCATTTAAGCCAAAAGGCGCATCTGGCCATACATGACGAAGTGCTTGTGCCAACGCTGTTGTATAGTAGCGAGAGCTGGATAAAAAGGAGAATGAAAGTAGGATTAACGCGGTGGAAATTCGAGCTCTGAGGAAGATGTGCGGAGGGAAGCTGACCGACCATCTTCGCAACAGCGTAGTTAAAAAGCGAGTAGGCATGAAAGTAGTATCGGTGTTAAGATGAGAAAGGGTATGCTCCGTTGGTTCGGGCATATAGAAAGAATGTGAGAAGAAAGAATGACAAAACTGATATACAATGCGAAAGTGGAAGGATATAGGTAACGGGGAAGACCTTTTTTTTCATGGGGAAGTCCTCATGGATTTCCGCCAACCTCGGCGGAAGCTGGCGGGGCATGTCGGACTCTAACCGACTAAAAGCTCACGGTGGCCGACACTGGCACGTGTCAGAGGGGCTCCGGGATCTCCGAGTGGAACGCGCCGGTGCCCCCTTGTGCCGCACTCCGAAGAGCCCACCTCGGGAGGGGAAACTTGTAGCTTGCTTTCCCCCTGCACCATCGCAGTGCTCACGGGCGGATGAGGATGGCGGCGTGGGGCACACCACGCCGCCATCCTCCTCGGGGTCGCGCGTGAAGGACGCTAAGAGCCCCCACCCCAGCGTCCCACGACCTCAAAGGCCCCCCTGCGAGTGTTGGTGCAGCGGGGAGTCCCCTACCAGATGTTGCGGCAGGGGACACAAGTTAGCCCGTATTATAAAGCCCCGGGCTATTGGGCTGGGGGGCCTAGGCGGGCTGTGCCTCTGCCCCGGCGCCGTCGCCTTCGACGAGCGGGATCGGCCCTCTCCCGATCCCGCTCGGCCTCCTCCTTCTGAGACATGACAGTCTCACAGGAGGAGGATACGGCCCCCACGCCGAATCCCCTGCCAGCATAGCCGCTACTATTGCCGGCAAGGAGAGGTCCGGTCCGATCCGGTCGACCAGGATCTGCCGCTCGGAGGCCCACGCTGGGCAATCGACAAGCGTGTGCTCTGCGGAATCCCGGTCCCCACCACAGTGGTGACAGGTCGCCGTCGCCTCGCCTCCGATCTTGCTCAGATAATCACCGAAACAGCCGTGACCAGCGGCTATCTGAGCAAGCCTGTAGGAGATTCGCCCACTCCTCCGCTGTTGCCAGGCTTCGAAGGACGACCGGGGAAGACCTAGGCTATGTTACCATGACCAAATAGAAGTCTTATCTGAAGGACAAGTCAAGAGTCTACGTAACCGGCGAGCGTGTATGAGACGAACTATGAGAGTGGAGGAAGGAACTAGAGAGGTATGTAAGGAAAAAACCTGTACTGTCTGCCTACCTCTTAAGAGATCTGGCGTGATAGAGAAGAAGATATTTGTATAATAAAACACTGAGGACCATTTAGCGCAAAGGTTAAGAGCTCCGCTCTGCCCACTGTGTCTAATAGTCGCGGGTTAGATACCCACACGGGACAAATCTTTGTGTGATCCATAATTATTTATTTCGGTCTGGATATTTGTGTATGTGAATTTTCAAGTTTGTAAACGCACCCACGACAACCGAATAAATCATATCGTGGGGCTAGTCCTCCTAAATCCCAGTCTAAAGCAGTGATAGACTAGAGGTTAGACCGTTGGACAGCAGAGGTTTCGGGTTCAAACTCAGACACGCAACTCTGTCATTTCGAAAACATGTGCATATTAAAAATTAATTATCACTTGCTTTAACGGTGAAGGAAAACATCGTGAGGAAACCTACATGCCTAAGAGTTTCTCGAAGGTGTGTGAAGTTCGCGAACTCACACTGGGCCAGTGTGGTGGACTATGGCCTACGCCCTATCTGTTTGAGAGGAGGCCCGTGCCCACCGGACGGCAGTTTCTTAACAGGGCCAATATTATATTATTATTATGTGAAACTACGTTTTTGTAAAGAAAAAAATAACCATTATCGTATAACGACGTACTGACAGTAATGTGACCCACGATCAAAATGTTATGTCTGAGTGGAGGAGCCATTGTTCAGCCTCCGGTGTTAGCTGGTGCAGGCCCTCGAATCCGGCGCTGAGTTTCCTAGAGAACTCCACGATGAGTTGGATAGCCTGCAGCCTGCTGAGTCTCCACAGTTATAACAAGGAGACTTAGTGATGCCTCACATGTGCAGATGATAATTTGACGGACGATTTAGCGCAGTGGTTAAGAGCTTAAGCCGCTTCACCCACAGGGTCTAATAGTCGCGGGTTTGATTCCCGCTCGGGATAAATCTTTGTGTGACCCTCAATTATTTGTTCCGGTCTGGGTATTTGTGTACAGCAATAAATCCTAGTGTCGGGCGAAGTTTTATTTAATAAAAATCTTTTATAAAAAATGGTAAACCGACTTCAAAAAGCAAAAAAATAAATATTTGAAGTCGGTGCTGGTTGGTGCAGTCGGTTACATGGCACCGACATCAAATATTTATTTTTTTGCTTTTTTAAGTCGGTTTACCTTTTTTTATAAAAGATTTTTATTTTACAATTTTAAGTGACCAGTGAATTATTCTATAGTAGGGTACCTATAGGAATGACGTAATACCCATAATATCTCAATTTACACATGCCTATTGTTTGTCGTTAAGGAGTTCCCTGGTGTATCTTCTAAGTCCAAGGTCCAATGTCAATAAAATTAATATGGGACCACCTTGGAGATATACTGAACCCAATGCAAAACAAAATATCAAAATCGGTCCACAATTGACGGAAATATCGCTGAACATATATAAAAAAAAAAAATCATACATACAACCGAACATAGAACCTCCTCCTTTTTGAAGTCGGTTAAAAAAGAAAAATACTTTGACTCCGGTTCCGATTCAGTTGATGCAGGATCACACCAGCCGTTGCTCTTTGAAGCCCTGTACTACAGTCCAGGGGTCGGCTATGGTGATGTTACCCTGCGAGGCGACTGAACTCTCCCATTGTTTTTTTTACTCTGATCGAATTTCGGCTGATGATAAAAATTCTATAATATTCTTTCTCCAACAGAAATGGAAAAATCCACGGAAGAAGGAGATAAGTCACGTCCAGGGTCCCGGCGGAACTCTGCTTCTCTCTCCCGTCGAAACAGTGTTAAGAAGGAGAAAGACGGAAAGAAATCTCCCCTCCACGCTCCGTCTTCTGCGACGTCAACACCAAAGAAGATAAATAAACAAAACGTCGATTTTCTTGTAACTGGAAAACAGATTTTAAAAAGGTACCATTATCACAGATATACAGTATCTATGTAAATAGTTTTATATAAATTATGGACTGCCTCATTGGTGTAGTGACGAATAATGCGCGTTGCGATCACGAGGCCCTGGGTTCATATTCAAAGTCGGAGAAATGTAGTTTTTCTATCGAAAAATTCCTAATATCGGTCCGGAACCTGGTATTGTGTCCGGTAAAGAGTCTCGTCCCCTATTACATGGACTAACATCGACCGTGAAAAGTGGGTGTACACAGTACACCTCTACCGACCCCGCTTGGGCAATAAATGCGTGTTGGTGTGTATTTATTTAGTCCCATATATATTGGTAGAATAGGTGTAAACGTTTTGTATGAAAACCCTTTTTTAAATTCTTTGTATTATCCTATATAAGTGTTGCCATTATAAAAGTTGTTAGTATTAATAAATCATCATCATCTCAGCCTATACTTGTCCACTGAACATAGGCCTCCAACCTGCATCCAACGACTTCCTGCGATTTTCACAAGATCGTCGGTCCATCTGGCAGCTGGTCGTCCCACGCTGCGCTTGCTAATACGTGGTCTCTAGAAGCATTCTGCTCTAACGCCCGTCCGATCTTCGCGCTATGTGGCCCGCCCATTGCCACTGCAGCTTGCTAATCTAAAGGGCTATGTCGGTGACCTTGTTTCTTCTACGAATCTCCTCATTCCTGATTCGATCACGTAGAGAAACGCCGAGCATAGCTCTCTCCATAGCTCGCTGAGCAACTTTGAGCCTTTTTATGAGACCTGTAGTAAGAGACAGAGTATTAATAAATACTGTGATCTATTTCAGGAAACAGAATATTTTTATTCATGTCAACCATTATCGTTTTTATGAATTATCAGAAAGATAACAAAGTCTCTACCACCACTTCGGAATGTCACTCCTGCGAACCCATATCTCAAACCTTATATTTCGGTTTTGGGTCATTTTGTAGATTATTAGAGATGACACCTCTAGCAATATTTGTAGAAAAAGTTATAGAGTACACACATTCTAGTTACCGTTGTTTCAGGCGCTTCTCGCAACGTGACCTTCATGTGCTAAGTTTTATTTAAAATATACGCCTTCATGTGCCCTAATACACTAAATCATGCGGTAATGTACCGACGCCTATAAACTGGAAGGACGAATTGCCCCATAAGCAAAACCAACAACATTCATATTGATCGATATTAAACAATCCAGAAATAAAAGAATTATATTCGCCAAGCGGGGGTGGCCGAGGTGTACTGAGTACACCCACTTTTCACCGACGATATTAGGTCCCATATAATACGGGGCGAGCCTATGGCCATATACCGGGCACAATTCCAAACTGCGCACTGGGAATGTTTCGTTGGAAGAACCACATTTGTCTGACCTAGGATTTGAACCCAGGACCTCGCGATCACAAAGCGATGCATCCACTCCGATCCATGCGAATCCGTTAATCGTAGCCGCCGCCAACTATGACATGTTCTCTCCGATCCCCCCGATGCTTTGTCATCCATTCTTTCCGCTCAGAATACGGGCGACGACGACGATGTAGTAGTAGATCCCCTCCCATAGCCGGCGGTTGACCGGTGCACTTAGTAGTGCACCCCGTCCCCCCACAGCGACTGTCCCAACCGAGGGCGACTCTTCAAGGCGCCCTCGAGTATGTCGCCCCTTGCCCTTCTGGCTCGAGCGTAGTGGTTGCACGCTCGCCCTTAAGTCCGGTGAAGCTGTAAAGGCCTCGCGGCCAACAGCGTACATCACTCACACACACACACACACACACACTCACAAAGCGATGCAATGCGATTTGCCACAAGACCAACGGGGCACACGAAAATAAATTAATTATCTATGAAACCACAATTGCCCCCGCTTACCCCGCGGTCATGAAGTAGCGTGCAATTTTATTTTGACGTAGCTTCCTTAGTAAGTTATTTAATAACTAGCGTTAACATTTTGCATTTAAATATATCGTTTCCAGAAGTGACAGAGCAAACTCGCTTCCCGGGGCGTACCAAAGACGTCAATCAGCTGAATCAATCGGTAACGTTAAAGCGAGGAAGCCAGTGGAGTCCTCCAAGCGGGGACCTAATGTATCCCACTCGTCAAGGAGCCAAGAAACTTCTTTAGATGAGGATATGTCTTTAGATTTATCACAAGTAAGTATTTTAATTTTCGACGCAAAAAGAGGAGTGATATCTGTGTTTTTGGGACATCGTAGCGCCTAAGATGAACCGATTTTGATTTAGTTTTTTTCTGTTTAAAGAGGTGAGCTTTTTAGCTATGATTTTTTAAATTGGGATTTTTTCGCTACAGAATGACGAAGAACATTATTTTGTATGTTTTAATTATTGAATTTGTGTTCATATAACCAGTGAGAAAATAATTTTAAAATAAATAATTACAAGTTAAAAGGTAAATATAGAACAAAAGGATCTCTCGTGTCGATACCGATAAATAATTTATGCCACAACGCTAAGACGTTCTTCTTTTTCTTTAAATTCAGGGTTCACACTATTTTTAAGTGCATTTTGCCAATGTCTAGTGGGATGCAATAATCGTGTTTTTAAATTAATTCAAGTCCCCGATGAACTTGATGACAGCGATGATAATCAAATTGATGAAGTACCCCATCTTGGATAGTTAAGCAATGGATACCAATTGCGACAGCCGTTTTGAGGGAAATCGAAAAGGCACGTTTTATCACTTTGTTACAATTACCTTCACTCATGCACATATAAGCATGCATACATTATGGTTAATATTCCACCAACATTACTCATTATTATTCTTGTAAGGAGTTTTTTTATATTAATGATGTTAAGTCGCTGTAGGTAGCTTGGCAGTATGTCCAGAAAGCTGGCACCATTGCCACGCTGAATGGCAATGCTTATCCTCTTTCCGAAATATAAGCCAACCCCCTTATTCCTTATTTATTTATTCCCCAGGTATCTGATTTCGAAGACACAAAATCAAAATACGGAATCCGAAAGCTACCACTAGCGACCTCTACGCCAAAACCTAGAAGCGTACCACTTCAGAGTCATCTACACCATAAGTTGGAAAACAGACGAACTATGAAGTCCTTCGATAGTACAAGACAAAGCCGAGAGATGTCGCTTTCTTACAGTCGGGATAGTTTTAAAACACCATCTACCGGGAGCCCACACAGGTAACCCACAACAAATAATATTTTTTTATTTATTTAACACTTTATTACCTAATAGGCCCAAGAACCTATCTTGAAATATACAATAGCTATTTCACGGGCTGGGATCGAATCATTGTTAATTTTGAGACGGGTGACCACTGGTGACATTTTTATGTTCGTGCACTTCATATTTCGGAAGGTATGTTAACACTTTATGTGGTAGTTGTTAGCCAAAATGGAAGCTTTAAAGACGTCTTGCTAAGTTCGACTAGCAGATGTCTCCAAACCTGTCTCCATCGCTTCGCGTGGGGCAGTACAACCCATTCTGTCACCTCGATTTATAAAATAAACTAAACGCCCAATAGTGGGCCCACAATCGGTCCATGGGATAGTTTAGTCTAATTTATATAAATCAAAATCATAAGCCAATCTATGAGAGTGGAAAAAGCCAGAGAGGTATGTAAGGAAACAACCTGTTGGAACTCTGTACTCCCTACCTACTTCGCATTGGATCCGCCATTATAAACTACATTAAAAATCACAAGTTATAGATAGGTTGAGAAAAAAGACTAGTGATTACTTACGACTCTACCACCACTGCAGAATGTCATTCATGTAGAGAAGAAGGATAAGAAAATCCGTGGCTAAGCTCATACTGTTTTAAAAATTAGAGGTTTAAATTCTTTGTTTACAATGTGAACATAGCGTACTAAGTCCACCTACTTCCAGGTAAATGGTGTTAAAGATATTCCTTTTAATCACAGGAATCCAACTGAGCTGGACTTCTCCTCAGTGTCTCCAGAATACTCCGGGCAGTCTTCTTCTGATTTATCGCCGACGAGAGCTTCGCAAATCGTGTCTCCAAGAAGCCAGGATTGGCAGGTTTCCAGGTGAGGTACATCAACTACGCTCACATATTATGATGGAATGACCTGTTCTCTCTCACCTCGATTTGTGGGAGAAGGCCAGCAGTGGGATAATTTATTCTATCTATCTATCACGCCAGATCCCTTACGGGGTAGGCAGAGAGTACAGAGTTCCAACAGTTCTTTCCTTACATACCTCTCTGGCTTCCAGTCGGTTACGGAGACTCTTGACTTGTCCTTCCTATTTTAATATTATTTGTATATTCCTTAGTATATTTATTACTGCGTCATTGGCGAAGTCGCGATTAATGCGCTTTGCGATCTCGAAGTCCTGGGTTCAATTCCTCGGTTGGATGTAGTTTATCTAACGAAAAATTCCCAGTATGAGTCCGGAGTCTGGAATAGTGCCCGGTATATGGCAATGGATCCCTATTACATGGGACCTTATTGTTTTCGAAAAGTGGGTGTACACATTTTGTGTGTGTGTGTGTGTGTGTGTGTAAGTGATCTATGCTGTTGGCCGCGGGGCCTTGACAGCTTCACCGGACAAGAGGGCGAGCGTGCAACCACTACGCTCGAGCCAGAAGGGCAAGGGGGCAACTAGCTCAAAGGCGCCTCAAGGAGGAACGGCCGCGGCTTGGGCAGTCGGTATGGGGGAGGGCGTATACTAGGTGTCTCGCCGTGGTGCTCTGCACCGGCCGGCGGGCCGATAGAGAGAATAAAGATAATAGTGTACAATGTAATGGCAGAGGTGCACACATTATTATCGCTCTCTATACCATCACGTTAGATTCCTTGCGGGGTAGGCAGAGAGTACAGAGCTCCAACAGGTTCTTTCCTTACATATCTCTCTGGATTCCTCTACTCTCATAGTTCCTCTTATACATGCTCGCCGGGTACGGAGACTCCTGACTTGCCTTTCAGATAAGACACGGTATATTTAATCATGGTAAGATAGTCTAGGTCTGCCTCGGTACCTACATCCTTTCACTATAAATACATACATTTTTAAATTTCAATTACTTGCAACTATTCAATTTCTTAAAATTTACTTTGTCATTTTAATAGTATTTGGTTATTTTCAGCAAAGCCATTTTATTTTTATATGCTAACCTAAGTGTACCACATGTTCGTCACCATTTAATTTTAATCGTAAATTACTTTATTTGCTCTTTATTCTGATTGTACGGCAAAATATATCGAGGATGTGGTATACACCTATAACAGTATTTCGCTTTAGACGTAAAAGACAAAGCCCAAAACCTATGAGAGTTCGGCTAGTGTTGCGTCTCTTCCAAGTAGTCATTATCTATATATATCACGCCAGATCTCTTGCGGGGTAGTCAGAGAGTACAGAGTTCCAACAGGTTCTTTCCTTACATACCTCTCTGGCTTCCTCATACACGCTTGCCAGTTACGGGGACTCTTGACTTTTCCTTCAGATAAGACTCGGTCTATTTGGTGGTCGGGTGAATGGTGCGATGGGAAAGCTACTTGGGAGCCGGCACTTAAGCCATAAGGCGCAGCTGGCCATACATAACGGAGTTCTTGTCCCAACGCTGTTATATGGTAGCGAGAGCTGGGTATGTAAGAAGGAGAATGAAAGTAGGATAAATGCGGTAGAAATGCGGAGTGAAGCTGACCGACCGCATTAGCAACAGCATAGTAAGACAGCGAGTAGGTATGAAAGATAGTATCGGTGTAAAGATGAGAAAGGGCATGCTCCGTTGGTTCGGGCATATAGAAAGAATGCCAGAGGAAAGAATGACAAAACAGATATACAATGTGAAAGTGGAAGGATGCAGGTACCGGGGAAGACCTAGACTATTTTACCACGACCAAATAAACCGAGTCTTATCTGATGGAAAAGTCAAGAGTCTCCGTAACCGGCGAGCGTGTATGAGACGAACTATGAGAGTGGAGGAAGCCAGAGAGGTATGTAAGGAAAGAACCTGTTGGAACTCTGTACTCTCTGCCTACCCCGCAAGGGATCTGGCGTGAGGTTATAGATAGATAGATAGATAGACAAAAGTAAAACATGATAGTGCATAAAATATTATTATTAGATATCAAACACTTACTGAACCAGGAGGTCAAAACGATTAGCATAGAATTTGGTTAGTTTGTCCACATAATGAACTCGTTCACGGCGTGGCACAACCAACGAACAGTTACTATACAGTGGATGTATTAAATCTTAACGACATCGTAATTAGTACACAAGATTCCCTCGAACATCGTTGGCAACATGTAGGTATACGGAACATCTCTGCCACCCCACGTGAGGCGTGACGTGTTATTTTTTTAGATTTTATGTTTAGAATATCACTGAGGAATTACTTACATATATAAACTGTGTGGTGGAGTAGTCTTTCATCTCAATTTTGGGAGGAGGTAAAAGCCTTTTCCTGCAAGTTAGGGATGGTAATATTACTAATAATAATATTCCTAAAGCGTAACACGAAAGTACGCTGATTAATACAAATGAGCTTGTGAATATCATTGAGGAATCACTTACATAAACTTTCTTAGGTATGTATGGTGGAGTATAACCTATTGTCTCTCAACTCGACTTTGAGAGAAGCTAAAGATCTTCTCTCACAAGTTACACAAGTTTATTTTATAATTATTCTTAGACCTAACGCTGGGAATGTATGCAAATTAATACAAACGAGCTTTTATACTACAATAACAACTTCCATAATATTTTAAATATATAAGACTTCTCTAAATAAAATTATTCTGTAATCAGAACTCCCTAGAGCAAGCGTAATCTCAATTTTATACAAAATTTCTTATCTTATAGCTTCTCGAGACTCTAATATCACCACCAGAGCATATTAGATAAGCCAGTATAAAACCAAAACTTTGCTGGCTTACGGAACGTTCCCAAAAAAAAAGGTTAACGTAATGGCAAAACTGTCCTTATGATTTTGTTATAGAGTGATTTTGACAATTATTACCCTACAACTTATTTATCAAAATAATGTTGGTAAATAAAATACAAAAAATCCTTGTGTGGTTTTATGAAACCACGGTAAAAGTGAAACATATTGGCCTTGGCTGCTCTGGCGAGCGCGTTGCATGTCGCGTGACGGTCGGGCATGTCGCGTGTCACGCGACATGCAACACGCAGACCAAAAAGTTTGTAACGATCTAATAAAAGTTTCACTTTAATAAGTTTATTTCGGACGTTTTTCCATATTTTGTTAGTATTACAAAAACTTAGGGCTATGTTAGTACCACATAAAATAATAATAATTTAAAATGGTAACTTAGGAATTTTCCAGGATGCCCAACGCATCGGCTACATGCACTTGTGTGCACCCAGTGTCTCAGTATGGGGCAGTCCGGCGAATGAAATAAATATAATCTAGAAGCCGCGGGCGCACATCAAATTGAAGCATCAATTACTACCTGCAAAGGAAGTAGTCACACGTTCACACGAGTAGTCACTCTGCGACCGTCGTGCGAAATAACGTGCACTGCGCGGGTCAAATTAAATTAAATTCCGTCTTGTGTCGTTCCTGCCTGTGAACATCCTATTGAGCTCAAAAATAAACATGACAGGATCACATTTCATACGTACTAGCGCATTCAGGTGCCGTATTATTTAAATATCGAATTATTTCTTCAGTCTGTAATCGTCATAGTAAAAGACGCGTCCATTTTGTTAGTGTTGCTAGTATAACAATTAAATTTTTACCTTTTATTTGCTGAGAACATATTTAAAACTACTACATCACGGTTTTAATATTTAATTAACATGATGATAATATATTTTCCCTACATTAAATTACTACAAACCTTAATATTATAAGTATATCTATTTCTTGAGTTTAATATGCATAAAAATACACGTGACCGCAACAATGATTTTATTATCATCTACTCTAATGTCATCAACATTTACCCCAAAAAGTGGTAATCTTTCCGGGCTACCAACATTACGCGGGTGTGCGGTGAGTGCGGGGCGTTTGTTGAATTTTTGGCTTCACCGCGCGACGTGCAATTATGACTGGACGCGCCTTCTGGATATATTTATTATTCTATGCCGGCGAACCACTAATGATCTTAAGAATGGTGATGGTGCTCCCCCGCAATCTGTGCATTAGCGGCGCGATCCGTTTGCGCATAAGCGTGTGAATTCCATCGGTGTGCGCATGCGCAAACATAGCCGACGCACTACAATACCGCGGGAGCCCCAACAGCACTCTAAAAGCATTATTATTTTGTACTCGGAGAGCGTTGAAAGTCCTCTGCGTGTAGCTGACCCATAGACTGCAGGTATACAGATTCTCGCAGAATGCCTTAAATAGTGTTATTTTAACATCTGTACAACAGCGTGCGAATCTACGAGCCAACATGTTACAGCAGACTGACATCGCCCTCCTTTTCCTTTCAATTTCAGTGTCATCTCTCAAATCCTCCGTACCGTTATGACCCAGGTACTTGAAAGAAGACACTCTGACAAGAACTACACTAAGGCCACGACCTCTAGCTTGGAAAACTATCAGTACACTTTTACTATCATTATACAGGAGGTAGTGTGACTCTGCATAATTTTCACAAATAGCAATCATCTTCCTTAACGCAGCAATAGGTGGACTCAGCAGCACCATATCATCAGCGTAGCGGATTCTTCGAGCTCGCCGGCGAGGTCGGTGTCTGATCCTGTGTGCGGTATCTGTATCCGAAAGAAGGGTAGGGTCATCGGGAGGGTCGATTAGAACATGCCGCAGACGGCGGTAGCGACTGATAAGAGGGGAGTTAGGTTTGTAGTTGGCGGCGGCTACGAATAGCGGATTCCTAGGATTGGACGCATTCGTTCGTTCGAAATATTGGGTTGTCGCCTTTTTATATTCGCACCTATAAAGGTTCGAAACCAAGATCGGAATGAAGATCGACGTTCCATATGAACCACGGGGCTCCGACGGCTTTGCGGAGGAAAACTTTAGCCCGGTTTTGGGCAGTATCCTTTGAGTATTGTATATATTATGAATGATTCGATGATAAAATTGATGCTGTATCTTATTAATAAAATTATTGTGTCTTAGTTGTTGCAGCAGCAGTTATCAGGGTTGGCAGGATTGTAGCGAAGACCGTACGAAGGTGGAAGACCAGCTCCCACCAGATGGAGAATGGACTAGCTTCTGGGCAAATTATAACAACTCTTTAGCTAAAGTACCTCTTAAGCAGTACTATGATCAATGCCCAACGCCGTATAAAACTGAGAACTTTGATGTCGCTGATTTTGGTAAGTAATTGTGGTGTGTGAATGGTCAACGCTTTTGGCCGAGAGGTTTTTGCAGCTCCACTGGGCAAGAGGGTGAGCGTGCAACCACTAAGCTCGAGCCAGAAGGGCAAGGGGGCTACTAGCTCAAAGGCGCCTCAAGGAGGAACGGTCTCGGCTTGGGCAGTCGCTATGGGGGAGGGCGTATACTAGGTGCCTCGCCGTGGTGCTGTACCGGCCGGTGGCATTCTTCGAGCTAGCCGGTGAGGTTGGTGTCTGGTAACTTCGATACCATATTATTTCATTGCCAATGTAATAATATAGTACCATGGAGCTGATCTGATGATAGCTGACCGGAAGCTGGCTCTAGCTCCTCAACTAAACGAGATAGTTCGGTCGTATTTGGACTACAAAAAAAAAACATTTTTACGGTTTACAATTATTCATTCCAGAATTATCAGACCGCTCAAGAAAACGATCGCCAGACAACATACAAGCAATAAATAACATCATATGCAACGAAGGACTACATTTAACACCAAGAGAAACCCAAAACATCATAAAATGCGCCCATCTACTCGGCAACGTACTTTCGAAAGCGATCGAAAGACGAACGAAGAAAACGGAAAATCCAGAGATAATAACAAAAAAAAGTTCGATGACGTTAGATTTGAAAGAGACAAATATACCTGTGGAGGTGAAAGAGGAAAAGATATGCGAGACTGTCACAACTCAGACTGACATTTCGTTGCCGAACACAAAAAGCGCGCCAAGAATTTTTGAAAATATTTTAAGGCAATTATCAAGAAGTTCAATAGATGTTGAGAAGATAAATAATAAAGAAGAGAAAGAGAAAGAAGATAAGAAGGAAGGAAATCAAGAGGAGAAGAAGAATGATGGCTGAAAATGTTGAATAATCTTCTAGTTTTCAATCCTAATAATAAATGTGAATGTTTGTCGCTGAATTGCTTTTAAAATGATGTACGAATTTAGAAGAAAGACGGAAGGGTAGGAAAGGGGTAGAGGTAGGTAAGGGGTATTTGATCTGAAGGCTTTTTAATCTTGGTTACCACTAAGATTAAGGAGGAACTTCCTTGGCCGGTGACCATATACCGCCAAGAACATGATAAGCCATAATATGAGGCTGTAAGATCAAAATAGGTATCCTTTTTGTGTGTGTGTGTATGATCTATGTATGCTGGCCGGAGGGCCGGAGGGCCTTTATAATTTCATTGGACAAGAGGGCGAGCGTGCGACCACTACGTTCCAGCCAGAAGGGCAAGGAGCTAGCTCAACGGTGCGTCAAGGAGGGACGGCCTCGGCTTGGACAGTCGCTATGGGGGAGGGCATATACTAGGTGTCTCGCCGTGGTGCTCTGCACCGGCCGGCGGCAAGGGATTCTTCAAGCTCGCCGCCAAGGTCGGTGTCTGATCCGATGTGCGGTATCTGTATCCAAAGGAAGGGATGTAAGGGCATCGGGAGGGTCGGCGAGAATAAGCCGCGGGCGGCGATACCAGTGTTAATTTGGCATATGAACACAAATTAATCGATGTTATGTATTTTAAATATTTTGACCGTGTTGTTCTTATAATAAAAAAATACGCAATTGTTTTGATTCCTTCCTTCATGTTTTTTCATATTAAAAAACTTAACCCCCAAATATGGAATTATTCCCGTGTCGTGGTTTCATTTACAGACATGCAATTCACACATATACATATATATATAAACACCCAGAGCAAAACAAATATTAGTGGGTCAATTTGTTTAATTTTTCCCGTGCGGGGATGGCGTTTGAGACTATTCAATGCAGCGGCTTAAGCTCTTAACCGCTTCGCTGGACTAAGGTCCTATGGATTGTTTTCGTTTTATATGAGTTACGTTACTATATCGCCGATCTCAAGAGTTACCGCCGATCTCATACCGGCGAGCGTGTATGAGACGAACTATGAGAGTGGAGGAGGCCAGAGAGGTATGTAAGGAAAGAACCTCTACTCTCTGCCTACCCCGCACGGGATCTGGCGTGATGATATAGATAAAGACATATTATATTATGACTCCGATGTGCTTATTAGAATTTTGGACGGAGAAACCCCAATAATACAATTCTGACACAGTATTCGAACTTGGGACCTCGTGATTGCCAGTTACTAAACCAACAATGTCTGCGGATGTACACACCTACCTTTCACCGAAGAATCTAGATTCTAGTCCCTATTGTAAAAGGCGACTTATGCTTAATTCTTGACGCACAATGCTTTATTCCCATGCTTTGGTAGACACGTTAAGCAAAGTTGGAAGCCTCTCAGGCTTGCTAAGTTCCACCAGCAGGAATCCACAAGCCTGCCTCTCCCGCCCCGCA
The DNA here is from genome assembly GCA_905147815.2 of Phalera bucephala. Classification (NCBI taxonomy): domain Eukaryota; kingdom Metazoa; phylum Arthropoda; class Insecta; order Lepidoptera; family Notodontidae; genus Phalera; species Phalera bucephala. Next base: position 11,924,612 of record LR990637.1, on the reverse strand, counting down.
CTGGCTCCGCGTGCTGGAATATGACCTAATCTCTCCCACTGAGTGTGTGAGAAGGTTTAGCCCAGCAGTGGAACAGTAGAGGCTGATATTAAATAAAGCATTAATATGCTTTATTTAGGTATTTTTTTCAAAATATGTTATAAAATATAAATGTTACCTGAAAATATTTTGCATTTAAAATCAAAAGTTTACTACCGCCCGCTCGGAAAATCATTTCTAGAGAAGAAGGGTAAGGAACCGGTTTCTCTTTCAAAAATGACAGTTTAACAATTCTTTTTCTATACATTGCATTCATGGGGTATGGGAGAACAATGCAGAACGAGCTAAATAGATGTACTTCAGTAAAGTGTCTACATAGTCCTCTCATTTGCAAATAAGAGACTTTATAAAGGTAAAAAAGTATATAGTAAGAGAAAAAAAGGGTTACTATAAAATATGTAAAGAGTGCGTACAAAATAATTGGTTATAGCTCCAGTGTGATGCCGAACGAGACAAAATTCAACAGTACTACGGTACATGCTTAATCAGTCAAAGGATAGAGGACGGACCAGTCCCCACCAGCAGCAGAATCACGAGTATGACTTTGAGAAGCAGGCATCACTCTCCTCGACCATATTAGAGGGAAGATTTTTACCGAAGTTTCTAAATATCAACTTCGTCACGTCCATATCCCACAAGCGGGGGTGGTTTAGTTGTGTACACCCTCATTTTGCTGGTGATGTTCATCATTATCATCTCAGCCTATACTTGTCCATAGGCCTCTCCAATCGCCTTCCAGCGTAACCGGTCCGATGCCACCTGCATTCAACGACTTCCTGCGACTTTCACTAGATCGTCAGTCCATCTGGCAGGCGGTAGTCGTCGTCGATGTTAGGGCCCATGTAATAGGGCATAATTTCAGGCTCCGGACTGATACTGGGATTTTTTTGATAGAAGAACTGCATTTGTCTTTCCGAGGATCAGGACCTCGTGACCGCAAAGCGCGTTATACGCCACTAGACCAACGAGACAGTCAAAAAATCCAGTCTTTGTTAACCTGGGAACCGAACTTTATGAGCACAGATAAATATGTGCTTATAACCAACAAATCACTACTTGTAGGGTTAAATTAAAACAACAGAATTTTTATATAATTTTCCCATAATTTATTTAAAAGATTATAGCTAAAAAATTCACAAATTGCTTTTATAAATCCACAATATTTATACAATATATTTATATTATGTACTTTCTTTACCGCGTTTTAATAAAGAATTTAGACAAAATATGGCTTCCAACTCGACTACTCGTAAAGAGGTTTTACGAAGAACATCCTTATCCATAATTCATTTTATCTTTATTATCACGCCAGATCCGCTGCGGTACACCACAGAAACGAGAGAAGCAGTGTGTAAAGAATGTATCATGGGCAATTTATGGATAATTGTGAGCTACATACGGTTTTGTATGAATATATTCAATCTCTTTATAATGTTATTGTCAGATCGAACTTTCACTTTTGGAAAGTTTCAGCGCTAGAGTTTCGGGATAATTTAGGTTTCGGCAGAAAACCGGCCGAAATTGAATGACTGAGACCGAAACCACGTTTCTATGCGTAGACTAGGCTATGCTTCCCTCTAGTCCTTGCTGTTTTAGTTGTATCTAGTTTATTTTGTGATGTGCAGACAACAATTTAGAAATTATTATTTCTTAAAACTTGAAAATTACGGTTTCGGCTAACACTCAAACAGGTACTGAAATTCGGTTTCGGTTTAAATCACTAGTTTCCGTAGGACACTAGTTCTTATCAAGACGGACAATTCTTTCTACGACGGTTTCTTCGTATAAACGAATATACTGGAAATGAGAATGATAGCAGTTACATACATTTTAGTGGAATAGGTATCGACATTTTGTATGAATTATTACGCTTAATTCATCTGTTTCCGATGAATAAAGTCATAGTAACAGTAAATAGTATACCCTGTATATAAAATTGTATATTATTCATACAAAACTTTATTTCTAAACGATTTTTATCTTAATATCTATAGCGTGTTTCGTCGTCAAATTATCTGTCAATACATGTTATAACTAAAAGACTAAATATTCACAGAAACTTATCCATGTAATTGCTAGTAAGCGTATTTCATTTTCTAAAGCACATGACTTGAACGAGTAGAATATCAAAGAATACCCCTAAAAAATCAATACGAACAATAAAAACTTAGCTGTTTCATACAAAATGTTGTATGAAGTTGACGATAATTTTAAGTGTCGGCGTAATTATTTCCGGCGGTTTCGGCGCTAATTTAAATTTCGGTTTCGACCGTAAATGAAACTAGGTTCGTTAATGTGATGGCATTCGGAAGGGATCGCGTTTGTCGGTAGAACGCTGATTATTTTAATTAGAGAAGAATTAACTGTGTCTGTTTCAGCCAAAACTAATACCGAAATTTGGTTTCGCTGTCAAAACTAGTGTCGGCACTAGCGCCATAGGTAAAGTTTTTCGTATTGATAATTACAATTATTACCTGTTTAAGGTATTGCTCAGCTGTCAGTCAGTATGTTCGACTCGTAACAGGTATATTTCAACATTCATAGTAATGATGTCGGTTTATCCAACTTTAATCAACTAGGTTCTATCATCTGGGTGATCAAGCACCACTAATTAGTGTCGAACGATCACCTTCTAATTACCCGGGTGATTATATTTCTCCCGGTTTTTTTTCTCGTTTTGTACTTTCAACACCCTACTCGTTAAACAGTCATGGCATATAATTATAGTATCCATTATTGTTGAACATAATTTTCAAAATAATTAATACTAAACATTTATATTTAAGAAATTGAGATTTTAAACATTTATACACATAAAATCAGACACACAAAAAAACGTAGCGCCACAATTGGCATTATTTCTGTCTCATGGGTGCGTTCACAAACATGAAAGTCGCATGCACAAACACGTATGCACAAATAGCCACAGCGAAACAAATATTTGTGCGTTACACAAAAATTTGTCCTGTGTAGAATTCGACTCATTAGGCGGAGCGACTCAAGCTTTTAACCACTAATCAAGCTTATTTTTCGGATTAAATGTTAAAAAATCTCAATTTCAATAATAATATATCTTAAATTCTTAATTTATATATATTTTCCACTTAAATCATAAACGTATTATAAAATAATATAGTAAATTGAAGCGTAACCAAAATATTGCCAACTTTGAAACAAAGAGAACAAAATAATTTTGAAGGGACTAATGTATGTGTAATTTGAGTCGTCCTGGAGCGAGAGCCCAGGTGATGTATCCAATGCCTTCACTCGTAATAAAAAAGAGAATATTTTGAATAAGTAACGCTGTTCATTGAGGTCTTCAAAATACTAGGTTTTCGTCATGTAACCAATATCCTCTAGGGAAATCTCTACTAGGTTACTAGGACGAGTACCAACTAACACCAGTACTAGGACGACTGTGGACACTAGAGACGATTTTCGGTATTAGAACGAGTGTGAATAGGTTACTGGGAAGACTGGGTACTAAATAAAATAAGTAATTGAAGCGGTACGAGTAATAAAATGAAAGCGTATGCTGGGACGAGCAAGACGAATGCCGGTATAAGGGTGGGTTTCAGTAGTAGAACGAGCGTGGGTACATTTACAAGACTCGCTCAATGAGTCTTGTAAATGGAACTCCGTCGTACTAGACGAAAATGGATATTAGGACTAAAGTAGATATTATTATAGGAATGGTAAAGGATCATCATCTATTTTAACTATTAATATGACACATATTTACATGGTTTTGGATTTATAACGGCACATAGTTTATATTAAAGCTAAATTTATATGTACAAAAATAATAATTTTACAAGAACCTACTCATTCTAAGGGCATAATAGTTTCTGAAAATTATTATTTTTGAATATACTTTCTTTTTTGTTCTATCTATTCACGTCAAAGCCCGTACGGGGTAATCAGAGAGTAATAAAAGCATGAACATAATTTGTTATACGTAAACGCCCAAAATACTATACTATACATTTGACTATTTTCGGGTTTAAGCAGACTTTTATGCTTATAAGTGTACTTAGTACACTCATTTCGCCGATGCATTCTGAAGACCAATTCTCGTAATTAAAAGTGTTAAAAATGCAGTCTCAATCTAATCTCAATATCATAAATCGCTCAACTGGTATTCTCGTAAAATATTGACTTCGACCGAATCGAGATTGGACCGAAAGTTGAACAAAATGGTACCCCAATAAAATTTTGAATTGACATGTACAACAAATATACATAACATCGTTTAATTGAAGATTTCAGTTAGATATTTTTATTTAGACTGTGGCAGCTGAGATTAACACGTGATCAGCAAATGATTAACAATATATTTTAAATTAAACAACTTGACATTATATCGAAATTAGACTGAGACGATATTGAAACCGGATCGAGTAAAGCAGAATACGAAATGTGAGTCAATTCATAATTAAATCTCAATTCAGTATCAGCGTCAATTAAATACGAGAATTGGCCTTCTGGTCTTTTGGTCCCATCTGCTATCAAGTAGAGTAAGATAGTGCCTACCCTCGAGTTAATTCTCAACAGTTAATGAGTGTTGAGTTGAGTAGACTCAACAACTAAATCAACAAATCGTACCTTCAGAACAGTAGTGACTTATCACATACGATCAAGTTTTCGGGAAACCAATGGCGTCCCTTCAGAACCGAGCGGCGCGGGTAGAGGGAGGGAAAGTGAAAGAGACCAAAGTATTGTATTTCTTCATTCTACCATAAAACCGCCGCTGTTTTAATATTCACCGGATAGAACAGGGGTTCCCAAAGTGGTCGATATCGACCCCTTGGAGTCGATATCGGTTTCCCAGGGGTCGACGAAACGAAAACTGGTTATGGTGGTCGACGAGGTCTAAAAATCTACCACTATTAATTAACACAAGTTCTTATTTGAAACTTTCAAGATACTGTATAAGTTGTGTTACGTTTCCCAACTTGTTATAAGAATGACTTATATTTTAGTAGGAAGTATCTTTGTTGCACTTTTTTTAAATTAGTATGTATTTTGTATCAATAGGAAAAAAATAGAGAAAGGATTTTTCAAGTAAAATAGCTATGGGCGTCTGAGGTTTCAGTTCATTTTGGGGGCAAGGGACCCCCCTTGCCCCAAATACTTTGGGAATCCCTGGGATAGAGCGTACCTTTTAATGGCCCTCTACCGAACTCGATTTCTTAGATTTTTGAGTTTAGTCTATACCGGTCTGAAGCGAAATAAAGTTGCAAGTAAGTCTATGTACGAATTCCACCTTCTCTGAATAGCCCTATCCACTGGTTAGCCTAACCAGTATTAATTGGCAAGCAACGCTCGGGAAGTTACTAACCAGCACTTTTCTCGAGGGTGGTGAATCACGTACGCCTGCAAGCTTGAGGCGTACAAAGAACGTTAATTTCGCCGAGGTATTCTGGTGTCTATATGGAACTGTATTCCAAAATAAGGCTACTAAGGCGCTTATTTCGTACTATCATGGTTTCATACTGTTAATTTGACGCCGAAACTTTCTTAAAATAGTTTTTTTATGTCTTAAAATATATTGCATATAGTCGAAAAACTAAAACTAAGTAAGGTGGGATACCGACTTAAAAACTAATATTCTATTTGTACTACTAAAACTTAATTTTTTAAGACTAAATAATATGGCAATCCTTTTTATTTACAAAAACTTAAGAATTAAGATATAATTTTGTATTTATATTCTGAAAAAGTGGCGAAATGACCAAAAATATTTTTCAGAAGATCAAAGTCTTTCCATACACAAGATGTTATATATTTCATATTTTCTGGACGCTTTTTTCAGTAGCCCGAATAGTAACTTTTGGAAGTCTACTAGATTGAAATAAATCATCAAACTTTTGGTCTATTCAAAAAACTAATGTCTTTATTGAATAGACCATCGTATATTTACAAGATATGTCATGATTTTTTTGGTTTAAACACTGAAATAGTGTAGCAGATTGTTATGCTTAATAGACGAAGTCTTTTAAGTCGACAGACTTTTTTTTAAGTTGAGAACGTGCATCTGTGATATTTTGGGTAGACCAATAGTCTCTTGAATAAATCACTGTATTTTTACAGTGCCTTAATTACAAAGTACACATTCTTTAGTAGATTAACTCAATAGACCACCGGTCTTTCAAGTAGGCCATAGTATTTAAAGTAGACCGTCGATCTTTAGAGTAGATTACCAGTCTTGAGTAGACCACCAGTCTTTTGAGTAGACCATCGGTATTTTGAGTAGACCATCGGTATTTTGAGTAGACTACCGGTCTACTGAATACACTACCGGTATTTCGAGTAGACTACCAGTCTTATAAATAGACCATCGTTCTTCTGAATACACCACCAGTCTTTTGAATAAACCACTGTTCTTTTAAGTAGACCATGGGGCTTTTGAGAAAACCACCAGACTATCAATCTTTTGAGTGGACCACCAATATTTTGAATGGACTATCGGTCTCTCTAGTAGACCAACCATCTATCAAGTAGACGACGACTATTTTTACCTAATTTACACATTTATGCCCAACCTAGAATAATAATCTGTTCCGTCTATGGTTAACGGATGCGGAAGGCTGGTTTACAGACCTATGTTGGCGGAACTGTTGTCTATGCTTCGGATCCAACATGGCTGTGTATCCGGTGGGAGAGCAGAGTTCTGGGTACCGCTGGTAGAAAGACCTGTAGCCCTCGTGGAGAAGATATACTTCTGGGTAGTGGAGAGAAGGGTAATTTTCTTTGTTCTGCTCTCTGTCTGATGAACGGAGGAAGCGGGAGCTGTGGAAGAGATGAAATAATAAGATAATGTGTTGATGAGTATATGCTATACTATACAATCATGTCGGTGATGTTTCAACCCAGTGACGTTTGTGAGGCCTATAAGCAGAGATAAGCACAATGTAATCAGATTAATGATTATGTTGCATTTTCTAATATTCAATCATGTTTCAAGATTAAAAGTGTAATTGTAAACGTTGAAGATTACAAAATGTAATTGTAATCACCAGCACGCCTATATTCCCCAAGCGGGAGTGGTTTGTCATTAATCTGATAACATTGTGCCCATCTCTACCTATAAGTAATTAGCCCTTCTTATCGCTAATGTGATAATTTTTTGACGGACGATGTAGCGCAGTGGTTAAGGGCTTAAGCCGCTCCGCCCACTGTGTCTAATAGTCGCGGGTTCGATTCCCGCACGGAACAAAACTTAGTGTGATCCACAATTATTTGTTTCGGTCTGGGTATTTGTGTATGTGAATTTTCATGTGTGGGGGCGGGGCCACCATTTAAAAAAAAAATTTTTAGAAAAAGTGGTCTAGGACCAACTAAAGAAATACCTCGATACTAATAACATCCTCCCGTCACACCAGCCAAGTTTTCGAAAAAGTCAGGGCACTGTCATAGCCCTACTGGACGTGACAGATTATATACTTGCCGTAGTGGATATTTCTTAGTATGTGAATGATCTACGCTGTTGGCCGCGGGGCCTTTACAGCTTCACTGGACAAGAGGGCGAGCCTGCAACTACTACGCTCGAGCCAGAGGGGCAAGCGAAGTAGATAATGTTTTAGCTCTTCTCGACTTTTCCCGCGCGTTTGACAGAATTCATATACCGTTGCTTCTGTCTAAGCTGTCATATTATGGTTTTGACGATCACTCAATTAGATGGTTCGATAACTAAATTGTCGATATCAAGCTGTTAAGCTTCAAAGAGCAAATGACAATTATGTGACCTCATCGCTCAGGTCAGTAACTCGCGGAGTACCTCAGGGCTCCATACTGAGGCGTCTTCTTTTTATCATTTACACTGCAGGTGTTCAAAACGTCATAACGCTCTGAAAAAACCACAGCTATGCAGATAACGTATAGTTGTACCATTATGTCAATCCAGCTAATATTACAGAGGCTCTGATAAAGACGGACGATTTGGCGCAGTGGTTGTTGTGTATGTAAACTTTCACGTTTACAAACACAGGAATAAATCCTAGTGTGGGGCTACGTTAATTAAAAAAAAATCTGGATTGTATCGCTCATTGCCAGCCAGATCGGAACGTGGCCTCTACTGAGATCTTTAGCGGACTATTAACATTGAAATTGCGTGATGATGTTCAGAGAGGGACAGAGATAGACTACTCACAGCTTAGGTCCTCTCTCCAGCGAAAATTCACAGTGGAAGACCAGTATACTGCGCTTGGCTTCAGGTTCCTTTTGTTCCAAGGGTTTGTTGATAAGCTCCAGGATCTGTGTCGGAGTGTAGTAGTTGACGGCGTCCAGGATATGTCCACCTTCGTACTCGTAGGGGTACCGGCAGTCGATGACCTGGGGGTGGGAAGATATTGGTACAGTGGCGAATTGAACTTCTTATGCGGGGGTTAAGTCGTTGACCTGGAGTAGAGTATTGGCGAAATATTGGTGTACTTTAGACACCTTTGGGATGGACGTAAGTCGATGAACTGGGGTGAAAAGGAATTGCTAAAATTTGGCATTTGGTGTAATTTATACATCTTGGGTGGTAATATGAAGATTGGGCAATAAAGAAGGGCGATGTGGGGTGTACTTTGTACACTTAAGACGTAATATTAAGAGTTGACTGCTTTTAGGATATGTCCACCTTCATATTCGTGATATATCTTCGGCGACAGTCTTGCGTGTCTCATTTCAAAACGACGATTTACGTCAGTTAAAGATGGCCTAATGAACTATCTATCTATATCATCACGCCAGATCCCTTACGTTTCCAACAGGTTCTTTCCTTACATACTTTTCTGGCTTCCTAATTCCTAATGGTCGGCCTAATGAACTATCATACTAAATTTGGGTCCGTTCAAGTTTTAGTTTTTCAATCCTACTATAAAATATTATTTTTACAATTTTCTCCATCTACTTGTGGGGTATCGGAGAACAATGTAGTACGAGGCATGCCTTTTAAGTTATGTCGTTTCCATATTTCCCGGCAATTTTGAATTTGGAACTGTTCTATATTCGAATGTGTTTAAATTTTGAATCTCAAAACAGTTGAAAGTATTAGGAGTAATGCTATTGTTTAGTCACAGCGTCGATTGGAATCTGTCAAGTTACGTACGAAAATGAATCTTTCTAAGGAAAATGTTCGTGCAATAATTTTCTACAACTTTAGAAGAGGCCTGACACGGCTTCAGTGTTTTGAAGAGCTAACATCTGTGTTCAGTGATGAAGCCCCATGTCTGCGGACTGTCGAACGCTGGTATTTAGAATTCCAGCGTGGACATACTAGTGTTAGTGACAAATCTCGCGAAGGACGCCCGAAATCCGCCTTCACTGAAGATATCATCATTGCTGTGAGACAACTAATTCTCGAAGATCGTCATGTGACATATCGAAAGATAGAGGCTCTATTAGGCATCTTAGGGACAACCATTCAGAAGATCTTGCAAGAAGCGCTTGGTGTGAGAAAGCTAGTTTGCCGTTGGATACCGCATCTGCTTTCCGACGATCACAAGGCGGCCCGCGTCAGATGGTGTAAGAAAACTCTGCAAAGGTTCAACCGAGGAGAGTCAAATCACGTCTACGACATCATCATTGGTGACGAATCTTGGATCTATGCCTACGATCCTGATTCCAAACAACAATCTACAATCTGGGTCTTTCAAGACGAGCCAAAGCCGACTAAAGCTGTTCATTCTCGAAGCACTTCAAAGAAGATGGTGGCCACGTTCGTTGGAAAAACCGGCCATGTTGCGACTATTGCACTTGAAGATCGTAGAACGGTTAACGCAGAGTGGTATACCACAGTTTGTTTACCACAAGTCATCGCCGAACTTCGAAAATCTAACTCAAAGCGACGCATCATCCTGCACCACGACAACGCAAGCTCACACAGCGCTCGTCAAACGATTGAGTATTTGAAGCAGGAAAAAGTAGAAATTCTTGACCATCCTCCATACAGTCCTGACCTAAGCCCTAACGATTTCTTTACATTTCCTAAAATTAAGAAAGTCTTCGTGGTCAAAGGTTCCAGTCCGGTGAAGAAGCAGTCGACGCTTTCAAGTCAGCCATTTTGAACACCCCCACTTTAGAGTGGAATAAATGTTATAATAACTGGTTTGAGCGAATGGAAAAGTGTATTAAGCTACGTGGTGAATACTTTGAAAAACAATAAAAAGTACTATAAGGTTCTAGTTGAGTTTTTTTTCTTCAAACGACAAAACTTAAAAGGCATGCCTCGTATCAGGGCATAAATTAATTAACCAAGTTAAAATATTCGTGAGAATGGCTATGTAGAGAGTTCGGTGTACTTTATACACCTTTAGGCTTAATCTATCTATCTATATCATCACGCCAGATCCCTTGCGGGGGTGAATGGTGCGATGGGAAAGCTACTTCGGAGCCGACACTTAAGCCAAAAGGCGCAGCTGGCCATACATAACGGAGTGCTTGTCCCAACGCTGTTATATGGCAGCGAGAGCTGGGTATGTGAGAAGGAGAATGAAAGTAGGATAAATGCGGTGGAAATGCGAGCTCTGCGGAAGATGTGCGGAGTGAAGCTGACCGACCGTATTCGCAACAGCGTAGCAAAAAAAGAAAGTAGGTATGAAAGATAGTATCGGTGTAAAAATGAGCAAGGTTATGCTCCGTCGGTTCGGGCATATAGAAAGAATGTCGGATGAAAGAATGACAAAACAGATATGCAATGCGAAAGTGGAAAGATGCAGATACCGGGGAAGGTCTAGACTATCTTACCATGACCGAATAGGCTTAATATTAGAGGTGAATATCTTCTATCGATGGGAAACATACCTGGTAATCGCTGATGGTGTCCGCGTACTCCCCTCGAAGGAGACCAGCCAGCGTGTCGCATGAGATGCTCTTGAGGTCAACATGGTTCCCACTTGTCAGTGGAAGAGCAAAAGGCTGCGAGAAATCACCGATCAGATCTGGATCAACTGCCGCTGCGAAAGAAATATTTTACTGTACACATCGCATCGCATGTAATTGTGCATTGACGCAAATATAGAGGTATCGGCTTTAGCAAATGTGTTTTGCAACGAGGCTCTGACGTCATTGCGGTTGTTTACATCAGTCTGTCATTCTCACCTAGATGGCAAGTACCGAAGTGGGCTGGGTGTAACGCGTAATAGTATGATCTGCGTAATCTTGGCAGTTAACTAAATAGACCGTGTCTTATTCGAGAAGCAATGCAAGAGTCTCCGTAACCGGCAAGCGTGTATGAGAGGAACTATGGGAGTGGAGGAAGTCAGAGGTAGTAAGGAAAGAACCTGTTGGAACTCAGTACTCTGTCTACCCCGCAAGGGATGTAATAAGATGATATAGATACTTACATCTCGCCAAAGCACTCATGATAGACGCGTTATTTTCAGAAAGCGCCCTCTGCAACACCGGCCTTGCCACCCTCTCACTTTCCAGACTAATATTAGACTTCCTTCTCTTGTTGCTAACAAGCTCACTCTCGCCACTCTCCACTCTCTTATTAACTCTTTTCTCCACCGGACTCTCAAGGATAGAGAGGAGAGAAACTTTCACTTTAGACTCTGGATTAAAACTTAAACTCCTATTTAATGGTCTACGAAAACTGCTTTCAATATCATTCTTAATAGTTCCAGAGAGTAACTCATTGAAATTTTGCATTTTTGGTGAGTTTGTTTCGTCAATCTCCAGAAACGGTTCTTCCAATCCAGATATGAAACCACTTTCCATAGAAGTGGTTGATTCAGATGTGTATACCTTCATTTTTGGTGGTGTCTGAGACATGGAACCTATACTGGAATCACTTATCTCATGTCTGAGTTTCGGTGGTTCGAATTTGAGTGATTTTTTCGCTGCATTAGACTTTTTAATAGCCGGGGAAGTGAATTCAAAATCTTCGTCTTCGAAATTGAGCATTCTTGTGGCTGTGTTTGGTTTATTAAAGCTCGTGGAAGGTTCATTTTCAGCTAATGGTGCGCCGAATATGAAATTTCTTGATGTCACTTTTCTAGTACTGGTAGTTCGCCCTCTAGAGATGATGTTTGGACTGTCCGTTGATATGATTTCGTAGTTGGAACATTGATCAAAGTTGTCTGCTTCAAATTCTTGTTCTAAGTCCAGAAGTGTGTCACAATCATCATCTTGTGTCAACTCTTTGTCAGGTACGTATAAGTCTTCTGGTTCCGGTTTCTGGATTGTGTCGGAGAAGTCCAGCTGGAATGAGAGAAAACATTAATGATTTCGCTGTTTCGTCTTTCTTCTGACGTTATTTCTACATATCCGAACCGCGAATAATCTCAATAAAAAAATAAATAAACACTGTCACACCTATATTCCCCAAGCGGGGGTGGCAGAGGTGTACTGAGTACACCCACGTTTCGTCAACGATGTAATAGGGGGCAAGCCTATTGCCATACGCCGGGCACAATTCCAGACTCCAGATTGATACTGGGAGTTTTTCAATAGAAATACTACATTTGTCCGACCTATGATTTGAACCCAGGACCTCGTGATCACAAAGTGATGCCCTTTGCCCTCGCTTGAGGAATATTGGCAGTGACTCAAGTCAAAAACCTGCGAGTGTGTATGATACGAAGTATGAGAGTGGAGGCCAGAAAGCTAGAGCCAGATGTCAGAAGCTGTTGGAAATCTGTACTTTCTGCCTAGCTCGCAAGGGGTCTGCCGTGATGATGTATATAGATATTTACTCACCTTACTAGTCGACCAGTTAGTTATTTTTCTCGTAGCCTCAAAACAATCTCCAAAAGTGAAGTCTCTAGTCTCCTCTTCAACATCCAATTTTATGAAAGTCTCACCCATAACAGACTCTGTAGGCTGATTTTCTTTATTAGCCATTTTAAACCTAGTTCTTTCCTCAAAGACTCGACTTAACTTAGACCGTTTAGCTTTAGTACTCAACGGTGAATTTCGCTGCGACGGTGAATTCCGCTGCGACGGTGAACTCAGCACCGGTGAAGTGTGCTGTATGTATGGCTTTGATGTTATAACCGGTGACTTTATCCTCTCCAACGGTGATTTGGGTATTTGTATCTCACCGAGTATTCTCCGCTTGTTCGGTGTAAATATAGGTGATATTGGTGATTTTTTGAAATCAATAGTGTGCGGGTTCATTCTCAGTTTGAAATTGTTGCTGATAGAGTCTTCCCGTTTACGTTTTGTTGCACTGTTGCCAGAGTTGATTTTAAAGTTTTCGGTTATTAATCTGGAAAGAGAGATAATATTTTGTTAATATACAGAAATAGAATATTTTTTTATATTTTCATGTAAACCATAGTCAAGAGTCTCTGTAACCGGTGAGTGTATGAGATGTGGATAACAATGAGGGTGGAGGCCAGAGAGGTCTGTAAGGAAACTGGTTGGAACTCTGTTCTTCTCTATGTTCTTCTCTCTGGCGTGATAATATAGATAGATAGTAAATGGTATAATTTCTTTCATAAATCAAGGTGAGGGATATTAGGTCAAGTAAATTTAAGGTAGGACGCAAGTTTATGGCCACCTGCTGGTGGAACTTAGCAAACAGCCATAAGGCTATATTCACTTACAATATATATCTTATTAAGTACTTCCTAATCAATAACATACTTAAATATAGTGCTTAGGTACAGATAAGTCAAAAAAAATCAAATCTTACACTTATTCTCACACTTGATATAACCAAGTAGAGAGTAACAGAGGCCTACATAGTACACTTAAATTTCATCAAAATCTACCCCAGTCCAGGTGGTCTATCAAAACTCAGGTAGTCACAACACTATGGAAAACTAGTTCGTGACTCAAAAGGTGTATAAATACTGATCTATTCATGAAAAAGCTTCATCTATCAGTCATAACTTAGATTCTCATGAGGTCATGACTTAACCTATCCATTTACAAGAACTCATCAACCCTAACTTCCAAAAGTTAGTTCACACCACAATTCTGTCACATTACAAACACCACTTTAATATTAGACCATGTTACAGCGTAATAGAAGCTAAAATACCCCCAAAGATGCCAAAAATATAGGGTGAAACAACAGGTCAACCCCAAAACAGCCCTTACTACATTTTTTTCAACCTAACCTATCTATACTCGTAAATAAATCGATGGAACTGGTTCTGCGTACCGTGGAGCCCTTCCTGTAGCCCCAGAAGACACATTGTGAACTTATTTCCACATGAAAAAAGATAACAAAGGAAACTGTAAAGTTAAAACCGATTTGCTCGTGGTCGATTTTTGTACACGAATTCTCATGCGAAACTTGTAATAACACGCTCTTGTACACTCAAAACACGATTTATTGTTAACAATGCACTTGTTTTTTGTAAATAATGAATTATAAAAGGGTAGACAGGAAATTTAAACAAAATCAAATCTTTGTTTTGCAAGTATTCGCGCGGTTTTGCTAAACTTTTTAAATGTCAAATCAGTTCGCGCTCGGATATCAGCTGTGCGGCCAGCTGACAAATCGATTCTGCAATATTTTCGCATAACAGTTAAATATATTTTATTGCTTATTGCTATATGCAAAAACGTTATTTATATAATTGGACCACTTGTATTACCAAAAGTATGCCAATTATAGCGAAAAAATGTAGTACGTAAAAAAAAAAGTAAACAAAAGTATTTCTTTTTCCTGATATTGTATATTCCACATAATGTAAATATTCATATAATTAAACCTGTATTGTCTAACAATGTGTAAAAATTAATAATAGAGAAAGAATTTGACAAAAAATATACATTCCAAGGACGCCGGCAAACATGATATGAATATCAACCATAAAACCAACTATATTGGAACCCAAGCAGAAAGGAAAATTAAATTGGTTTGATCAAAATATTGGCTTAGTAGAGCCGAAGATACAGAAGTTGTTCGTTAGTATTACACAGGAGGATATTGGGTCTGAGAGGTCAATTATAGTGCAAACAAAAATCTATGTAGGAATTTTTGTGTGTGTGTGTGAATGATCTACGCTGTTGGCTGCGGGGCCTTTACAACTTTACCGGGTAAGAGGTCGAACCTGCCACCACTATGCTCGAGCCAGTAGGGCAAGGGGGCAACTAGCTCAAGGGCGCCTCAAACGGCCTCGGTTTGGGCAGTCGCTATGGGGGAGGGCGTATACTAGGTGTCTCGCCGTGGTGCTCTGCAACGGCCGGCGGGCAAGGGATTCTTCGACCTCGCCGGCGAGGTCGGCGTCTGATCCTGTGTGCGGTATCTGTGTCCGAAAGAAGGAATGGAAGGGCATCGGGAGGGTCGGTGAGAACATGCCGCGGACGGTGGTAGCGGCTGATAGGAGGGGATGTAGGAATTAAAATAATATCATCCTTAGTTGAATTACTTGTTTTGATGGTGCATCGCGCGCACGGTCCAGCATGTAATTTATCTACCCACAAAGTAGATAAATTGCAGTACGCAAGCGCACGCGCACGCACACATTGACAGGCTTCGAACAAATTTTCAAAACATCACACACTGGCAACACACACATATTGTGTAACTGAGGTCACTTTTAGGCGCCATTCTTGTTAGCAATGCTCCGTCTAGCTAGACAAGATCGGCGATCAGCTTAAACATTTATTTATGCGTCAATATCCTTAGAAATTATTATTCAAATGAAATCTATTTTATTTGATCAATATTCTTCGTAACGCGATAGGGATGGGGCTTTATGAATAAAATATAAATAAACGGTAACATGCTTTATCGGTATTTTTATAAATAACGGTTTTTTAACAATGTTGGAGATATAGAAAAATTATCTGTTATTTAAATATTCGTATTGATTTCGTGTAAACAGACTGCCTCGTTGATCCAGTGACTTAACAGCCTGGCTATTTCGAGTTCGAATCCTAGGCCAATCACAGTGTGATTTTACTATTTGTCTGGCTATAATTGTGTCTGGCTTCCTCCACTCTCATAGTTCGTTCCAAGCGCTAAAAATCCGTTAATAATAATGCTCCACATAAACACATGCTTTGTTTAGTTGTGAAATGACATCATTAGCCGTATCAAACTAGGCCAAAGCGTTTTAGATGTGTTATTATAAATTATTCCTCTTATAACGATTGCTATATGGGACAATAATTTTTTTTGAGCGCGTATGAGACGAACTCGACCCTCAAACTTGGATGGACCGACAGACGTCTTGGTCCAGCGGTTACGAGCTTAAGCCACTCCGCCCACTAGATCGAATAGTAGCGGGTTCGATCCCCGCACGGGACAAATATTTGTGTAGCCCACAAATATCTGTTTCGATCTGGATATTTGTATATGTGAATTTTATGTTTGTAAAGGCAACCACTATACAAGAATAATTCTTAGTGTGGGGCTACGTATTTTTTTTAACAAAAAATATGTTGAGTAAGCCTAAGGTCTGTAAGTAAAGAACACGTTGGAACACTGTTCTCTCTGCCTACCCCGTAAGGGATCTCGCATAATGATGTAGATAACTGATGTCATTACACGTTTTTCCGTTACCAATCACGATATAACGGGTCGTGACCTTCCAACGACTTTCTTAATCTTACCCCTCAAAAAAGGGTCCTTATCCCTAAATGCAGGGATGCATTCATTGTACACATACTATTGTTGGGATCTATGGATCATTTTGATTAGTATAACAAAGTATATTATACAGTTGTTAGAGGTTTTTTAAGTCGACATTATTGTTTTTTAACTATCTCATTGGTCTAGTTAGTTGATCACGAGATTCTGGGTTCGAATCGGTCAGGCGATGCCACTCCCATTGAACATTCATACGCCTATTGTATCGGTAGAGGTAGGTAGAAGTTCACGCTTATTTTTATGTAATACTAAATGACCCGGTGGACTTGGTGCTACCTAAAATTTATTTGACTGCACCTCTACCTATCTTGATTTTTCGGCTGTTCCTTTGGGGATGTCCCTAATTTTCGTTTTTCCTATACCACCTCAGTATTGGATCGAACAATAGCAAAAAACAAAAGATTTATTCAAATCAGCCATCAGCCAGCACGGCAATTGATTTATAAATATATATAGATCAATTTATTCCATAAACCATAAAACAGTTATCCATGCAAATTAAAAAAAAGAATTCATGTCCGCATACTACTACAAAAACACTTAAAAAATCGTTATAAGAACTGGATCATAAAAAATAATCGTTAAGAAAAAACTCGCTCGCTGCACCCATCTCTAACACAATGCAATGCATAATGTCAAAAGACGTTAAACGAATACAGATTTTAAATAAACATTGAAGTTGCAACCGAAATAATACCATAATGTATAAGACATAACTGCTATTTTTGGGTAACAGTGCATGTAACAGGTTTTACTTTCAGTTGCAGTATTAGTCGTTATCGATAACGGGTATCAATTTTTAAATGTAACAGGTTATTTTTAAGTGCGGGTTTCGGCTGCCATTTCGTACCATTGGAAATTTAAAAAACGTCTGTAACATACTATTTTTTATTTACCAAAGACATTAAGTTATTTTGTACTTACTATAGTATTTTACATAGGGTGGGTAGTGACAGTTCTAATTGCCAAACGAAATTAATATTTAATTCAATGGTGTTAAGGCATAAAACCATAAGTATAGAAACGGGTCATGCCTCTTATTGCGATTGAATAAAGTATAATTTCGTTCGGCAATTATAACGGCCACTACCCATCCTATGTGAAAAATACATTCGAACTAAAGACACCTGAAGCACCTGAAGTATTTTTTATAGCAAAACGTTTGAGTCCATTCACTTTAGCTCACTTCGTGCCAGGTTGCCTTCGAGTGCTAAGTTTTTTATCTACCCATCTATATCATCACGCCAGATCCCTTGCGGGGTAGGCAGAGAGTACAGAGTTCCAAAAGGTTCTTTCCTTAAATACCTTTCCGCTTGCCGGTTACAGAGACTCTTGACTTGTCCTTCAGATAAGACTCGGTTTATTTGGTCGCGGACAGTTTTCATTCAAAATATGCCTTCATGTGCACTAATATGCTGTTATAACAACTCCGGTTTCATAACATTTTACCGTTACGCTATTAACCAATGGTGGCAGAGGTGTACTGAGTACACCCACTTCTCGCCGACGATATTAGTTCCCATGTAGGGCCGAGCCTATTGCCATATACCGGGCACAATTCCAGACTCCGGACTCATACTGGGAAGTTTTCGTTAGGAAAACTACATTTGCCCGACCTAGGACATTAAGCCAGCATCTCCTGATCACATAGTAATGCGCTTTGCAACTGGACCAACAAGGTATAACATTTTATTATATATAAAAACACAAACATCTCCGCAAACTCCGCTGTCATCGAGTTAAAGGCCATTGTTTGTTTGTACTAGTTCTCTAACTAAATGCTTCGTACCATTAAAAATTTTAAAATCTGTGCGTTTCGTAACGTTTTTTGCCTACCAAATATCAAACCGTGCCAAAGCCCATGTGTATTTATAACTCAAGGTCACAGGAAGGATACGCCTGGTACATGTCCCAAACGAGGATATTCTAATGTTATCCGGTGATGTTTCCCCATAGATTGACATCACCATCGATATAGAATAACGTGAGGTTCCGAAACCGCAGATGATGGAATAGTTCATTTATTTATTTGCATTTTCCTTTTGATTGTAATAAATACATAAATAGATGACCCCAAATTGTCCTCCTGCTAGACAAAAACAGACAAATCGAGGAAAAGACTAAGTGTGTTATAATGAAAACATCATCTTTTAAGACGACTGTTTTTTATTCATCAAATTGGACAGGGTCTATTTGGTCATGGTAAAGAAGCCTAGATCTTCCCCGGTATAAATCCTTCCACATTCGAATTATATATCTATGTTGTCTTTCTTCCTCCGTCATTCTTTTTATATGTCTGAACCACGTTTTCTCATGTTTATTATGATTAGCCTGTCCAACTGAGCAAAAGCTTTCCTCTCAGAAATGAGACGACAAACGAGGTGAGAGAGGCCATACTCCACGTGGAGTCAGCGCGGTGCAGTGGAGGCAGGTTTTTGGACACCTGCTAGTTTCACTTATTAAGCCCATAAAGCTTTCAACTTGGCTTAACTTTTGCTACAAAATATTAGCTGAGTTGTCTTCTCTAGTAAGTAGTACTGATAACTCAATAGAAGCACCTAAGATTTTTTTCTATCGAACCCAGAACCTCATGATAGCCAGCTGTATCTTGTGTGTGTGAATGATCTACGCTGTTAGCCGCGGGGCTTTTACAGCTCCACCGGACAAGAGGGCGACCACCACCAACCACTACGCTCAAGCCAGAAAGGTAAGGGAGCAACTAGCTCAAGAACGCCTCAAGCAGGATCTGCCTCGGCTTGGGCAGTCGCTATGGGGGAGGGCGTACACTAGGTGTCTCGCTGTGGTGCTCTGCACCAGCCGGTGGGTAAGAGATTCTTCTCCCTCGCCGGCGAGGTCTGTGTCTAATCCTGTGTGGGGTGCCTGTATCCGAAAGAAAGGAATTTGAGGGCAACGAGAGGACCAGCTGTACCATAGGACAAGGCAGTCAAATAAATAGATCAATACATAAACAGGAATTAACTCTGTCTAAGTTTAGCAATGGCTAACCGCCAATTAAAATAGGCTCTTAGTTTATTTTGCAATAACACCCGAGTTCTGTGGTTAATTAGCAACAACAACTTTATTGTTATTTATCTAGGAATATTAATTAATACAAATATTTAACTCAAACAATTTACCATTAAACCTAAGTCTGGTTTATGATGCACCGTTATGTAATAATTTGAATATTGCAACTGTATTTTTAAAAAATATATAATTATTATCACGTCAGCTCCCTTTGCGCGATAGGCAGAAAGTACAGATTTCCAACAGTTACTTTCCTTACAGATTTCTCTAGCTTCCTCCAATCTAATAGAGACCGCAAGTTAAAAAGGTATGTCGTCAATTTGTTTCAATTACCAAAAAATTTGTTAATTTTATATATTTAATAGAATATTTATTAATTATTCGTGGAATATTGTGTATTCTTATATGTGCACGAATCAAAACATAAAACATGTCTTTTCAATTCCCTCAAAATTCCCGTCGTTATTGGTATGCAAAGTATCGACCCCTTACTGTCCAGATTATTCAATCAATTTAATTTAGATCGTTATCATCATATTCACTGAGGAATGTTATTAATTTAGAACTTAAAACAATATAATACAACTTGACATTGTCAAAAATTACTAAAAACAGATGCACGATAAACAAAAGATAATTAATCTATGAATCACGACAAACGGTCTCGCACCCCAAATAACGATCGCTACAATAACCGTTACTAGACGTTATGGTAACGAACGGACAACACTAATTTAGAGAAGGGAGTTATTAAATCGATTACAGTTTTTTTGTTTAAGGATGTTATTGCCTAAAAGATATAACTATTTCGATTTAAGTAG
Organism: Phalera bucephala; assembly: GCA_905147815.2. Lineage (NCBI taxonomy): Eukaryota > Metazoa > Arthropoda > Insecta > Lepidoptera > Notodontidae > Phalera > Phalera bucephala. The sequence continues at coordinate 11,904,179 of LR990637.1, read as the reverse complement.
TGGCGTATAGGGCGATCACAGGATCCTGAATTTAAATACTAGGACAGACGAAATGTATTTTTCTTTTGAAAAAATCACTGTAGCAGAGTTTTGACTGGATATTGTTCGGCAATAGGCTACCTTTAACAATGTGAGGTTCATTTTAACATCCTCCTGTCATTATAAAGTCATACAAGGATATTTTGGCCCGCGGTCAAAATTGAAACGCTATCATCAAGTGTAATGTCACTTCATGACAGTCGCAGAGTTGCTATGAAATTTACCCAAGTTTATTTTTTAACTAGTGATCATGTAGGAAATTTTTTACTTAATGTCCTGTCCTGTCAATGACATCTACAGGCTAAAATATTCTTGTCGCGCTATATTTGATTTGTTCTTGTTTAGCTCCTTGCAAAAGTATAAGAAATTGAAAGAGAAGAAATAATATTTTATTGTAATATTTTATAATTATCTGTAGGTACTGAGCTAAAATAGCGTCATCCTTTTAATAATGGTTTGAAGAATATAATATAATAATAATAGTAGCCTTGTTAAGAAACTGTCCCACCGTTGGGCACGGGCCTCCTCTCAAACCATAGTTTAGGCCATAGTCCACCACGCTTGCCCAGTGCGGGTTGGCGAACTTCACACACCTTCGAGAAACTCTTAGGCATGCAGGTTTCCTCACGATGTTTTCCTTCACCGTTAAAGCAAGTGATAATTAATTTTTAATACGCACATGCTTTCGAAACGACAGAGTTGCGTGCCTGGGTTTGAACCGAAAACCTCTGACCTCTTTGCAGTCCAACGGTCCAACCACTAGGCTATCACTGCTTTTTAATAGACAAGAAATTGACAAAAAATATGATAACAGTAATTGCATTAAATTTCGCGCATGAAACAAAGAATTCCATTTATTTTTCAATTTTTGGAAACGATTACATCGTTGGTGACAACGAAATCACTTGTAGTACGCGCCATTTTAACTTCAATTTTTTTTTCTATTCAAAGGACGAACTACCGTAGTCCTTTGACCTTTGTGAGTTTACTTATTTCATTTACGCTAGTTCCTTGCCACGCGACATGCGCACCCACACCTGACGAATGCATTCATTAGATTTAATACCTTACAATGCAATGATAGAGTTTATTTTCTCTTGCTATGGAATATAGGCTTAATTTACTGGATTTTATACCTTGTGTTTTGGTATTAGGGTATATTTTTGTACAATTTCGATATGTAACGGTTGGCACGTGCTAACTTTTGGGGGAGTAACGTACTTATTGTTATTTTTTTCTTGGATTAAAATCGATAAATAAATCGTCTTGATATCATGGTGTCTTAGAAAATAATATTTTTCATTGAACAGCTGAAATTCTTTGATAGAGGCGCCAAGTTCGTTACATTGTCTGAGCAGGAACGATGGACCATGTTAAGCACCGTTAAACGCAGTCAGACTGCAGATGGCTGACCACTAGTGTGGCGCTACTTTACTAACACCACGGAAGAAAATATCTAAGTCCTAAATTCAATCTAATTTTCCAAAATTTCTAAAACTAAGAGCTTTCCGATTTTTTCTAGTGTGAAGACTTTTGAAAAAAGGCTTTTGCCCAGCAGTAACACAATTTACGCTGATTTATAGATCACATCGAACACCGAACGAAAAAAAAACAATTTTTCTCTTCTGTAATTTGGCAGTCATTTCTAGGGTTCCATACTATAATTGGTCAAAACAGAAAACTAATAGGATCATTTTGGTGTTCGTCTGTCTGTTTGTCCAACGGTTAACACCCTTTTTCCCAGGAACGGGTTGAGGTATCAAGTTAAAAATGTCAAATACTAAGGCCTACGGTTCCTTGGCGGTGTAAAAAAATTGAAAACTCTAAGTCAATGCAATCAAGATTCGGCCATTTAAACACAGTCATTAAACTTAAAAGGTATTTCCTAAAAACTAGAATTGCCAGAAGGTTTCACAGCTAAAATTACCTTAATTTACCTCTACTGGCGGCCATTTTTTTCATCTTTGACACTTATTTTTTTTTGGCGGGAATGTTGACCGACGCGAGGGAACGGCAGATGGCATTCCCGATAAGATAACCCAATGATTTGTTGTTATTAATTCGGAAATTGATTCGTTGCTATTTCGATTATTAGTCTTGGAATCAAATAACTATTTCGATCACGTAAAGATGTGTTTTTAATTGATTTATTAGACTTTTTGGAGTGGAATATAGAGTCCGAAAAATATATTTAAAAGTTTTTTTTTTATAATAGTTATCTACTTTTTGTCAGACTTAAAAAAATAGAAGGTTTAATGTTTATCTGTGTGTATTTCTTTAAGACTGTATTTAATCGAATTAATAGGAAAAAAAACAAGAAATGTTTTTTAATCGAAATTTTAAAATTCATTGTTTCTTTTTTTAAACGGCTATCTAGGCATTTATTCTTTTTCACAAGCACACACAATACAATAAAAAAGTCTCAGCTATTGATTCCGTAATTCGGAAACGGAAGCGCACGTGCGCGCTATTCAAAATAAAGATCATACAACCCATCCCATTCGCTTTTCATTGAATGAACGGTATGTAGTAATAGAGTAAGTGAACATATGGTTTTTTGACAATAGTAAAACACTTGTGTTTGGATTTTTAAAGAGGCGATTCAAAAAGTAAGGTGGCGACATTTTTTAAAACCTTTTTTTTGTGAAAGATTAACTAATTGTTTTTATTTTTATTTTACTGGGACCTGGTGTAACAAGGATATTTTGGCCTGTGGATGACATTGACAGGTGAGAACATTAAGTAAATTAAGGGGGGGTTGGTGTGAAATTAGGATAATCATTTTGTATTTTTTTTTCTAGTTCCAGATAAATATTGGCAATGTGACATTTCAAATAGTGACATTTCACTTGATGACAGCGTTACTTCCGATTTTGATCGCGGGCCACAAGATCTTTATATAACTGTTTGTAGGTAACCTAAGTGGCAATGACAGCCCATTTTAAATATGATTGAAATATATCTATTTTAAAATTTCGAAAACTTGAGACCATTTTAGATGGAAGGATGTCGGTACTGCGCACAAAGTACCGGGGAAGACCTAGTGTCTTACCATGCCAAATGGGCACCGTCTTATTTGATGAGCAAGTAAAGAATACGAATTTTTGATGTAACCATGTTAAAATTATATGATAATATCCGTCATTCACAATAGTGACAACAGATTGCATGGTAGTGGCAGTATTCTACCAAATACCACAAGTCCATACACCGCAATCCATAAAATTAATGGACTTCCCAATCAACATGACTTGTGTCGACATCGACCCATAGATGATTTTTTTTCGTAAATAAAGGGAGTGCAACCCTCGCCTTGCCTCACTAGCTATGCACAATGCACCGGCATCAGCATGGCTTCTATGCTATCGATCGGTAACGGTCCCGGCTGTATCGCTTCGTAACTGGGCCTTGAAGTACTATTGAAAAAAAAAACTGTCAACTTAATGCATTGACATCTCACATAAAAAATGTGACACTTAACAAAAATAAAACAAAATGGAATCTTAATAACACCGTCACGCATAAACTCTTTAAGCAGGGATGGCTGAGGCGTGCTATGGACACCTACATTTCGCCGACGGTGGTAGGTGCCAATGTAAAGTTCCAGATTTTAGACTGATACTATATATCCGTCAGTCGAAAAACTACACCTTGTTCGGCTCAATAATTGAACCCAGAATTGGCCCTGTCCTGCCAGACACACAATGCCACTAGACCAGCGAGGCAGCTAGACAATATGATTGCCTTATTGGACTAAATTTATAATCCAACAATCGAACGAAAAAACAAAACGTTTTCTTATGTATTAAAATAAAACGCAAAAATCGGAACGCTGTCATCAAGAAAAATGTCACTACATGATAATCGCAGAGTTGCCGATTGCTATGACATGTACCCAAGTTCGTTTTTTAATTAGTAAACCACCTGTTCAAATATCTCCTCAGAAGTAGAAAAATTTAGTAAATATTGACCCTAATTTGAAACGAACGCCTCAATGTCGTCCAGAGGCCAAAAGATACTTGTAGGACTGTAAGAAGAAATTACAGCTACTTTTAGTTACAACAATTTCCCGCGCGAACGCCACAAATACACAATAACACAGATTCGCTTATACAATACGAGAAGATAAGCCATAAGGAGCCGTTACCGTTTCACAATGGGTCAAAGGTCTTAAGACATGGCGCGTGCGAGCGCATCTGCTTCTGCAAGTGTAGGCAGATGCGCATTTAATACTGGAATAATGTTTCAATTATCAACAATATACAACAACGATATGGACTTTATTACTACAACCAAAGAGATTAAATTGGAACGTGGGAAAAATTTGGTTAACATGTTATTGTCTATTTTTATAATTACGTCAAACATTATTATGATTTTGCAAGTTAGTTGAATTTGAGCTTTAATCCCAACACGATACAGTTCAATATTAAATATACCTTTTTTTAAATACTTGATACATTAATAAAAATTGATTCCTTACATTATTCCGATACAATGTAACGTTTGAATTTAAATCTTATCTCTCAAATTTAAATTTCAATATTCAACGAATATTGTAAGTTTAACATATTATTGCGAATATTTCGAAAGGGGTCTTGGCGCCTTCCGAATTTCCTTCCTTATTTTTTTTTTAATTAGATCAAGGTAACATCTGCCGGGAGATACGGAGAGTTCTTGATTTAAAATATGACCAATCATAAATTCATAATAGGTTGTATGGATACATTACAGTTGTTTAGAAAAAAAATCAGCTGCCATGTTGAGAAAGATGGAAATTATGGCGGGTAGTTTATTACTTATCCATTATCATTGAGAGATCCACTGCAGGAGAAAGGCTACCCCTAGGTCTCCATCAGGTCATCGGTCCATCTTATGTGGGCCTGCCCACTCCACGTCTTGCAGTATGTGGTCACCACGCACCAGAATATATTGGGTTGTTTTATTGCATTAGCACTATAACATTTTCCTATTCCTCCTGTTTCCTAATTAAATTTGTTGCGGGTTCGAGACATTTCAAGCGCTTCTCAGGACACCCCAAGGATCTATAGGAGACTTCTGGATTCTGGATTACAGCCGGTGGGAATGTATAGCGGGATTAGTCGCATTCCATTAAGATTACCTTCGTTTCGATAGTATATACGCGTGTTTAGTTTTATCAGATCCCTTGCGGGGTAGACAGAACGTACAGAGTTCCCACAGTTTCCTTCCTTACAGACCTCTCTGGCGTGATTATAAATATAGATAAACACAAACTCAAATCGTTTATTTTGCATAGACCCTGCGGGGGTGCTTACAATGTGTCATATTTACATTTCTTTTTTTTTAACTTACTAAATTACACCCAATCGGAACGCGGCCTCTTCTGAGAAGATCCGGCAAGAAACTCAGCGGGCTTGTCTTTTTTGTTTAATTCACTATTCATTTTTTTTCATCATTTTTTGTATAGATACATACATTTTTACATTATACAAATTCATTAATGCGATCCAGCTCCAGTGTGATGCTTTACGACTGAGATAGAGGACTATTTTTTAATATATGCTATAATTAAAAGCTAGAGGATTCTGGGTGGCGCAGTCTCCACAAGCAGCACCCGTTCACGAGAACGACTACTTGAGCAACTATCACCTCCCTCGACCATATTAGAGGGAAGGAAGTGACCCGCACCAAATAGACACTGCAAGCATAGACTTTTTAGTGAGCATGACCAATGCCAGACCCCAGAGTGCAGTCAGAAAAAGACTACGAAAGGAGCAGTACTTCGAGCTCGTTTGGCACGACACGCTACGCTTTGACATTTTTGTTTACATTAAAGACGTGCTTAATGACCAATAATCGTCAATAAAATAGACACTCGAGCGGAGAAGGACGGAGAAACTCCACAGCCACTCCTTTAAAACAAGTTATAGTCCTTTTAAACAAGATAGTTTTATCTCTTCCCTGTTGTGGTACTCTTTTCCGATACTTTCCCGGTAATCGGAAGTTGTGGCCATGGAAGACACCTTGTGTTATATCGTTCCAACAATTTCCTATGCGTGACAAAGTGTACCACGCATCCGTTAAGTAACATAATATCTTGTGAGGGTAGTTAGCCAAGCTTGAATCCTGACCACACGCCTTCCGCCGCAAATGATACAGCACAGCACTCATGTGGTCATGATTACCTATGGCACACACCGTCACGCCTATATTCCCCGAGCAGGGGTGGCAGAGGTGTACAGTGTACACCCACTTTTAGCTGACGATGTTAGGTCCCATGAGTCTATTGTTACTTACCGGCCGTAATCCCAGACTTCAGACTGATGTTGGTCATTTTTCACTGGAAAAACTACAATTGTCTAACCTAGGATTTGAACGCCGAGCCTCGTGATCACAAAGACCAAATTATTCGCCACCAGACCAACGAAGTACTCCTTTACCTATGATAAGATTTAGATTCTCCGTCCTCAAAGCAAAGCTATAACGAACAGCGTTTGGCTCGGTAATCGTTAAGCTTAGTTGGAAGTAGTGTCTGGCCGAAGCCGATAAATAGGCCATCGCCGAAACCTTCGGCCATAACCGAAGGTTTAATAACCCTAAGAAATGTAGTTCATGACAGGCTAAATTTTTAAAAAGTTATGTTAAATGTATTGACGAACTTGTTTTGTTTTGATTTGGTTATTTACTAGCAATGGCTCTTTCACCGCGCTCTCGATCATTCGTAAGTCGTAAATCTCAACAGATCTTTCAATTTCGGTGCTTGCTAGAAATCTTCGCCTTCGGCCAAAACTTCGGCCCATTTTAGCCGAAGCCCAAGTTTTGGCCGAAGTCCGAATAGGTATATGTAATATTATAAGCCCATACTGTCCTACTGCAAGGCAAAGCCCTCCCTTTCACTCGTCTCGGTTGAGTGCTAGCTGATGCCAATTCTTGTTAAAGGAGTCCGGCTTGTCTCACCAACTCTTTTTGGGCCGAGCTGTCGTTTTCCGCCAGGTGGAACTCACTCTGTGGTATTTTTGCCCAAAGCACATCCGATATGTGACAGATATGACCAACCCAGTTTTATTACAGCCTTGCAGCTGAGTGGCCTACATCAACCATTTGTGTTTTGGAGCGCAGGACCGTAAAAACGAAAACATGGATACGCTCTCGGCTAAAATCTTAAAATTATATTCGATTGGTTTCAAGTCACGCGATTTTTATAATTCGGTGCTCACGCGCAACATATGGCGCGGCGACGCGGGAGGGACCGCGCGGGAGGTCTCGTGTTGTATTAACACACATTTTCATAATACAGCTATGATTTGGAGTTAGTTGACTTGGAAATTCAGAATGGATAGGCTATTACTGAGTTAGCGACTCCCATCTTCGGTCCAGTCACTTTCCATCAGCTGAGACAAGGCTCAAACGCTGATCAGAAGACCAATTCTCGTAATGAAGTGTCCAAAATGCAGTCTCGATCTAATCTCCATGTCATGAATCTCACAAATGGAATTCTCGTAAAATATCGACATCGACCGATAAAATTTAGAACTGACATGAATAACAAATGAACAAAAGTCAAATTGAAGATTACACATAATATCGAAATTAGACCGAGATGATACTGAACTCGGATCGATACTTTAATGGAACAGAATAGACAATGTGAGTCAATTCATAATTAAATCTCAATTCACACAATATTCAATCTCAGTGTCAATTCAATACGAGAATTGGCCTTCAGTCCTCAATAAAAAAGGCCAAAAAGAACGTGAAAAGGTCCAGTACGGGAGACAGACTTATATTCACGGCTTCCCCCAAAGATCGCCACAACCGATGCCTTTGTATGCATCCAGCTTTTACACGTGACCTTCACCCGGTTATCGGTCCGTCTTCTGACAGACTAGTGAAGATTCCAAAGAAATCGAAATATGGCACTACGATTTCTGCACAAGTCTGACCGGGAAGCATGAGATGAGAGAACTAAGAACGGAGGAGCTAGTAGGTTGGAGTTATCATTTTCCGGTAAAATTCTAAATGTGTCGGCCATTTTTAATTCAATCAGTAATTAAACAGTAGACATAAAAATTTTAGCAACCTCACGCAGCGGAACATACTTCTTTAATCCTTAAATCTTGAAAAAAAAAACAAAATTTCAAACAAGATTACCCATTAAAAAGGTTTCAAGAGATTTAAAAAAAAAAATACAACCGTTAGCTAAAATTGCGGCGGTTTGACAGTGACAGCTAAAAGCGCGGCAAAAAACGTCAAGTACAAGATTACGCATTGATTTATGGAAAAAAATTGGTGTGAGCGGATAAAAAGCATGGCTTTTTAGATTACATAAACTGGTGCAGTTATGGAATACTAGATTACCGCCTATTCTACTATCTATAGTTGTCGGAAAGGCAAACAATAATAAAACCTATACTAATTCTCTGCTAGAAGAAGGCCTTCCCTAATAAATCAAAATCTCCACCACGTGGAGCCAATGCAGAAGGCAGATTTGTGAACACCTGTTGGTGGAATTTATCAAACTTCGGCTTAACGATTACCACATGTTTTGGTAACCGGAACCAATTGGCTTAGCGTGCCTTCTAAAGCATGGAGACGGAAATGCCACATCACCCATCTTAGGCTAACCGAGGCGAAAGCCGTTAAACTTTTGTGATTGCTAAGAACACCACGTAGCTTTCAGAATACGTTGGGTTCGTGGCTAAATAAGCTTAAGTATAGATTAGACTGCCTCGTTGGTCTCGTGGCAAAGCTCATGGCTTTGTGTTCACGAGGCCCTGAGTACCAATCCTAGGTCTGTAAAATGTAGTTTTCTAACGAAATCTTCCGCGTATGAATCCGGAGCCTGGAATTGTATCCGGTATATTCTCGCAATAGGCTCGCCCCCTATTACATGGGATCTAAAATCGTCGGCTAAAAGTGGGTGTACTCAGTACACCTTTGCCACCCCCGCTTGGGGAATATATGCGTGACGATGTTTAAGATTAGACTAGATTAAACGTAAACGTACTTAAATTCATAGTATCAATCAGGCTATAGAGTCCTTTCATTTACAATGTTAGTTATTTTGCAGATTCTATTAACCTAATATTTCAAACAGAATCTGTTCTTACGACCTTCTAAGTCAAAGATAATGGTTATATCGGCAATATCCTTGACCCCAATCAATTGGGAGCAACGCATTTAGGTCAGACTGCCTCTAAGCAATCGTTTGAAAATGATACCTATTTCCTTATTACTAATTTAAGACAAGTAGATAAAGATTGGTTAGCATCAAGACAACGTCACATCGCTCGTAGAACTAACGGCCGTAGAGGAGAGAGGTTCTCGAGTGACGTTGGGGAAGCCTTTATCTTGTAGTGGACTACTTCGGCTGAGGATGATGAAGAGAAGGACAAAGTTTTACAGTCTTATTATGACCACATCGTACGATTGACGAGTGTGAGAGCCGAACTATGATATTAGATTCGAGACAAATCTATAACGTTAGAACCTGTAGTGGTATTTTGTCCTGTTAAGAAACTGTTCTACCGTTGGGCACGGGCCTCCTTTCAAACTAAAAGGGTTTAGGCCATAGTCCACCACGCTGACCCAGTGCGGGTTGGCGAACTTCACACACCTTCGAGAAACTCTTAGGGATACAGGTTTCCTCACGATGTTTTCCTTCACCGTTAAAGCAATTGATAGATAACTTTTAATACGCACATGCTTTCAAAAAGACAGAGGTGCGTGACTGAGTTTGAACCCGAGACCCCTGACTTTGCAGTCCAACGGTCTAACCACTAGGCTATCACTGCTCAATAGAATAATGATAATAAAATAATCATAAAGATTTTAAATTAATTTATTTCAAAATACTTAAATTACTTTAGCATATCAGGTTATCAAAAATACCTGCCATTACCGTTAATGGCCGACAGAAACAACGTAAATGGAGCTAAAATTCAAAAAGTGTTCTATTTATAAACTGCAACCATAGACCGCTCCCACACGTTCCATATTCAAACTGCGTTTGCGTTCCTAATTCGAACGCGCCAGTGTTGGGAGTTTCAGCTGGTGACGTAATCGTAACGGTTTTTGCGAACCGACAATTTATGTTACTGTTGTTATTAATTATAATTAGTTACATTTTTACTAACTTTTATGTGTCCTTAGGTCAAATGTTGCAAGCCAAATTAGAACTGTCATCTTATCCTATGGAGTTGAAAGGACATTGTCAAAAATTGCCCCAGAACCAACAACCATTTGACCCATACCATCATTATATATCTATTTAATTTAAATAACAGCTAATATCCGTATCTAACAGACAATTTGCAATCTAAAACGAATATTTCGAAGTATTGTAAGTACTTATATCGAATTGACTCTGTAAATAATAATAATAATCATTTATTTCAGATAAGAATATCCATAATAATTTGATTATAATAATAATGAATGTAATGTAAAAAGTCGTACCTATTAGCTATCTAGATTGCTTGTCTTGTTAGACTAAATAACTATATAGATAGTTCCATTGTGTGTCGATAGGTATCTATTAAAATATAATTAATCTTTAAAACCGCTCAATATACTTTTGACTACACAATATAACCTCATATGTATTAATGGCTACTAAATTATAACCTCAAAATCTAATACTTTTTGTGCAATATTGCGATTCCCCCGCTTGTCCGTTTAATAATACGTGTTACGAGAATTTATGAGTGATTTGAAATCATACAAGTATTTTTTCATTGCTTTTGGTTCTGGGGCAAATCATGTATGGGCGCAGAACAATGTCCTTTGACATGTTGGTTCCGTTTCGATGATGCATTTTTATAGGAAGCATGACCTGTTTTTAAAGACTCCTCAACGGCAACAGCATAGACACGAAATACATTTAGCAGACAGTGCGGTGCAGTAAAGGCAGGTTTGTGAACACCTGGTGGAGGATCTAAGTAAGCCGTGAACCTACCAACTGGGCCTAACCAGTAGCACATAAAGTGTTAACCGGGACCAACGGCTTTAAGCTCCAGACCGGAGACGCTCGAAAATGCCACAAACGGTCACCCATCACATAACTGACCGAGCCGAACGCTGCTTAACCTTGCTGATTCGCTGCACCACGAGAGTGGTATGTATGTATAACCTCGAAAAAAATAAATTAATAATATTCCGTTTTATCAATGTACATTCATTATTTTATAAAAACACTTGCGATAATTTAACGGAAATTGTAATCACGAACGGGACGAAAAAACTATAACATACATTTAAACAGACTGTTAGTGCACTGAAGTATTTGTGTGTGTGTGAGTGCTCTACGCTGTTCGCCGCGGGACCTTTACAGCTTCACCGGACAAGAGAGCGAGCGTGCAACTACTACGTTCGAGTCAGAAGGGTAAGGGGGCAAGTAGCTCGAGGTCGCCCTAAGGAGGAACGGCTTTGGCTTGGGCAGTCGCTACGGGGGAGGGCGTATACTAGGTGTCTCCCCCTAGTGCTGTGCTGCAAATTTCATCCAAATCCGGTCAGCCATTTTTGCGTGATTGAGTAACAAACATTAAAACCTTTACCGTAGCCTATAATATGAGTAGTATAAAAATTAAAAATAAAAAATACCGCTCTATATACTCTATAAAATAAACACACCATTGCTTGACATTTGACAGCCCAAAAAAACATAAACCTAATTCAAAATGGCGGCCCCAACGCTCTGATTTCCCACGGAAATCGGGTCCATTGCGATTTTTTTCATCTTAACATATCGCGCCCTAACTAAAGGTCATGACCCTTTCATCAATAGATTTCTCGTGCGAATCTTTTATCTATTGTTATCTTCTCTCTCACGCTTCCGTATCGCGAAACTGGGGTAGGCAGGATAACAATTCGTTTTGCAGGACGTCTGCTAATAATATTATGTATTTATGGCGATTACGTCAGCTGTTTGGTCCAAAATCTCACGATGATAAAAGAATGGTCAAATATACAACATTAGCTGTTACTAAGGACTTCGTTTTCCTTTAATTGAGTGAAAAGGATAGGTAGCCTGTCTTTCCGAACTAGGAATTATACCTGTGTCAAGTGTCAAATAGGTATGAAAGAGTGTCGGTGTAAAGATGAGAAAGGGTATGCTCCGTTGGTTCGGGCATATAGAAAGAATGTCCGAAGAAAGAATGACAAAACTGATATACAATGCGAAAGTGGAAGGATGTAGGTACCGGGGAAGACCTAGACTATCTTACCATGACCAAATATACCGGGTCTTATCTGAAGGACAAGTCAGGATTCTCCGTAACCGGCTAGCGTGTATGAGACGAACTATGAGAGTAGAGGAAGCCAGAGAGGTATGTAAGAAAAGAGCCTGTTGGAACTCTGTACTCTCTGCCTACCCCGTAAGGGATCTGGCGTGATGATATAGATAGATTAATAATATTGTATTATTTATATCTTTATTTTATTATATTATCCAAAGTATTACAGCTATTTTAAATATATTTCTAGTACACACACCGCAATATGCATACGAAAGTTAATTAATAATTAAATTTTATGATAAATTTGGGTACCAAAGAGCTTAAAAAATGGTAGAAAACTCCTTAAAAATGGAAGTTTCATTATCGTATTGAATTCGTAAAACAATAATCTGATTGGGGTGTCTGAGGTCCCTGTATAACCACTAGTCCAAGCCGCCCACGAAATTATTTCAATGCACTAAATTCTTACAGACGGAGCCTTATTAGCTCCGTAGCCTAAAAAATACAACACCATCACACCTCTATTCCACAAGCGGAGAGGCAAAGGTGTGCTGAGTACACCCACTTATCGCCGACAACGTTAGATCTTAATCTAATAGGAGTCTGCGAATGTATAGTTGTGCACAATAATGAATTCACAAAAATAATAACCAGTTTGCAAATATTTTAACAGGAAATTATGTAAATGAATTCAAGAATACTAGACGTATAAATTATGAAATAAAATGGCTTTATTTTATTTATTATTTCCCACGATCAATGAATATTTATTGTCTGTTGTTTAATTCCGTTGTAGTTTTAGTCTATGGTCGGTATGCCGAATATATTGACGTGTCAATGTGTAGGGAAATTTTCTATGTAATCATAATATGTCTGCAAATAATCTTAACTAAATGATGGAAGGTAAATGAAACTTAATAATTTTACATCATTATTTTCAACGATATACATTTTTAAAAGGAAATCATAACATTGTCGAGTATTCTAATAATTCCATCTGTCTTCTAAAAACCTATCAGCTTCAAACGTTCACAGAAATGATACAAGATATAAAGAACTTCAAAGAAATTAAGCTTTTTCTCTATGACCAAATGGGAAAGAACATGTTGGAACTCTGTACTCTCTGCCTATCTCACAAGGGATCTGGCGTGATGATATAGATAGATAGAACGACCAAATAGACCGTGTCTTATCTGATGGGCAAGTCTCCGTCATGTATGGGACGAACTAAGAGTGGAAGCGAGAAAGATCTGTAAGGGAAGAACCTGTTGGAACTCTGCACTCTCTTACAGTGCAAGGGATTTAGCGTGATAATATAAATAGAAATATAGAGATTTGGGGGATAATTATACCTAGCTTTTACGTTGTAAATAATCGTTTTTAAGTTTTATTTTTAGTTGTTTAAAAATCTTATCTAAAAATATAATTTATAAATTTCATCATGAAGTTGTCTAAAGTTTTGAGTATGAACTTGAAACGCTCACCTTGAAATCGTTTCATTAAGGATTTTGTAATTTTGTAACTGGTATCACCAAGGCAAAAAAACGAGTTGGAATTTTGTTGAACAATTGGTCATGTTAAGATTGTTTATCAAATTTAAAACGGACTAAAGATAAGTTTTCTTTCTTCCAAAAACCACAGTTAAAATCTCACATGTTTAACACATGGTATGTAAGTATGTTTGTCTACGAGCTTTAAAACTATGTCGTACCATAAACAAAAGAGTTAAGATAATCTTAGCATTCTGCCGTCGCCTTATTGCGGTACTATTCACTACACAAGTGTTAGAAAATAAATAAAATCAAATAAATTACCACTTAGGTAATATAAAAAAACGGGCTATATTAATTAATTAAGCCTTTACTGCTGAACTATAAAAAATTAAACGGACTATAAATCAAATATAAAAAAATAAGCAACGTCATGCCTATATTCCACAGACGGGGGTGACAGAGGTGTACTGTGTACATTCACTTTTCGCCGACGATGTTAGGTCTCGTGTAATAGGGGGCGAGCCTATTGCCATATACTGGGAATTTTTCGATAGAAAAAGTACATTTGTCCGACCTAGGATTTGAACTCAGGACCTTATGATCGCAATCTTTGTGGAGGTCTTTGTCGTCCACTGGTCACTTTTCGGCTGAAGAATTTTTTTTGTTACTACAACATTCCTCAAGCACAGTAAAGGTGTTTAAAAGCCACATTTCGCCAATGATGCTAGCGAGTGTATTGCTATTATTGAAGGCAGAGTTCTAGATTACGGACTGCCGCTGGGTTTTCTTTGGATTTTTCGATCTTTGTGTGTGTGAGTGTGTGTAAGTGATCTACGCTGTTGGTCGTGGGGCCTTTACAGCTTCACTGGGGCAGAGGGCGAGCATGCAATCACTACGCTCGAGCCCGAAGGACAAGGGGGCCACTAGCTCAAGGGCGCCTCAAGGAGGAACGGCCTCGGCTTGTGCAATCGCTATGGGGGAGGGTGTATACTAGGTGTCTCACCGTGGTGCTCTGCACTCGCCGTCGGGCAAGGGATTCTTCGACCTCGCCGGCGAGGTCTGATCCTGTGTGCGGTATCTGTATTCGAAAGAAGGGAAGTAAGGGCAAGGGTCGGTGACAATATGCCACGGGCGGCGGTAGCGGCTGCTAAGAGGGGAGTCAGGTGCGTAGGGGGGTCTGATGCCTCGTACGTTAAAATATATCGAGCCATTTAAGCTATGGGACGTGCTAAAGACATACATACATACACTCGAAAAACAGTAGGTACTCTCGTGTACTCGAGCAAAAAGTCGAAATTAATATTATAATAATATCAGCCTATACTGCCCACCGCTGGGCAAAGGCCTTCTCTCACAAATCGAGGTGAGAGAGATTAGGTCATACTCCACCACGCGGACCTAGTGCGGATTGGTGGAGGCAGGTTTGTGGCCACCTGCTGTTGGAACTTATCAAGCCGCCTTTAAGGCTTCCAACTCGGCTTAACGACTACCACATTAAGTGGTAACCGGGACCAACGGCTTAACGTGCCTTCCGAAGCACGGAGACGCTCGAATATGAAAATGCCACAAACGGTCACCCATCTCAGGCCGACCGAGTCGAACGCTGCTTAACCTTGGTGATCGGTAAGAACACCGCGGTCGCACAGCGCTACGAGCGCCTTAACTTAAATTAATATTAACCTTTTTAAAAATTAACATAACACTTTCGTCGGCAATAGTACAAGGATTACAAAGTTTATTAAACACATCCTGTGTTGATAACGTTGGCGGGTTAACGCACTGCTTGCAGCCGTGGCATGCGACTGGTTACACACAATAAAGAGATGGGTGACCGTACCTAAGAGAGTGGCGGAATCTAGGGAGGTCTCTAAGGAAATATTGTTAGAACTCTGTTAGCCGACCCCGCAAAAGTACGATATACACTGTCACGCCTATATTCCCCAAGCGAGGGTGGCAGAGGTGTACTGAGCACACCCACTTTTGGCCGACGATGTTTGGCCCCATGTAATAGGGAGCGAGCCTATTGCCATATGATGATTATTTAAGAGAAAAATACTTGGATAGGGGCTGTTCCAGCTCCACTTGATTGAATATGGGCAACTTGTTTAGCTGTTATTATTTAATATTCCCTCTCTTCCTTTTTATTTATTTATTTTTATAACTGTTGTAAGTTGTCATCATTCTGGCTATTGGAGAATGTGAACCTAAGTTGGTTCTATACCTCGGTATTTTGAAAAATGTTTGGTTAGCTCTACGAGAATTTAGTTTAGGAACACATATTCCTATACGCTCCAACTGGTCACGGCATGGTGAGGAGCCTTTGACAATTTTTTGTAAAAACAGTAAATCATGCATGCGTCGACGCTGATATAATGCAGACATGCCAAAGAAGGTGAGCCTATCTTCATATGAGCATCTACTGGAAATGCCAGGACTTATAAATGCTAAATGCCGTGTAAATGATCGCTGCAAAGACTCTATGCGATCAGAATGGACTGCATAATGCGGGTTCCAGATAATACTGCTGAACTCCAGCACACTTCGTACAAGTGCATTATACAGCGTTATTTTCGATCGCACCTCTTTGAATTCTTTTGAATTGCGCTTTATAAAACCTAACATTTTAGCTGCTTTGTTAACAATACTATCATAGTGGGGAATGAAACTAAGCTTAGAGTCCAGAATGACGCCTAGGTCTCTAACTTGGGTAACTACAGTAATTGCCGCGTCATTAATGCAAAGAGTCGCATCTAAAACTTTTCTTTTCCTCGTGAAGTGAATATGCTGACATTTTGTAGCATTGAGTTTCATTTTGTTTGCGCAACACCATTCATAAATACGATCTAAGTCAGACTGAATCAGTTCAATATCTGCAAGGGATTCAATATTACGATATATCTTCATATCGTCAGCAAATAGGGAACACTGACAGTGGTGTACCTTTAGGACTATATCGTTAATGAAGAGAAGAAATAAGATAGGACCCAAATGTGAACCCTGAGGTACTCCAGAAGATGAAATATATTTATCTGATTCGTGACCATTAACGACTACTACTTGTTCCCGATCATGTAAGTATGACGCAAACCATTTTAGCAGCATGTTGCATATACCATATTGGTTTTTAAGTTTACTAATAAGTATCCTGTGATCAACAAGGTCAAAAGCGCTCGCAAAATCAGTGTAGACAGCATCAATCTGTAGGTTCTTGTCTATACTTTCCATGACAGGGGCTATATACGAAATAAGATTGGTAGTAACAGATTTATTTTCTTGAAAACCATGTTGTTCAGTGTGTATCTGAGCCCTGGTATGGAAAGTAAGGATAGGACAAATTACTGCTTCAAAAATTTTAGAAAATGATGACAATGGATATGGGTCTGTAGTTGCTAACATTACTATTATCACCTTTCTTTAGGATAGGGATGATACGTGCCCGTTTCCATTCATTAGGGAACACACCGCTAGAAAGGGATTTATCAAAAATTTCTTTAACGGGATAAGAAAGAAATTGAGCGCACCTCTTAATAAAAATGGGTGGAATACCATCAGGCCCAGCCCCTTTGTTGGTATCTAGTCCTTTCATTTGCGTGAGTATATCTTTTTCATTAACACTAAATAAGTCCAACTTGTTGGGATTCGAAATTGAATGTCCATAGTTAGGGGGCCTCGGGGGCTCCCCCAAAATAGCGGAGTCAGTGTATATGGAACTAAAGTGTGAAGCAAATAAATTTACGATATCATGTCCGCAAGACGAATACTGTTCCCCACTATTATGCATTCTTGAAGGAAAGTTATTGATAGTCGACTTTTTGTGTTTAATAAAATTCCTAAAGGCTTTAGGGTTCTTTTTTAAGTTGGTCTCTATAGAAGAAACATAATTATTATAACAGTTACGCAAAAGTTTATCACATCTACTCCTAATGAGTTCATACTCGAGCTTATCCCTGGGATTATCAAATTTCCGGTATTTACGCCTTAATTTATCCTTCTCTTTCAGTAGTAAAATTAATTCTTTTGTAAACCAAACAGGATGATGTTTTTTGCGTGGCATACGTCTTGGAGTATGTTCGCTAATCATAACTTTTAATTTATTGTAAAAAATTGCAACCATATCATTTACATTATTGCATTCCGCGAAACGTTCAGACCAATCTACGCTTTTCAGGCATATTAAAATGTTAGAGTAATTAGTCTTATGAAAATTTAAATCTAAGCGAGGAAGGTGATTTAACAAAGTATAGGTTTTTATATCAAACATTACCTCAAGTGGTGGATGATACTCATCAACCTTACTAATACTGTAATTGGCCTTAGAAACAACACAGTTGAGATTAGTTAATATTAAGTCTAGTATCTTATTATCATGATTAACAATGGAATTCATTTGAAGTAAACCTGAGACAGAAATGAAGTCAGATAGTGAAAATGCTAGTTTACTTTGGTAATTTACTGTTGAACTTGTGTTAAAAAGAGGATTCATTTGTGACCAGGTACAATCTTTGGCCCATTTAATAAAACTCAAGTTAAAGTCGCCAATTATAATAATATGATCAACACAATCAACGACTTTATTCACATTATTTAGGAACTCTTTTAGTGATTCCAATCTTACTGGTGGAGACAGGTATACTACGCAAATAGCAAGTTTTACACGCTTGTTATTCATTACCATGTCTAACAATAACCAAATATCTCACATTCACTTTCCCACTCATGTATTCTGGTTGAATGAATAAGTCGCGACACGGCAATAAGCACACCACCGCCGTCAGACTTGGAAGTACGAGAGAGATCACGATCTCTTCGATAAACAATCATTCCTTCTATTAATTTAGTAAAATGTTTCTTTTTTTTATCATTTCTTTCTCTGTAAATGAGGGAACCATGTAGCCATTCACATGAATAGTATAATTTGTATAATTTAACTTAGACCTTCCTGATAGACCAGCCTATATGTTTCTCCCATATCCCACATCAAGATGGAAAAAGAAAATGTAAAAATACTATTTTACAAGAGTAACCGTGGAGTTTCTTGGCCTTCTTCTCCACAAAAATGACATTCCGAAGTGGTGGTAGAGTCTTTGTTACTTTTCTGACGATTCATAAATACTGTAATGGTTTACATAAATAAAAAATATTGTGATTCTGATTATGCCGGGCACAATCCCAGACTCCGGGACTGATACTGGAAAGTTTTTACCTAGGATTTGAACCCAGGACTTCGTGATCACCAAGTGACGCGCTTTGCCAGTAGATCAACGAGGCAGTCACTGTGATGATATATATAGAATAATTTTAGTTTAAAAAAATGTGAGTGCATGATCTACGCGCGCCGCGGCGCCTTTTTAACTTCATCGGAGAAGGGAACGATCTCTTCATAAACGAGCTTTTATAGCAAAAAAACAACGGAGATATTTAGCTTAGTTAAGGAGTTAGTAATTACTCCTTCCGGCTCCATTATCAGACCCTGGACTAGTGTTGTAAAAATGAGCGCTGAAGTCGAGCGTTTAGCGCTGAGTCGACGGTCACGAGCGTTGAAACACGTAGAAGACGCGAGCGTTTTAAGCGCCGACTCGAGCGTTTTTACAACACTACCCTGGACACCTGGGTTCACAATACTTGTCAAGACAAATGTAACAATCCTAAACACGTTCATGTTGTATTAAGTTTGAGTAACACAGACAGACACAAACAGGTGAAGAAAAACATCGTGAGGAAACCTGCCTCAGAGTTCCTTGAAGGTGTGTGAAGTTCGCCAACCCGCACTGGGCCTGCGTGGTGGACTATGGCATAAACCCTCTCACTTTGAGAGGAGGCCCGTGCCCAAAAGTGAGACAGTTACTTAACAGGGGTAATATTATATTATATAAAACAAACATACGAACTTCAAGTTTAATAAGAGCTTGTAAAAACCGAAATACGGTTAAAACTTTTACTCAATACCTAATCACGATTCACATCGTAGCCACTGGCCATTTGTAATTCACGCATCCTTTGTCTATGATGTCAGAGGAAGTGACGTCATGGCGAAAAAAGTTACGTTTATAGTTTGTGACACGCAACGTGCCGGCATCTTGTCGTGACCTTACGCTGTTTATGGTCTAACCGACTTTTAGTTTTATTGTTATTATTTCGATTTAAATCAGGACTTTCCTTAATCCGCTTTTTTCGTACGTCGTTTCTTATCTGAAGGGCAAGTCTAAAGTACCAGTAACGGGTGAGCGTGTATGAGACGAACTATGAGAGTGGAGGAAGCTTTCTATGTAACATCCATTCCAAAAGTATGTGTATCTAGTTTAGTATGATGCGACTGACGTTCTCGAGGGCCTAAGTTTAAATACTAGGTCTTACAAGAGTTACTGGGATTTCTATCTATCTATATCATCACCCCTTGTAGGTAGACAGAGAGTACAGAGTTCCAACAGGTTTCTTCCTTACATGAATTATAGTGGTGGGAATCTGTAGCGGGAGTACTCCCATTCCATTGATATTACCTAGGTATATAAAATAGAAACTTATAGTGTCGCTTCGATAGTCTATCTATCTATCTAACTTGCCCTTCAGATAAGACACGGTCTGTTTGGTCATGGTAAGATAGTCTAGGTCTTACCCGGTACCTACATCCTTCCAATTTCGCGTTGTATATCTGTTTTGTCATTCTTCTGACATGCTGTCTATATGCCCGAACCAACGGAGCATACCAGTTTTCTTTTTAAAAAAATCCATCCTTCTAAAACAACGATTGTAACGGAACAGTCACCCACCCATCGTTATTTGTATTGTCTGTATAATAGTCTATTGGCTAAGAGCTTAAGCCGCTCCGCTTACTGGATCGTGTAGTGCGGGGTCAATCCCCGCACGAGACAAATCTTTGTGTGATCTAAAAATATTTGTTTTGGGGATGCGTGTTTGTGTCTGTGATTTTCATGTTTTTGTGTGTGTGTGTGAATGATCTACGCTGTTGGCCGCGGGGTCTTTACAGCTTCGCCGGACAAGAGGGCGAGCGTGCAACCACTACGCTCAAACCAAAAGGGCAAGGGGGCAACTAGCTGGAGGGCACCTTAAGGAGGAACGGCCTCGGCTTGAGCAGTCGCTATGGGGGAGGACTTATACTAGGTGTCTCGCCGAAAGAACCTGTTGGAAACCTGCACTCTCACTGCCTACACTACAAGGGAGCTTTGGTGATGGCATAGATATATTATAAATAGATGTATTAATATCTATTACAATAAAACCTTAGTAAATATATGACATAAGCATTCAATATTGCCTCTTGAGACGAAAGAGCGACATACCGATACAAGTAAGAAAGGGACGGAAAATAACGGCTGAATGAAGCCTGTTCATCATTGCGTGTTTTTTTTAACGTTCTATCGTTGGACGTGATTCGGTTTTTTTAGTCTGTGGTGGAAGGTTTTTTTTAACGACACGAGATGTAAAATTATGAGATGTAATGTTACGTGTAAAAAAATTATAACTTTTATAAAAAAAATTATTAAGTCTACATTATCTGGGTTCGAATGTAACCCCATATCATAATTGTGACCGAAAACACCTCGGCGAAACTTAGGCATACTTTATACACCTGTGCCCCTTCTGCAAAACGAGGGTCCCAAAATGGCAAATGTTTCGCCCTCTGCCAAAATTGTTATCAGACATACCTCGGTAAAATAATATGCGAACTTTAGATACCTCTACACTACTGGAAAATGAACGCCTTAAAAACCACCCCCTGTCAAAATTGTCCCAAAATTTTTTACCTTACTTCTACACCAAGGTAGGCAGAGTACAGAGTTCCATCAGGTTCTTTCCTTACACACCTCTTTGGCTTCCTCCACACTCATAGTTCGTCTCATACACGCTCGCCGGTTATAATATTGTTTTTTTTTAAATAAAACTAACCGCCCAAATCCGCCCCGTCAAAATTGTTACCAAAAATACCTCGACGAAATATAGGCGTACAAAGTACACCCTGCTTCTAAAACGAACGCTAAAGGCATGTATTTCGTAACGCCAGGATATGTAAGTGTGTCAAACGGCCGTAATAACATAGGTCAATTGTCTTTTAACTCAATAATGGTGTACTTTCGTCACAGGACGACTCATACTAGAATTATAGTAATACCATTGTCAGAAGCCAGTTTTGACAGATCTATAGCATAATAATATTTATTACAAGGATTTAATGCCATAAATTTAAATTATGCCATAGGGTAAAAGGCCCTGACTTCGGAAATAGATATCGCGGATAGTATCAGACACGTAGGACCTCGCCGGCGAGGTTGGTGTCTGATCCTAAGACACCTAGGATATATACCCTCCCTTACAGCGACAGCACAAACATAGGCCGTTCCTCCTTGTGGCGTCCTTGAGCTGGTTGCCCCCTTGGCCTTCCGGCTGGAGCATAGTGGTCGCACGCTGGCCCTCTTGTTTGGTGAAGCTGTAAAGGCCACTCGGCCAACAGCGTAGATCGAATGATCTACGTAGCTGCGAATCGCTATCATCAAGTGAAGTGTCACTATATGACACTTGCAGAGTTGCCGTTTGCCATGAAAGAGACTGCAAGATGCAGGAGTATACAAGCTTGATTGTGAATGTGGTCTCTCTTACATAGGACAAACCAAAAGACCAGTAAAACTCGGGTTAAAGAACACATAGCTGACCTAAAACACCGTCGCTCAAAGAAGTCTGCAGTCTGTGAACATGTCCTTGACCGCACCCGCCATAACATCAGATTTGATAGACCACAAATCCTCGTGAAAGAACACCGATTCCCACCAAGGATGGTTCGCGAGGCTATTGAAATTAAAAAACATCCTAATTTCAATAGAGAAGATGGCTGGGTGCTTCCATCGACTTGGGATCCGGTAATTAATATAATCAAATCCAAAACCAAGCATAACACTGCAAGACCTCAAGACACCGTGAGCTCATTCTGCGTAGATCGGACCAACAAAAATAATTAAGAAGTTTGAGGGTACCCCGGAGCAACTATGCCTTTTGGACGTCTGACACCTCAGTCCTTCCCGTGACCATGGGTGCTGCAAAGCACTCGAAACGTCGGGAACTTAAAATCAAAAATAAAACGCGATAAAATCCGAAAAAATAGTTTTATTTCATGAACCGATTAGTACTATTAGTAAAGGAAATGCGTGATCGGCGTGTCGTGTGTGACAGAGATGGAAGATACCACAACGGCCGTTAGATCCAGTTTAGAGGCGAGTTGTCGTGTACTTTTTTTACATGTTACATACTGATTCTGTTCCCGCACACTACGCACTGATTGATGTCTTTTTTTACTGTAGTCATAGGCGTCTTTAGATTGACTTTAGATTTCTGAAATATTTGTTCATCATTCTGCGTAGATCGGACCAACAACAACAAAAATAATTAAGAAACTAATTAAGTTTGAGGGTACCCCGGAACAACTATGCCTTTTGGACGTCTAACACCTCAGTCCCTCCCGTGACCATGGGTGCTGCAAAACACTCGAAACGTCGGGAACTAAAAATAAAAAATAAACCGCTATAAAATCCGTAAAATAGTTTTATTTCAAGTACAATCAATGATATTTCAAAAGAATAATTTTAAATCAGACTCTATAAGAAAAAGCTTTTATAGTGAAACATGGAAGTGTTTGCTTAGTTAAGGAATTCCGATAGCCTCCTTCCGGTTCCATTATCAGACCAACGCCACGGAGCCATATTATTACATAGTCACAGAGCTTACGGATGCTAAATTCAGCTTAATCGGATACCTGCAAGTGCTTGAAAATTGGGGCACAAAATATTAATCGGAAAGACAGACAGACATATGAACGGAGCAAGTTAAATAAAAGCTTGTAAAAAGAAAGAAAGAAAAGATATTTATTTAACCACCCACAAATAGAAGAAATACTAAAAATAACAAAAAAAATCACCAGAGGTTGTGTGGGGTTGAACAAGATACTGTTTTATCATGGTGCAGCTCTGGATAAAAATCCCCTTATCGTAGCCGCCGCCGACTACGAACCTAACTTCCTTCCTATCAGCCGCTACCGCCGTCCGCGGCATTTTCTCATTGACTCTACCTGTGCCCTTACCCTTACATCCATTCACATTCATCACATTCTTTCGGATACAGATACCATACACAACAACAGACACCGACCTCGCCGGCGAGCTCGAAGAATCCCTTGCCCGCCGGCCGGTACAGAGCACCACGGCGGCACACCTAGTATACGCCCTCCCCCATAGCCACTACCCAAGCCGAGACCGTTCCTCCTTGAGGCACCCTTGAGTCGCCCTCTTATCCGGTGAAGCTGTAAAGGCCCCGCGGCCAACAGCGTAGATCATTCACACACACATAAAAAGGTGCAGCGCTGGTATTCTGGTAGCACATATAAAAATGGCGACTTCAGAGTAGGCAACTTGGACTTACAATAAAATACCAACCATATAACATTGCCCAAGCCAGCCGAAGCAAAGGTCGTTGAAATTTAAAAATGGAACGGTACCATAGATTTTCGTAAGAGTGTAAACATAAATAGAAAGGGCCAGTATCCACCATACATTATTTGCGTTTGCCGCCAACTCGTGTTAATGGCGGAAAGAATGGCGCAAGATGGCCACGTGAGGCAATGTTTGTGATTCTTATTAACGATGGTGTGTCAGTTTTTAGTTTAGTTTAGCGGGACTTTGGGAGTTTTTTTTTATTATTTTATATCAACAGCCTGGGTGTTAATTCTTAAAACGAAATGCTGCTAAAGCGAAACTTAACTGTCGCCCATTAATATCGTTTAAATGTTTTTGAAGTCAAAATCAATTAGCTCCCAATTCAATCAGTAATCTTGGATCCCAATTCAAATAGCTGACACCAACGATATATTATTGATTGATGCATCCAGTCATTTGACCGTGAACACCATAAGTCCTACCTTTATGGTGAACACCGATCAGAGTTAAGTCACGTTGTGCGAAACGCCGTTGGTGTTATTGACAACACATACAGACATACAAGATTCTTGTCGCCCGCGACCAAAATTGGAACTACCGCTGTCATCGAGTGAAATGTCACTTCTTACAGTCGCAGATTTGTCGTTTGCTATAAACTTTCTGAAATGTTTCCCTAGAAGTAAAAAAAAAAATTAATTCAAATTATTTATTATGCAAATATGGGTACATTATTTGCTGTTACATATACTATTTATGTTGGTTTAACCATATTTTACCCCTAGGGTATGCATAAATCAGTTATGTCAGTTACATATATAGAATCCAAAAATTAAAGTCCTCTTATATAAAACAAATGTCAAAATTATAATATTGTAAACATCATCAAAAAATAAAACCAATAATAAAAAATTAAGATAATTATTTAAAGTCAATAAGTCAGATATCACTTATTAATATTCCTATCCTCTAAATATTCATTAATAGTATAATAGGTTCTATTCTCTAAAAATTCTTTTAATTTATGTTTAAACACTTCAATGATTTTGATTTCAATTATATAATTAGGCAGTTTGTTATAAACTCTCGGAGCCTAAACTAAATGATAACCCTAATTTTACATCAACCCCCTGTCAATGTCATTCCACGGGCCAAATTATCTTTTAGGCTCTATATGAGGAGTGTTTGAAACGCGTGACGTCATTCAGACGCCATGTCCTGGCCGTTTTCACGGTAAATATTATTTTATTCAAAATACACGATGTAAATATTCGTTTTTTACAAAAACAACACATTTTGTTTTATTTATAATTCTTTAAATTTAGTCAACTAGTCTATTACGGCCCTGTATGTTCCCTCCCCCATAGTATCCCCACGCGATATGATTACGCCGCGGCACGCGAGGGTGAACACATCTGGTTGGGTCTTTGACCTCTAGGGGTGCTATCGATCGGAGGGTAAATAGGAAACCCGTTGCGAGTGTGGGCTCATTACTTAAATAGAAACTTGGCATGATATAACCTGTCTCTTTGGAGCTAAAATGTGAAAAACGCGAGTATATAGTACTCCTGTAACACCGTCACGCCTACATTCCCCAAGCGGTGTACATGCAGAGGTGTACTGAGTACACCCACGTTTCGCCAAAAATGTTAGCTCCCATGTAATAGGGGGCGAGCCTATTGCCATATACCGGGCACAATTCCAGACTCCGGACTCCTTTGGTGTACAATGAACACCTTAACCCTAAAGGTGTTTTAATCATACGAGCGCTTACCCTCGCCAATAGAGGGATGTCTGATTGAAGATAACCGTCTGTCATTTTTGGTACCTCATTAAAAATACGACCTTCACAACCCCTGCTTGCCCTCGCGCATTGAAGCTTGAAATACCAGTAGACGGTTAAATCTATGGCATTACTTAGTACAGAGTCCCAATGAGTTCTTTCCTTTCTCTTGCCTCCACTCTCATAATTCCTCTCAAACACGCTCGACTCTTGACTTGCCCTTCAGATAAAAAGCGGTGTATTTGGTCATGGTAAGGTAGTCAAGATCTTTCCCGGTACCTACATCCTTCCACTTTCGCAAGATATACCGGTTTTGTCATTATTTCTATCTGAATTACCGGAGCATATTCTTATCATCATCGACCAGTTCAGCTTATACTATCCATCTGAAAATCCATCTCACAAATCGAGGTGAGAGTTTAGGCCCTCCACCAGGCGGAGCTGGGGAGGCAGGCTTGTAGCCCACCTGCTGATAGAACTCATCAAGCCACCTATAAGGCTTCCAACTTGGCTTAACGTGTAAAGATCAGAAAGGATATGCTCCGGTAGTCCGGACATATAGAAAGAATGTCAGAAGAAACAATGACAAAACAGAAAGTGTAAGGATGTGGGTATCTGGGAAGACCTCGACCATCCTGCTATGACCAAGACCATGTCTTATCTGACAGGCAAGTCAAGAGTCTCCTTCACCGGAGAGCGTGTTGCCGAAGTATGCAAGTGTAGGAAGAGAAAGTGGTCTGAAAAGAAAAAAAAACACTTGGAACTCAGTTTCTTCTTACCGTGCAAGGGATCTGATGTGATATAGATATAAATTTCGCCACCTCATTATTGGAAGAGAGGTGACTTCCTGATACATGAACTTCTAGGAATTTCTACTTACTAGGAAAGTCATCTAACATTTTTTTTCTAGCCTGTTTGACCGTCCCACTGACCAAAGGGCCTTCCATTTATATTCCCAAAGTTGTTGATCTATTGCTAATTCAGGCCACGAAGTACCCGCTAAGGTGTCCAAATCACGCCATCTTTTTTTTATATCAACCTCGTCGACTACTACTTGGTATCCAGTTGACGGCGGATGGATTCTCTGGATTCTTAATGAAATAAGAATATATTTTTTGTGAATGTAAACTGCAAGTGATATCACCGTTATATCCATATGCTTATACAATAATATAACGACTGGTGTTCGTTAACGGCACGATACGGTCACCGCGCACGGAGGGACAGACCGGAGGAAATGTTAACTTTTTCTACAATCATAGACAGGACTGTTTAGATTTGATGAGGCGGGAAAATTCTATCATGAGATTCGTTGCGGGTTAGGCAGAGAGTACAGAGTTCCAACAGGTTCTTTTGCTTACAGACCTCTCTCGCTTCGAGTTTGTCTCATACATTCGGTTGCGAGAAAATTAGACGGACATTTTAAAGTCATAGACAGAATGTATTGGCATCTGTCAAGATTTTTGGAGGCGGGAAATTTTTGCTCCAGTTCGTGCCATTATAGATGCATTACAGTGACACCAAAATGTATGTAAATACTGTTTTTTTTTTTCATTTCCGATAAGTGTTGCCATTGTAAAAGTTGTTCGTATCGATAAGTACTATCACCTGTTACAGATTAAAAGCATCTGTCACAATACCCTGTCGTCTTGAGGTCTGACTGAATACCACGATTAAAATTTTCCCACGTAATCTCGCAAAAGGTACACAAAAGCACAAATTGCTCTAATTTTGCGGTCATTTTTCTTACAAGTACCAAAAAGACACCTATTCATTTATACTTCTTTGTTAAAAACTGAAAAAAGAAAAGAAGCCAATTATTCCTTTCTTTGTACTGGCAATATCGCGTGATACATTTGAAATTTAAAAGTTTAAAAGATAATTCGAGTCAGTTTTCGCTTGCTTTTTATTTTTAGCAGCCATTTTAAAGGAAATACTTCTGGACTCCATTTTCCTAAGTCAGACGTAGGTGTAGATAGTACGCTCAAATTTCACCATATCATGTAGGTTTCAAAATGAAAAATTAGGACACTAACGAGAACTTACCAAGTTAACTCGGATTCTACAAAATCTATTTCATCACATTTTTGATTCTGAAAAACTGAAATGCAAGCTTGCATTAAAACCTTGTACCGCATGTTTAAAAAGCTATGTTGCAACTAATTAAGCAGTCTTATTTTTTCTAACCAATTTTAATCGAAAGATAAAATTTACCGTATAAACAATACCGTATCTTTTTTTTGCTAAAATTGGACTAGGGGTCGATCGCAATGGGGTGTGATAGCACCTGCCTCGATTCAACTAAGGGATCGTCGATTGCGAAATGATACTAATACAATAACAACCTTATACTGTTGATAGAAGAATCAAAATTATGTGGTTTCGCTTAATTATGTTGCGGTTTCATATCGATTTTGGCGAATTTGTGTTGTAAGCTCAGGACGCGTACCATAATCTCTTTTATCTATCTATCTATCTATCTATATCACCACGCCAGATCCCTTGCGGGGTAGGCAGAGAGCACAGAGTTCCAACAGGTTCTTTCCTTACATACCTCTCTGGCTTCCTCCACTCTCATAGTTTGTCTCCTACACGCTCGCCGGTTACGGAGACTCTTGACTTGTCCTTCAGATAAGACTCGGATCTCTTTAATAAAGTTATTATAATCTTACTGTACTGTAAGAACGAGAAGCTCCGTCTCTTTTGCACACCACAATAAGATTATATGTTATAATTTTACTAAGGAGATGGCCGAGGTCCTGTGTTCAAATCCTAGGTCGGAGAAAAGTATTTACTTTTTTTAATTCTTATGTCCGGTATATGGCAATAAGCTCGCCTCCTATTACATACGACCTAACATCGTCGGCGAAAATTGGCTGTAAACAGTACACCTCTTTCACCCCCAAACTCAAATTCAAATAATTTCTTTTGTATAAGCCCTGCGGGGGCGCTCATAAATAGTCATTTTATATTTTTTAAATTAAGTACTAATCTACCACCGGATCGGAACGCGGCCTCCACTGAGAAGATTCGGCGAAGAAACTCAGCGGGCTTGCCTTTTTTTTTAACTCTCTTTCTCTTTTTCCATTCTACTTTTTTTAATCATATTGTGTGGATAGTGTTTAGGGTACAATTAAAGAGTTTACGGTCTAGCTCCAGCTCCTTACGACCGAGATATAAGACTAATGATGTTAATTATAGTGTCTAAAGGATTCCAGATGGAGCAGTCCCCACAAGCAGCACGTTCACGAGTATGACTACTGGAACAGCCATCACTCCCCTCGACCATATTGGAGGAAAGGCAGTGACTCGCGCCAGACAGCCACCGCAAGAAAGACATTATAGTGAGCAGTTCCCCGCTTGGGGAATATAGGCGTGACGGTGTAAACAGTCACCTCCACCGGATGTAGGTGTGACCATATTCTGCTAACCAGTAACTAAGCCTAGAATGTTAGTACTTAAGTATGTAAAACCTATAATTTCTCCGCCGAGATTTATCTCGAACCGGCATAGAAATAAAAGGAATACTAGAAAAACATTTCTTTCCTAACACACGTTCCGCTTCTAAGAAAAAAATAAATAAAAATGGACCCACAGATGGACTCTCCACGCAGCGGTTTAAGCCAGCGAGCTTACTTGATACTAGCAGTGGATATAGGATTTTTTTTTTACTAAAAATGACGTAGCCCCAGACTAGGATTTCTTCCTGTACGAAACATGAAAATTCACGTACACAAATACCCAGACTGAAACAAATAATTGTGGGTCACACAAAGATTTGTCCCGTGCGGGAATCGAACCCGCGACAGAGTGGGCGGAGCGGCTTATGCTCTCAACCACTGCCCCAAATTGAGCCATTCGGTCACTCGCAATGTGCCTTTTCAATATGAGGCACTGATTGCACGTTGTAAAGTCCCTCAATTAAGCACTTTTGAAAGTAATGTACTGTTACCAGTTTCGCTTTCTAAACGCGCGTTAAAAAAGCGCTGTTGGAAACGTAGGGTATTCGTTAAGCAAAGTTGGAACCTTAAGCCGGCTTGATAACTTGCACGTAGTCACAATTGCCTGCAGTGCAGTGCAGTGGTATCCTCTTTTTTGTACGAGAAAGCCTTAGCCCGGTAGTGGAACAGTATAGCCAGATTTTTGTAATCTATAATATTTGAAAAGTTGGATAAACATTTGATTTATTAGTACAATAAACTGTACTTCTGTAGATCTGCTTTAAAGTTGTTAGGGCATTGCATGAATATCCATGGGACAATGTATGAAATCAAACGGAATTCTTTAACCAAATGTACAAAGGATGACTAGAATATCAAACTAAGTGCTGATTTTTGAATCATCAGATCAAAGTTATTTGTAGGATAAAATACAACATAAACAAATTAAAAATTACAGTCGTATGAACAAAACAATTAATTTGTTTCACTTTTATATTCAGGCAGGCTATAATTTAATTTATGGATAACTTTAATCTGACGTTTGAAAAGTCAGCTTTAAGCCAGCTGTCTTAAGCTGTGCTATTACCAGTATAATTTTCTTTAGTTGGAGATCCGATGCCATTACTGCACTTTTTTTATCGGCCCGATAGATTGTCTATGGTCATACTGGTTTTTTTTAAATTCCCTGTATAGGCAATGGGAGAGTGTAAAGGTGGGCTTACATGATTTTGTAAACAGATCTCTACAGGGATCTGGCGTGATGATAACGATACGTAGAAAGTAGTGCCCGACCGAACTATCGGAAAAATACCACTTTGGCCAAAACTTCGGCTCCAGCCTAAATGGGCCGAAGTTTTGGCCGAAGTCGAAGGTTTTTTTTTTAAAAAAACGTAGCCCCACACTACGATTTATTCCTGTGTCGTGGGTGCGTTTACAAACATGAAAATTCACAATCACAAATACCCAGACCGGAACAAATAATTGTGGATCACACAAAGATTTGTCCCGTGCGGGAATCGAACCCGCGACTATTAGACACAGTGGGCGGAGCGGCTTAAGCGTTTAACCACTGCGCTAAATATTGTCCAGGTTAATAGCAACCACCAAAATTGATCTCTATTATAATTTACGAATGCGCGAGAGCGCGGAGGAAAAGGCGACGCGTGGGGGGCAGGTGGCACATTGCGTTGTGCCGGCCGCCATTGCCAGTAAATAACCAAATCAAAACAAAACAAGTTTGTTAATACACACACCGTCACGCCTACTTTCCCCAGAGGGGGTGGCAGAGGTGTACTGAATACACCCGCGTTTCGCCGACGATGTTAGGTCCCATATAATAGGGGCGAGCCTATTGCCATATTGGGCACAATTCCAGATACCGGACTCATACTGGAAATTTTTCGTTAGAAAAACTACATTTGTCCGACCTAGGATTTGAACCCAGGACCTCGTGATCACAAAGCGATGCGCTTTGCGACCAGACCAACGAGGCAGTCTGGCGTTCATAAAGTCAACATAACTGTTTAAAAATTCAGCCGACCATGAACCATTTCTTAGGGTAAGGTTTTAGCGATGGCCTATTAATCGACCTTCGGTCAGACACTAATAGGGGTCTTCCTATATATAGTATAGTCTGCGAAATACATCTGGGGTAATCTACTACACGGATGATGTAGAAACTCGGGATAATTTCCGTGCGTTCAAGCGTTTTTGCCATACCTATTACTGGGATCAAACTTGAGGCTCACAAATAGGCCCTGTTAATATTTTTTCGTGACCGAGGTGCTTTACAACTGGGCTTATCCTAGTTGTAGTCTCCTTCTCTGTGGCCGATCTGCCAATGTTTTTTGTGTCTCCCGCTTTGCAAAGGAAGGAGTGGAATTTTTATTTTTCCTACTCCTCCTGTTTTTCTTTCTAATTAGTTGCGGGTTCCAAGACAATTAAAGTGCTTCCCGACTCCCCAAGGTTCAAACCTTAGCGTCATCTAAGGAGACTTGTGGATCCTGGCTTACAGGAGTTACAATGGTGGGAATGAGTGGCGGGCTTAGTCCCATTAAAAAAAAATATAGTATAGATATATGTAGATATGTCTATATCTACATGTAAGAAAAGCTAAGTTTTCATAAGACTTGAAAAAAGTTATAGAAGAATATAATGCTCTACAACGTTTTATTACTTTTTTTACAAAACACCAACAAGTGTCCAAGTCGTCACGCCAAGAATCACTTTACAACGGTTGCACGTATTTGGCTAATTTTTTTTCGGCTTAAACAGATAAAACAATATAAGAAACTGAACAACTAACGTGAATCTGTCAATTCTGAAAATATTCTTGAAGATCTCCCTACTCCCTCTATTGACTTCTGTCTCACTCACTTTTTATATGGAGATTTTAACCCGTTTCTTTACTTTTCCGTACTTTTTCTGGAACATTGTCTTTCGTACAAACCTTGTCCTGACAATTACAAATAAAAAAAAAAAAAATTAGCCAAATACGTGCAACCGTTGTAAAGTGATTTTGGCGTGACGACTTGGACACTTATGCGGGAATGACATGGATATTACAGGCCCAGGATCGATTTGTGTGGAGACGTAAAGGAGGTCTTTGCCCACCAGTGCGATACAGTATTCTGTATCGCACTGGTAACTGTAACCTATTGGTTATTAGAAAAAAAATATCCTTAACATCTTTTCACATTGTTAACCCAGCTTTATACCGTTTCGTAACGTAGTTTTAAAACGACGGTTAAATTTTGATAAGAGAGAGTTCCCAAACCTGTTCCCTGTTAGACAACTCTCTGGAGTACCCGTGGAGTTATTTCTAACGGAATTTTGATTTCGTAACAAGTATCGTTATATTCGAACGTAGCTGCATAAAGTATCGGACATTTTAGACGCTTCCTCGTTGGTTTGGTGGCGAATAATATAGTTTGCGATCACGTGGTCCTGGGTTCAAATCCTAGGTCGGACAAATATAGTTTTTCTATCGAAATATTCCCAGTACCAGATACCGATCTGGAATTGTGCCCGGTATATGGCAATAAACTCGCCTCGTAGTACATGGGACCTAACATTGACGGTGAAAAGTGGGTGTACACAGTACACTTCTGCCACCCCCGCTTAGGAAATATACGCGTGACGGTGTCTATTTTTATTTATAAGTAACGAAATGACGAAAGAAGAATTCTTTCGTAGTTAATTATGAAAATCCATTTCCGAATGAGAATCAAAGGGTTCATATTCAGTCTGATCGCGTCGCAATGGGCAGGGAAGTGGACATGGGAATTTAGTCAGGCACGGATACAGAATGTCTATAATTTGTGTTCGATGTTATTACCAATTTTTAAAGAAATTCGTTGGTAATAAAAATACCAAAAAAAACAATAACAAACACTGGCACACCCATATTCCCCAAGCGGGGTTGATAGAAGTGTACTGTGTACACGGACTTTTCGCCGTCGATGTTAGATCCCATGCGATAGGGGGCGAGCATATTGCCATATAACGGGCACAATTTCAGACTCTGAACTCCGGACTGATATTGGGAAAATTTTAATAGAAAAACTACTGCTTAAATATTTATTTGCGATATTTATTTACTCGACACCAGAAGGAGGGGGTGATGTTTTTAGAGTTGATGTATAAATGTATGTCTATTTATCTGGTACGATATTTTAACATATTAAGAGTCAGGGAGTGGCAGCTTGTAAGCGTAAGAACCTGTTGGAACTCTGAACTCTACCGTCCCCGAAATGGATGTGGAGTGATTATATAGACAGATAGAATATTTACTAGACCGTATCTTATTTGAAGGCAACTCAAGTCTTAGTAACCGGCGAGCGTGTATGAGACCAACAATGAGAATAGGAAGCCAGAGAGATCTGTAAGGAAAGAACCTGTTGGAACTCTATACTCTACCTCTCCCGAAATGGATGTGGCGTGATTATATAGACAGATAGAACAGTCATTAGACCGTGTCTTATCTGAAGGGCAAGTCAAGAGTCTCAGTAACCAACAAGCGTCTATGAGACGTACTTTTTGTGGTGTGTGAATTTTCTACGCTTTGATATGGATAGGCGGTCTTTATTATTTAAAAAAAAATTCTCCATACCTTTCTACATCCCCTGCTCATATTCCAAAGGGTAAAGCGTGAAGCAACGCAATCAGGGCTGATTGTCTACGTAATCGTGTACGTGACGCCATTATTACCCCTTCACAATGGCACAGGTAGAGCAGGAAAAAACAGGTGTGACGAAGACGGGGTTATGTGCATAAGACAGGGCAAAAAGAGACAGGCCATTTAAAATTATTCAACGCTTTGGACATCGAAATACATAAGTTATGTATTTGTGTCTATATCATCACGCCAGATCCCTTAAAGTAGGCAGAGGGTATAGAGTTCTAACAGGATCTTTCCTTACAGAACTCTCTGGCTTCCTCTACTCTCATAGTTCGTCTCATACACGCTCGCCGGTTAGGGAGACTCTTGACTTGCCATTCAGCTAAGACTCTGTCTATTTGGTCATGGTAAGATAGTCTAGTACTTCTCCGGTACCTACATCCTTCCACTTTCGCATTGTATAACTGTTTTGTCATTTTTTCTATATGCCCGAACCACCGGAGCATACAGTTTCTCATCTTTACACCGGTAGTATTTTGTGTAGTGTAATTTTTATCTAAAAAAATCCTTATAGCCTGGATCAAATTCCACTGGTCACAATTCCGGACTCCGGAAAGAAAAACGATATATACAAGGTGTAGCATAAGTAACGCAAGACCTGAAAGTAGTTTGTTCTAAATCGGCAACTGAATCGAATACAACTATTTTTAAAGTCACATTTTTTTTTTCAATTATTAAAAAATGCTGTTATTTCAGTGCGCTGTATTAAACAAAATCTAATCATTATTCAAAGCATACGGCTATTTTAAATGCATTCCTATTACACACGTCAATGTGCACACAAATTTTAATTATTTATGGTTAATTCGGGTACCAGAGAGATAGATAGATAGATAGATAGATAGATAAATCATTTATTGCTTGAAACATGGTTTTATACAAGATGTTTGTTATAATAATATTATTATTTCAGTGTAACATGTTTCGCCGAGAGCTTGGCATGCAAATTTGTCATATTCATAAAATCTCTAACATTAATCATAACAATTATAATATCATTATTATTATTTATTTAAGCTTTTTCACCCAGGTGATTGGGGTAATACCATTTTCTGCGGGCTTTTGGCCAAGCAAAAATGGGTGGGTTGAGCTGCGATGATGTAATTCATAGTAGGTAGTAGGGGTATTTTATTATCATTATTACATTATCAATATTAAATTACAATTATTATGAATGTCATAGAATAATTTAGAGTTTAATAATAACAGTTACATCATCGATAATTGGCATTTTAAAATAAAATAATACACACAATGTCCATAATAAAATATCAGGTCTGGATGCAATGATTAATACGTCATAATTAATGAAGTATATCTGAGATTGTCAAGCTCCAAGGTTACTTATTTAAAAATTGTAAAAAACACCTCAAAATTGGAAGTTTGATGTAGTGTAGTAAAAACGCTCGAGTCGGCGCTTAAAATGCTTGACTTCAGCGCTCATTTTTACAACACTAAGTTTGATTTTCGTATTGAATTCGTACAACAATAATCTTTTTTACTTATTATTATTACCCTATTTAATTTGGTACTTATTATTATTTATTTTATTTTTTGTATTTTTCGTTTTTTTTTATTTTATCTTTTGTTAACGTCCATGACGTCACCAAACGGCTCAACGGAAGATCAGCGCTGGTTGCATAAGCTTTATGCTGAGTTGGGTCCGTTTTTGTAGCGAGGTCATGTAACGTATTAATTCGTTGCAAAATAAATTTTATTTTCTTTCTTCTAATGGGAGTGTCCGAGGTCTTGCGTTAATATATAACGTTACACCTTGTATATTGATACTTATCTAGTTCAAATACCCATAGTAGAGAGCTTCACAAACAATTTATAACAGTATTCACTCACCGTATTCCGCTCTCACTTTCGAGATAACTTTTATTTTCTAAGCATTTCGCTCGCCACGGTTCGTTGGTTACAAAAACCATCCTTCATTGTTAAATACTTTTTTTCCCCGACAATATACACCACAGAAAGTTCTTTACGGGTTATTTTACAAGATAGTGGAATACACCTGTTGTTATGAGGTAGGTAGGTGTGCTTTGTGGGGTCAGTTTTCGTCAACGATGTTAGGCCCTAATAAAGAATGAGGCTATTACCGGGCATAATTCTAGACTCCGGACTAAAGCTGGAATATTTTCGACAGGTAACTTAACTACACTGTCCCACAAAACTAATGTGCTTTGTCCGACCTAGGAATGAACCCAGGACCTCGATTTCTACTCTTTTCCTAGCCGCTTCGGCCACGGTGACCAGTGTTTTCCTTAATTAACCGACTTCAAAAAGGAGGAGGTTCTATGTTCGGTTGTATGTATGCTTTTTTTTTTTATGTATGTTCAGCGATATTTCCGTCAATTGTGGACCGATTTTGATGATTTTTTTTGCATTGGGTTCAGTATAGCTCCGCGGTGGTCCCATTTTAATTTCATTGGCATTGGACCTTGGACTTAGAAGATACACCAGGGAACTCCTTAACGACAAACAATAGGCATGTGTAAATTGAGATATTATGGGTATTACGTCAATCCTATAGGTACCCTACTATAGAACCAAGCAGTATATTACCCAACTTCAAAAAAGGAGGTTCATAATTCGTCCTTTTTTATAACTCCTATGCTTATGAACCGATTTTGATGATTCTTTTTGCATTTGGTTCAGTATAGTTTTGAGGTGGTCCTATTTTATTGTTATTGGTATTGGACCTTGGACTTTGAAGATATAAGAGGGAACTCCTTAACGGCGAACAGCACGAATGTATAGATTCCGTTATTATAGTCATTATATTATTCCTGTAGGTACCTTACTTTACAACTTAGCAAAATAATATAATATCGGTATATAATATAATTACTAAATAATTCACTCGTCACTTACTTACTTTTTTTATCTATCTCTATCTATCTATAACCTTACGCCAGATCCCTTGCGGGGTAGGCAGAGAGTACAGAGTTCCAACAGGTTCTTTCCTTACATACCTCTCTGGCTTCCTCGACTCTCATAGTTCGTCTCATACACGCTCGCCGGTTACGGAGACTCTTGACTTTTCCATCAGATAAGACTCGGTTTATTTGGTCGTGGTAAGATAGTCTAGGTCTTCCCCGGTACCTGCATCCTTCCACTTTCACATTGTATACTTTCACACTGTTTTGTCATTCTTTCCTCTGGCATTCTCTATTCTGGCATCCTCTGGCATTCATAAAGAATACTTTTTTTACTTTTTTTTTTTACTTTTTAAAAAAAAAAAAAAGTAAAAACTACTATGGCCTATGGACTATGGCCTAAACCCTCTCAGTTGGAGAGGAGGCCCGTGCCCAGCAGTGGGACAGTTTCCTAACAGGGCTAATATTATTATTTATTTATTATACTTTTTTTAAAAAAAAAAAACGTAGCCCCACACTACGATTTATTCCTGTGTCGTGGGTGCGTTTACAAACATGAAAATTCACAAACAAATACCCAGACCGGAACAAATAATTGTGGATCACACAAAGATTTGTCCCGTGCGGGAATCGAACCCGCGACTATTCGACACAGTGGGCGGAGCAGCTCAAGCTCTTAACCACTGCGCTAAATCGTCAGTCATAAAAATTTTAAAATAAAAATCTTTTAACAAAAAAGGTAAACCGACTTCAAAAAGCAAAAAATAAATATTTGAAGTCGGTGCCAAGTAACCGACTGCACCAACCAGCACCGACTTCAAATATTTATTTTTATGCTTTTTGAAGTCGGTTTACCTTTTTTGTTAAAAGATTTTTGTTGTTGTTTTCGTCGTTATGTGCCTGCATATGGCTATGGTAACCTATAAGCCTTAAAGATTCGCAAACATATGCGACACGTCTGGATACTATTAACGAAGTTATATTCCATATTAGATAGCGGCCAAATTTTTTTTATTCTTACTTTTGAAATCCAGGTCTCGTTGTCTGTCATGTGATCACCTACCGGCATTAAGCCCGCGCTCTTAGAAAAACGAGCCTATCCCATAATCTTGTATTCAAATTTATAACGCTTAGACATTGAATTTCAAACGTAAGACCAACTTGCTCGTTATGAAGAACAGGTTTTAAAATTCGGCTTTCAACCGAGGTCTTTATTCCGGTGCTACAGATTGATATAACAAGATAGACCGTAGAAGCATAGAGATAGCTGAGAAATGTATTGACTGGGGTGAATTATAGAGATAGCGGAGAAATGTATTGACTAGTGGTCGCCTATAGGTCGATATTCGACCTACTCTTTCATCGTTTGCTGGTTATATTTGACATTCAGTAAGACTATTGACAAATAATATTAATGACAAACAATATTAATCTATTCTCAATTTGACGTGTATTGTGTCAAATACGTGGTAGTGTGTGTAATGTTTTTTTTTATTGATTTAATGTATTTTTATGCATAATTTTATTAAAATATTAGCATTCCCCACTCCTTCTCTATATAACCTATAAGTGTGGTAAATTTCATACTCCTCCGTCCGCGCAATTTTCGTAAAAAGGGGTACAAAGTTTTTGCTTCACGTATTAATATAATCACGTATAAATATGATTCACAACGTTAGATGTATTACTACCCTCAAGAAGGCTGACCGCGACCGCATCGATGCCTTTGAGATGTGGTGCTGGAGAAGAATGCTAGGTATACCTTGGACAGCACACCGCACGAATGTGCCAATTCTAGCTGAACTCAAGATCCATACTCCACTGTCCATTACTTGCCTACGCAGGGTTCTGGAGTATTTTGGTCACATTGCTAGGAAAGAGTGACAACCTCGAAAAACTGATGGTCACCGGTAAAATTGAAGGCAAGCGACCACGAGGGAGTCCAATACGCTGGACGGATCAGATTCGTACAGCTCTTGATACCACAGTTCACGATGCTCTTCACTCGGCTGCAGATAGGAGTGGATGGGGATTTATCATCCGCAGAAAACTGCTCGCTAAGATATGACCACGACCCTCAGTAATGAGAAAACCGACGCAAGGAGGAGGAGAAAATGTATTACTTACCCTCACTCACGACTTTATCCCACTGAAGTAGGCAGAGACTATTTTACCATGTTCCCGTATATTAAGAATGCTACGCACTTGACCCTTTTTTAATTTCCAATTACATAACGCCAACGATAACTAAGGATATGCGAAAGTGGAAGGATGTAGGTACAGGGGAAGACCTTTTTTTCCTGGGGAAAATCCTGCATAGGACTTTTGCGAGCCTCGGAGGAAGCTCGCGGGGCGTGTTGGATTCCTACCGACTAAAAACCCCAGGGTGGCCGACATAAGCACTTTGGAGGGGCTCCGAGTCTTCGTTTGGCAGAAAGAAAGAGAGTATATAATTCCAGCTGGTTTTTTCCTTACAGACCTCTCTGAGCTGACCGATAGAACTTCATTTTTAAACTCAGAAACTTACAGTTAAAGTCCATTTTTATATTATTATTTTCTCGCGCTCCGTCTATACCATAATATTTACCTAGTCTACGCACTTACATTATACAACTTTTTTTTTTCTTATTTTTTTTTAAGATTAGAGGTGGGCGTCAATAGGGGCGCATTGTTTTCTGTTAGACGACCGCAGCAGTAAAAAGAACCCTCTTTGTCTATGCTTCGTGTTTTGTTTATGGTAATTTTTTTGTACACTATAAAAATTGTGTCAAATAAAAAAAGATTAAATATTCTATTTTTTCTATAGAAAAATATAATACGGCTGCGAAATTTTGAAGAAAAAAAAAGGAGGTTAGTATAATAATTTAATAGAATTACTTATAATACGTGTTTTGCAACGTTAAACAAAACGGTTGACCAGGACGAGGTCCTATATTCAAATCCTAACTGGGACAAAGCGTACTTTGTTTGCCAGCTTTTTTAATAAATAAAATAATCAAAATAAACACCGCCACGCCTATATTTCCCAAGCTGGGGTGGCAGAGGTGTACTGTGTACACCCACATTTCGCCGAAGATGTTAGGTGCCACGTAATATGGGGCGAGCCTGTTGCAATAAACTGGGCAAAATTGCAGACTTATACTGATAATTTTTCGATAGGTAAATTAAATTTGTCTGACCCAGGATTTGAACCCAGGACCTCGTGATCGCAAAGCGCATTATTCGGCACTAGACCAACTAGGCAGTCTTTTTTTTAACTTGCAATGTTTCCGAGTTAAATCTGTCATACAAAATACGTACGATAGAATATGCTTTAGTTAAAATTATCTGACCTACCTCGCTCGTAGTGCTGTGCGACCGCGGTGTTCTTACCGATCACCATGGTTAAGCAGCGTTCGCCTCGGTTGATGTAAGATGGGTGACCGTTAGTGGCATTTTCATATTCGAGCGTCTCCGTACTTCGGAAGACACATTAAGCCGTTGATCCCGTTTACCAATAAATGTGGTAGCCGTTAAGCAGAGCTGAAAGCCTTATAGGCGGCTTGATAAGTTCCGCCAGCAGGTATCTACGCACCTGCGTCCCCCGCACCGCACTGGCTCCGCGTGCTGGCTCGTATATAACATACTACCCACCCTTTTTGGTACCGGGAGAGGACCTAGACTATCTTACAATGGCCAAATAGACCGGGTCTTATCTGAAGGGCAAGTCAAGAGTCTCCGTAACCGGCGAGCGTGTATAAGACGAACTATGAGAGTGGAGGAAGCCAGAGAGGTATGTAAGGAAAGAACCGCGAGATTTCCTTAGAAGATGTTGGCTTCGTGATAAAAGCCTTATCCCCCTCCCCCTGTGACCAAGCGTGGTATTTTTAAGACCTAGGTAGTATAGGTACTTTGCCCTACCTACTCGCCGAGGTGTACTATGCACGTTTGACCACATTTCCCAAACGTTTCAGTCACAATTCATTCATAAATACATTTATCGTGTTTTGAAACGCTCAAATGGCATGGAATCATTGTTTTGAATGTATCTTTATCGATATGACCCAGATTCTAGTCCCAGTTGATTCGTTTTAATTGTAGGAATGTGTATAATGATTGTCATAACACTTTTGTTGGGAAAACTTACGAAATGCCTCGTTGGCGTACATTGAACACCTCTGTCATACCTATATTCTCCAAAGGGCAGAGGTGTACTGTGTACGCCAATGTTTCATCGATTTTAGATCCCGATGTAATAGGGAACGAGCCTATTGCCATATACCGGCCATAATTCCAGACTCCGGACTGATGCCAGAAAATTTTTGATAGAAAAAACTCCATCTGTCCGAACTGGGATTTGAATCCAGGACCTCGTGACAGCCAGCTATACTATACATCACTAGACTAACGAGGCAGTCAAATACTAGTACTCTCTTATGTATATGATCACGCCAGATCCCTTGCGGAGTAGGCAGAGAATACAGAGTTACAACAGGTTCTTTCCTTTCAGACCTCTCTGGCTGCCTCTATATACTATATAAATACTAGTACAATAGTAAGAATACAGAGTTCCAACAGGTTTTTCCCCTACATACCTCTCTGGCTTCCCCCACTCACATAGTTCGTCTCATACACGCTCGCCGGTTACGGAGACCCTTGACTTGTTCTTCAGTTAAGACACGATCTTTTTGGTCTTGGTAAGATAGTCTAGGTCTTCGCGCGTATCTAAAATCTTTCTACTTTCGCATTGTATGTTTGTTTTGTCATTCATACATCGATATTATAGTCATAAATTACCTCTGACCACCCTCTAAATAACCCACTTGAATATAACAAGCAATAATTTCGTCCGTTGACATTCCAAACCGTTTCCCGCCAATCCCGCCGTGTTTATCCTTTTCTAACGCTTTACAACTAACGTGCTAGAACGAGACACCTATATAAACACGACTTATCGGTTATGGCCGACATCCTATTTGCAGATAAAAAAATGGTTCTTTTTTATAACGGTGAAGGAAATTAGTTTTATCCGCATTGTTTTTGATTTAGTTATTGTAAATCCACACTTAAACTAAGATTTGTGAAAGTAAGGGTTATCGAGTAAAGTGATGGGTAGTTACTTCTTGATTAGCGTTACGTGGCCATTAAAAATGGCTGTTTTAACCATCAGATAGCGCTACTCGAGATGGTGAAAAGTGGTATATAGAATTATTAGCAACTTTAATTGTAGATTTGTCTACGCCAGACTTTACCAGAGTATGGGGAGACACCCTAGGTCTGTTTCTCGGTGTGTGTGTGTAAGTGATCTACGCTGTTGGCCAAGGTGTGTGTGTGTGTGTGAATGATGTACGCTGTTGGCCGCGAGGCCTTTACAGCTTCACCGGACTTAAAGGCGAGCGTGCAACCACTACGCTCTAGCCAGCCAGAAGGGCAAGAGGCGACATACTCGGTTGGGACAGTCGCTGTAGGGGGACGGGTGCACTACTAAGTGCACTGGTCAACCGCCGGCTTTGGGAGGGGATCTACTACTACGTCGTCGTCGTCGCCCGTATTCTGAGCAGAAAGAAGGGATGACAAAGCATCGGTGGCGGCAGGGGTCGGGGGGGAGATCGTAGTCTGCGGTGGCTACGATTAACGGATTCGCATAGGTAGATGCGTTCGCAAAGTGACGTGTTGACGCCTTTTTAATAAAGGCGCGAATAGGATCGAGACCTAGATCGGAGTGGAGGTCGACGTTCCGTACGAACCAGCGGGCTCCTACGGCTTTACGGAGGAAGCTGTTTTGAACCACTTGTAGTTTATCGATGTGAGAGGGGGCCGAATGCCCGAACACAACACACGCATAAGTCATGATGGGTCGAACGCAAGTTTTGTAAAGTGTCACCTGTTGGCCAAGGGGCCTTTACAGCTTCACTCGATAAGAGGGCCAGTGTGCAACCACTACGCTCGGCTCAGAAGGGCAGGGGGGCAACTAGCTTAAGGTCGCCTCAAGGAAGGACGGCTTTGGCTTGGGCAGTCGCTATGTCTTATATTCCTTCTTTCGAATACAGACACCGCACACAGGATCATACACCGACCTCGCCGGCGAGGTCGAAGAATCCCTTGTCGGCCGTTGCAGAGCACCACGGCGAGACACCTAGCATACGTCCTGCCTCATAGCGACTGCTCAAGCCGAGGCCGCTCCTCCTTGAGGCGCCCTTGAGCTAGTTGCCCCCTTGCCCTTCTGGCTCGAGCGTAGTGGTTGCACGCTCGCCCTCTTCTCCGGTGAAGCTGTTAAAGGCCCCGCGGCCCACAGCGTAGATCATTCACACACCACACACAAAAAAGAGTCTCCAAAACGATATGAGACGAACTATGAGAGTGGATGTCAGAGGTCTGTAAGGAAAGAACCTGTTACAGCACTGTACTCTCTGCCTACCCCGCCAGGAATCTTACGTGATGATGAATGATAAAAGCGAAGAAAATAATCTCCCTTTCATTAGAAAGCGAAAACTTAGTATAATTGTATGAAGGTACGATTACTATGAGG
Source organism: Phalera bucephala (assembly GCA_905147815.2). Taxonomy (NCBI): domain Eukaryota; kingdom Metazoa; phylum Arthropoda; class Insecta; order Lepidoptera; family Notodontidae; genus Phalera; species Phalera bucephala. The sequence continues at coordinate 11,860,702 of LR990637.1, read as the reverse complement.
TTGTTAACCCGAACTTATGTATCAAGGTCATACCGAGTATCTAAGACATGATGTCACGACTTCAAGCAAAATACTAATAAAAACCTGTCTCTTTGGTCCAGTGGCGTATGGTACGCCTGGTTATCCCGAGGTCATAAGTTCGATAGGCTTTTATATTAGTCCAGAGCCTGGAATCGTGTCCGGTATAAAAGCAATAAAGAAGTCTCCTCATAATGGGACCTAAAGTCGTCTGCGAAATGTAGGCGTATATAGTAAACCTCTGTCTTGATTGGATGATATAGGCGTGAAGATAATTATTTTAATGTTTTTAAAGGTTACTTATTTACATTATTAAAATAGCTCGGAAATAGGTTAGGAAATGATTTTATAATTGCCTACTCATAATAATTAATGTTTTTTTCGGCAAAATTCCATTGCAAGAACAATTTGTTAATTACGCAATAATATCTTCATAATATAGCTACGAAGTTAGGATCGCTATACATAAAGCCTAATTTCCCTAAATTACCAAGTATATAATTGAAAGATTTTTGCATAACCCTCTTCTCTTATATTTACGTATAAAGTAAAAGTAGTAATACCTCTTTAACGTCTTCTGGGCGTTTTAAAAGACGATCTGAATATAAAAAAAAAAACATTTTCGATTGATCAAACAACCAAACACTATAATAAACCCACACAAACATAAAATTTCGGCAAAATCTTAAATATTAGTAATACAAATGTTCTGAAAGTTTCTGCCGACTCTTACTGATAGTAATAGTCGTATAATACGTAATATGTATGTACTATACATTACGAACCCTACTAGATTAGGTATTATGATTTTTTTTACTAATTTCATTCATAAAATAAGCTATGAAAAATGGTATAAACTTACCCAGAACATTGGCAGTTAAGCTCACAATTTTTACTACTTTCACCAACCATATTTGCACAGTTCCTTAAACACTCACAAAACACAAATTATTTTAAAATTTCATTATTTATTCAGTCTTGTTTTATATAATTTTTATCACAAGAGTACACAACCGCTCCAGAAGGCGGGCCAGCGAGCACTGAGCGATTGAGTGTGCATGATCCTACGGGGCGCGGGAAAAACGGTTTGTGATACCACCCTCGAAGAAATGTTGGGGATCTATGGTGAAACTTACTATTATGGTAATAGTTTAGAAAAAAAATTATTTGAAATTGATATATTTTTATTTTTATAGTATTTATTAATATAGTACAGATTAATGTAAAAGAGCTTTTTTACGTATTTAATACTGAAATTTTATTTATATCCCTGGTGCTACATCATAGTGAAAATACGTAATTACTCAATATGTTACTACACTAATATGATGCATTACAAATAAATTCAGGCATTATTTGACAGAAACCCATTGCAAAACAACGTAGGAGAAAGAAACCTTCCATAAGTCCATGTAATAGAGTTCCATAAGTCCCTAGTAATAAGTAATAGATTTAACAGCTTACATAAATTTAACAGCTTACAGAAATTTAACGCTAATGGATCTTAAAATGATGATTATCTATCTATCTATATCATCACGCCAGATCCCTTGCCGGGTATGCAGAGAGTACAGAATTCTAACAGGTTCTTTCCTTATATACATTTCTGGTTTCCTCCACGCTCATAGTTTGTCTCATACACGCTCACCGTTTACGGAGACTTTTGACTTGTCCTTCAGATAATAATACTGATGATAATAATTACGACATTTTAATAATGGCGTGGTCATAACGACAAATTTGTGATTATGATACTCAATCACATTCGTGAAGGAAAACTGAATTTCCGGACATGATACGATTTGAACTAACTCGTAAATTTAAAACAACATTAAATATATTCTAAGCAGCTTCGCTCCACCAAAATAAAATCAACTTACGTAATAGATATTAAGACTGGTGTCAAAATGGCACACTGATTCTTTGATGATTTACAGTTTCATGCTATTAAAAAGTTACATCAACAGAATACATTATTACTCGTATTGTATGTAGGTACATAGTATGATGGGCGTGTGCAGCATTCAGAATTAGTTAATACTATACGTATGTATTAGTCACCTTTTTGCACAAGTCAATACGGAAAGAAATGGTGGCAATATTCGACTTAACTAAAACACCTACTATTCCTATAGAGATAATGGTCGTAAGACAATGTTTTTGTATATAAAATATCAAAATTTCAACTGAACTGCTTATGATTGAGTCAGTTATAAATAATGGTTTGTCATTGTAACGCCAAATAAAGGATGTTTGTATTGCTTTTGCCAATTTATATTATGTCCCTCTTTGGTCTTAATAAAACATTACATCTAATGAAAGTTTTTCTGTAAATTTTAAGAGCATAACCTCAAAACAGCTGTTAATTTAATAAATAATAGTAGAAATTAAAATTAAAGGCTGGCAACTTCGGAACAACATGTTGACCCTACCTCCTAACTAGATCGGGCTTTATGCCATAATAATTTGGATATTAGACCCTATGAAATGTGCACTAAAGCGCAAATTACAATAACAGTCATCCTGAATGGAATGCTATACAAAAATCATATGGGAAACGAATCCTGTTCTCGCACACAAAATGTGACCTACGTTGAAAATTAGACTTAAATGAACAGGTGATAAGTAAGAAAACTGAATAATATCATCGCAAAAGCTAGTAATCCTTACAAACACATTGACAAATTTCAAAGTAAGAATCATATGATCGGTCCTTTTTTTGTAAACACAGGAAATTATACTCAAAGTTGTACCAATAAAGTTTACAATCCACTGAAAATCTCTTTATAACCTAACAACCCATTTACAACGTCATTTTGCAGTTTTATCAAAAGGAAAATAGTAGATTTTGTATTAGTTTTATCTTTTACAAACCGCATTATAAGTTTGTATTCAGAGCTATCCTTAAATTCCTTAACAATTGTAAGTTATGCTTTGTCTTGCCGGCAAACAAACAAAAAACTGAAATATTTTAAAAATATAATTTTTACAAGAATAAAGATACCGTTACTCCTATATTCACCAAATTGCAAAGGCTTTGTCAAGTGGGCAGGTAGGCGCAGCTGAAGAGATAAATAAAACTAGCCGAATCCAAAGCACCAAAGTCCAATCATTTAATTTGACTGATCAATCCCCTACGTCAAAACACGAATGAAGTATTCAAATATTCCGTTTGCAAGTCGTTCTATTTTCGTTCCAAAAACGGGAAAAGTGTTAAAAATTTTGATCGTTAAGCATCCTCAGTAGATTAAAAACCCGGCTAAGAAGCACGATTAGGGAAATTCACCGTAATGGTCCGGCTATGATGAGTGTACACAGATAACGTCATAATGAAAACTTTTCATGATAAAGTAGTCGAGAAGTTCACCAAAAAGGCCCTAAAGATTGTTGTTTAATTGAGTGTTAATTAAATTCATCATGAACAAATCACTTGGGGCCAAACCAATTTTGTCTCAAATTCTTTTTATTCCATCTATCTATCTATATCATCACGCCAGATCCCTTGTGGAATAGGTTGAGAGTACAGAGTTCCAACAGGTTCTTTCTTTACATACCGTTCTGGCTTCATCAACTCTCATAGTTTGTCTCATACACGCTCCACGGTTACGGGGACTCTTGACTTGTCCTTCAGATAAGACTCGTCGTCGATCTATCTGGTCGTGGTAAGATAGTCTTGGTCTTCCCCGGTACCGACATCCTTCCACTTTCTCACTGTATATCTGTTTTGTCATTCTTTCTTCTGACATTTTTACTATATGCTCAAACCAACGGAGCATACCCTTCGTCATCTTTACACCGATACTATCTTTCATACCTACTCGCTTTCTTACTACGCTGTTGCGAATACGGTCGGTCAGCTTCACTGCGCGCATCTTCTGCAGAGCTCGCCATTTCACTCGCTACTTTACCACCAACCCCCCACCCCCTTTAACCATCGACTGGCGACGCCCTCGCCATGTGGGGAATGCTAAGGTGTACAGCGTATACTAATATATCGTTATTGAGATTTTATCGATGGAGACAACACACATGTCAGAAGAAAGAATCACAAAACAGATATACAATGCGAAAGTGGAAGGATGTAGGTACCGGGGAAGACCTAGACTATCTTACCACGACCAAATAGACCGTGTCTTATCTGAAGGACAAGTCAAAAATCTCCGTAACCGGCGAGCGTGTATGAGACTTACGATGAGAGTGGAGGAAGCCAGAGAGGTATGTAAGGAAAAAACCTGTTGGAACTCTGTACTGTCTGCCTATCCCATAAGGGATCTGGCATGATGATATAGATAGAGAAAACACACTTTGTACGGGTTAAACCCAGGACCACGCGCCACCAGACCAACAAGGCAGTGAAAAAGTAACAAATATAAACTAAATAATAATATAATATCAGCCTATACTGTCCCACAGCTGGGCAGAGGCCTTCTCCCACAAATTGAGGTGAGAGAGAATACGTTATACTCCAGCTCGCGGCGCAATCAATGTGATAGCCGTTACCGGGGTCTTCGCTCGCACCCTGTACGGATGCGGGGAATCGGCATCGGTGTGTCGACTCCCTGGCCGAGGCAGCTACCGCTAGCCATAAAAATGACGTGTCCTTGTGGTATTTGTATCCCTGGTGGGGCATAGACCTGTAGATGCCGCGTGGGGGGCCATCAAAAGAATGTTCATGACGTCTCCGCGATCAATCCTGTCAGGTAGCGACAAGGCGATCAACAAGGAAGCGGCGACTTCTCGGGGACTAAGAAAAAAGAGGGCTCCTTTTTTCGTCCGGTAGCTCGTGTGTGTGTGTGTGTTTTAAAGATCTATGATGTAGGCCGCGGGGTCTTTACAGCTTTACCGGACAAGAGGGCGAGATACCAATAGACTGAAGCATTGTGGGTCCCACCAAGATTTGAATGGTCCTGGGATTAATCCCGACTACACGATCCAGTGGGCCAAGCGGACAAGCTCTAACCACTAAACCAAACCATTGTCAAGTTACAGGAAAGAGGATCATAAAATTAAAGCCACCAACGACGATTGATTGATTGATGACCATCAGATAAGAGAGTTCGATAATAAACACAGAGGCAGTTCAGGGAGTAGAAAGCATTGCATTATAACGATGTACAAGATTCAAGATGCTTTCAGCTTTTAGTCTTTCTCAATTTTAGATTTAATATAAATCAGAAGCGTCTAGTCGGTGTGTGTGTGTGTGTGTGAGTGATGTACGCTGTTGGCCGCGAGGCCTTTACAGCTTCACCCGACTTAAGGGCGAGCGTGCAACCACTACGCTCGAGCCAGAAGGGCAAGGGGCGACATACTCGAGGGCGCCTTGAATAGGCGCAATCAGGTGGGGACAGTCGCTGTGGGGGGACGGGGTGCACTACTAAGTGCACCGGTCAACCGCCGGCTATGGGAGGGGATCTACGACTACGTCGTCGTCGTCGCCTGTATTCTGAGCGGAAAGAATGGATGACAAAGCATCGGGGGGATCGGAGAGAACATGTCGCGGCCGGCGGTGGCGGCAGGGGTCGGGGGGTCGGAACTGCACTCCGCGCGTTGAAGTCAAAAATTCAACAAACTTCCTGTACACATCGTACTTCGCGCCTAATGTTGGTGACCGGAAAAGATATACCACTTTTGGGGTAAATGTCGATGGCATTGGAAAAAGTAATAATAAAAATAAAAACCATGATGAAGTAGTTTACTAAATTAATACTATTTACGACCTAGACTATCTTACCATGACCAAGTAGACCGTGTCTTAGCTGAAGGGCAAGTCAAGAGTCTCCGTAACCGGCGAGCGTGTATGAGACGAACTATGCGAGTGGAGGAAGCCAGAGAGGTACGTAAGGAAAGAACCTGTTGGAACTGTACTCTCTGCCTACCCCGCGAGGGAGCTGGCGTGATGATATAGATAGATAGAATACTATTTAATACTAAAACTAGTAAGGTCCTGAACAAAATTATTTATTTATTTATTTATTTATTTGGCTCACAAAACAAGTTACTATCATAAATAGTAAACATTTATACATCTTAAAAGATAAAACTAGATTGTAGCTCTAACTATGTGTGCACAGAGAGATCCAGATAAAAGGGTTAGTTGTGTTAGACCTTAATTACGGGGCTACGGGCTTACATCTAAAGTGTTAGTATTAAAGTACAGTACAATATAAAATAAAAATACCTTAATACCTAATGGAAGATGAGTGCTATACTAAGCCAGATCTGTTGGAACAGAGAATACTTTGGATTTCGGTTTTGAAATTCCTGAGACTACTTTTAAACAAATCAATAGCGGGATTATTGGAGACGATATCATTATACAGTCGACACATTCTTATTAAAGGATTGTAAAAGGAGGTATTGTTTTTATAAATTTGGGGGGAAAATATTCTGGGGGATGGTTTACGAGATCTATAATGTGTATTAAAGTTAAGGACAGACAGCAAATAACAGTAGGTAAGAATAAAATTGTCATACTAGCAACACTAACAAAATGGACGCGTCTTTTACTAAGTCTGACAATTACATACCGAAGATTTAACACCGTCACGCCTATATTCCCCAGAGGGGGTGGCAGAGGTGTACTGAGTACACCCACGTTTCGCCGACGATGTTAGGTCCCATGTAATATGGGGCGAGCCTATTGCCATATACCGGGCACAATTCCAGACTCCGGACTCAAACTGGGAATTTTTCGTTAGAGAAACTACATTTGTCCGACCTAGGATTTGAACCCAGGACCTCGTGATCACAAAGCGATGCGCTTTGCCACCAGACCAACGAGGCACCGAAGATTTAATTCAATATTTTAATAGTACGGCACCTGAATGCGCTAGTTACGTGTGAAATGTGATCCCATCATGTTTCTTTTTGAGCTGAACAGCATTTTTACAGGGAGGAACGCCACAAGACGGCATAATTCAAACTAATTTGACACGCGCAGAGCAGGTGTTATTTTGCATGATGGCCACAGAATGACTAATCGCGTTAACATATAACTCCTTGCATTTCAAGTAGTATTTGAATGTGATGAAAACCAAAATTATGGTTTTTGAACGGGAAGAAACCAGAACGAATGCAAGGATTGTGGTTGGTAACGATGTGCTGGAGCAAGTGAATGAGTTTGTATATCTTGGATGCGCCTTCAGTAAGGATGGGAAATACACCGCTGATATAGAGAGAAGAGTGAATGCAGGTAATAGAGTGAATGGTGCGATGGGAAGGCTACTTGGGAGCCGGCACTTAAGCCAAAAGGCGCAGCTGGCCATGCATAACGGAGTGCTTGTCCCAACGCTGTTATATGGCAGTGAGAGTTGGGTATGTAAGAAGGAGAACGAAAGCAGGATAAATGCGGTCGAAATGCGATCTCTGCGGAAGATGTGCGGAGTCACGCTGACCGACCGTATTCGCAACAGCGTAGTAAGAAAGCGAGTAGGTATGAAAGATAGTATCGGTGTAAAGATGAGAAAGGGTATGCTCCGTTGGTTCGGGCATATAGAAAGGATGCCAGAAGAAAGAATGACAAAACAGATATACAATGCGAAAGTGGAAGGATGTAGGTGCCGGGGAAGACCTAGACTATCTTACCATGACCAAATAGACCGTGTCTTAGCTGAAGGGCAAGTCAAGAGTCTCCGTAACCGGCGAGTGTGTATGAGACGAACTATGAGAGTGGGGGAAGCCAGAGAGGTATGTAAGGAAAGAACCTGTTGGAACTCTGTACTCTCTGCCTACCCCGCGAGGGAGCTGGCGTGATGATATAGATAGATAGATAGATTTGTTGCTTCTATTTTATGCGCGCCCGAGACTTCTGGTTTATTTTTTTTCTTAGTTCCCAATCTAAACCCTTATTCGCTATGACCAACTAAACACCATTCTCGCACTTTCTGTGTTCATCGTTACACAACAGTACTTGCCAATTGTGTAACATCGATAGACTCCAAACGGTTCAATTCCGTTTCCTCCACAAAGCCATCGGAGCCCCGTGGTTCATACGGAATGTCGATCTCCATTCCGATCTCTGTCTTGAACCTATTCGCGCCTTTATTAAAAAGGCGACTACCCGATATTTCGCAAACGCGTCTAATCATAGGAATCTACTAATCGTAGCCGCCGCCGACGAAGAACCTGACTCCCCTCCCATCAGCCACTACCGCCGTCCGCGGCATGTTTTCACTGATCCTCCCGATGCCCTTTTATCCCTTCTTTGGATACAGATACCGCACATACAATCATACACCGAGCTCGAAGAATCCCTTACCCGCCGGCCGGTGCAGAACACCACGGCGAGACACCTAGTATACGCCCTTCCCCATAGGCCTCGGCTTGGGCAGTCGGCCCAAGCCGAGGCCGTTCCTCTTTGAGGCGCCCTTGAGCTAGTTGCCCCCTTGCCCTTCTAACTCGAGCGTAGTGGTCGCACACTCGCCCGATTCTCCGGTGAAGCCGTTAAGGTCCCGCGACCAACAGCGTAGATCATTCACACACACACACACAAAAGGGACGGACACAGTCTCTTTTGGGAAGCGACAGCGATCAAATCGCGAACAAGCGAAATACACCGGCGACTTTAGTAATGACATACGGATACTACGAGTGACTCAGCGAAGCTATATTCGGGTACTAACGAGAGCAGTACTACTGTGTACTTACATTCGACATATTGTTATATGCGTACAGCGCCTAATAAAGTTCTTTGCACGGAATTCGGCATTTAATTACCCCGCTACGTAACAATATCAACGTTTAAGGTCAACAGGAAGTACTTCCTTCCAGCCCACCAAGGTTTGAACTTACAGGAAAGATCATAAAACTTAAACCACCAGCGTCGCTATGATACTTAAACTATTTGTCAACGACTTGCTCTAGTGGTTAACTTGTCCTCTCAGTTCACTGGATCGATTAACAGAGTATATCCCCGCATGGGAAAAATCTTTGAGTGACCTACAAATGTTTGGTTCGGTCTTGGTGTTTATTAGGCGTAGGAACGAACTATGAGAATTTTTATGTGTATGTGTCTGTGAATGATCTACGCTGTTAGACGCGGGGCCCTTACAGCTTCAAGGACAAGAGGGCGGGCGTACAACTACTACGCTCGAGCCAGAAGGGTAAGGGAGCAACTCGATCAAGGGCGCCTCAAGGAACTATGAGAGGCGGGAGTCAGAGATGTATGTAAGGAAAGAACCTGTTGAAACTCTGTACTTTCTGAAATGCGTAAATGATAGAAATTGTCACATGTCGCGCTCGAAGCACTGTGCGACCGCGGTGTTCTTACCGATCACCAAGGTTAGACTCGGTCGGCTTGAGATAGGTGACCGCTTGTAGCGTTTTCATATTCGTGCGTCTCCCTGCTTCGGAAAGCACGCTAAGGCGTTGGCCCCGGGTACCACTTCATGTGGGAGTTGGTAAGTCGAGTTGGAATCCTTATAGGCGGCTTGATAAGTTCCACCAGGAGGTGTCCACAAACCTGCCTCCCCCGCACCGCTCTGGCTCCGCCTGCTAGAGTATGTACTAATCTCTACCACCTCGATTTGTGAGAGAAGTCCTTTGCCCAGCCATGGGGCAGTAAAGGCTAATATTATATTACATATTTTATTCAAAAGGTACAGAAACAGAGAACAGATTATAATATTTTTCATAACCTATTAAAACACAAATTATTAATCTGTTATCCACTTACAACTATACACATCATTCTTAGTTTAACAGCTTCTATATCTATTAACTACAGGACATAAAGAATACGAAAAATCAAAAAAATTAAAAAAAAATTAGATAAATATGCAAGTTAAAGGGGAAAGACAAAAAATAAACAGCCAAAACCTTCAGTAAACCCAAACGAGTACATCATGATCTAATTCATCATCATCTCAGCCTATACTTGTCCACTGCTGAACATAGGCCTCCCCAATCGCTTTCCAGCGTAACCGGTCCGATGCCACCTGCATCCAACGACTTCCTGCGATTTTCACAAGATCGTCGGTCCATCTGGCAGGCGGTCGTCCCACACTGCGCTTGCCAATACGTGGTCTCCACTCTAGAATCTTTCTGCCCCAACGCCCGTCCGATCTACGCGCTATGTGGCCCGCCCATTGCCACTTCAGCTTGCTAATCTTAACGGCTATGTCGGTGACCTTGGTTCTTCTACGAATCTCCTCATTCCTGATTCGATCGCGTAGAGAAACGCCGAGCATAGCTCTCTCCATAGTTCGCTGAGCAACTCTGAGCTTTTTTATGAGACCTATAGTAAGAGACCACGTCTCTGATCCATATATCATCACTGGCAACACACACTGACTAAAAACTTTAGTCTTAAGGCACTGAGGTATTTTGGATGAGAAGATGTTGCGCAGTTTCCCGAACGCTGCCCAGCCGAGTTGGATTCGTCGATTGACCTCTCTCTCAAAGTTGGACCTACCTAACCGGACTACCTGTCCCAGGTAAATGTATTCGTCGACAACTTCAAGAGTAGAGTTCCCAACGGTGAGTGCGGTGGGTACGACATGGACGTTACACATTATTTTCGTTTTGTCCATGTTCATTTTAAGACCCACTTGTTGAGATACTCTGTTGAGGTCACCGAGCATTCGTCCTAGATCTTCCAGCGACTCCGCCACGACCACAATGTCGTCGGCAAATCGAAGGTGAGTGATGTATTCGCCATTGATGTTGATGCCAAGTCCTTGCCATTCCAAGAGCTTGAAGGCGTCCTCTAAGGTGGCCGTAAACAGTTTCGGAGAAATGACGTCTCCCTGCCTTACTCCTCTTTTTATGGGGATCGCCTTCGTGCAACCGTCATGATCTAATTAACATTTTTCTTTTATATAAATCATTTTTAAATGCGTTGGCACTATCATGAAATAGATCAAGTTCAGAACATACGGAGTTGTATTGATTACACATTCTATGAAGTGGATTATTTTGGGAAACATTGTTGTCATTGTTACAGGTTAAGCTAAAGAGCTGTGGGGTGCGCACGGACCGTGTTGGTATCTTGAATGCTAAATAATCAACGAGCTGACCACCCAGCGAGCCATTAGCTATTTTGTGAAGAGTGCATAGATCAGTTACCCATCTTCTTTTCTCTAGACTTGTCATTCCAAAAGTCCGCAGTCGATCATTATATTCTGTTATTTTGCGTCTTGTGCCATATTTTGTGCACAGAGCTCTTACAAATCGTCTTTGTATCGATTCTATACGGTCTATATGAGTTTTGTATATAGGGGTCCATACAGATGAGCAATACTCTAATATGCTTCTCACCAAGAAACAATACAATGTACACAGGGAAACAGTGTGTATGAAAAATATTATTAAAAAAATCATTTTCATTCACGTCTCCAAAGCAGCAACTACTTTATAGAACAATGTATACGCTTCTATAACAAATAAGTCGAACTCGTAGATACCCGAAACATGACTATCAATATCTTAAAAAGACTATCAAAACTAGACTATGTAGTCAAGGATATTACAAATTTTCGAAATATCTTGTCAGTAATACTGATTGGTTCAATCAGCTCCTCAACAATGATGTAAAAAAAATTAAAAACAGGCATGTCGAACAAAGCAAAAAAAAGTTAAAACCCGCTGAGTTTCGCGCAGGATCTTCTTAGTGGAGGCCGCGTTTCTATCTGGTGGTATATATAATAATGATAATAATAATAAGCCCGCAGGCAGCTTGTGGCGAGCTGTTGGTAACGACACCACGGAGTCGATTGCTTCAGAGAGTCGGTCAGGGCCCCCAACTCGGCGTGTCTTCGTCGGTCGAGTGGAAACCGAAGGGTGCCCGCAGGACTCTCGGCTCAGGCTAGCCCTAATTGGCCGTCCAGAGAGGAGCCGTGAGAGCTATATCGACGTAGGAAGATAATGCGGTCCTACGTCGATGTACTCTAGGGGTAGAAGTGTTAAAGGGCATTACGCCGCGAGTAACTTTGGAGAAAGCGCAGCACACCTCTCTACACCCCTGAGCCGCTCACACCGGTGTTGCCCTCTGATGTCCTAGGACGACCGTTTGAGGGCCCATCTAGTAAGAGGCGAGTCACCGGCGGCCACGGGTAATTAGGTATCACTAATTATGGCCGGTGTCCGTCCCCTTTGAAATAGTCCAGTTTTTGTCCATCAAACCTCATTTATATAGCCCTTGTTTTCTTTCCATAGTTTACAATAGTCCTTGCACCTGCCGGGCTCAGTTCGCTGGTTATGTTTCTTCATTGATGAAATCAAGTGATCTCAGCAGGTGACGTACATAACATTAACTTCTCGCAAAGGGCCTCTACGTGTTGGACCCATGTCCCCATGCAAGCCTTTCAAAGGTCCGGGTAAAGCCCGTGAATCTCAGCGAGATACATAATAATAATAATAATAAATTCCGCTTATTTCCAATCTACAATTGTTGTTACATGCGATATAATATATATTACAATTATCATCATCATCATCATCAGCCTATAGCAGTCCACTGCTGGACATAGGCCTCTCCAAATGCACGCCACTGGGTACGGCTCCTCGGCTCCTCCTCTACGGCATCCTCGGCTACTCGGATCCAAATTTTGCCAGCCGGCCTAAAAAGGTCATCGCTCCACCTAGCCTGAGGGCGTCCTGCATTACGTTTGCCAGTCCGTGGTCTCCACTCAAGAACTCGTTTGTCCCAGCGGTCATCGGTTGTTCGGCTAATGTGACGGGCCCATTGCCACTTCAGCTTACTTATCCGGTGGGCTATGTCGATAACTTTAGTTCTCTGTTGAATGACTTCGTTTCAGTTTCTATCCTTCTGAGAAAATCCGAGCAGAGCCCTTCCTATAGCTCGCTGAGTGACTTTAAATTTATGGACCAGTCTAACCGTGAGTGTCCACGTTTCGGCTCCATAAATCATAACGGGCAGGAGGCATTGATTGAAGACTTTTGTCTTTAGGCTTTGTGGAATAGGCGATCTAAATACTCGACGTAATTTCCCAAATGACACCCAGCCCAGCCGTATTCTTCTGTTGACCTCTTTCTCGAAGTTGTTTGTCCCCAACTGCAGAGTTTTTCAATTATATGACTTCTAATATAACATATGATTATGTTCTTTTTTTAATATAAATGTATACATAAGTTTATTATATTTTTCTTTTACTCGCTATCATTATTTTCTTCAGTACTATTGATACGGTACTTCAGTAGTATCGGAACCCCTTCTTGGGTAAAGGCCTCTTCCAGCTTTTTCCAGACCTCTCTGACCATAGCTTTCTTTCTTCATTCACTTCGTGCATCGCTTTTATATCTTCTATCCACCTTTTTCTAGAGCGCCGTCTTTTCCTTTTTCCACTTGGTCCTTTCCATATATAAATACATAATAATATCAGCCTATACTCCCCACAGCTGGGCAAAAGCCTTCTCTCACAAATCGAGGTGAGAGAGATTAGGTCATACTCCACCACGCAGACCCAGTGCGGATTGATGGAGGCAGGTTTGTGGCCACCTGCTGTTGGAACTTATCAAACCGCCTTTAAGGCTTCTAACTCGGCTTGACGACTACCACATTAAGTGGTAGCCGGGACCAACGGCTTAACGTGCCTTCCGAAGCACGGAGACGCTCGAATATGAAAATGCCACAAAGAGTCACCCATCTCGGGCCAACCGAGTCAAACCTTGGTAACCGGTAAGAAAACCGCGGTCGCACAGCGCTACGAGCGCCTTTCCATATAGTTGTCTTTAATGTCCATCTTTTGTGTGTGCTATACGTCCCGCCCACTGCCATTTCTGTTTTAGGGCAGGGCGTCTATAACTTTATTACATGGAACTTAGCATCGACGACGAAAAGTAGATGTACTCAGTACACCTCTGCCACCCCCGCTTAGGGAATATAAGCGTCACGGCGTTAAACGTTATAAGGGTTTTTTAATGGGCTTTGACCTTAGGCTTTAGCAATACCTTGTTAGGCACCTGAGCCACTCTCTGAGCTCTCTGCCTATCCCGCAAGGAGGCTAGCGTGAAACAACACTACGTCCAATCAGCTGACAGGATCGCTCAGCGGTATAAAACTTTACTTCTTCGAACGTGTAAAAAATACACCCAACATGAATTTTAAACAGCTTCGTTTGGTATAGACACAGACTAACATACTCTAGATTCCGCATTGACGATATTCTAGTAGCGTACACGCCTACAGCCTGTTCTCCCATACCCCACAACAAATGTATTTTTATTTTATTTTATTTAGGATTACAAACAGCTATGTAATAGCGCGTACAATATATCAGACTTATAATAAATAAGTAATTACACAGCCAGCACCATTATCCTCTAAATATACTTATAAGATTAAGGCACAGATACTACACAGAAAGAAAACAAATAAATAAATGTAAGTAGCACATACGCCTTTGCAAAGTACGTAGTAATTAAGGTTGATACTATCAATAACGTACCAATGTGCTTTAGGATGACAAGATGAAAAGAAAAAACAACAGTCAGGTTAAAAAAGTGAGAAATATGAAATAGCATTTAGACATTTATCTTTGACAATTTGTCTATAACAGCATTTCTGAAGTGATTTATTGAGGAAGCAAATATGTCAATTTCACAAAAGTTATCATTAAAGTCTTTCATAATACGGCATAATGGGGCGCGTTCGCCAGCATTCGTTTTACTCGATTTGGGTATAAATACACTGTGAACATAGGTACTCCGAATACGATGAGAGCGACTAGGGACTCGTAAGTAGATTTGGTTGATAAGCTGATTACAATCAAAAAAATTATGATGTAGACGGAAAATTTGTAAAAAAAATACTATTTTAAAAGAGTAACCATGGAGTGTCTTGCTCTTCTTCCCCACGAAGTGGTAGAGTCAAGGTAACAAATACCTTTCTCACTATTCATAAAAAAGAGAAAAAATGAATATTCTGATTCTGATTATTAGACAGGGAATATTCATAAGTAGATCTATATATGACCAAGTAGACCGTGATCTGAAGGGCAAGTCAAGAGTCTCCGTAACCGGCGAGCGTGTATAAGACGAACTATTGAGTAGAGGCGCGAGAGGTTTGTATGGAAAGAACCTGTTGGATTTCTCTACTCTTTGCCTACCCCGCAAAGGATCTGGAGTGATGATATAGATATATAGACGGATAGAAAATATTCTAGACTATGCATCGGTGATCTTCTAGTCCAGAGTCTGGAATTGTGCGGTATTGCTGGAGGCTCGACCCTTATTACATTGGACTTAACATCGTCGGCACCTCTAGCACTCCCGCTTAGGAAATATAGGTGTAACGGTGTTTTATTTCTTTTTTTCATTTATGTACTTCATGCGGTGTCTTTAGTTTTATCGGTCTGTGCGCATAACTTGTGTAAGTATCTATCAAATCAGTTTTATTTAAGCACCGAATTTGAATATGTTTACGACTTGCGTTGCTAGGTTAGCAGAAAAGTGCCACTGTTATACATGTTTTACAAGCTTATATTTAACTTGCAATGTTCGTATGTCTGTCTGACTGTCTGTATTTCCGGTTCAGATCTTATGATCCATTTTTCAAGCACTTGCGGATATCCGATTGAGTTGAGAGATGGTGTACGTATGTAAGTTCGGTGACAATGTAATAATATGGAACCATGGAGCTGGTCTGTTGATGTAGTCAGAAGGTGTCTATAGGAACATGTGAACTATACGATGTAACTCTCTCAAGCTCCATGGTACCATTTCTTTTATCAAAAAAAGAATTTAGCCCTCACTATGATTTATTCCTGTGTCGTGACTACTGACTTTCATATTCATTTTATTGCATATGTATGCCAAAGGACACTGTCGAAAATTGCCCTAGAACCAACAAACATTTGACGAATGCCATCATTATTTATCTATTTTATTAAAATAATGGCAAATATCCGTATCTAACGGACAATTTGCAATGTAAAACGAATATTTCAAAGTATTGTAAGCACTTACATCGAAGTCGCCGACATCTTTACTGAATGTCAACACACAATATAACCTCATATGTATTAATGGCTATTGAACCTCACAATCTAATACTTTTTGTGCAATATTGCAATTCCCCCGTTTGTCCGTTTAATAATAAATGCCTTAAGAAAATTTATGGGTAATTAAAAAACATACAAGTATTTTTTCATTGCTGTTGGTTCTGGGGCAAATCATGTATCGGCGCAGAACATCCTTTTAGCTCAATCGGATACCCGGAAGTGTTTAAAAAATGGAAAGCAAGATTTGAACCGGAAAGAAAGACAGATAGACATACGAAAATTGCGAGTTAAATAAAAACTTGTAAAAAGGCGATAATTGAAAATGGCATATCCATATTATTTACGATAATATTATAAATGCGAAAGTAACTCTGTCTGTTTTGTTATCTTTTCAAGCCAAAACCGCTCACAAGATTTTGGTCAAATTTGGCAGGCAGATAGATTTTATCCGGGACAAGGATGTAGGCTCCTTTTGTCTCGAAAAAAATAACGCTGATGAAATTTCGGGTATAGAATATCATATTATGATGAGAGCGAAGGTAAGGGAAGGCCGCCAGATGAACGAAACCGTTACTTATTCCTTACGTCATCACTTATCAGTTGGTTATCGGTTGCTCGTCGCGATAACCTATCAGTACCCACGGCTTTCAAGTGCGGAAATACTTATTAATAGGAATGGGGTTCACTTGGTTGATAATTCAGGATTAGAATGTTTTTTTTATTCATGTAAACCATTATAGTATTTATGAATGGATAGAGAAGTAACAAAGACTACCATTATTTCGGAATGTCATTACTGTAGGTGTAGAGAGTAAGGGTAAGAAACTCCATGCTTTTACTCCTTTAAATTCAGCTGAAACTGACCATCCATCTCATAAAGAAGTTCTTTAGTCGCGCAAAGTCTTCTCCAAAGATTCCAACGACGCCGACAACCGGCTTTGAGCTATACGCATTCATCCTGCGACCTTAACCAGCTCATCGGTACCGTCCCGATGCCCTTATTTCCGTCCTTTCGAATACAGATACCGCACACAGGATCAGACACCGACAGACCGACGAGCTCGAAGAATCCCGCCGGTCGCTGCAGAGTACCACGGCGAGACACCTAGTATACGTCCTCTCCCACAGCGACTGCCCAGGCCGAGGCCGCCCTTGAGCTGATGCTCCATGCCCTTCTGGCTAGAGCGTAGTGGTTGCACGCTCGCCCTTCAATTTGTGTAAGGTTTCGGTGAGGTGTAGGTATTTTTGCTCTCATGCGCACCAGGACCTTAAACGCTTTTCTTTTGCAAGCACTTTTTTACCAATTGTAGTGTTCCCACTATTAGCATTCTAGTGCGTTGATAAAGCGTTTTAAGGGTTAAGGGTCTCACTCTGTATGTATAATATGATTGTTATAGAAGAAGGTTGCTTAATTCGTACCACGGCGTAAGTCGTTCCCCCGTAATATCTCGTACAAAATTTACAGTATATAGTGGTTACTATCAAATGCCGTAATCCTGAACTATTTGGTCATGTGAACGAATGAGAACAAGTGGAGCCCCGGTTTCGTGTGGCAAAAATAATTATCAGGTTTTAGTCGATTTTTTGGCTCACTTGTAAGCTTTTTCAAACAACGGATATAATCCTTAAGGTATTTTTCATACTAATTTTATCATACTCTGATAAACATTTAAGCACATTCAAACGGTTAAATATTTTTTTACACACACACTAGCATAATTTCCTGTGTCGTGAGTGCGTTTACAAACATGAAAATTCACATAATACCCAGACCGGAAAAAATTATTGTGGATTTGTGCGATTTGTCCCGTGCGGGAATCGAAACCGCGACTATTAGACACAGTGGGCGGAATGGCTTAAGCTCTTAACCACTGCGCTAAATCGTCCGTAATTTGTTTAGGTTATATTAGTGGGTTCCGTTTAAAACCTTAAAAATCTTGTTACTTCAGGCGTACACACGGGAAAATCCTACCGGTATGAGTTCGAAGGAAAATTGTTTCTGAATGATTTTTAGTTTCTCAGCTGATAAAAGAAGGAACTGGGAGATTCGTAGGAGAACTAAAGTCACAGCTATATCCTTCAGAGTTGCTTAACTCAAGTGACAATGGGCGAGGCACATTGAATTGATGACAAAAAGATTCTCAAGTGACAACCTCGAACCGGAACATGTGGAGAGGGCAGGCACTCCACAAGATGGGCCAATTTTTTAATGAGATCTTTTGTTAACGATTTACGCTGTACCAAATTGAAGTGACCTATCTATCTATGACCTCACGCCAGATCCCTTGCGGGGTAGGCAGAGAGTACAGAGTTCCAACAGGTTCTTTCCTTACATACCTCTCTGGCTTCCTCGACTCTCATAGTTCGTCTCATACACGCTCGCCGGTTACGGAGACTCTTGACTTTTCCGTTAGATAAGACTCGGTTTATTTGGTCGTGGTAAGATAGTCTAGGTCTTCCCCGGTACCTGCATCCTTCCACTTTCAAATTGTATATCTGTTTTGTCATTCTTTCCTCTGGCATTCTTTCTATATGCCCGAACTAACGGAGCATGCCCTTTCTCATCTTTACACCGATGAAGTGACCAATCCTATAAAATCAAAATCAAAGGGTTTCTTTTCATGTAGACCTAAAGGCACTTATGAATAGTCAAAAATAGAAAATTATTGATTACTTAAGACTCTACCACCTGTTCGGAAAGTCATTCCTGTGGAGAAAAAGGGCAAGAAACTACACGGGTACTCTTTTTAAAAATGAGAGATTTACAATTCTCTTTGTACACATTGTGTTCATGGGGTATGGGAGAACAATGCAGAACGAGCTGAATGGATGTGCTTAAGTATAGATTAAACATAAGTGTACTTAGATTCATGGTATCAGTCAGTGTCTACATAGTCCTCTCATTTACAAAATAGAGATGTTGTAGAGGTATATATTAAAAAGGATATTAATAAGAGTAAGAGAAAGTTACTATAAAATATGTAAAGAGTGCGTACAAAATAATTGGTTATAGCTCCAGTGTGATGCCGAACGAGACAAAATTCAACAGTACTACGGTATATGTTTAATCAGTCAAAGGATAGAGGACGGACCAGTCCCCACCAGCAGCACCCGTTCACGAGTATGACTTGAGAAGCCGCCATCATACCCCCTAAGCCTCTAAAATAAATACCTCTTTAAATAAAAGAATTTTTGGGATCCTATAAAAACTGGCCAAAAGTTAAATAAATAAAGATTCAGGAAATTTCGTTTTAAACATTACAGTGCTATTTCCTTAGGGGGTACGACTTGAGTAACTTTCCCCTATATTAGTTCAAAATAGTTATTACAAACTATTGAGAAATTCTAACTCAGTGTTACAAACATATTTGGTTCAGTAAATATAAACTACGTAATAATTTTGCCTGCCTCGTTGGTCTAGTGGCAAAGCTTTGTGATTACGAGGTCCTGGGTTCAAATCCCAGGTCGGACAAATGTAGTTTTTCTAACGAAAAATTCCCAGTATGAGTCCGGAGTTTGGAATTGTGCCTAGTATAATTATATAGTATTAATAGGTTCGCCCATTACATGGGATCTATCATCGCGAAAAGTCGGTGTACTCAGGACACCTCTGACACTCCCGCTTGAGGAATATAGGCGTGACGGTGACGGTGGCCTAAATGAATAAATATTTTCTGACTTTGACTATTATATGATTTAATAAAAATAATATTAGCCCTGTTAAGAAACTGTCCCACTGTTGCGCACGGGCCTCCTCTCAAACTGAGAGGGTTTAGGCCATAGTACACCACACTGGCCCAGTGCGGGTTGGCGAACTTCACACACCTTCGAGAAACTCTTAGGCATGCAGGTTTCCTCACGATGTTTTCCTTCACCGTTAAAGCTAGTGATAATTAATTTTTAATACGCACATGCTTTCGAAAAGACAGAGGTGCGTGCCTGGGTTTGAACCCGAGACCTTTGACTTTGCAGTCCAACGGTGATTCACAATTTTATTATTATAAGAACATCTTGTATAATACCTATTGTCAAAATTCTAACACGTTCTCAATGAATCAGATTAAAAACATTCGGAACTGAGTGATGTTTAATGGGTAAATGTTATTCGTTCTTCTATTTCTAGGGCATTATTCGCTATGGCCTTATGTGACGCGTTTCGAGAACTTCATTAAATGATGGTGTTCTGTATGGCACTAGAGTACCATTCAACAATCATTTCACGAAATTGCGTTTACGTGTCCAATTCATCATAGTGAATATATAATAAGGACCCTGGCTGAAAGCTTTAACCAAGTGGTTTTGTTTCTATTCTCTTGTCGTGTCGTAACCACGTAACTTTTCTTTGTAAAATTCCCATACATTGATTTTCGTATGAACCTCTGCCTTCCACTTCATACAACTTACTTACTAATCATTTAACTATCTAAAATGGTTTTGATTCTAAATGTACATTGTTTCACTTCCCTAAATAGGATTATTTAAAAGGCTCAGAAAAAGTTTCACCATTAACGTTTTTGTTTTTATTAATAAGCTAAACGCAGGTACCTTGAACGCAGCTGATAGTCAGGTACATTGTTATACTTTTAAAAAAAATTGTTTTTTTTAAATTTATGACCATGCGAAAGTTTTAAGGTTTCAAATAAATCTTACTTTACAATCCTTTGTTTCATATTCTCAGTAATTGTGTATTAGTTGTGTAAAATTTTAGTTTTGCAATAGTTTGTAAGTTGCGACCTGATAACAATAGCAACATCGGGGGGAGTATTGTATTGTTTGTAGAAACAGTGACGCCGTTTTTTATGACCTTTCCGAACACCATCTCACTCAATAAAGTATAATCAGCGAACTACACTTAATTTTAAGGTATTGAAAGTAGGATAAATGCGGTAGAAATGCGAGCTCTGCGGAAGATGTGCGGAGTGAAGCTGACCGACCGCATTAGCAACAGCATAGTAAGACAGCGAGTAGGTATGAAAGATAGTATCGGTGTAAAGATGAGAAAGGGCATGCTCCGTTGGTTCGGGCATATAGAAAGAATGCCAGAGGAAAGAATGACAAAACAGATATACAATGTGAAAGTGGAAGGATGCAGGTACCGGGGAAGACCTAGACTATCTTACCACGACCAAATAAACCGGGTCTTATCTCAAGGAAAAGACAAGAGTCTCCGTAACCGGCGAGCGTGTATGAGACGAACTATGAGAGTCGAGGAAGCCAGAGAGGTATGTAAGGAAAGAACCTGTTGGAACTCTGAACTCTCTGCCTACCCCGCAAGGGATCTGGCGTGAGGTTATAGATAGATAGATAGATACACTTAATTTTATTCATACTATTTTCAAATTAGTCAAACAAAATTAATTCAATGATAGATTGAAGTTTTTAAATTTCTAGCAACTAAACGATAATGAAATGCCATTCATCCTTATCTGTCAAGTGCGTAAAAAAAATAATTCAATAATCATTCCATCTTCAACCTTATTACAACATCGCATGGTCTTTCCAATACGAAGTACAAAATCTGTCAAATGTACATGTAAAATAATTAAACAATTTTCAACTTTACAACATGGAGAAAAGGTAGTTTTAAAAAGTACACATTAAAATTGTCAAATGCAAAAGCGCGCGAAACCCAACGTCGGTTATGGTACCGTTGCGAGCGTTATGCGTTCAAATCTGGAATGTCTGGGCACCCGTATCCGGAGGACTGTTAAACTGATTTCAATAATAAAAACATCTTTACCACATTCTAATAACGCCTACATTTGAAAGCTCATGTTTTCTTTGACCGCAAGAAATAAAATTGTTTTTGCATCTGGGAATGTCTTGAATC
The DNA here is from genome assembly GCA_905147815.2 of Phalera bucephala. Classification (NCBI taxonomy): domain Eukaryota; kingdom Metazoa; phylum Arthropoda; class Insecta; order Lepidoptera; family Notodontidae; genus Phalera; species Phalera bucephala. The sequence goes on along the minus strand of LR990637.1, from coordinate 11,838,895 downwards.
CCGGTATCGATAGCTAAGAGGATATTCTAAGATTTTTAAAATGAACTTTATGCCCTTGGTTTAAGATTGTTGAAAATAGATTATTGATTTTGGGGAACGCAATATGTAAGTTTGTTCTGTTTTAAAGTGGTAACATGTCGGTTAGCACAGACAGAAATATAACTTCGAGCTGTTTAGTTAGGTATTTTAGACACTCGAGTGTATAATTGTCACGCACTATATCCTCTCGGAGTAGGTAGAGAACACAGAGTACCGGCATGTTCTATACTCACATAAGGAAAAGGTTCCATTTATACATTTATGGTTCAAGCTTTTGTACCTTGTTCGTCAGACAAGACTAGGTCTTATTTTTCTACCGAAAGGAATCATCAAAATTGGTCCAAAAGAACATTGTTCTGCGCCCACACATGATTTGCCCCAGAACCAAGAGCAATGAAAAAATACTTGTATGCTTTCAAATCACTCATAAATTCTCTTAAGGCATTTATAATTATAGTGACAAAGCGCATCGCTTTGTAATCGCGAGGTCCTGGGTTCCAATCCTAGGTCGGACATAATATGTAGTTTTTCTAACGAAAACTTCCCAGTATGAGTCCGCAGTTTGTAATTGTGCCCGGTATATGGCAATAGGGTCGCCCCCTATTCCATGGGGCCCAATATCGTCGGCGAAAAGTGGGAGTACTCAGTACACCTCTGCCACCCCCGCTTGGGGAATATAGGCGTGACGGTGTTTATTTTATATGAACCTATTTTTTTGGAATTCTATCGTGGCTTCTTTTATTTTTAAATATCTAATGTTTCGAGTGTTTTGCAGCGTTTGTAGCAGTCATAGTCACTGGAAGAGCCATTACCGTCTTTATGTGACCATAGTTTTTTCTTCTTCTTCTTTAAATTATGGTTTCACATTATTTTTAAGTGTTTTTTGTCAATATCCAGTGAAATGCATAGTCGTGTTTCTAAAACAATTCAACTCCCCGATGAACTTGACGACAACGATGATAATGAAATTAATGAAGTACCCTACCCTGAATAGTAAAGCGATGGATACTTTACATACTAATTGCGACAGCCGTTTTAAGGGATATCGAAAAGGCACGTTTGATCACTTTGTTACAATTACCTTCACTCATGCATATATAAGAATACATAATGGTTAATATTCCACCAACATTACACATTATTATTCGAAATAACATAAGTTTTGGAAACTAAAACAAATTCACAACATCACTCTTCGACTTCCCGTCAAAACTCCGACCATAGTTTCTTCTTCTTCTTCTCCAAGTTATGGCTTCACACTAATTATAAGTGTATTTTGCCAGTGTCCAGTGAGATATATAATCGTGTTTGTTTAAATTATTTCGACTCCCCGATGAATTTGATGACAACGATGATAATGATATTAATGAAGTACCCACCCTGGATAGTAAAGCGGTGGATACTTTACATACCAATTGCAACGGCCGTTTTGAGGAAAGTCGAAAAGGCACGTTTTATCACTTTGTTACAATTACCTTCACTCATGCACATATAAGAACACATAATGGTTAATATTCCACCAACATTTCACATTATTAGTCGAAATAACACAAGTTTTTGAAATTAAAACAAATTGACAACATTACTCTTCGACTTCCCGCCAAAACTCCGACCATAGTTTATGTTATAATGAAATTGAATTTGACTAATTGAATGAACTTTAAAAAAGAAACAATCGCCATAAAATCCGAAAAAGTATTGTTTTATTCCATTTGTTTATTCAATATATTTATTCTTTATTGTTTCATAAAATAATGCTAGCGTAAATATTAGGTATCCTAAGGTATAATTTCATCACATAAAAAAATAATTTTATCTATCTGTGCGTCGATTTATAAAAAAAGTTATCAAAGGTATGTACATAGAAATATTCTTAATAATATTTATTTTATTATTATTAGTATTTCCGGCTGATCACCTGTTTCATTCTGCGCCGAATGTACACTATGGGGTCAATCAAGTCCAAAAATGCCGATTTTTACATTAAAATCAAATATAACCTAAAGCCTATGATAATGAATGTCAGAAAGCGCGGGAATGCCAATTGTTATCTCTTAAACAAATTAAACTCTACGTTTCTACAAATAAGAATAATTTCACGTTAATAGCTTTGACATTTCTTTTTGCTGCCTTGTAATAATGTTGATCGTGAGAAATTATGTTCCACATTGGAATTTCGACTTTAAATGTAAGTGTTAAAGTATTCAATTGATTGAATAATATTATCATACCTGTTTCCTGACCGACAATGACCTCTTGAAAAAGCGAGGGAAATGTTTTTATCATATGATTGACGTATCAATGAAAAATCAATCTTATTTCTTTTCTGTATTAGTGTAATTCAGTTTGGCAATAATTACGAATGACGTAAGAATGATAAAATTTTGATTTATGGATATGGTTCATTGCGTCGTTTTAGCAAGTCAGGTGTTTTTGGGGTAAGCAGAGTCATATGAAATGGCTGATGATTTAAAAACCGATACCAGTTATATTTTAACCTTTTAAGATGTGACCCCCTTAGTATGAAATAAATTTTTGCGACCCCCTACCCTACGCTATTTGTAATATGTATTTTATTATGTTACAAATATCAAATCTGCGCGTTTTAATTAATTTTTATAAATAGGTATTAGCTAACTACATAATTAAGTATCTATAACATATTTTTAAAACGATTACATCGATAAATGCCTCCACGAAATTTAGAAAACGATTTGATTCTATGTCTAGCAAAAAAAGTTCCAAGATGAGAAAAATTTGTTAACGAAAACTAGACTTATGTGTGTGTGTGTGAGTGATGTACGCTGTTGGCCCCGGAGCCTTTACAGCTTCACCGGACAATGTGTTAACCCACAAAATATGACCTTTAATTAACATTTTGCTTAATATAATTATATCTTTTAATGGTGCGGCTGGCGATTATGAATTCCTGGGTTCGAATCCTAGGTTAGACAAAGTGTAGATAAAAAGCCGTTCGAAATTATTGATTTTGCCAATAGAAATCTTAATTTCTGTGATTATGTACGATATAACGGCAAGGAAGATGCTGTGCTGGATGTGTGGAGTCGCGGAAAGACCGCATCAGGAACTCCGGCATCCGCGGCAGCCTTCATGTCCGTGACATAGCTGATAAAATGCAGGAGAGTCGCCTATGATGGCCACGCCTTGCGGAAACCGGCAAATTATGTGGGCAACAAGTGCCTGGCCATGCCACCTCCGCCGGGTCCTGGAAGAAGAGGTAGACCCAACAAATGCCCTCTTATTAACATTCTCATCTCTCAACACTTAAAGGTTCGCTGGAAGAGAACTCATATTTTGAGTTAAGCTCGCCTTTGTATATCACCTGTGAAATTACAACTGTAAATGTACTGTATACAATAAAGGATTAAATAAATAAATAAATAAATGCTGGCTTGATGTCGTCGTCGGGATGACATGCGTTTCACTGGCGTCACCACAAAGGATGCCGAACGCCGTGCGAAGTGGAAAAGAAGAAGTAAGAAAGCGGTCCCCGGGCCCCGACATTGGTGTGAAATTAGGGTTAAAATTTAGTAAGATTTTACTACTTCTAGGGAAATATTTGAACAGGTAAACAAACGGCAACTCCTCATTGTCATGAAGTGACATTTCGCTTGATGACAGACTTAGTATCGATTTTAGCCGTGGGCCAAATATCCTGTAACTCTAAGACGAAATTTCTTTTTCATCTGAAGCGCGCCGATCTTATAATCGTGATAGTGAGTACGTATATCCCAGATATTCATTTCCCTTTGCCGCATTCTTATTGCATTAAAAAAGTAAACCTAAAGTGGCGGCTCTCGTATCGTCCGCTGATTTTATTATAATGCGTGTAAAAATTTGCCGCGTGGTTCCCGGCTTAGAATAGGACCAACCCATCTCATCCCATCGGGTGTCGTACAAGGCGACTAAGGGAAAACTAGGGAATGGGCAGCAGCGTTCCCTTAACACTTCGACGACCAATAACTGCGCTCGCCAACCCGCCTGCCAAGCGTGGCGAGTATGGCAAACACCCCCAATTATGGAAGAAAGTAGGAAAACCAGGCCCCTAGTCCCCGGCGGTCCTGTTCGTCCTGGCCACGGTAGCAGCCATGGTAACGACAGGACAAGGGGTGCTAAGAATCTCCGGCAGAGATTCGGCTACCACCAAAACCGAAAATTGGCCCTGGTGACATACAACGCACGCACATTGAGGACAGATGAGAAGCTAGTTGAGCTGGAAGAAGAGTTAAACAAGTTGCGGTGGAGTATTGTTGGTTTATCGGAGGTCCGAAGAGAGGGCGAGGACACGATAACCTTAAAATCCGGCAACTTGTTTTACTACCGGGAGGGCGAACAGCAGTCCCAAGGTGGTGTCGGATTTATCGTCCACAAGTCACTCATAAACAACGTTGTGTCCATTACTAGTGTGTCGAGCAGGGTAGCGTACCTGATACTCAGAATATCCAAAAGATATTCGCTGAAGGTCATACAGGTCTACGCACCGACCTCGGCATACTCAGATGATGACGTCGAAGTTATGTATGAGGACATTAGTAGAGCCATACATACTTCCAAAACACACTTTACAGTGGTTATGGGTGACTTCAATGCGCGGCTGGGCAAACGGGGCGATGATGAGTTGAGAGTGGGGCAATTTGGATATGGGCAGCGCAACCACAGGGGTCAGAGGCTGGCCGAATTTCTGGAGAAAGAGGGACTCTTTATGATGAACTCTTTCTTCCAGAAGCCGCCTCATAGGAAATGGACCTGGATGAGCCCTGATGGTTCCACAAAAAATGAGATAGACTTCATCATGAGCACCAAGCGACAAATATTTAATGATGTCTCCGTGATTCATAGGGTAAAAACCGGCAGTGATCACCGAATGGTCAGAGGCACATTAAATATTAATGTCAAAATGGAAAGATCGCGTCTGATGAAGTCTACGCTCCGACCTACTCATGCATATATCCAAAACCCCGAGAACTTTCAACTCGAATTGTCAAACCGCTTCGAATTGCTAGACAGCAGCGCATCAGTGGACGAAATCAACAACAGGCTGGTAGAGACTGTTCATACGGTCGGGTCCAAGTATTTTAAGACCCACCGTAAAAATAGGCCTCAAAAACTATCTGACTACACCCGAAACCTCATGGCTGAGCGACGTTCCATGACGCTCCAAACCTCCGATGATGCTAAGTCCTATAGGCAGCTTAATGGACAGATATTGAAGTCCTTGCGACACGACTTACGGTCCTTCAATGCAAGGCGTATTGAGGAGACCATAGAGCAGAACAAGGGCTCTAAAGTGTTCGCAAGAGACGCGTCTATTGGGCAGAGCCAGTTGACGAAGCTGAAGACGGAGGACGGAAACGTAACGTCAAATAGGTCAGAGGTGCTCAGGGAGATAGAGAGGTTCTATGGAAAGTTATATACCTCAGTAGCTAAACCTGTTGTTGACTTGGTAAAAGACCCAAGAGCCAAGCTAACCCGACACTGCACTGAAGATATCCCGGACATCAGCCTGTGCGAAATTAGGATGGCTCTCAAACAACTTAAAAATAACAAAGCGCCGGGTGAAGACGGAATTACTGCAGAACTTCTGAAGGCGGGCGGATCGCCGGTACTTAAAGTCCTTCAGAGGCTATTTAATTCAGTCTTGCTTGAAGGGAAAACGCCGGAAGCATGGAACAGGGGTGTGGTGGTGCTGTTTTTCAAGAAAGGTGATAACACCTTATTGAAGAACTATAGGCCCATTACACTGCTGAGCCATGTTTATAAGTTGTTTACGAGAGTCATTACGAATCGTCTCGAACGAAGGCTTGATGACTTCCAGCCTCCCGAACAAGCCGGTTTCCGGAAAGGTTTTAGTACCATAGACCACATACATACGCTGCGGCAGGTTATACAGAAGACTGAGGAGTATAATCGGCCACTATGCTTGGCGTTTGTGGACTATGAGAAAGCCTTTGATTCGATCGAGACTTGGGCGGTTCTTAGATCTCTCCAGCGATGCCGCATTGACTATAGGTACATCGAAGTGTTGAAGTGCTTGTATAATAACGCCACCATGTCAGTCCGAGTACAGGGGCAGTGCACGAAGGTGATCCCCATAAAAAGAGGAGTAAGACAGGGAGACGTCATTTCTCCGAAACTGTTTACGGCCACCTTAGAGGACGCCTTCAAGCTCTTGGAATGGCAAGGACTTGGCATCAACATCAATGGCGAATACATCACTCACCTTCGATTTGCCGACGACATTGTGGTCATGGCGGAGTCGCTGGAAGATCTAGGACGAATGCTCGGTGACCTCAATAGAGTATCCCAACAAGTGGGTCTTAAAATGAATATGGACAAAACAAAAATAATGTTTAATGTCCATGTCGTACCCACCGCACTCACCGTTGGGAACTCTACTCTTGAAGTTGTCGACGAATACATTTACCTGGGACAGGCAGTCCGGTTAGGTAGGTCCAACTTTGAGAGAGAGGTCAATCGACGAATCCAACTCGGCTGGGCAGCGTTCGGGAAACTGCGCAACATCTTCTCATCCAAAATACCTCAGTGCCTAAAGACTAAAGTTTTTAGTCAATGTGTGTTACCAGTGATGACATATGGATCAGAGACGTGGTCTCTTACAATAGGTCTCATAAAAAAGCTCAAAGTTGCTCAGCGAGCTATGGAAAGAGCTATGCTCGGCGTTTCTCTACGTGATCGAATCAGGAATGAGGAGATTCGTAGAAGAACCAAGGTCACCGACATAGCCCTCAGGATTAGCTACTGAAGTGGCAATGGGCTGGCCACATAGCGCGAAGATCGGACGGGCGTTGGGGCAGAAAGATTCTAGAGTGGAGACCACGTATTGGCAAGCGCAGCGTAGGACGACCGCCTGCCAGATGGACCGACGATCTTGTGAAAATCGCAGGAAATCGTTGGATGCAGGTGGCATCGGACCGGTTACGCTGGAAAGCGATTGGGGAGGCCTATGTTCAGCAGTGGACAAGTATAGGCTGAAATGATGATGATGATGATGTGTAAAAATTTCTGGTTCCAATTCAAGTTTTTATTTCACAGTATTATTAGATAGAATTATTTATAACATATACCTATGCGTCTGGGGTATTATAAAAAGGTTATTGATATTTAGAAAACTTTTAGACCTCATGATAACGAGATTGACAACTTTTTTTTCTGATTTACGCATATTGTGGTACCGTAATTATTAATTAATCAATTGGAAAATATCGTAAAAAAACCATAAAAACAAATTTAAAGGTTTTTGCGGGAAATCGAAGAGTGATGTTGTCAATTTGTTTTAATTTCCAAAACTTGTTATTTCGACTCATAATGTGTAATGTTGGTGGAATATTAACCATTATGTGTTCTTATATGTGCATGAGTGAAGGTAATTGTAACCAAGTGATAAAACGTGCCTTTTCGACTTCCCTCAAAACGACCGTTGCAATTGGTATGTAAAGTATCTACCGCTTTACTATCCAGGGTGGGGTACTTCATTAATTTCATTATCATCGTTGTCATCAAATTCATCGGGGAGTCGAATTATTTTAAACAAACACGATTATATATCTCACTGGACACTGGCAAAATACACTTATAATTAGTGTGAAGCCATAATTTGAAAAAGAAGAAGAAGAACAAATTTAAAAAATCTTGAAGTTGTTGATGTGGTGTGAGGTATCTGACTGATATGATGATAAAAGTAAATAATTTGTTTTATTTTTTAGTTTTTAAGTTTCCGATGTTTCGGGCGCTCGACCGCGAAAAAAACAAAAAGAAAATTGTATTTTATTTTCATTATTATACTTATTCATGTGTAATATTTGCGTAAATCTGGGAAATGGGATGCTGTATTGTTCAGTTGAGGAGTTCCAATGGCCACCTTCCAGCTCCATCTGATCCTGGAAATCACCTAGAACTTTTCAAGTAAATATAAAGAGACCACACACTATGGCCATTCTTCGGCTCTATTATCAGTTTCATGGTACCAAGTTATTCCACTGTCGAAGTTACATAAGATTATGAATTCAGATACTTGATTTATCACAAAAAATGTTCCAAATAGCGCATTTGGATGTCTGATGAAAAATTCATTACATTAGAACAGATATAAAGGTAGGTAAATGGAAGTTAGTAATAAATAGATTAGCACATTGCTAAGTAAAGAAGGCAACTTGCAACTTTAAATGCTAACCCGGGCCAACGACTTAACGTGCCTTTAGAAGCGCTGAGACCTATTAACATTTTATCATGGGTCGATAGATGTCGAATGCAGGACTAAGGCCTCCCCCCAAAGATCGCTATGATGACCGGCTTGGTGTGTGTGTGTGTGAGTGATGTACGCTGTAGGCCGCGAGGCCTTTACACGCTTTACCGGACTTAAGGGCGAGCGTGCAACCACTACACTCGAGCCAGAAGGGCAAGAGGCGACATACTCGAAGGCGATTTGACAAGAAGTCTCGTATGATGAGCACGAGTCTGTCGGCCCACGCATTTGGTAGAGCTTGTAGATCAAGCCGTTGTGCCAGACTTTGTCGAATGCCTTCGCGACGTCGAAGAAGAGTGCGCTCGTGTAGACGGGTTTGGGTCTGTTGAGACCGGAGAGAATGTGCTCCGTGATGCGGTGCACTTGGTGGACGCTAGACGTAGTGTTTGGCTCGAAAGCCGAACTGCTCGTCGATAAGGATACCCCTGGACACTACAAAGTCTTTGAGCCGCGTCAGAAATAGGCGCTCGTAGACCTTAGACGTAGACCTTAGGGAGTTGAGAAGACTGATAGGGCAGTAGCTCGCGGGGAGATTACGAGGTTTGCCGGGCTTGGGAATGCCGATGACGTCTCTGACCGGCTTGGTGTTGTACGCGTCCAGTACTTTTAATTGCAGCAACCTTGTAGTGAGCCTGTCTACTCAATATCTACCGGTACGTGGTCGTCACTCAAGAACCTTTTTGTCTTTCTGTCGTCAGTTCTACGAGCAATATGCCCCGCCCGCTGTCACTTAAGTTTGCGATTCTGAGGGTTATATCACTGACTTTCTTCTGCGGAACCTTCTCTTTTCTTATTCGATATTGTGGACAAATTCCAAGCATAGCTCTTTCCAATATCAGTTGAGCACTGAGCCTTCTTATGGTCATCGTGAGCGACCATGTCTCGGTGCCGTAGGTTAACTGGCAAAACACTGGTCAAAGACTTTTGCCTTTCTAATCTTCGGACTTGTCAGACCTTCGGACTTGCCACCAAGACATCTGAACCAAGGAGCTCGTGATAACCAACCGCACAGACAAATGAGGCAGTCTTTCGATGCATTTACCTACTCTGTTATTTGCCTTCAACGACATTCAGAGGAAGGGAGATTGGCACTTTTCTACTACTTACCACTTTGCTACTTGGGGCAGCTGCTAATAGGATTTCATTAGGACGGTTTTATAAAAAGAAAGTTTTACTGAGATGCCTCCTATAATACGAAAGCTTACATACAGCTCCCGACCACACGCGGCAAAGATTATAAAGTAATAACATGTTTTACCGTTCGAAACCTACATTTCAGCCTTCCAAAACGTTTAACAATCACAAAACAATCCTACTTACCCAGCCCGGAACCAAATCTACCTGCCAACCAAAATATTCGTTACAAAAAAAAACCGTCCAAATGGAGATGCGTTCTATCAGTTTCTAAGAACGCGTCCGAAAGGCAATATAACCTGTTTGAGAGGGCAAAAAAACGCGCAAAAGAAAAAAACATGGCAGCTCTACCGCTCTCAGCTGATTTGGAGGCGAATGAGGCGCCCGTGTACTGCGTATTTATTTGCGATAGCGAATATTGTTAACCATGCCTTTACGAAGCTAATTTCTAAAGATTTCACTGGAACTCAATTTAATTGACAAAGCTGTTTTCGTATACTACTACAATACAAAAACATTGATCAAAGGCGGCTAAGATTAGGCTTTAGTAAAGTATTTATTGAAGAATGGTCTTAGAGGATCACATTGATGATTTTTTGTCTAATGGACGCGTCAAATGTTTGACTGGCAGACTTATTATAAGACGGAAAGCGAGATGGGTCTGTAGGGGGAGAAATTCATTTTAATAAGTCTTTTGATTCAAGTTCCATGAGGAAAGATTGAAATTAGACTGAGCCATTAAACTGATAATTTTCCAAAAACGAAACCTACCTATTTTTTCTATAATTTGAATAAAAATACCATTTGTTAACGCAACAATCATAGAAACTTTTGTACAGAATGTAGTTCTCAATCTTACAGAAGCTTTAAACCTAGAAATAGTTAGGTTTACCCATTTTCCATATCTCGAATCGCTGCCACCACTGTCCACTGGTCGGGTGAAACATTCAGCGTTCCTATCTTTTTTTAGATAGTTCAAATTCAATCTAATATTACAATTAAAAATATGATAACTTCTATATTTCAAGGAAAAACGTATCGATCACATTATTTCTTCGTCGCTTACCATAGTACAGGGAGACCCAGACCTGCTCCGTTTAACCTGTTTCGCGGTCAGCTGATTCCCGCCAAAACGTGCGTCGTGTGACGTCCGCAGAAAAAGATAACAATAACTTTATGGTTTTCAAATAGCATAAGCAGACATAAGTTACGGATGTGAGAAATGTATTGTATTCTTTGGGTTTGTGTGAAATTTTATCCTTAATTGCTTGCTGTGGCGCTTGTGAAAATATATTTATGACCATATGGACATAACCTTACTTTTCCGAAATGTTATCTGCCTATCTGGGAAGTTAACTTGTGAGTTATCTAGGTTTATGGAGAACGTTACTTTATGGTGCTTTTCTCCAAGAAATGAAAGTCCATCCATTTTACCATAAGTAAACCGTTCGGCAACTAGCTTAATACTTCACAACTTTCACATCAGTTGACTTTAATCTGCAAGCGGAGTAAAATGTCCCTTAGAAATAAGGTGACACTCTACAAAACTTGCGTTCGACCCATCATGACTTATGCGTGTGTTGTGTTCGGGCATTCGGCCCCCTCTCACATCGATAAACTCCAAGTGGTTCAAAACCGCTTCCTCCGTAAAGCCGTAGGAGCCCCCTAGTTCGTACGGAACGTCGACCTCCACTCCGATCTAGGTCTCGAACCTATTCGCGCCTTTATTAAAAAGGCGTCAACACGTCACTTCGCGAACGCATCTACCCATGCGAATCCGTTAATCGTAGCCACCGCCGACTACGATCTCCCCCCCGACCCCTGCCGCCACCGCCGGCCGCGACATGTTCTCACCGACCCCCCCGATGCTTTGTCATCCCTTCTTTCCGCTCAGAATACGGGCGACGACGACGACGTAGTAGTTGATCCCCTTCCATAGCCGGCGGTTGACCGGTGCACTTAGTAGTGCACCCGTCCCACTACAGCGACTGTCCCAACCGAGGGCGCCCTCGAGTATGTCGCCTTTTGCCCTTCTGGCTGGCTAGTGGTTGCACGCTCGCCTTTAAGTCCGGTGAAGCTGTAAAGGCCTCGCGGCCAACAGCGTACATCATTCACACACACACACACACACACATAAGTTGACATTGCTTGATTTTAGGTTTTTCATCTTTATTTAGACCCCATATATAGAATCCTGGGATGTAGTGGCATTTTTCTATAAACCTGATGACTAGTAAAGGCCCAAATAATTCCAAAATCTTGTTTTCAAACATAACAATGACCTTTCTCTTTAAAAACCCGTATTGCTACATTTCCCCGAAAGTACTAACCACCAAAGATAGTTCACTGTAAATTAAACTTTAACTTCTTGAAATTAAGTTCATATTACCATACAACAACATTGGAATATATTTTATTAAAATTAACACAATTATGCAATAATCTATCAAACCAATACAAATTTTCAATGAAATTTGTATTTTATTGATTAAACTTTACAGTAGAAATTAAAATGCATCTATTTATCAAAATTTAATAGAGTTTTGATAATGAAATCTGTCCCCAAACGTGCTGGTTACCTCAAGGCGTCAACAGCTGATTTTGGCGCCAAACAGCCACGCGGACGCCATGTTGGAATGTCCGTTCGGGACAGGTTTCGCGTGGTCGTTGTGATTTATTTTGCGAATGCGTTGTTACTATTCTGATAGCGCTCGATAAATTGTGAAAGTTTAACCGAAGTCAATGATATAGGTTGAACGCGGCAGTGGAACGACGCGTCATAACACAAAACTTACATGGGCAGAACGAACCTTAGTTGAGGATTTCCAATCAACACTAGAGTTTCTAGGAGTCATCAGACCACCTCCATGGTACCATCATCAGTTCTAGCAGTCATCAGACCACCTGCATAGTACCGTAATATTGCATAGTCACCGAAGTTACGTTGGTACCTGCACTAAATTTAAGCTCAATTGGATGCCAACAAGTCATTGAAAAATCTTTTATAAAAAAAAGGTAAACCGACTTCAAAAAGCAAAAAAATAAATATTTGAAGTCGGTGCTGGTTGGTGCAGTTGGTTACTTGGCACCGACTTCAAATATTTATTTTTTTGCTTTTTGAAGTCGGTTTACCTTTTTATTATAAAAGATTTTTATTTTACAATTTTAAGTGACCAGTGAATTATTCTATAGTAGGGTACCTATAGGATTGACGTAATACCCATAATATCTCAATGTACACATGCCTATTGTTTGTCGTTTAGGAGTTCCCTGGTGTATCTTCTAAGTCCAAGGTCCAATGTCAATAAAATTAATATGGGACCACCCTGGAGATATACTGAATCCAATGCAAAAAAAAATTTCAAAATCGGTCACAATTGACGTAAATATCCCTGAACATACATAAAAAAAAGCATACATACAACCGAACATAGAACCTCCGCCTTTTTGAAGTCGGTTAAAAATGAATTTACATTACATTACAACTTTTGAACCGGAAAGACAGACAAACATTAGAAATAGATAGATAGATAGAGTACTCTTTATTGTACACCAGTGATATTGACAATTAATTACATAGAACCAAGTGAAATAAAAGCTTGTAAAACACACTGACTGCGGAAAACAAGAAATATTGGCTACGTTTAGACTAGGACTGATTTGGTTCTTGTTCTTTGGCGAAAAATATAATTAACCGAAAAGAGAAAAAATTAAATGCATTTTATGTCAAAATTTATCATTAAATTATCTAAATATATCACCACGCCATATCCCTTGCACAGTAGGCAGAGAGTACAGAGTTTCAATAGGTTCTTTCCTTACATATCCAGCGGTGGGAAAGTATCTTAACAGGGGATATATTTTTATATAAAATTATTATACCAAACAACACCTCATAATATGTTAAAATCCATCAAGCCGTTTAGGCCACCGGGCTGTTACTCGCTGACCATGACCCATTGAACTCGTAACGTAGCGTTATAATAACTTCATGAAACGATCAATTAAGCCGTACTCAAGTGACATACAGAATACCACAACACGATTATTTTTCGAAGTCATTCGAACGAATCGCGTTTGGTCATAGCGAACAAGGCCCAAGCGCGTAACAAAGAAATCAAAATGTCTACATACATCACATCATCAGCCGAAAGACGACCACTGCAAGACAAAGGCCTCCCCAACGATCGCCCCAACGACCGGCTTTGTGCTGTACGAATCCATATGTATTTATGAGTGTATGTATACATACATACACTCATACAACTTGGATATTTGGGTAAATTAACAAAGCTTGCAACAAAGACTTTTGCGCTTCTTATTTTTTTGCTTTCAGCCATGTTTCAACAAAATTTCTAAGAAACAATTGTCTTTTCGGTCGCTTGAAGTCAACTTAACTCAAAAAAAAGGTAGTAAAACTCTTGTGCTAATAGGGATAAAGGATAATATTAACTGATTAATACATTTAAATCTCTCTTTTGTTGTTGAAAGGCACTTTTTGTTGAAAGTTTCTCGGTAGAAATATTTTTTGTGATAGTTTTTGAATAATATGAAAGTTAAGTATAGCCCTGCTGCTTTGTTCTTCGGGATTGTCAAGGTTGACCAGGGATCGGTCTAAGATGGGTGACCGTTTGTGGTAATTCCATTTTTAAGCGTGTATTTTAAAAGGTACGTTTTGGCTTTTGTACCGTAAAATCTTATTTTTTATTTTCTTTTATTTTAAAAAAAACGTAGCCCCACACTAGGATTTATTCCTGTGTCGTGGGTGCGTTTACAAACATGAAAATTCACATACGCAAATACCAAGACCGGAACAAATAATGTGGATCACACAAAGATTTGTCCCGTGCGGGAATCGAACCCGCGACTATTAGACACAGTGGGTTAGTCGATGTTAAGCAGTGTTGAATGCCATTAGTTGTTTACCTGTTCCAATAACAGGTAGCCACAACCCTGCCTCCGCGGCACCGCATTAGGTCTGGTCAACTGTGGTGGAGTATGTTCATTAAAGTACTGTGTGAATGTCATTTCTTAGAGACCACTGGCTTCCATTCTCGTCATCGTCTCATACACGCTCGCCGGTTACGGAGACTCTTGACTTGCTCTTTATATACCACAAGGTGTATTAACATTTCACAAGAAAAAGTAGCGTTGTCAGAACAAGGTGACAATATTGTCTTTAGGCTTTAGGCTTTACTTTAGGCTTATGTACAGTTGACTGTGCAGTAAGGATAGAACATAATGGTATTCTGTTCCTTCATCAACCTAGAGACTGTGACTTATCTAAATGTTCTTTCCTAACAGAAATCCTGCTAATATTATAAATGTGAAAGTTTGTATATTCGTTACTCAATCACACAAAAACGGCAAACGCATTTAGATGAAATTTAGGATACTTTTTATCGCGTTAAAATGCTAGGTTCCTGTCTAAGGTAAACGCAAACGAAGTCGCGGGAAGAAACTATTCTGAAGAATAATTATAACGATTTCTGTTTTTTCTCCAACCTTTCAAACTAACTGCGATCTGCAAGATAATCGACTTGGTAATTATTCCTGAACTTGAATCCCAATAATTTTGATGTAAATGATCTACGTTTTTTTCAAATTGCAATAGCAGAGTTGAACCCCTGATTGGGGTTCAAAATGTAATAGTGAGTATCCGTAAACCTCCGAGGTGGTCCAAATGGGAGGCCCAAGAGAAAAAAATGCGCTATTCGACTATTCGATAACTATTTCCATATCGCACACTCGTTAAATATCGCGCACTACACTAATAGCACAAACGAACAGTATTTTTTAATTAATCGAATTACGTAACTATGCGTGAACGTGACAGGTGTATCGCTCTCTCACTCTGTTACAGTTATAACCTTAAATTTAAATTTGTACACGTGGTTTTAAGCATGTGATGTGGTGGTTTTGGACTGATGACCTGCAGGCCTATTGTGCATCTCAGTGACCCTGCTGGTGGAGGTCGCGGGTTGAAGCTGGCTGCGTTCAGCACGAAACCGGGCGGGGTGGTGAGCTTTAGGGGAAGGCTATTTTGTCTGCAGTATACGGCTTTAGGCTTGTGATGATAGTGATACTTAAACTCAAACAATTTATTTTGTAATTACAAAGTGCCAAATTACACATTTCTTTTGATTGCTTTGTTGGTCTAGTGGGAAAGCGCATGGATTTGTGACCATTAGGTAATTTTTTCAAATCCTAGGTCGGACAAATGTAGTTTTTCTAACGAAAAATTCCCAATATGAGTCCGGAGTCTGAAATTATGGCCGGTATATGGCAATAGGCACGCATCCTATTACAAGGGTCCTAACATCGTAGGTGAAAATCGTGGGCGTACCTCAGTTCACCTCTGCCACCTCCGCTTGGGGAATATAGGCGTGACGTGGTTTGGTTATTATTTGGATCGGAACGCGGCCTCCACTGAGAAGATCCAGCGAAAAAGCTGAGCGGGGTTGTTTTTTTTTAATAAAACTCGCCTTCTTAACCACATAAGTAGGAGTGTTGATATGAATACTGACTATCTACTCATATTTTGAAGGTCTATTTACTGTAACAATTAGACTACAAAGTACGATCTTGGCTTATTTTTAACCGACTTCAAAAAGGAGGAGGTTCTATGTTCAGATGTATGTATGCTTTTTTTTTTTTTTTTTATGTATGTTCAGCGATATTTCCGTCAATTGTGGACTGATTTTGATGATTTTTTTTGCATTGGGTTCAGTATAGCTCCGCGGAGGTCCCATTTTAATTTCATTGGCATTGGACCTTGGATTTAGAAGATACACCAGGGAACTCCTTAACGACAAACAATAGGCATATGTAAATTGAGATATTATGGGTATTACGTCAATCCTATAGGTACCCTACTATAGAACCAAGCAGTATATTAGCCAACTTCAAAAAAGGAGGTTCATAATTCGTCCTTTTTTTATAACTCCTTTGCTTATGAACCGATTTTGATGATTCTTTTTGCATTTGGTTCAGTATAGTTTTGAGGTGGTCCTATTTTATTGTTATTGGTATTGGACCTTGGACTTTGAAGATACAAGAGGGAACTCCTTAACGGCGAACAGCACGAATGTATAGATTCCGTTATTATAGTCATTATATTCATCCTGTAGGTACCTTACTTTACAACTTAGCAAAATAATATAATATCGGTATATAAATATTACTAAATAATTCACTCGTCACTTCTATCTATCTATCTATCTATCTATAACCTCACGCCAGATCCCTTGCGGGGTAGGCGGAGAGTACAGAGTTCCAACAGGTTCTTTCCTTACATACCTCTCTGGCTTCCTCGACTCTCATACTCGTCACTTAAAATTGTAAAATAAAAATCTTTTAACAAAAAAGGTAAACCGACTTCAAAAAGCAAAAAATAAATATTTGAAGTCGGTGCCAAGTAACCGACTGCACCAACCAGCACCGACTTCAAATATTTATTTTTTGCTTTTAGAAGTCGGTTTACCTTTTTTGTTAATTAATTTGATAGTCTTAAGTTGCTATTTATTTAAGTTTTAAAACTTGTTAATATTATGCAACAGAATAGCTTCCTTCTTTTCTGTTACATTTCCATTTATATATTGTTAGTGCCTTTTCTATATAAATGTTGTGTTTACTTGTAAGTGATTACTTTTCATAGTCAATCTGTTTCTAGCATATAAATAAACGTAGTAACAGTATAAGAGATTGTAAGTAGACCTATTAAATAAATAAATAAGATAAGATGATATAAGTATTAAAAATAAATATTTTTTGTAGTAAAATATTCATTTTATTAATTAATATTTGTACGCCAGTTGGCGAAACATAGAGTACGTACTCAAACTTTACAACTTAACAAAACGTACTCTATGTTTACAAATAAAGAAATTTGAATTTGAAAAAAAAATTGTGTGGATACAATATTAAGGGTACCATTTAGAAGTTTACGATCATGAGCAACAAGAATCTTAGTAACCGGCGAGCATGTATGAGACGAGCTGCAGACGACAGAGGTTGATAAGAGAAAGAACCTGTTAAAACTCTGTACTCTCTTCTTACCCCGCAAGGGATCTGACGTGGTGATTAGAAGGAATGACCGATATAAAGGCCTTATATCAGTAAGCATAGAGGAATCAAACGTGTTTACTAAAGACGTGTTATTGTTAACATGTTTTCCAAGTAAGGTTGGACTCTAACTAAAAGATCAAATAGCTAACATCCGCAGAAAGATAGAAATGGTTATTTGCGAGACGTAAGCAAACAGTGTAAGCGGGAAAATTGTGAGAATTCGCGCGGGAAATATTTCTTTTGTTGCGGTAACATTACTGTGCAGTTAGCAACACTTGCGTTATTTTTTTTAATGTACTGCATGCACATAACCATTATGCCTTTAATGTTTACACTATGCCCACTTACAGAGCAATATTAGGTACAAAATAAAAACGTTACGCTCATGTATTGGTGTATAAATGTATATAAATATATGGGCCTGTACTATCCCACGGCTGGGAAAATCCCTTATCTCAAAAATTGAGGTGGGAGAGAATAGGTCACACTTCACCACGCAGATCCAGTGCTGTGCGATAGAGGCAGAATTGTATCTATCCGCTGGTGGAGTTTATCAAGCTGCCTGTAAGTCCTCCAACTCAGCTTAATGACTCCCACAAACCTCAGTTTCCTATGAAGGTATGTACCTGGGACCCACTGTTTATACCTATAGTACCTTCCGAAACAACCATTAATAGAAATTAATCACCAAATACTTTAACTTATTGACACTTTCGATTTATCCCGAGAGTTGCCATTAATAAAATCTTTGTGTTGCGTTAGAAAAAAAGACCCAATGCTTATTTGAATTGTATTTGGCAGAAAAAATACCGCCTCCCGGATAACATACCTCTACCTGTGTATTACAATAGAAATAATATGTGGAATTGCGTTTTAGTAAAATATATTTGATGCTTTGTGTTTTTTATTTATTAAAATGTAGCCCACACTAAGAATTAAGTGTCGTGGGTGCGGTTCGGCGCTTACGGTCTAACGGCCTTTATACCGCAAGGAGCATAAAGGTTCTCGAGTGGCGACCACGTACTGAAAGACGTGGAGTGGGCAGCCCTCAAGAAAGACTGATGAGCTGGTGAGGGTCCCTGGTAAAAGCTGGATGCGTAACTAAGTTTTGAGTGCACATCTTTCGGGTGATGAGGATGGGTTCGGTGTGAAGATGAAAACATATCAACTCGTGGCTTTTCGATTAGACCTAGACATATTCATAGTTGTTGCAAATCTAAATTATCTAAATCTAAATCTATCTATCTATCTATCTATAACCTCACGCCAGATCCCTTGCGGGGTAGGCAGAGAGTACAGAGTTCCAACAGGTTCTTTCCTTACATACCTCTCTGGCTTCCTCGACTCTCATAGTTCGTCTCATACACGCTCGCCGGTTACGGAGACTCTTGACTTTTCCATCAGATAAGACTCGGTTTATTTGGTCGTGGTAAGATAGTCTAGGTCTTCCCCGGTACCTGCATCCTTCCACTTTCACATTGTATATCTGTTTTGTCATTCTTTCCTCTGGCATTCTTTCTATATGCCCGAACCAACGGAGCATGCCCTTTCTCATCTTTACACCGATACTATCTTTCATACCTACTCGCTGTCTTACTATGCTGTTGCTAATGCGGTCGGTAAGCTTCACTCCGGCCATCTTCCGCAGAGCTCGCATTTCTACCGCATTTATCCTACTTTTATTCTCCTTCTTACATACCCAGCTCTCGCTACCATATAACAGCGTTGGGACAAGAACTCCGTTATGTATGGCCAGCTGCGCCTTATGGCTTAAGTGCCGGCTCCCGAGTAGCTTTCCCATCGCACCATTCACTCTGTTCCCTGCACTAACTCTTCTCTCTATGTCAGCGGTGTATTTCCCATCCTTACTGAAGGCGCATCCAAGATATACAAACTCATTCACTTGCTCCAGCACATCGTTACCAACCACAATCCTTACATTCGTTCTGGTTTCTTCCCTTTCAAAAACCATAATCTTGGTTTTCTTCACATTCAAGTGTAAGCCATTGATCATGCAGTCGTCTTTCATAACTGTGACTAGTGTTTGCAGATCAGTGGCTGTTGGCGCTATTAAAACCGCGTCATCTGCATAAAGTAGATGGTTTACCACTAAGTCACCCATTTGTACACCTTCATTCATCGCTTTCAGTCTTTGAAGACTTTTGTCCAGATATATTATAAACAGTCTAGCGGACAACACGCAACCCTGCTTGACGCCGATTATAACGTCAAACCAGGGTGACCTGTTACCACCCACCCGTACGCATGCCTTGCAGTCCACATAAGTGGACTGGACGGCTCGCAACAGAGTGCCATCTATACCATACTCTGGCAAAATGTCCCAAAGTCTCTTTCGCACAACTCTGTCAAATGCCTTCTCCAGATCTACAAAACCGCAGAAAACCTTCCGGCCCACTGCCAGATGCTTCTCTACGATGTTGCGGAGTGAGAAGACTTGATCCGAACATCCTCTTCCAGACCTGAAACCCCCTTGTGCCTCGCACAACATTCCATCGGACTTCACGCGCATTCTCCGTTCAATAATTTTACCGTACACCTTGGCTGCCAAGCTGATCAAACTGATGGCTCTGTAATTGGCGCAGTCATATTGTGAACCCTTGCCTTTATACAAGGGTACTATGACTGCGCGGCGCCAATCTGTAGGGACTCTACCGGTCCTCCAGCAAAGGTTTGCAAGGGCCCGGAAAGCGTCCCGGACGCAAGTTCCACCATATTTGATCATCTCGGCAGATATCATGTCTACTCCCGCAGCTTTACCGTTTTTCATACTTCCTATCGCCCATTCAACTTCTTCCATAGTGATGTCCTCCGTTGATTCTGGTGCCGCAATCTCGCCTTTAGGCACGTCTGCGGCATCAGCATCCGGGTCATCTCCATACATTTCTCCAAAATATTCACTCCACCGGTTTAGCACAGCTTGTGTGTCTGCAAGAATGTCACCATCTTTAGATTTTAAATCTAAAATATTAGAAAAAAAAAACAAAAAATTATAGGAAAAAAAAAACCTCTACTGAAGTACCGCAACAAACAAATACCAAGCACTGTAATAACAATACCAAAAAAAATAAAATAAGCGACGTACCATACGAGTGCATATAAAAGCAACATAAATTAAACAAAAAAAGGTGCGGGACAAACCGGGCCCGCAGTGTCTAATTATAAATTAAAAAAAAAACTAAAATATCTATCTACCTATCTATATCATCACGCCAGCTCCCTCGCGGGGTAGGCAGAGAGTACAGAGTTCCAACAGGTTCTTTCCTTACATACCTCTCTGGCTTCCTACACTCTCATAGTTCGTCTCATACACACTCGCCGGTTACGGAGACTCTTGACTTGCCCTTCAGATAAGACACGGTCTATTTGGTCATGGTAAGATAGTCTAGGTCTTCCCCGGTACCTACATCCTTTCATCTTCGCATTGTATATCTGTTTTGTCATTCTTTCTGCTGACATTATTTTTTCTATATGCCCCAACCAACGGAGCATACCCTTTCTCATCTTTACACCGATACTATTTTTCATACCTACTCGCTTTCTTACTACGCTGTTGCGAATACGGTCGGTCAGCGTGACTCCGCACATCTTCCGCAGTGATCGCATTTCGACCGCATTTATCCTGCTTTCGTTCCCCTTGTTACATACCCAGCTCTCACTAGCATATAACAGCGTTGGGACAAGCATGGCATATATGGCAGCGAGAGCTGGGTATGTAAAGAAGGAGAATGAAAGTAGGATAAATGCGGTGGCAAAAGATAGTACCGGTGTAAAGTTGAGAAAGGGTATGCTCCGTTGGTTCGGGCATATAGAAAGAATGTCCGAAGAAAGAATGACAAAACTGATATACAATGCGAAAGTGGAAGGATGTAGATACCGGAGTAGAGGAAGGCAGAGAGGTATGTAAGGAAAGAACCTGTTGGAACTCTGTACTCTCTGCCTACCCCGTAAGGAATCTGGCGTGATGATATAGATAGATGATTTTTTTAATCGAAGTACGGTGGCCATGTCAATCCTATCAATCGGTAATATTCAATCGATAACATTCAATAATGATCGATTTGATTATTGCTAGCGTATTTTTATAAAACGACTTTACAAATGTACTGGCTACTAAATTATAACCTCAAAACCTAATACTTTTTTTGCAATATTCCAATTTTCCCACTTGTCCCTTTAGTAATGAAATGCATGAAGATAATTTATAGGTGATTTGAAATCATACAAGCATTTTTTAATTGCTGTTGGTTCTGGGGCGAATTATGTATGGACGTAAAACAATGTCCTTTAAAGTGTCCCCCTTGTATGTTCGCTGAAAAGAGCACGATTTAATATTCTTACACATATTGTTGCACGGCTCATTAGATTCACCTTACCTACTAAGTTTATTAAATTTCAATACTAAACGTAATTACCGTATCCCTGATAAAACATTTCATCTCCATGTATGCAAAATAATACCTCTTTCTATAATGCAATTACAAGAAGGTGTCGTCTTTACAACGAGTTAACCATGAAATCTAACCACTTCGATGTCTTTAACTGCCAGACAGATCCTTTATCACGCTTACATCACTTTTTAGGACTAAAAGACATTGTCGAAAATTGCCCAAGAACCAACAAACATTTGACCCATGCCATCATTATTTATCTATTTTATTAAAATAATGGCGAATATCCGTATGTAACGGACAATTTGAAATCTAAAACGAATATTTTAAGTATTGTAAGTACTTATATCGTAGTTCCCATATATATCGAAAAGGCACGTTTTATCACTTCGTTGTCAATTTGTTTTAATTTCTAAAACTTTTGTTATTCGAATTATAATGTGTAGTGTGGGTGGAATATTAACCATTATGTATTCCTATGTGCACGAGTGAAGGTAATTGTAACAAAGTGATAAAACGTGCCTTTTCGATTTCCCACAAAACGGCCGTCGCAATGGGTATGTAAAGTGCCTTCCGTTATTGCGTCGAAATGACGCGCTCCACTTCCCACTCCATCAGTGCTGGAGTCCCACAGGACTCAGCTCTCTCTCCGCTCCTGTTTAGCCTTTACACGAACGATATTCCTCGTTCGAGTAAGGTGCATCTAGCCCTATTCGCGGATGATACCGCTCTCTACGTCTCGCGTAGGAATAAGGGATTCATTACCAGGAATCTTCAGGCAACCGCCAATTCCCTAGAGAATTGGTTCAGGAAGTGGCGTATTGATGTGAACCCGGACAAGAGCGCTGCGGTGTTCTTCTCCAGAGGTGCCACCCCGCGCCACTCCCTGCGCCGCCCTAGAAGTAATCTCGGTCAAGTGACCATGTTCGACCGACCCATTCCCTGGGTCAAAGAGGCCGTGTACAGTACCATGTCCTTCGGCCCGCACATCAAGCGGGTCCGTCACCAAACATCCTTTGTGCTCGGTCGTCTCCATTCGTTAATCTATAAGCGGAGTAACAAGAAATAAGGTGACGCTTTACAAAACTTGCGTTCGACCCATCATGAATTATGCATGTGTTGTATTCGGGCATTCGGCCCCCTCTCACATAGATTAACTTCAAAACCGCTTCCTCCGTAAAGCCGTAGGAGCCCCCTGGTTCGTAGGGAATGTCGATCTCCACTCCGATCTAGGTCTCGAACCTATTCGCGCCTTTATTAAAAAGGCGACAACACGACACTTCGCGAACGCATCTACCCATGCGAATCCGTTAATTGCCCCGAAAAAAAAACATGGCCTATGATCAATTTGTGTGGAGACCTAAAGGAGGGCGTTTGTCCAGCAGTGAGATACAAAATAGGCTTTTAAAAGATAAAACTAAAAATGATAAAGCTAGCAATATAATATCATTAATTGGTGAAACAAGGAATTTGAATAAAAAAAGATACATATGGAATGTTCTACTTGCGATAGCAATACAAAGATCAAAAAATAATTACACGCCTTACTCCCGCCAAATGTTATGTCAAATATTTATAGCGCCAAACGTGGGATGCGTTCAATACATTTTTTGCCATGAACTGGATGTGTTCAAGATACATTATACTTGGTGTGCATAAAGATTTATTATTGTTAAGTACTTACTTGCGTTTTTATTATGTTGTTATGAGAATTTCGAGTCGGTAGTCTTTGCGAAGAGGTGTCTTTTATGGTGGTCTATTGAATAGGTATGGGTCATTTCCGTTTTAAGAGATTTGTAAAAGCATTTGTAATTGTACACGTATTTTTGAGTTTATATCTATCTGAAGGTGCGGTCAAAGGCATTTGGAATGTACTCGAAGTATTCAGGTACTTTTACACTTGTACAAGTACCTACATACCTACTAGTACCTACCTACATACCCGAAGTAGGTATGTACTTACATACCTACTTCGGGTATGTAGGATCTGACGGATCTGGCGTGATGATATAGATAGATAGAGAGAGATATTCATATTATATTTTACTAGCTGCATTCGCCACTTCGGACGCGTTATTTTCAGTCGTGTATTTCACACCCTCAAGCTTTTTTTTGACAGAAAAGGTAGCCTAGGTACCTATGGCAATAGGGGGGTTGAGAGGGAGGCTTTATCCTGCAGTGGACGACTTTCCGATGATGATGATGAAGCCACTGCAGCTCTGTTTTGTGCCTATCGTCGATATAGTAGGTAATATACAATATATTGTCATACGCTATTTTTACTCATCAGCTGTAGTTTACCTTCTACCCTCATTTAATTTTTTTCTCGGTGCTTTTCGTAATTAGTCATTATTACAATCGATAAAGTTTCTGTTACTATATCATTATGGCTAGTACGTCCAGATGTTGTGTTAACAATCCTGATACATTTTGTTATGTTTGTGGTGAATACATACCAAAAGATTAGCGTAAGTCGATAACAGACACTATGAATCGTCTGTATTTTGCTTACTTCGGTATTGAAATTCGACACCAAGATAAAGTGTGGGTGCCTCATAGTGTATGTAAACTATGCGTTGAACATTTGCGACAATAGGAGAAAGGGACACGTAAGTCTTTGAAGATTGGAGTGCCTATGATATGGCGAGAACAAAAAAATAATTATGACGACTGTTACTTTTGTATGACTAATATAGTAAGCATCAACAAAAACAATCGCCGTAAATGGATATACCCTAATATTTCTTCAGCACAAAGACCTACTCCGCATTCAGAAAATGTTCCAATACCAGCTTTTTACCAGGTAGTACCAATCTCAGGAGGAAAAAGCTGAAACACCTATTTCTTCTCAAGTAGATGTTGACTTTGAATACTGCAGAAACAAATCAAATCCTAAGCCATTTGCGCAGAATGAGCTTAATGACCTCATCAGAGACTTAGATCTTTCTAAGGAACGTGCTGAGCTACTAGCGTTCAGATTAAAAGAAAAAAATTGCCTTTCCTCAGATGTTCGAGTGTCTACATATCGCACGAGAGAACGACGCTTATTACAGTTTTTTTCATCTGATAAAAATGTTGTGTATTGCTGTTATGTGAGTGGTTTGCTGATATTCATGGGTTTGACGATCTATCAGCCCAATCAATGGCATCTCTTTATTGACAGTAGTAAACGAAGTCTCAAAACAGTTCTTCTACATAATGGAAATAAATATGCTCCCGTTCCAATTGCTCACTCAACACCTGTGAAATTAGAATATGAGGTAATTTCAATTCTTTTACAGAAAATAAAATATTTTGAACACAACTAGGTGATCTGCGTCGACTTGAAGATGGTTAATATTTTATTGGGTCAACAGAGGGGTTATACTAAATACCCATGCTTCAGTTGTCTCTGGGATAGTCGAGTCAAATCACACCATTGGACACAAAAAAATTAGCCTATGAAAGATGCTCTTGTTGTCGGAGGAAGAAATGTTATAAATGAACCCTCAGTGTCAGGAAAAAAAATCATTCTTCCGCCATTGCATATAAAATTAGAGCTCATGAAACAGTTTGTTAAGGCTCTCGACGTAATGGTCAATGTTTTCAGTTTATTTCACAGAAATTTCCTGGTTTAAGTACTGAAAGACTAAAAGCAGGTATCTTTGATGGACCTCAAATACGTCAGTTAATGAAAGACACCACTAATTTTGAGACTTCTATTAATGATCTGGAAAGGCTTGCGTGGAAATATTTTGTAGCAGTTGCACAAAATTTCCTCGGAAATCATATATCATCATCTATAATCAAATGATAACTATGTAGAATAAGTAGAATAAATGCTGGTTCGTTTCAAAAATTTAGGCTGTAAGATGAGTATAAAATTACACTATCTCAATAGTCATCTAGATCAATTTTAACACAATTTAGGAGATTTAAGCGAAGAACAAGGAGAACGTTTCCACCAAGACATAAAAACGATGGAGAATAGATACCAAGGAAGGTGGGACACCCATATGATGGCTGACTAGTGCTGGGGAATCATGCGAGATTGCCCACGTCAGTCTCATTCTAGAAAATCACTTAAAGGCAATTTCTTGATGTTTAATACCAAAAAAATATTATTTTTTCTGAAAACTATATTTTTTATATCTCGGAAACTCGAGATGATAGAAAAAAAACCGGTAACATTTTGATATCACCATGTAAGACATACTTAAAATCAGGTCTAAAATCCCCGGCACCAAAATCGTCGTAGGCCTGTGTTATCATTAGTCTGATTCCTTTGTCGTAAGCCACAATGAAGCTGGATCGCATCCAATTTGATTTTAGCTTTGTGAGTTAAAAAGACTACCACTTACAAATTGGGCAAGATATGATACATTGATATGAAACGTGAACGAGAACTACAAGATTCGAAACAGAACAACGAAAAATGCCTCATTTGTATCTTAATCTCGATCTCACATTCTCCAGCCAGTATACAAAGGCGCTAATTGTACAGCACCATGGATATAATACAATGGATTGAGTACTGTCAAAATATTACCAAAGAAAATTAAACTCTTACTCACAGACACAAAATTGATTTTTCTATGATTTAAAAAACTCGGAAAAACCATGATGAGTGAGAGCAACCTTGAGCCCGGTGTCACGCTCGCACCCATTACTATGCAGTACGGTGACCAAAGGGTAAAATTAATACAGACTATAAGTATATATGAGATGGTTTAAATACGCTGTAAACCATTTATTACCGAGTTCAAAATGAACAAGGTTCTTAATTCGTCCTTATATACAGAATTGATTAAGATGGGGCAGTAAGGGCAGCAATCTCAACCGTTGTAGATACAGAAAAACGGCTCGAGGGCACTATCCTAAATTTTTGTGATATTTGAAGCTGAATTTACAGATACTGAAAAAAAATGTACAGTCAGCAAGTAAATGGACAATTTAATCAAAAACTTTGTCTACTACTCATATAAGATGTGGCGTATGCGTAGAAAGAAAGAATTCCGGCAATAAACAGTGACCAAAAATTATACGTTAATTATATGTAAATAAGTCCATAATCGTACCAATGCTTGGTCACCCTACTTAGAAAGAGACGTAGCGCTCTCAGTGAGTATCCATGTCATTCCGTTTTTTTTTCGCAGAGTGTTCAATCCATTGTGTTATATTCATGTACAGAACAAAAAAATGCTTTATAGTTCATTCCAATCTAAAACTGAATTTCGATCTTACATTCACTAAACTTGCCGTCATCTTGCCGTCCCACAGAACGAATGACGACGCGATGTCGGTCGGATCGAAGCTAAGCAGTGAGACACTTTAGACATGTCTATTTATTTTCTTTCAAAATGATTGATGAGTTTGTTACATTATTTGATGATATAGAGTAAAGTAACGGAGAAATTTTAGGTCCCCTGACTATGAAAGTAGGTTTATAAACCTGTGATTTGAAAGTCAGTATTTCCTCATTTGTTTATGAAACAGTTGCGTAGAAATAGAGATCGTCGAAACGCAGTAAAATTTAAGTAAAGAAAAGCATTAGTGGCTTTGGCATGTATGTACTTTAAAATCAAAATAACTAAAACGAATTTATAAAATAAACAATTTGAGTTTGAATCTTTACGTCATCCACTAGAGTTGAAAATAGCGTTATTCTCCTAACAACGATCTTGCATTGATAACAGAATGCGTGTAATTGACCAACCACGCGGGGTGGTGCCTCCGGATGTCCATTCATACACAAATAAAAGATTTTCTCACAATAATACACCGTAATAGTTAGCTTTTTATACAATATGGATTCCGATAGGTTTAAGTGCTATACAATCCCTTTTCACACAGCAATATAAAGTGAACTATAAAAACTTCACATAGGTCTACTGATTTATAGTGCGGTGGCGATCATGAAGTCCATTCCGGTTTCGGGCTATGTTAAAAAGGCGACAACCCCCTACTGCGCGCTTACCTCTAACTATCAGGACCCCCTAATCCTAGCCGCCGACTACGCACTTGACTAGGAGGGGTCCTATCAGCCGCTACCGCCGTCCGCGGCATATTCTCACCGAACCTCCCGAACTCTACTACTTCCATACTACCCTTCTACCTAATACAGATACTTCTTAGATAAGATAAGAATCCCTTGCCGGCCGGCGGGTGTAGAGCACCACGGCGAGACACCTAGTATATGCCCTCTCCCATAGCGACTGCCCAAGCTGTTCCTCCTTGAGGCGCCCTTGAGCTATTGCCCCCTTGCCCTTCTGGTTCGAACGTGGTGGTTACACGCTCGCCCTCTTGTCCGGTGTAGTTGTAAAGGCCCCGCGGCCAACAGCGTGAGATCACTTACACACACACGATTATGAAGTCCAGAGTTTGAGGACTGGGTCGGTGTTGGTTTGAATCTTAGGTCGAAAAGTGTTATCTTTTTTTATTTATTTTTTTAAATAAACGTAGCCCCACACTAGGATTTATTACTGTGTCGTGGGTGCGTTTATAAACATGAAAATTCACATACACAAATACCCAGACCAGAACAAATAATTGTGGATCACACAAAGATTTGTCCCGCGCGGGACTCGAACCCGCGACTATTAGACGCAGTGGGCAGAGCGGCTTAAGCTCTTAACCACTGCGCTAAATCGTCCGTCGTTTATTTTAAATATTCTCAGTAGTCCAGAGGAAATAATTGTGCTCGGTACACTGGCAATAAACTCGTCTCCTACTATATTAGGGTCTGAATTCTTGGAGACATGTAGGCGTACATAGTGCACCACTGCCATCTCCATGGAATATAGCCGTAATGTATACTAACTCCTTAGTTCTAGGCAGTTCAAAAAAATAATTGGCATATTAGAAACAAGGAAAGATATATTAGGCTAACAGCCCCGTACACTACAATAAAAAACAATGATATATCTATCATCACGCCAGATCCCTTACGGGGTAGGTGGAGAGTACAGAGTTCCAACAGGTTCTTTCCTTACATACCTCTCTGGCTTCCTCCACTCTCATAGTTCGTCTCATACACGCTCGCCGGTTACGGAGACTCTTGACTTGTCCCTCAGATAAGACCCGGTCTATTTGGTCATGGTAAGATAGTCTAGGTCTTCCCCGGTACCTAAATCCTGCCACTTTCACATTGTCTATCAGTTTTGTCATTCTTTCATCGGATATTCATTCAAGTATATTACAAGAAACATAAATTAACTTAATGTAATGAATCAGTCTATATTGTTCCACTGTTGGCCTTCTGCCACGAATCAAGACGAGAAACATTGGGTCATACTCCAGCACGCGGAGCCTGTGCAGTGCGGGGGAGGCAGGTTTCATGTAGTGAACTCTTGGATTGTAGAACTTAGCAAGCCGGCTATAAAGCTTCTAACTTGACGAATACCACATGAAGTGATAACCGGGACCAACGTCTTAGCATGTCTGCGCTTCAGCGCAGATATGTTCGAATAGGGCAAAACGGTCACCCATCTCAGACCAACCGGGCTGAAAGTTGCTTAACTTTGGTGATCGCTAAAATGCTTAGGTGCTACAATGCCACGATCGCCTAACAATAAATACTTCTTATTTTATAACTACACATTTGATATCAGAAATAACAATAAAATATAGGAAACTATAAAAGAAATATATATTTAAAAAATCGAAAATTTGTTTGTCCGTTTGTAATACATAAAAAAGTGCCCCCATTCCAGAGATGGGCAAAATGTAATCAGATTAATTTACAATTGTATTTTGTAATAGAATGAGAATCAGAATATTATTTATTCATGTAAACCATTATAGTATTTATGAATCGTCAGAAAAGTAACAAAGACTCTACGGCCACATCGGAATGTCATTCCTGCGGAGAAGTAGAGAAAGAAACTCCACGGTTACTCTTTTAAAATAAAAAATTTACAACCTTTTTCTTCTACATTTTGTTGCGGGGTATGGGAGAACAATGAAGGTTATTCATCAGGTGAGTCTAAGTTAAATAAAGCAAATTATACTATTTATGAGAATGGCTACATGGTTCCATCATTTACAAAAAAAGGTACACCAAAAAATGTTTATGTTAAATAGAAGGAAGAGAGGTTGTCATGACTCAAGTGGAGCTGGAATAGCATCTATCCAAGCATTTTTATCTTTTAAATAATCTTCTATTGAATAATAAGCTTGCTGACAAAGTGTTAGTTTTACAAAAGCTTTGAACTTATTTTCACTAAGTTTAGTGACGTCAATTAGAATTTTGTTATAAAATCTAACACAGGGCTCCATGAAAGACGTATGAATTTTTGACAGACGAAATTACCGTTGATGTAATTTATTTCTATGTCGTGTGTTATAGCCTATCACCTAGCTGATTAAAGAGATCTAAACTTTTTATATTATATAAAATGTATTCATAAATATATTGACATGGGACCGTCATGATATTAGCTTCTTCGAACAGTCGAACAGTCGTCTCTTAAAGAGCCGCGACTACTAAAGTTATAGATGGCCCTAATAGCCCTTATTTGCAAGATAAAAAAGATATGAATATTCAATTATGTAATTATACTATGATGATTAAAAGTGTAATCGTAATCACTACCATCACGCCTACTCCCCAAGCGGGGTTGGTTAATAATGAATCCGATTACATTTTGCCCATCTCTGCTTGCAAGTATGAGTCGTTCGTACCAGGGCTTCCTACTTCGAACCGAAGCCCTGATTTTAAAACCTGGTAGTCGCGGGTTTGATCCCCGCACGGAACAAATCTTTGTGTGAACAACAAATGAATGTTTGCTTCGTAGTAGTAGTCTGGGTGTTTGTGGATCTGAATTTCGTGTTTGTAAACGCACCCACAACACAGGAGTCATTCCTAGTGCATTGCTGTTTTTTACAAAAAAAAAAAATATCAGGATCAGACACCAACCTGGCCGGCGAGCTCTAAGAATCCCTTGCCCGCCGGCCAGTGCAGAGCACCACGGCGAGACACCTAGTATACGCCCTCCCCCATAGCGACTGCCCAAGCCGAGGCCGGTCCTCCTTGAGGCGCTCTTGAGCTAGTTGCCCCCTTGCCCTTCTGGCTCGTGCGTAGTGGTTGCATGCTCGCCCTCTTGTCCGGTGAAGCTGTAAAGGCCCCGCGGCGAACAGATCATTCACACACACACACACACAAATACAAAAAAAAAAAAAATAAGAACGAGCAAATCCGCGGGAAAAGATAGCTTAGGTTTTATTTATTCCTCAGTAAACAGTTCGATAATAAAATGAAAGTGTTAGCTTGTTTGTTTCTGTTCAGAATATTAGGTAGATATTTTTTTGTTTATAGTACAAAATAACACAAATTAGTTAGTTATTTACTCACATTATTTATACCTAATACATTCAAAACATTATAACTATCTATATCATCACGCCATATCCCTTTGCTCTCGAGATTCTTACCTTACAGACCTCTCTGCCTTCCTCCACTCTCATAGTTCGTCTCATACACGCTCGCCGGTTACGGGCACGCCGCCCACTCCTACGTCGATAGACTCCAAACGGTTCAATCCCGTTTCCTCCGCAAAGCCGTCGGAGCCCCGTGGTTCATACGGAATGTCGATTTCCATTCCGGTCTCGGTCTCGAACCTACTCGCGCCTTTATTAAAAAGGCGACAACCCGATATTTTGCGAACGCGTCCAATCATATGAGTAGTTATCCGCTAATCGTAGCCGCCGCCGACTACGAACCCAACTCCCCTCCTATCAACCGCTACTGCCGTCCGCGGCATGTTCTCACCGACCCTCCCAATGCCCTTACATGCCTTCTTTCGGATACAAATACCGCACACAGGATCAGACATCGACCTCGCCGGCGAGCTCGAAGAATCCCTTGCCCGCTGGCCGGTGCAGAGCACCACGGCGCGACACTTAGTATACACCCCTTCCCCATAGCGACTGCCCAAGCTGAGGCCGTTCCTCCTTGAGGCGTCCTTGAGCTAGTTACCCCCTTGCTCTTCTGGCTCGAGCGTAGTGGTTGCACGCTCGCCTTCTTGTCCGTTGAAGCTGTAAAGGCCCCGCGGCCAACAGCGTAGATCATTCACACACACACACAAGCTCGCCTGTTACGGAGACTCTTAACTTACCCTTCAGATAAGACACGGTCTATTTGGTCATGTTAAGATATATTGAGTTCTTAGATTTACGCGAATATTACACATGAAATAAAACTATTTTACGGATTTTATCGCGGTTTATTTTTTTTTTCCTCCCGTGACCATGGGTGCTGCAAAGCACTCGAAACGTCGGGAACTTAAAATAAAAAAAAAAATAAACCGCGATAAAATCCGTAAAATAGTTTTATTTCGCATGTTAAGATAATCTAGGTCTTCCCCGGTACATCTTTCCACATTCGCATTGTAAATCTCTTTTGTCATTCTTTATTCCAGCATCATTTGCATATGCTGGAACCGAATCTATACACCGATACTATCTTTTATGCCTTTCACAACACTATACTTATTATTATAGATAGTATATACTCTGAAGTGGTAGATATTATCTATTCGCTGTTCTAGTAGCGCATAGTGTTGTAGCGATCACGAAGTCTTAGGTTCGAATCCCAGGTCCTACAAATTGTAACTATAACCTACGCTTTCGAAAAATTCTCTTGTATCGAAAAATTGTCCACTTCAGTCTGGAATTGTGCCTGGTATAATAACAAAGGCTCGTCCCTTTAAAGTGGGATTAACATAGTCGGCGCTTTGTGGGTGTTCATAGTACACCTCGGCCATACCCGCTTAAAGAATATAAACGTTTATTTCTTACATGATTGTCTGATAAGGAGGGTAATTATTTTAATCGATGTAATAAAATAAACACCACTAAATTTTTTAATCACAATCATTTTTTATCTTTATATTTTCAAATCTATCTATCTATCTATCTATAACCTCACGCCAGATCCCTTGCGGGGTAGGCAGAGAGTACAGAGTTCCAACAGGATCTTTCCTTACATACCATATTTTCAAATGTTTTAGATATAGCAGACACAATAAAATCCAAAAGCGTAAATCTAGCACTAGAAACAGTACTAGAATTTGACAACAAAGACAACTCAAGAGATCTGCAATTCATAAGTAAAGTCCAAACATTTCTAGACAAAATCAAAACTATAATATACCGCACTAAAAGCGGGAGACGTTCCTACAGAAATGTAAATCATGAAACATTTACGGGTTTCATACAAAAAGCTATAGACATACTCAATACCTATGATAATGAGGATTTAGAAGATGTATTTGCAGTTATAGACAATGAATTACGCAAATACCATTACAAAGGGTGCAAATTCTATGAACTTATGGAAAATAACGACGTTAGACGGTACATGGCATCTTCTTTGAATAGTGTTAGAAATAAGACTCCGGAAGAAATCAAGGTTTGTCTTCAAACAGTGAAACAACTTCTTAAGCTGGAGAATTATGATCCAAAAGTGAAAGATTTCATTGATTACATAAACTCTCTGTACAGATACGACGCTAAAAAGAAATTTACAAGATTTTTAAGTAATCTAGAAATTTACAAATCCAAGTCTAAAAGAGCTAACTTGGATTTGATTAAGATTGTTAGAGATGGTATTAGATCAATTCTGTTTGATCATTATACAGGGCTAAATCAAAACGCAAGACGCGAGCTGAAACTGAAGATTGAAACATTTTGGAAGGAGTTTTCCGACCCTAAATATATAAGACACAACGTATGGAACATAAAATACACAAGAAACGGAGAAGAATTTGGCATATTTGATATAGTACAGGTAAATAACTCAACAGAAAACAATTTAACCGCCACTGAAAGCGTAAATATAACGACAACTCCAACAACGAAATCAGAACTGAATATAACCGTACCGACTAACTGGATCAAACATATAACTATCACTAGAAAATTAAAGTCGACACGATCAACTATAAAATCGACTGCAAAGAAACGAAGGCCAAAGAAGGCGACCAAAAAATGGGGAAGAATGAAAAATCTGGAATCTTACGAACATTACTACGATCACGACGATAATATATCCAATGATGTTAATGTTACTACAAAACATACTGTAAAAACTACTTATAAACCAAAGCCAAGGTATCAAAAGACGACGTTACACGAAAAAATACACACGCTATGGGAGGAGACAGTTACAAGCAAAAAGCCTTTTTCTAAACCTAAACCTCTGCGTAAAGTAAAGAAAAGGCCAATCAAAACAATAATTTCAAAACATGAAGCCGTTATTGATGTTAAAAGAACTGATATGCCGGAGTATGTGAAAACCTATGATTATGAAACTACAAGGCGTAATAGATTTAGGTAAGAACATGAAGCTCTGAGCTAATTGGACAATCTTTAAAGAATTGTTCTGTGTATCGATTCAGTTCTGACCTTGAAAAGCTATCGCTTCCTCCACTCTCATAGTTCGTCTCTTACTAGGACTCTTGACTTGGTTTTCAACTAAATTTTAGACTATCCTTAAAGAATTGGTCTCTATATCCAGTTCTTTCCTTACAATCCTCTCTAGCTTCCTCCACCCTCATAGTTCGTTTCATACACGTTTACCGCATGCGGATATTCTGGAATCGATCAAGGAAGGATAGTCCAGGTCTTTCCATGGTACCTACATCCTACCACATTCGCATTGTATATCTATTTCGTCATTATTTCTCTCTTCTTGTGTTGATTGTTTAAACATTCTCATAATATTCCCTCCTATCTATATCATTATGACGTCATGATGTATAAGATAGACAGAAGTACTAAGTTCCACTAAGACTTTTTTTTCTTTCAGAAAACAACAGAGACACGATACAGGCAAGTACCACGTTAAGAATGAAAGAAAGAAACACGACATAGGCAGATATCACGAAAGAATACGTCACACTAAGCCCCTGTTCAGATTATACGCCCAAGAGGATACGAAGAAATACACCAGGAAGTCATTTGAACCTATTATCAGTTCAGATGAGGGTATGTCGATTGAAGGTTTCGAGGGTCAAGGCAGAGCATCTTTAAGAAAAAGTAATGACAATGATACATTTGGGTTTCCAACCACACCGGCCATCGATAACAGCGTTATAAAACGCTTAAACAATTTAGAAAGAGAATTAAACGATATGAAATCCAAAATGATTTCTGAAAATGTTGTAACGAAAATTGATAATGTTAGAAAAACAATTGAAAATTACAAGCCTGCACATGAAAATTACGCTCTTGATTTTTGGGTTGGCACTAGTAAAAGTACGAAAGCGACTGCTAATACAGAAATTGCTACTAAAGCTGCTACTAGTAGTAGAACTTCTACTAGTACTACCGCTAAAGCTATGAGAGCTATATCTACTGAAAATATCACAAAAACTGAATCTCCTTTACCTAAAATTACATCTATTAGCGCCATCTTGAATTTAGTTGACAGCAAAAATTACCAAAATGTTTCACAAGATGGCATTGCTCTCAATAAAATAACTTATCGTGGAAATAACAGAACTAATATCGCACGTTTTAATAACGACCCCGTTTTTCGGACACAGAATGAAAATGTTTCTTTAATTGATGACATTAAAAACGAAGTAAATCCAATCGAAAATATCACAACGACTACGGTTAGAAGTGAAATCCCAAAATTGGACGTAGTTTCAAAATTTCATGACGATTTTGACAATCGCTTCGAAGAAGCCAAATCGAAGTCTAAGAAAGAATTGCTAGATGAAAAAATCAAAAAACATATGGACGGAATTATAAAACATATTAGCAATGGCTCCGTGCCGGCTGATCATTTATCAAACATAACATCTTTACATGAAATTGACGATCCATTAAAAGATATTGATGATGATATAGATTTTCTTTAGTTGTAAGAAATATTGTTGGAAATATATCGGTGCATACAATAATGTCTCTTATTCAAGGTATCTATTTAATTCATTAAGTTAATTATTATTAATCTGTACGGAAAGAACCTGATCGCATTCTGTACTCTCTGCCTGCAAGGGATCAGAGAAGTTAATTAAATAGGTATTGCAGTATATTTTGTCTTAATCAATGAATTAGACATGCATTTTGTAAATGATTATACTTACTTCTTCCTTCGCATAATTTTAAAGGGATTTTTCAACCCTTACAATAACTTCTGATAATATATAAATAAATAATAATAGCCCTGTTAAGAAACTGTCCTACTGCTGGGCACGGGCCTCCTCTCCAACTGAAAGGGGTTTAGGCCATAGTCCACCACGCTGGCCTAGTGCGGGTTGGCAAACTTCACATACTATCGAGAAACTCTTAGGCATGCAGGTTTCCTCACGATGTTTTCCTTAACCGTTAAAGCAAGTGATATTTTTTTTTTAATACGCACATGCTTTCGAAAAGACAGAGGTGCGTGCCTGGGTTTAAACCCGAGACCTTTGACTTTACAGTCCAACGGTCTAACCACTAGGCTATCACTGCTTAACTTCATTCAGATAGATTTGCCAAAAATAATTAAGCATTCTTCTTATCGTTTCGACGGCAGACATGTCAAATCTATATAGAAGCGGCCCAGAACGAATATTAATTTGGCATTGAAAAAGGGCTGAACAATGTTGGAAAAAATTTCTTCCCAGCTGCATTAAGGGCCAACCGCGATAGATCATTTATCGGCTGGAAGAGTGACAGTGATGCTATTACTTTACATAAGAATAATAAGGGACGGATATTTCGAGCGTAAATGAGCCATCATATCGACTCGAGATATGTCGGGGTGTACTACTGGTCGGGGATAAGAAGAAGAGAAGAGATGGAGCGACAGGCTTTTCCCCTGGGAACTAGATACTCAAAGCGTTCATGAAGATATACTGGGGAATTCGGATTCTTAAGAACAGAGAAAAGCAAAGAGAGAATATGAGTATCCCGACGCTGCCGAATAGGCAACCACTTCAACTGCCTACGAAATGCTGACACATGGTTAAATTTCCGAAGGCCAAAAATTAGCCAAAAATGAAGCGGATGCACATGTTGTAGTAGATTCATGGTAGATTATTTATTTTAGATTTTTTTTTTTTTTTTAATTTTAAAATTTATTTATTTGTTAATTCAGTTTACAATTAAAATCAAAATACAATAAAAACAACACGAAATACTAACACTAATTATAAGTCTAGATCTTGTCCGCGTGGTATGGTGGCAAGAGAGCTGGCTGCATTGGCTCGCTGAACCGCTAAGCTAATTTTCTGCGCGAGGAATAAGCCAGCCCTCTTGTCACCTGTAGAGGCAATCAATCTAGGTGTTAGAGATTTAAAAAAACTTTTAGCGCAGTTACTCCACGGGCCTAGCGTTTCCACCGCAAACGGCACAAAAATGTAATCTCTACTAATAGATACATACTTGTGCCGCTTGCCCAGATCCGCCTTCTCAGCCGCAGCTCCCGCCTTAGACACTGATTCCCTGAGGTGGGACGGAGCCAAAGTATCGACGCATGTGGCGTCCCACACAAGGGCCCGACCTCGATTCCGGGGGATCAGTGTCATGCCATCGGGTCTCTTGCCATCATCACGGAACATTCCTATCGGTTCCAAGACAGCAGGAACGTTGATGGTGGCAAGAGCCCTTTTAATAATATCGTTTATCGAGCTGTGGCGGGAAAACCGGCGGGATTTTAGATTTTTTTTATTACAAGTAGCAACCATATATTGACATTTGACGCTGGCAACACGCAGTTGATATTTTTTGACACGCCTTGTCGATATTTTGTGTGGTTTTTTTAGTGTAAAATCGTGTGATTTTTATATTATTTCGTGTATTTTAAATGAAATAGTAAAGTTTATTAATCAGACTTTCCATCTGTTACTGTTTAATTGTGATAATCTAATCGGTTCATTAAAAATAATCAGGTAAAAGTAAAATAATCATTTTGCTTATGTATAAACCAACTACTTTCAATAGTAGTATTGTATACGCCTTTATTGCTTTACAAAGTGACTTCTGAATTTGTAATTTTAACCTTTCTATGTTTTCTTAACAACGATTTTTGTTTATTTATTCCAAAAATAGATCCATTTTGAGTATACCAATGTTTTTAAACAGATTTCAGTCACTCTAACTTATGTTTTAAATGCAAATCTTGGTCAAACTCTCTTCACAACACGACTAAATTCAATGTTTTCGTATGACTCATAAGGGTGCATTGTTAATTGATTAGTAAAAGCAGAAGTACCTATATTTATAGTACAGTTACAGTTATTTTAGTTATTATAATATTTGTAACAAGTTTTTGCACTTGGATTTTCCTGCATTGACTTTTCTTCAATAAATTCTTATTGTCTTGTTTTTTTTTGTTACTAGCTATCCCTGCGAACTTTATTTCGCCTTAATATTATACAGCCCTTGTTATTCGCTGATAATGTAGCTTTTTATAGGTGAAAGATATTTTAAAATCGGTAAGGTAGTTTTTGAGTTTATCCATTACAAACAGACATATAAAAAATCAAAACTTTCCTTTGTATTATATTAGTGTAGATTCCAATTTGACTGGGCAATCAAACATCTAAATTTTCATCATCATCAGCCAAAAGACGTCCACTGCAGGACAAAGGCCTCCCCCAAAGATCGCCACAATGACCGGCTTAAATTTTCATATATAATACTAACTGTTACTTGTGACTATGGACACATTTTTAATATCTATCTATCTATATCATCACGCCAGATCCCTTGCGGGGTAGGCAGAGAGTACAGAGTTCCAACAGGTTCTTTCCTTACATACCTCTCTGGCTTCCTCCACTCTCATAGTTCGTCTCATACACACTTACGGTTACGTAGAATCTTGACTTTTCCTTCATATAAGACTTGGTTTATTTGGTCGTGGTAAGATAGTCTAGGTCTTCCCCGGTACCTGCATCCTTTCACATTCGCATTAGATCTTAAATTTATTGATCCAATAAATTTAAAAAGGTAATCAACCAACATACATCTATACTTATTGTTACATAAGTGTGTACAACAAAGTGGGTACTTGTGTTCTTATTTATCTAAATAAGTAATACAATGTAGAGTAGATAGAGATCAACTGTCAATCAGCCAGGATTGTGTATGCTACCTAGCAGTAAACATGTGAATCGTTAAATTGTCTTTTATTAAACATAATACTAATGGTATAAATTCGAAAGTAACTTTCTCTGTCTGTGTTTCTGTAACCTTCTCACACCCATACCACTGAACAAATTTTGATCGAATTTGGCAAGGAAATAGAGATTATCCAGGGGAAACATAAGCTACCCTTTGTTTCAAAGAAAATCTTAAGGGTGTGAAATACACTCCTGATGTTAATGTAATCAGAACAGATCTTTTACTTTTTTTAAAAACGTATTCCACACTAGGATTTATTCCTTTGTCGTAGGTGCGTTTACAAACATGAAAATTCACTTACACAAGTACCCAGACCGAAACAAATAATTGTGGATCACACAAAGATTTATCCCGTGCGTCCTAAGCGTCACTATGAGACGCAGTTGGCAGAGTCGCTTAAGCTCTTGTTTTAAAGAAGTGGCCGTTGTGCCGTTCACCACAGGAGTGACTATTTCATTGACGATTATTGGTCATAAAGCAAAGAAGCTCAAAGTATTGCTGCTTTCATAGACTTTTTTTAACTACTGGTTGGGGTCTGGGATTGGTCATGCTCATTAAAAAGTCTAAGCTTGCAGCGGCTATACGGTGAGAGTCACTTCCCTTCCTCTAATATGGTTGAAGGAGGTGATGGCTGCTCAAGTAGTCATACTTGTAAAAAGGTGCTGCTTGTGGAGACTGCTCCACCCAGATGCCTTTGGCTCGTCATTCTTTAAAAATATTTTTATTTCATCTTTTATCTCAGTCATAAGGCATCTGCACTGGAGCTGGATCGCATACTTAATTTTGTATAATATAAAAATGTACCTATGCAAAAAATGATAAAGAAAAAATTAATAGAGAACTAGACAAAAAACCTGTTGGAACTCTGTACTCTCTGCCTACCCCGCAAGGGATCTGGCGTGAGGTTATAGATAGATAGATAGACAAAAAAAGGCCCGCTGAGTTTCTCGGCCGATCTTCTCAGTAGAGGCCGTGTTCCGATCCGGTGGTAGATTAGTAAGATAAAAAAATGTAAATATGACGATTTGTAAGTACCCTTGCAGGGTTTATACAAAAGAATTGATTCGAGTTTGAGAATGCGACAGAAGGCACAGGACCAGCTAGTATTCCATAAATTCCAAAATACAACTGCCTTGTTGGTCTAGTGCCAAAGCGCATCGCTTGGTGATGATGAGGTCCTGGGTTCAAATCCTAAGTGGGACTAATGAAGTTTTTCTAATGAAAACTTCCCAGTATGAGTCCGGAGTCTGGAACTGTGCCGGGTATATGGCAATAGGCTCGCCCTCTATTACATGGGACCTAACATCGTTGGCGAAAAGTGGGCGTACTCAGTACACCTCTGCATCCCCCGCTTGGGGAATATAGGCGTGACGTGGCGTGTTCCACAATACAAAACAACAATCTGTATAGTCCTGATCAAACTCCCTTTTTCTCTTCCCCCAGCTCACCATGGCCACTATGACGGACCAGTACGGCACCACGGGGACTCTGACCCTGAAGTGGGACCCTCGGAACCTAGAGATCAGGACCATGTCGGTGGAGAGGACTTTGGAGCCCCTTGTGCTCCAAGTTACCACCCTCGTCAACAGCAAAGACCGGGACGCTAAGAAGAAGAGACGTGAGTATTTATACACAACACTTAAGGAGCTAGCCTAGTACGCCCAGACTTCGCTAGAGCTCTCGAGTTCCAAGTTTCTACCCTCGTCAACAGCAAAAAGAGACATGAGTATTTGGGCAACACCCCAAGTGAATGACATGTGTAATTAGTACACCTAGATTTTGCTGGAGCTCTCCTGCTCCAAGTTACTATACAAACAATACACAAATAAATATTTGTGGTCACAAAAAATAAATATTTGTGGTCGGTGCTGGTTGGTGCAGTTGGTTACTTGACCTGCGGTGGTGCCTTTCTACTAGGAATGGCTGGAGCGGCGACACGGAGCGTTCACGTACTGGCTAACGCAGGTGCTGTCCGAGCACGGATGTTTCGGGCGGTACCTGTGTCGGATCGATCGTGAGCAGACGGAGGGGTGCCACCGCTGTGTGGCTCCAGTAGACACGGCGTCCCACACCCTATTGGTGTGTCCGGCGTGGGATGGGCAGCGGCTCCAGCTGGCTGCTGAATTGGGGGAACGGGTGCTCTCGTTTTCGGGCGTGATATCGGTCATTGTCGAGAGGGAGAGCGCCTGGGCGGCAACTGTCGCCTTTTCCGAGGCGGTGATGGCAGCAAAGGAGGAGGCGGAGCGGGAGCGGAAGGAAACATCCTCAAATCCCGCCCGTAGAAGGCGTGCTGGGCGGAGGCGCAGGGCGTACACCGGTAATGACCTCCACCCGCCTTGAAGATTGGCCTGCAGTCGTCGGGGGAGGGCTCCCCGACGTCCGACCAGCCGAAGGCCCAAGAAGTGAAGACGCCGTGTCACTCGCGCTTTATACGGAGACTGACACACAGACGTGGTCTGCGTCATAGGCACAGACCGAGGCCCGCCCTGTCGCAGGCGAAATGCCCACGAGGCGACTCCTGCGACAGAGCACTCGGCCAAGTGAAGGACACCGGAGGGTTTTAGTGGTTGCGAGCCCCACATAACTGCCACACCAAGTCTACTCTGGTGTGGCAGTATGCGGCAGGCATTTCCCCCCGAAAAAAAAAAGTTGGTTACATGACCACGAATTTAAATATTTATATCTTGTTTTTTAACCGACTTCAAAAATGGAGGAGGGTCTCAATTCGAATGTATGTTTTATTTTGAATGTAAGTTACGCGATCATTCCGCCAATTATGAATCGATTTTGATGATTCCTTTTGCATTGAATTCAGTATAGCTCCATGGTAGTCCCATTCTAATTTCATCGGTATTGGACCTTGGAGTTTGAAGATACACCAGGGAACTACTTAAGGACAAACAATACGAATGCGTAGATTGAGATATTATGGGTATTACGTCAATCCTATAGGTACCCTACCATAGAACTAATCAGAATATTAACCGACTTCAAAAAAGGTCAACCTCTGACAATTCGGCCGTGTTTTTGTTATAACATCTTTATCTATTAACTGATTTTGATGATTCCTTTTGAGTTGGGTTTAGTATAGTTTCGAGTTGGTCCCATTTTATTGAAATCGTTATTGAACTTTGGACTTAGAAGTTACACCAGGGGACTCCTTAACGGCGATCTTGCACAAATTTATAGCACAAATGTATAGATTCCGTTATTATATGGTTATTATAACAGTCCTGCTGTAGGTACCTTACAGTACAATTCAGCAAAATAATATATAAATAGGTATATAAATATTACTAAATAATTCTCTCGTCACTTAAAATTGTAAAATAAAAAAAACCTTTTTTAAAAAATAGGTAAACCGACTTCAAAAAGCAAAAAAATAAATATTTGACGTCGGTGCCAAGTAACTGACTGCACTAAACCTTTTTTTTACCCTTTTTTTAAAAAAGATTTTTGGAGCTTTGTATTACTTTTTTTTTTAGTTTTTTATTTTACAATTTTAAGTGATGAGTGAATTAAAAATTTAGAAAATAGTTTTATTACATGTGTTATATTCACGTAAATCTAAGAAACCAATAAGCTTATTAATATTTTTTGTTTGTTTGAAGATGTATACAAAATACACTATATGGGAATTCAATTTCTTTTTATTGTCAACAGCCGGCAAATCAAAGCGGGCCAGTGCGCTGGTGGCTACCGTGGAGCGAGCGACAGAGATCTTCATAGAGCGAGGTCAAACCATCGCCTACGAGAACCCGGAGATCACCCAGCAGATGCTGGCAGCCGTGGAGGAGGTCAGAAAGGCTGGTGAGTTAGAATAAAACATTTTCCATATCTCAATCAGGGTGGCAGAGGTGTACTGAGTACACCCGCGTTTCGCCGACGATGTTAGGTCCCATGTAATAGGGGGCGAGCCTATTGCCATATACTGGGCACAATTTCACACTCCGTACTGGGAGGTTTTCTTTAGAATAACTACGCTTGTCCGACCTAGAATTTGAACCCAGGACCTCGTGATCATAAAGCGATGCCCTTTGCCACTAGATCAACGAGGTAGTCTACTATGTATCTATCTATATCATCACGCCAGCTCCCTCGCGGGGTAGGCAGAGAGTACAGAGTTCCAACAGGTTGTTTCCTTACATACCTCTCTGGCTTCCTCCAATCTCATACTTCGTCTCATACACGCTCGTCGGTTACGGAGACTTGATTTTTCCTTCAGATAAGATACGGTCTATTTGGTCATGGTAAGATAGTCTGACGCTCGTAGAACTGACGGCCGTTGGGGCAGAAAGGTTCTCGAATGGCGACCACGTACCGGAAGACGTAGAGTGGGTAGGCCCCCTACAAGATGGACCGATGACCTGGTGAAGGTCGCGGGTAGAAGTTGGATGCGTACAGCACAAAGCCGGTCGTTGTGGCGGTCTTTAGGGGAGGCCTTTGTCCTGCAGTGGACGTCTTTCGGCTGAAGAAGAAGATAGTCTAGGTCTTCCCAGGTACCTACATCCTTCCACTTTCACATTGTAGTCATCGGTATAAAGTGACGTCTAGTCCAACCCTTTGTTGGCTGTCCGACTTTGTTTATTGTCTGTCCCACGGTTGTAACCCTTTATTTGAGAAAGGTCTAAAAAAGTTCAATGTATAAGCTATTACTGAAAACTTTCATCAAAATCCGTAGAGAAGGTTTTGTGGGAAAGCATCTCATACATCTATACAAGCATCCTCGCAAACTTTCGGGTTTACAGTATTAGTAAGATTGTCGGTGACCCTCGTGAACAGGCTTCCCATAAGGTGGACTAGAAAAGCTGGCTGTGTCCAGCACAGAGCAGGGTATCGGGCGAGCTTTGAGGGAGGCTTTCGTTCTACAGTGGACTTCATGTAGTTTTTTTTTTTAAAACGTAGCGCTACACTAGGATTTATTCCTGTATCGTGGGTGAGTTTACAAACATGAAAATTCACATACACAAATACCCAGACCCTGGAACAAATAATGTGGATCACACAAAGATTTATGCGAGAATCGTACCCGTGTACATCGTACAGTGGACGGAGCGGCTTAAGCTCTTAACCACTGCGCTAAATCGTCCGTCATGATGATGATAAATGCAAATTCAAATAATTTATTTTGTATAAACCTT
Organism: Phalera bucephala; assembly: GCA_905147815.2. Taxonomy (NCBI): domain Eukaryota; kingdom Metazoa; phylum Arthropoda; class Insecta; order Lepidoptera; family Notodontidae; genus Phalera; species Phalera bucephala. The sequence goes on along the minus strand of LR990637.1, from coordinate 11,794,724 downwards.
GCTCTGACAATTTGTAAGTGCCCTACTTACAAATTGTCAGAGTTACGTCATAAGATGTATACATGGTCTTGTTTTTGTTCTTAGATAATGTTACTTCTTTTTTGTTTATAGTTAGTTACTTAAGAAAGCGAATAGATATGAAAGATAGTATCGGTGTAAAGATGAGAAAGGGTATGCTCCGTTGGTTTGGGCATATAGAAAGAATGTCCGAAGAAAGAATGACAAAACTAATATACAATGCGAAAGTGGAAGGATGTAGGTACCGGGGAAGACCTAGAATATCTTACCAGGACCAAATAGACCGGGTTTTATCTTAAGGACAAGTCAGGAGTCTCCGTAACCGGCGAGCGTGTATGAGACGAACTAAGAGAGTAGAGGAAGCCAGAGAGGTATGTAAGGAAAGAACCTGTTGGAACTCTGTACTCTGTGCCTACCCCGTAAGGGATCTGGCGTGATGATATAGATAGATAGAGGTTAGTTACTTAATTTTAATTAGCTAATGCACATGTTTGACGCCCGATACACAAGATTGTCATAAATTATATAAAAAATATTCTCGGATTACCACCGGATCGTAACGCGGAGTCCACTGAGAAGATCTGCCGAGAAACTTGTCTTCTTCTTTCTTTTTACACGCATTATAATAAAATCAGCGGACGATACGAGAGCCGCCATTTTAGGTTTACTTTTTTAATGCAGTAAGAATGTGGCAAAGGGAAATGAATATCTGGGATATACGTACTCTTCTTCTTCTCCAAGTTATGGCTTCACACTAATTATAAGTGTGTTTTGCCAGTGTCCAGTGAGATATATAATCGTGTTTGTTTAAATTAATTCAATTACCCGATGAATTTGATGACAACGATGATAATGAAATTAATGAAATACCCCACCCTGGATAGTAAAGCGGTGGATACTTTACATACCAATTGAAATACAAACGGCCGTTGCGTTTTGAGGGAAGTCAAAAAGGCACGTTTTATTACTTTGTTACAATTACCTTCACTCATGCATATATAAGAACACATAATGGTTAATATTCCACCAACATTACACATTATTAGTCGAAATAACACAAGTTTTGGAAATTAAAACAAATTGACAACATCACTCTTCGACTTCCCGCCAAAACTCAAAACTTGTCTTTTTAATTTAATTTGTATTTATTTTCTGTTTAGAAATCATGTTGTAGGATAATATATCGCTTTTCCCTAGGCGCGGCCATGAGCGTGGCTGCGCGAGAGTTCTCCGAGGAGCCGTGCGCCAGCAGCGTGCGCGGCGCCATGGTGCGCGCCGCGCGCGCGCTGCTGTGCGCGGTCACGCGCCTGCTGATCCTGGCCGACATGGTGGACGTGCACTTGCTGCTGGCCAACCTTACCGCCGTGAGTACACTGCCTGACAGTCGGTATTCAACCTTGGAGCCACCAAAATTGGGGCGCAACCTTTGAAAATTCTCCTGTAGAAAGTCGGCCATCTAAACCAACTGGTGTAACTCAAATGACAACACCAGGTAGACCAACTTACATCAAATTCGACCAATTTTATCGCACTTGACCAATTCCACCAAACTCGAGTAACTTTATAATACTTAACCACATTCGTCCAACTTTATCACACTCGACCAACTTCACCAAACCTTACCGTGAGTATACTGATACGGTAGTACAGAGTGAACTAGTCCTATTGATGCGCTAATACCATGCGCGGTGCTATGCTGCGGTTACTGTGCGCTGTGGCGCGACTGCTGATACTGGCAGACATGGTGGGCGTGCACTTAATGCTGGCCAACCTTACTGCCGTGAGTATGCCATTATCGGCCTATACACCTAACCTTAGAGTCATAAAAAGCCTTTGGAAATCAGATTGAATAAACTCTACCAACTTAAATCAAACTCCGCCAGTTGGACTAAGCTGGACTAACTTAATCACACTCAACCTACTTAACCGAATTCGACCAACTTCATCACATTCGACCAACTTAATCATACTCGACCAACTTAATCAAACTCGACCAATGTTTCTAAACATGTATAGTCATGTTTGTTGCACCCATGATACAGGAATAATTCCTAGTGTTAGGCTACTTTTTTTAAGAAAAATTAAGATCATGTATCATCTGAAGGGGAAGTCAAGACTCTTGGTAACCGACGAGTGTGTATGAGGCGAACTATGAGAGTGGGGGAAATCAGTGAGGAAAGAACCGGTGGGAACTCTGTACTCTCTGCCTACCCCGCAAGGGATTTGGCGTGATGATATAGATAGATAGAGATAAATATCTAACTCTCCCCCTTTTTTCTAGGTGGAAAACGACCTGGACAAGCTCAAATCAGCGTCCTCCCAATCCGAACTGTTGGAATCCGCGCGGCAGTTCGGGCGCTCCGCGGGCGAGCTGGCAGCTCAAGCGGCCAGGAGGCAGCGGGAACTGAAGGAGCCCAGGATGAAGGACGAACTGGCCGCGGCCAGAGCTGTGCTGAAGAAACACTCTACCATGCTGCTTACTGCTTCCAAGGTAAGTTAACCAGACCCTATCATGAATTTATGATTCTTTCAGCAGGTACCTTACATATTATTTACTTCTCCCAAAGGGCTTCTACATGTTCCATTAACTTCTCGTAAAGAGCCTCTACGTGTTGGACCCGTATCCCATGCAAGCCTTCCAAAGTTTGTTTCAGAAATTGATCTCAGCAGCTGACTGCCTCGTTGGTTCTGGGTTCAAATCATAGGTCGGACAAGTGTAGTTTTTCTAACGAAAACTTCCCAGTACGAGTCCAGAGTCCGGAATTGTGCCCGGTATATGGCAATAGGCTCGTCCCCTATTACATGGGACCTAACATCGTCGGCGAAACGTGGGTGTACTCCGTACACCTCTGCCACCCCCGCTTGGGGAATATAGGCGTGACGGTGATCTCAGCAGGTGACTTACCTAACATTAACTTCTCGCAAAGGGCCTCTACGCGTTGGATCCATATCCTCATGCAAGCCTTCCAAAGTTTCTTTCAGCACTTTATCTCAGCAGGTAACTTATATAACATTAACAGCTCACAAGCGGCCTCTACGTGTTGGACCCACGTCCCCATGCAAGCCATTTAAAGTTTTTTTCAGCACTTGATCTCAGCTGGTAACTTACATTACATTAACTTGTCGTAAAGGGCCTTTACTTGTTGGGCACATGTCTCCAAGGCTTTCAAAGGTCAGGGAAAGATCCGGGAATCTCAGCGAGATACATGTATAATAATGTACAGCGTGACCTGGAATTGGGGTATCAAGCTACAAGCAATTTTTTTGAGGTGAAAGGCCTGCCATATACCGCCACATCACGCGTTACAGAGATGCAGCGATGATGGGGCTCGCATCCACTAAACCCCCGGCGTCCGTTTCGTGCCCCAGTGCCCTGCCGCGGGAATCGCCAAGGGTATATCATCATCTGCGGCACGGACCCTCTCCTTTGTCTCGTGGTCTCTTTTTGAGGACGCGCCGAATGCAGCGCGTCGCCTTCCCGGGCCTGTCACTGGTCGGGCGGCCGGTTGTCCTTACTCAGCGCCCACAGGCCTATATTCACGGAGGGCGAAAGTCGTTTGCGGCATGTGCCCTACGCCTGCGCCCGACACGTCTTCACGAAAGTCTAAGCAATTTTTTATCTACAACTTCAATCGCGATTTATTTTTTCACTTTCTCCAGGCAAGTTCACTCGATCAGCTGATAAATCTTATCAGATCAGATCATTAATGCGGAGGCGCTCGTAGCGCTGTGCGACCGCGGTGTTCTTACCGATCACCAAGGTTAAGCGGCGTTCGACTCGGTTGGCCTGATATGGGTGACCGTTTGTGGCATTTTCATATTCGAGCTTCTCCGTGCTTCGAAAGGCACGTTAAGCCGTTGGTCCCGGTTTCCACTTAATGTGGTAGTTGTTAAGACCAGTTGGAAGCCTTAAAGACAGCTTGATAAGGTCCAACAGCAGGTGGCCACAAACCTGCCTCCACCAATCCGCACTGGGTCCGCGTGGTGGAGTATGACCTATTCTCTCTTACCTCGATTTGTGAGAGAAGGCCTTTGCCCAGCAGTGGGCAGTATAGGCTGATATTCTTTATACCCAGGGCACAGGAATGATTCCTAATACGTTTTCTACAAGCTTTTATTTTCACTGTTCGTATGTCTGTCTTTTTGATGTTCTGGTATAAATTTGGTAATCCATTTTTCAAGCTCATCCACTTGAGCTGAAATTTGTCATACGTATGTAAGTTCGGTGACGATGCAATAATATGGTACCATGGAGCTGTTGTTATGATGGAGTCGTAAGGTGGTCATAGGAACATGTCAACTAACATAACACTTGTGCTTAATCTTATTGGATTGGTATTGACAAAAATGGTGATGATGGAACTGGAAGGTGGCCAACGGACGATTTTGCGCAGTGGTTAAGAGCTTAAGCCGCTCCGCCCACTGTGTCTAATCGTCGCGGGTTCGATTCCCGCACGGGACAAATCTTTGTGTGATCCATAATTATTTGTGTATGTGAATTTTCATGTTTGTAAACGCACCCTCGACACAGGAATAAATCCTAGAGTGGGGCTAAGTGTTTAAAAAAAAAAAAACTTAACAAGATTACTCAGTTGTATTTTTGCTAAAAAAGCTTGTTTTTAAAAAGATCTTTTTATATTGAAATTATCATATGGACTTCTATTTGGTATCAAATGAGCAGTAGGATCTTCAAGAATGTTTTGTCGATGTGTCGTAAGTTTATCGTTGTTCTATGATATCGGGCGTCTAGGGATATGACTGAAACATACCGAGGTTGGGTATGCACTGATATAGATAGATAGATTTACATGCAATATATAGGTACTGGCTTATATGAGTGGAGGTAGAAAAAATAAAATGAATACCATTTTTTTTTATTATAGTTGGATAGGATGCATTTTAGGTATATATTTTGCTATTATATTTCCTTACCTCTGTACTCTCTGCCTACCTCGCAAGGGATCTGGCGTGATATTATAGATAGATATTTCCCTACATTAATGTGATTACATTTAATGTGATCACATTTTGTTTACAACAAATAAAATGCGAATAGTTAAAACAATTAGGATTTAGTTTTATAACAAAATAAAATAATTTTATGTATGTAGAATTTGTTTAATTTATTTGATTTATTTAAATCACCCTAACCACCTCTTCTTCGCCAGGTGTACGTCCGCCACCCAGAGCTGGCCGCCGCGAAGGCCAACAGGGACTATGTGCTTCGAGCTGTCTGTTCCGCGGTCGATACCATCTCCTGCGTCGCCAAGGGACAGCCTGTGCCAGTAGTAGGTGAGTTAAAAACCTTCATTAAATATCCGTAAGAAATTTTGACAATAAAACCTACTTTTTACCTGAGTGTAGAATGGATCTTTTTCTACTTCTTTGGTACTCTTTGTAATAATCTATATGTTGGAGCGTATTATAGCAATATTAGATTCCCCCCGATGCTTTGACATCGCTTCTTTCCGCTCCGGATACGGACGACGACGACGAAGTCTTAGATCCCCTAGCCCGCCGACCGGTGCACTAATAACACCCCCTCCCCACGTAGCGACTGTCCAAACCGAGGCTGTTCCTCCTTGAGGCGCCCTCGAGTATGTCGCCCCTTGCCCTTCTGGCTCGAGCGTAGTGGTTGCAGGCTCGCCCTTAAGTCCGGTGAAGCTGTAAAGGCCTCACGGCCAACAGCGTACATCACTCAAACACACACAGCAATATTTGACGCCTAGAAATAGGGGGCGTCCATTAATTACATGAGGTGTTCAAGGTGGGGAGGGGGTCGAGCCGAATCTCATATAATCTTACTTTGGGCAGAGGGAGGGCTCAGCAAATATCGCGTATATTTTTTTCCGCAAGAAACAGAGTAAAGTTGCGAGAAAATGCGAAATAAATACTTAATTAAGATTTATTAAAATATGGCCAAATCATATTCAATAATACTTAACGAGATTTTTCGTAGGCCGAAAAACCGCACAAATCGTTAAACGATCTAATTATTTTATTGTTTATTTTTCACTGTAATTCTAGTCTACTTTATCAGAAATCTTAAATAGTAGTCTTGATTAGTCTTAAATAAAAATATTTAACAAATTATTGTTTTTTCTTTTTAGAATAAATTGATGCATTTACGATATACATGCATTTTGAAAAGCAAAAATCTAACGTGAGATTGGGGGATGGGGGATTGGGCTGATCCAAATCTAACGAAATCTCACCATTGGGGTTCAGAAAATCTCTAAAATCACCTTACGTAATTAATACGCCCCCCCCCCCATAGGTTTTTGTTCTTCTTCTTCTTCAAGTTATGGCTTCACACTAATTATAAGTGTATTTTGCTAGTGTACAGTGAGATATATAATCGTGTTTGTTTAAATTAATTCGACTCCCCGATGAATTTGATGACAACGATGATAATGAAATTAATGAAGTACCCCACCCTGGATAGTTAAGCGGTGGACTTTACATACCAATTGCCACAGCCGTTTTGTGGAGAGTCGAAAAGGCACGTTTTATCACTTTGTTACAATTACCTTCACTCATGCACATATAAGAACACATAATGGTTAATATTCCACCAACATTACACATTATTAGTCGAAATAACACAAGTTTTGGAAATTAAAACAAATTGACAACATCAGTCTTCGACTTCCCGCCAAAAACTTTAATAATTGCTCGAGTGTGATTAGTTGATGCGATGACAGATGGCATCTGTCAGATGGTAAATCACCGGTGACAGATAGTCGATGTAAGATGGCGGACGGCGCTGCGTTGTTATTCGATTGGCAATGGAGCAAGCGGTCGGACGTATCGCGGAGCAGCTAACCTCACTGCATTCCATGTGACAATATTAATTCTCAATTATTGCGAGCATCCTTTGATATTTTGCTACCAAAGTCAGGATATCAAGGAAGATCATCGTACCGGACAAGAACCTAGTGTTATATCAAGATTTCCTACATGTTTGGCCACCAAGCGGACGACTGTCACAACAAAGATAAGCCCACGTTTCACCGTTACCAGCATTGAAACGGCCATGGTGAGCACCACGGCGAGACACCTAGTATACGCCCTCCCCCATAGCGACTGCCCAAGCCGAGGCCGTTCTTCCTAATTGCCCCCTTGCCCTTCTGGCTCGAGCGTAGTGGTTGCACGCTCTCTCGCCTTCGCTCTCACGTCCTTTTGTCCGGTTATTAATGACCTATGATCCTATGATTATAGTAGCTTAAGTCACGCTTGTAGCGGGGAAATTGATTTTATTCCATCTTCACAGAGGTAGTCTATATATCGATATCATTACGTCGGATCCCTTCCTTTTGGAAGTACAGAGTTACAACAGGTTCTTTCTTTACAGACCTCTCTAGCTTTCTCCACTCTCATAGTTCCTCTCATGCGTGCTCGACGGATACGGAGACTTGACTTGCCCTTCAGATAAGACCCGGTCTGTTTGGTCATGGTAAGATAGTCTAGGTCTTCTCCAGTACATATATGCTTCCACTTTCGCATTGTATATCTGTTTTATAAGTTGTATATTATAAGTAATTATATATTTTTTGTTGGCAGGTGGCAATAGGCCAGTCGAAGGACCAGGCGAGTTGGCACAAGCTTTGGACGACTTCGATGTAAGTAGAATAAATTATAGTGGTAATATTATTCATAGTAAATACTAGTAAATATTATGTATTTTTTTCTAGGAGGTTTTATTTATTTTAGTTGAGGAGCTTACGGCTAATTTTACAATATAAATATCATTTGCAGCAGTGATAGCTTAGTGGTTAAACCGTTGGACTGCAAAGTCAGAGGTCTCGGGTTCAAACCCAGGCACGCCCCTCTGTCTTTTCGAAAGCATGTGCGTATTAAAAATAACTATCACTTGCTTTAACGACGAAAGAAACCCTGGTGTATCTCCCAGGAGTTATTAGTCGTTTTGAAATTAAGGTAGCGACTCTTGACTTGCCTTTCATATGACGCGGTATATGAGTCTTTTGATATGGTAAACTGATAGTACAGCTTGATACCTTCGGTCTTGAAGTAGACTTGGTCGGAGATGTACTTCTTCCATCCCCGGTTTCCAGTAACCATTCCTGGTTAGTCCCTAGGAGTTGTTGGTCGTTTTAAAATTGAGGTAGCCGTGCGCCTTCTAATGTAGCTCGCCAACCACGGTTTTTTTTTGTGTTTAATATAAATACACCCCTGGCCACCATAAATACAAAATGGCTGGCTTTAAAGTGGTGGTCGTTGGAGGTGTACTAAGTACTCCGTCAACGGTCTCCAATAACACTATTCTGGTCCACAGGAGCGCATGGTGATGGAGCCCCTGGCCTACTCGGAGCTCCGAACTCGCCCCTCACTGGAGGAGCGGCTGGAGTCCATCATCTCGGGCGCCGCGCTCATGGCGGACAGCTCCTGCACCAGGTACGTGGATAATCTTCTCTATGGGTTCCTCATGACACGGTCGTGTACATGAAGCGAATACGAAGGGGGAGATGGCCTAAATAGATTTTTCTATAAAATTAAATGTGTCATTGCGCGGGGGCACAGGTCGAGAGGCACGTTACGCGCTACCCACTTTTTATTTTCCATCTGGCGGTGACTGGTGAAAACTAAACGGATCGTCCATGTCAATGTTCCTTGTAAGTTCAAGTATATTACGGTAGATGGCATTTAAATCAATTTTCAATCATGCTCATGTCTATGCTTGTAGTGGCTACTTGGTGCGGGTCACTTCCTTCCTCTAATATGGTCGAGGGAGGTGATGGCTGTATAATATAAAAATGTATGTATCTATACAGAAAATAATGAAAAAAAATTGATTGGTGAATTAGACATAAAAGGCAAGCCCGCTGTATTCCTCGCCGGATCTTCTCAGTTAAGGGCGCGTTCCGATCCGGTGTTTGATTAGTAAGTTAAAAAAAAATGTAAATATGACAATTTGTAAATGTCCCCGCAGGCTTTTATTTAAAATAAACGAGGTTGAGTTGAAGTAGAAATTTGGAGTTATTGTTAGGAGTTCAAGCAAATTGTTAACCCGAATTTCATGTTTGTTAACGCACCCACGACACAGGAATAATTCCTATTGTGGGGCTACTTTTTTAACTTGTAATGTTTGTATGTCTGTCTGTCTGTCTGTCTTTCCGATTCAAATCTTGTGATCCATTTTTCAAGCACTTGCGGGTGCTGAATCCGATTGGCTGCAATTTGCTATACGTACATATGTAAGTTCGGCGACAATGCAATAATATAGAACCATGGAGCTGGTCTCATGATGGAGTCGGAAGGCGGCCATAGGAACATGTTAACTACAGATCCTAACCCCCTCGTGTTTGGGCTCGTTGGACTGGTCTTGACGTGTACTGTACACCCGGATGGTTTTCATGGTCTGATGATGGAGCTGACGTGGTGGCAAACAGAAATACCCAATCGGTAAACATAGAGGCGCTCGTAGCGCTGTGCGACCGCGGTGTTCTTACCGATCACCAAGGTTAAGCAGCGTTCGACTCGGTCGGCCCGAGATGGGTGACCGTTTGTGGCATTTACATATTTGAGCGTCTCCGTGCTTCGGAAGGCACGCTAAGCCTTAGGTCCCGGCTACCACTTAATGTGGTAGTCGTTAAGCCAAATTGGAAGCCTTAAAGGCGGCTTGATAAGTTCCAACAGCAGGTGGCCACAAACCTGCCTCCACCAATCCGCACTGGGTCCGCGTGCTGGAGTATGACCTAATCTCTCTCACCTCGATTTGCGAGAAAAGGCCTTTGCCCAGCAGTGGGCGTATAGGCTGATATTATTTATTATTAGTCAACATAACCCCATCGTTTTTGGGCTTAGATGTGTCTTATTTTTTTAAATTATTTTTACAGAACTGATGTACAATCCGTTTTTTGTTCATGTACGATCTCTCGTGAAATATTACAGAATATAATACACTACGTCTGATTGACATCTAATAGATGTGAATACAGCATGCATATTTTAAGCAAGACAAGAATTAAGTGATCTGGCGTGATGATATAGATAGATAGATAGACAAGAATTAAGTGGGTTTACTGTAGTGTAAACTACTATAATTTCCTATCAATCAGAATCAGAATATTTTTTATTCATGTAAACCATTACAGTATTTATGAATCGTCAGAAAAGTAACAAAGACTCTACCGACACTTCGGAAAGTCATTCCTTTGGAGAAGAAGGGCAAGTAACTCCACGGATACTCTTTTAAAATATTTTGTTTTCAAAAATTTTCATCTACATTCTGTTGTGGGGTATGGGAGAACAATGTAGGTTGGTCATCAGGTGAGTCTAAGTTAAAAAAGCAAATTATACTATTTATGATAATGGCGACATAGTTCCCTCATTAACAAAAAAAAGTACACAAACAAATGACATTATGTTACATTAATATAAGGAAGAGAGGAAATGTTAACTAACAACAGTTGAATAGGTTATCATGACTCAAGAGAAGCTGGAATAGCATCTATCTATCCAAGCAGTTTTATCTTTTAAATAATTTCTATTAAATATGAACAAATCAAGTCACTGATTTTAGACCTTACTGAGGCTACAGAACCAGCAAAGACATATATTTCGCCCCGAAAAGTGGTGGCTAGTATACGAGATCTGGGTGAAATAAGACCAATATTTGTGCGTCTGTGGGGCAGGATAAAAGATTTCCAGTTAATTAAATATGCACTTTCTCTAAAAGCTCAGGTGAATCTATTAAGCTATTAATTAGCATGAACAGTAAGATAATGTCTAGAGATTTTCTACGTGCGCTCAACGATTTCATTTTACAGTGATTCAGCCTAGAGTTATACACACACACACACAAACACCGTCACGCCTATATTCCCCAAATGGGGGTAGCAGGTGTACTGAGTACACCCACGTTTCGCCGATGATGTTAGGTCCTATTTAATAGGGGGCGAGCCTATTGCCATATACCGGGCACAATTCCAGACTCCGGACTCGTACTGGGAAGTTTTAAAACTACACTTGTCCGACCTAGGATTTGAACCCAGGACCTCGTGATCACAAAGCGATGCGCTTTGCCACTAGACCAACGTGGTAGTCAGATTCCTATAACCAAGAGTTATAGGAATACAAAATACGGCATTTGTTGTCCGAATAGCATAAGTTATATAAGAACCTTTCTTGACAAGTACTAGGGACCCAGATGGTGTTCAGGGTCTGATGATGGAGTCGGAGGTGGCCAATAGAACTACCTAAATAAGCAAGATATCTCAGTTGTGTTATTGCTATAAAAGGTTGTTTTTAAAAAGATCTATCTATCGATCTATATCATCACGCCAGCTCCCTCGCGGGGTAGGCAGAGAGCACAGAGTTCCAACAGGTTCTTTCCTTACATACCTCTCTGGCTTCCTCCACTCTCATAGTTCGTCTCATACACACTCGCCGGTTACGGAGACTCTTGACTTGCCCTTCAGCTAAGACACGGTCTATTTGGTCATGGTAAGATAGTCTAGGTCTTCCCCGGCACCTGCATCCTTCCACTTTCGCATTGTATATCTGTTTTGTCATTCTTTCATCTGACATTCTTTCTATATGCCCGAACCAACGGAGCATGCCCTTTCTCATCTTTACACCGATACTATCTTTCATACCTACTCGCTGATCGTAAAAAAGATCTTTTTTAAATATAAATTATTTTATTTTATGTGTGTTTGTAGGGACGAGCGTCGCGAGCGGATCGTGGCAGAGTGTAACGCGGTGCGGCAGGCACTTCAGGAACTACTGCACGAGTACATGGCTAATGTGAGTATACGTTTACATTGTACGGGGTGATACGGGAAGAGATTATAATGCCGAAAGTTTTGTTTATACGATTTCCTTAATTTTTAGTTGTACAATTTTTCTATGAGGGGTCTTTTCCCCGTGAGGATATGTAGTTTGGGACAATAAGGGATATTTTGGGGCGTGGAATTGTAGGAGAATGGAATTGTCAGAGAGATACCATTGTGGGGTTCGGTAGGGGTTTTGAGAGGAACAGACAAGAATAAAAAAATCGAGAGTTAATTTTTAAAATATATTATATCCACAAAAAAACTGTTTTTATTTAGACTGTTCCATCGTGTAGGGGTAAAAATCTCATGGCTATTAAAACCATTTACTTCGAGAATTTAGTCGTTTATGAGAGCGGAGGAAGTCAGGGACGTACGTAAGGTAAGAACCTGTTGGATCTCCGCACTCTCCGCCTGCCCCGCGAGGCATTTGGCGTGATGATATAGATAGATAGATAGCCTTTTAGCAACTAGAGCGTAAATCTCAAGTAAAGGGGTCTCACCAAATATCACTGAATCTCACCAAGAGAGAGGGAGGGGTCCGTACTGAAAGTAAACCGTGTGACGTAACGGATGGCAGCAGGCCGGCAAGGCGGAGCAGTCGTGCGGGCTGGAGCGCGCGCTGGAGAACATGTGCCGCAAGACCAGGGACCTGCGCCGCCAGCTGCGCAAGGCCGTCGTCGACCACGTCTCCGACAGGTGAGCCCACGCGCAGCCCCGAGCTGCATATTACATTATATATAATATCAGCTTGTACTGCCCACTGCTGGGCAAAGGCCTTCTCTCACAAATCGAGGTGAGAGAGGTTAGGTCATACTCCACCACGCGGACCCAGTGCGGATTGGTGGAGGCAGGTTTGTGGCCACCTGCTGTTGGAACTTATCAAGCCGCCTTTAAGGCTTCCAACTCGGTGTTACCACATTAAGTGGTAACCGGGATCAACGGCTTAACGTGCCTTCTGAAGCACGGAGAGGCTCGAATATGAAAATGCCACAAACGGTCACCCATCTCAGGCCGACCGAGTCGAACGCTGCTTAACCTTGGTGATCGGCAAGAACACCGCGGTCGCGCAGCGCTACGAGCGCCTACATATCCATTATATATGCTTCCTACAACGTGTAACATGAATCAGAATTAGAATATTTTATGAATCGTCAGAAGAGTAGAATAGACGGAGTCGTATCTGAAGGTCAAGGCAAGAGTCTCCGTAACCGGCGAGCGTGTATGAGACGAACTATGATAGTGGAGGAAGCCAGAGAAGTCTGTAAGGAAAGAACCTGTTGGAACTCGGTACTCTCTGCCTACCGCGCAAGGGAACTGGCGTGATGATATAGGTAGATAGATACATAGATTAACAATGAAACTTGTACGTGTATGTGTGCGTTTTGAGAAGTACGTTTTATGAATGCATTTAAAATCTCCTTGTTGCTATGAATCAGGAAAAAATTTAATTTATTACAGCACACTGAAGCAGTAAAACCATATTTTGCAAATTGAAAAAGGAAATGTAAAATACATTAAAAATAGTTGGAATCAATTCAGTTACCGATTTAGAACAAACTACTTTCAGGCCTTGCGTTTATTATTACACCTTGTATACTAGTCTAAGCATAAATCACTTTTCTAAAATCGGGAAACCGACTTCAAAACTAAAAAACAAAAAATAAATACTTGGAAGTCGGTGCCAGTCGGTCGGTGCAGTCTGTTACTTAGAAAATTATTAATGTTACAATTTTAAGTAATGATTGAATTAATTGACGGATAATTTGGCGCAGTGGTTAAGAGCTGAAGCCGCTCACTGGATCGAATAGTCGCGGGTTCGATTCCAGCACGGGACAAATCTTTGTGTGACACACAATTATTTGTCTCGGTCTGGGTGTACGTGAATTTTCAAGTTTGTAAACGCATTCACGACACGAATAAATACTAGTGCTGGTCTACGTTTATTAAAAAAAAATCACTGTTGTCAAAAATCCGATTATTTTGTTTTGACTATAGTCAATCAATCAATCAACCTATCGCAGTCCACTGCTGGACATAGGACTCTCCTAACACGCGCCATTGCACACTGTCCTCCGCCTTCCGCATCCAGTCTGTCCCAGCGACCTTTTTGAGGTCGTCGGTCCATCTGGCTGGGGGCCGTCCTACCTTACGCTTACCAAGTCGCGGTCTCCACTCTAGGACACGCTTGCTCCATCGGCCGTCGGTCCTTCTGCAGATGTGACCAGCCCATTGCCACTTTAGCTTACTGAGTCTGCGAGCTATGTCGGTAACTTTGGTTCTTTGTCGGACTATAGTGCTACAAGAATATTCTGGCCGTGGATGACATTGTCAGGGGGGCGTTAGTGTAAAATTAGGGTTATCATTCAGTAAAATTCACCTATTGAAATATTTCCCTGGAAAAGGAAAGGGACATTGTTCTGCGCCATACATGATTTGCCCCAGAACCAACAGCAATGAAAAAATACTTGTATGATTTCTTATCACCCATAAATTCTCTTAAGGCATTTATTATTAAACGGACAAGCGGGGGAATCGCAATATTGCACAAAAAGTATTAGATTTTGAGGTTATAATTCAGTAGCCATTAATACGTATGAGGTTATATTGTGTGTTGACATTCAGTAAAGATGTCGGCGACTTTTATATAAGTACTTACAATACTTTGAAATATTCGTTTTAGATTGCAAATTGTCCGTTAGATACGGATATTTGCCATTATTTTAATAAAATAGATAAATAATGATGGCATGGCTCAAATGTTTGTTGGTTCTGGGGCAATTTTCGACAATGTCCTTTACGAAATGGTTATACTAATTTTACAACAACGCCCCCTGTCAATGTCATCCAACTGCCAAAAGATCCTTGCCGCACTGTACATCTGTCATTTAATAAAATCCTGTGTCATTTTCTTTTCCGTTTTGTTGCCTTCCATAAATATCCAATGTGAGATATTCCTAACATGTCCAACTCTGTTCTAAGTTTCCTGGAGACCAACGTGCCTCTTCTGGTGCTGATGGAAGCGGCTCGCAACGGCAACGAGAAGGAGGTCGAAGAGTATGCCCTGGTCTTCACAGAACATGCCAACAAACTTGTTGAGGTGAGAGAAATAACATTAAATATCATTTTAATTCCTTATTAATTCATCAAAGCACAGCGATTTGTGATCACGAGGTCCTGGGGACCTGACATCGTCGGCGAAACGTGGAGGTACTCAGTACTCTCTGCCACCCCCGCTTGGGGAATATAGGCGTAACGGTGTGTGTGTTAATTCATTAACTTAAAATATGGATATATATCCATAAGCCGCGTCCAACCATAATTGCACGCCGCGCGGTGAAGCCAAAAATTCTACAATCGCCCCGCACTCACCGCACTTCCCACCCGCGGAATGTTGGCAGCCCGGAAATATTACCACTTTTTGGGGGAAATGTTGATGACATTAGAGTAGATGATAATAAAATCATTGTTGCGGTCACGTGTATTTTAATGCATATTAAACGCAAGAAATATAATACTTGAACTTCCGCCAATTCCCTAGGGAATTGGTTCAGGAAGTGGCGTATTGAGGTGA
Source organism: Phalera bucephala (assembly GCA_905147815.2). Classification (NCBI taxonomy): domain Eukaryota; kingdom Metazoa; phylum Arthropoda; class Insecta; order Lepidoptera; family Notodontidae; genus Phalera; species Phalera bucephala. The sequence goes on along the minus strand of LR990637.1, from coordinate 11,779,337 downwards.
ACCCGGACAAGAGCGCTGCGGTGTTCTTCTCCAGGGGTGCCACCCCGCGCCACTCCCTGCGCCGCCCTAGAAGTAATCTCGGCCAAGTGACCATGTTCGACCGACCCATTCCCTGGGTCAAAGAGGTCAAATATCTAGGGGTCACCCTAAACAGTACCATGTCCTTCGGCCCGCACATCAAGCGGGTCCGTCACCGAGCATCATTTGTGCTCGGTCGTCTCCATTCGTTAATCTGCAAGCGGAGTAAAATGTCCCTTAGAAATAAGGTGACACTTTACAAAACTTGCGTTCGACCCATCATGACTTATGCGTGTGTTGTGTTCGGGCATTCGGCCCCCTCTCACATCGATAAACTCAAAGTGGTTCAAAACCGCTTCCTCCGTAAAGCCGTAGGAGCCCCCTGGTTCGTACGGAACGTCGACCTCCACTCCGATCTAGGTCTCGAACCTATTCGCGCCTTTATTAAAAAGGCGTCAACACGTCACTTCGCGAACGCATCTACCCATGCGAATCCGTTAATCGTAGCCACCGCCGACTACGATCTCCCCCCCGACCCCTGCCGCCACCGCCGGCCGCGACATGTTCTCACCGACCCCCCCGATGCTTTGTCATCCCTTCTTTCCGCTCAGAATACGGGCGACGACGACGACGTAGTAGTAAATCCCCTCCCATAGCCGGCGGTTGACCGGTGCACTTAGTAGTGCACCCGTCCCCCTACAGCGACTGTCCCAACCGAGGGCGCCTCGAAGAGGCGCCCTCGAGTATGTCGCCTCTTGCCCTTCTGGCTGGCTAGAGCGTAGTGGTTGCACGCTCGCCTTTTAGTCCGGTGAAGCTGTAAAGGCCTCGCGGCCAACAGCGTACATCATTCACACACACAAATAATACTTGAACTTTTAAGGTTTGTAGTAATTTTAATGTAGGGAAAATATATTTCCATCATGTTAATTTAAATATTAAAACCGTGATGTAGTAGTTGACTCAATTAATCCCATTTAATACTAGAATTTATATAGTCCTCAGCAAATAAAAGTAGGAAAAAATTTAATTGTTATACTGGCAACACTAACAAAATGGACGCGTCTTTCACTATGACAATTACAGACGAAAGAATTAATTCGATGTTTAACTGCTTTGGTCTAGTGGCAAAGCGCATCGCTATGTGATCACGAGGTCCTGGATTCAAACCCCAGGTCGGACAAGTGTAGTTTTTCTAACGAAAACTTCCCAGTACGAGTCCGGAGTCTGGAATTGTGCCCGGTATATGGCAATAGGCTCGCCCCTTAATTACACGGGACCTAACATCGTCGGCGAAACGTGGGTGTACTCAGTACACCTCTGCCACCCCCGCTTGGGGAATATAAGCGTGACGGTGTTTTGAGACGCGCAGAGCACGTTATTTCGCACGACGGTCACAGAGTGAGTATTCGCGGGAACGTGTGACTACCTGCTTCGCAGGTAGTAATTTTGCTTCAATTTAATGCGTGTCCGCGGCTTCTATATCATTATTGCACCGGCACGGCCGTTGAATCACGATAATGGAGTCGAACTGCTCGAGACCACAACAGGAACTGCCCCGCGGCTATTTGCTCGATTTACATTCACTAATTTGGGGTTGCCTAATTAAAACCATGTTGCCAGTATTTTCGAATAGCTCGAGTCGATAATCATTATGTCAGGTCATACGTATTTCAGGAGTTCGCATTAAATATTTTATCATTATATTAATACGTGAAGCAAAAACTTTCTACCCCTTTTTACGAAAATTGCGCGGACGGAGGAGTATGAAATTTCCCACACTTATAGTTTATATAGAGAAGGAGTGCAGAATGCTAATTTTTTTTTTAATTATGCATTAAAAATACATTAAATCAATAAAAAAACATTACTCTTTTGTTTATTGTAAAGGCTGTGGTCAAATTGAGAATGGATTAATATTTGAAATAAAACTATTTTACGGATTTTATCGCGGTTTATTTTTTTATTTTTAGTTCCTGACGTTTCGAGTGCTTTGCAGCACCCATGGTCACGGGAGGGACTGAGGTGTTAGACGTCCAATAGGCATAGTTGTTCCGGGGTACCCTCAAACTTCTTAATTATTTTTGTTGTTGTTGGTCTATCAAATCTGATGTTATGGCGGGTGCGGTCAAGGACATGTTCACAGACTGCAGACTTCTTTGAGCGACAAGCGTTCTTTGAGCGTCGCTCAAAGAAGTCTGCAGTCTGTGAACATGTCCTTGACCGCACCCGCCATAACATCAGATTTGATAGACCACAAATCCTCGTGAAAGAACACCGATTCCTACCAAGGATGGTTCGCGAGGCTATTGAAATTAAAAAACATCCTAATTTCAATAGAGAAGATGGCTGGGTGCTTCCATCGTCTTGGGATCCGGTAATTAATATAATCAAATCCAAAACCAAGCATACCACTGCAAGACCTCAAGACACCGTGAGCTCATTCTGCGTAGATCGGACCAACAACAACAAAAATAATTAAGAAGTTTGAGGGTACCCCGGAACAACTATGCCTATTGGACGTCTACCACCTCAGTCCCTCCCGTGACCATGGGTGCTGCAAAGCACTCGAAACGTCAGGAACTAAAAATAAATAAATAAAAAAATAAACCGCGATAAAATCCGTAAAATAGTTTTATTTCATGTGTAATGTTCGCGTAAGTCTAAGAACTCAATATGGATTAATATTGTTTGTCTTTAATATTATTTGTCTATAGTCTTTCTGAATGTCAAACATAACCAACAAACGATGAAAGAGTAGGTCGAATTTCGACCAATGGGCGACCACTAGTTTAAATAATAAAGCAAATATATTATACGACTATTTTACCATTTGCTTACAAGTGTGTTCTATTAACTATTGTGTGTGTGTGTGTGTGTGTATGTGAATGATCTACGCTGTTGGCCGCGGGGCCTTTACAGCTTCACCGGACACGACTATTAACTATTCAGAAGTTTCTTCGTCTGAAGCCAGTCCTTGGTGTACAAACAGGTCATGCTTACCATTATAATGCATTGTCATCAGAACTGAACCAACATGTTAAAGGACATTGTCGAAAATTTCCCCAGAACCAACAAACATTTGAGCCATACTAATTATTATTTTATTATTATTAGCCCTGTTAAGAAACTGTCCCACAGTTAGGCACAGGCCTCCTCTCAAACTGAGAGGGTTTAGGCCATAGTTCACCACGCTGGCCCAGTGCGGGTTGGCGAACACTAGGCTATCACTGCCATACTAATTAATAAATAATGATGTTCTGGGGGAACTTGAAACATTTGCAATTTGCATGAAAAAATTGAAGCTTATAAATCCATGCATTTAGAAATATATTACGGCCATTTAAATTCAATCACTAAAACATATAGAGTACTTCCCGATAATGTAGACTAATGAATGTTAGCGGGAGGAAAGCTATCACAGTAAAAAGTCAATAAAAAAAATCCTAAATTTGTTAATTTGCTCTTATGCCACATAAAAAACTCCTCGAATTCGCTGCAAAATTCAAATAACGACATCTCAGCATTGGTTCCGTGTTTGGCCGCGGGCCAAAAGATCGTTGTCGCACCGTAGAACATTTACTAACGTCTTTTTTGTCTTCAGGTTGCCAACCTCGTCTGCTCCATGTCCAACAACGAAGACGGCGTGAAGATGGTGCGCCACGCCGCGGAACACATCGAGTCCCTGTGCCCACAGGTCAGTGCCTATTGCGTATTGTAACACCGTACGTGGTGCAAGGCACGGGCCATACAGAGATTATTGTGCAAGAAACGACGGACGAGGTTAAGAAATTAGCAAATAACAAAAAGATTGAAGAAACGAAAAATGTAGCTCACTAGGATTGATTCATGAAAATTCACATACAAAAATACCCAGACCGGAACAAATAAGTGTGGATCACAGAAAGATTTGTCCCGTGCGAAAATTAAACTGTATGTACTCTCTGCCTACCCAGCAAGGGATCTGGCGTGCTGATATAGATAGAAAATTAAATTCGCGACTATTCGACCCAGAGCGTGGAGCGGCTAAAGCTCTTAACTACTGCTCTAAATCTTCCGTCGTAATTATTTGAAGGAGATTGTTTAATTTTACCCGAAGGAATCTATATTTGTTTCAACAGTTTATAGTCAACAGACTCCTGCAAACTACATTTTAAGGAACTAAAGATATTAAGTGATAAGTCAAGAGTCTCCGTAACCGGCGAGCGTGTATGAGACGAACTATGAGAGTGGAGGAAGCCAGAGAGGTCTGTAAGGAAAGAATCTGTTGGAACTCTGTACTCTCTGCCTACCCCGCAAGGGATCTGGCGTAAGGTTATAGATAGATAGATAAAGATATTACCCCTATCCTGCATGTTTATCTATGAATGTCCTATTTTTGCTAAAACAAACATAAGCTTGTTTAAATTTAGAAACCGAGCAAGGCTTAATAAAATGACACACGAACCACATAAAACTGCATTATTTGAGAAAAGTGTATTTTATTTGATTCCTGACACACATATATATAATATTCATAATTATGATCCCCGACGGACGATTTAGCGCAGTGGTTAAGAGCTTAAGTCGCTCCGCTCACCGTGTTTAATAGTCGCGGGCTCGATTCCCGCACGGGACAAATCTTCGTGTGATCCACAATTATTTGTTCCGGTCTGGGTATTCGTGTGAGTGAATGGTCATGTTTGTAAACGCACCCACGACACAGGAATAAATCCTAGTGTGGGGCAAAGTTTGAAAAAATAAATAATAATAATTGGTGTAAAGATGAGAAAGGGCATGCTCCGTTGGTTGGGGCATATAGAAAGAATGCCAGAGGAAAGAATGACAAAACAGATATACAATGTGAAAGTGGAAGGATGCAGGTACCGGGGAAGACCTAGACTATCTTACCACGACCAAATAAACCGAGTCTTATCTGATGGAAAAGTCAAGAGTCTCCGTAACCGGCGAGCGTGTATGAGACGAACTATGAGAGTCGAGGAAGCCAGAGAGGTATGTAAGGAAAGAACCTGTTGGAACTCTGTACTCTCTGCCTACCCCGCAAGGGATCTGGCGTGAGGTTATAGATATAGATAGATAGAATAATAATTATAAATTATTGTATGCCGAAAAGGCGGGTCATAGCTGCACCATTATAATCACAATATTTCGTATCGGAATACCATACTTCATCTGAATTTGAATTTGTGTCGTGCGCAGGTAATAAACGCGGCCCGCGTGCTGGCGGCGCGTCCGCGCTCGCGCGTGGCGCAGGAGAACGCGGGCGCCTTCGCACGCGCCTGGGAGAGCGCAGTGAAGCTGCTCACGGACGCCGTCGACGACATCACCACCATCGACGACTTCCTCGCCGTCAGCGGTCAGTCGCGCCACCGCCTAATTCATTAGCATTCGCATTCGCTTTAGCATGCTAGTATCGAACACACCGTCCCGCCTATATTCCCCGAGCGGGGGTGGCGGAGGTGTACTGAGTACGCCCACGTTTCGTCGACGATGTTTTGTACCATGTTATAGGGGGCGAACCTGTTGCCATATACCGGGCACGACTCCAGACTCCGGACTCGTACTGGGAAGCTTTCGTTAGAAACCTAGAGACCTCGTGATTACAAACTGATGCGCTTTGCCACTAGACCAACGGGGCAGTAATTAAATAGGCTAGTATCAAATTTAAATTAATTAGCATTAGCAGTCGTTATCAGCATGTTAGTAGCATGCTAATATCAAATTAATTACCATCCACATTCTTTTTTAGCTTACTAATATTCGTTTCGACCTTATGTTAATATTATAAATCTCAAATTATATTCTCATAAAATATAAAATCCTTCAATAACGTCAACTAAACTGAGATCAGACCGAAATTTGTATATGATATCTTTAATGTACAGACATAACCCCGTTACACATCTGTAAAATAGTTTCTGACCTTTTAGAATTACATCGGCGAATAACTATATTTTTTCTTTAAGAAAAAAGTAGCCCCACACTTGGATTTATTCCTGTGACGTGGATGAGTTTACAAACCTGAATATTCACACACAAATACCCAGACTGAAATAAATAATTGTGGGCCACAGAAAGATTTGTCCCGTGCGGCAATCGAACCCGCGACTTTTTGAATCAATAGGCGGAGTGACTTAATCCCTTAACCACTGCACTAAATCGTTTGTCTTTTTATCTAATGTTAAAACGATTGCTCTCGTTTCAGTTCGTACGATGCTAAATTGTTCTTGTTCTATAAATAGGACTGCAAAGTCAGGGGTCTGTGGTTCAAACCCAGGCACGCACTGCTGTATTTTCGAAAGTATGTGCGTATTAAAAATCTATCACTCGCTTTAACGGTGAAGGAAAACATCATAAGGAAACCTGCATGCCTGAGAGTTTCTCGAAGGAGTGTGAAGTTCGCCAACCCGCACTGGGCCAGCGTGGTGGACTATGGCCTAAACCCTCTCAGTCTGAGAGGAGGCCCGTGCCCAACAGTGGGACAGTTTCTTAACAGGGCTAATATTATTATATTATTATTATAAAATCGAGATTTATAGTATTTCTTCAATTTCAGTATAAGATTTGGACAGGAGCCCTTTGCTTGTTTTTATTTTACACTCATACTTTGAAAGGGAGTAGATTTTATTATTAGTTCTTACTAATGCTATTAAAGAGACGACCACTGATGACTTTATAATGCCTACGGTGGGACTGTTCCTTAGTGGAAGTGAAGTGGAATTTTATTTTACCTACTCTTCCTGTTTTTTTTTTTCTAATCAAATTTTTTGAGGGTTCCAAGACGATTAAAGCGCTTCCCGGGACACCCCAAGGTTCAAACCTTGGCGTCATCTAAGGAGACCATTGTGGATCCTGGCTTGCAGGAGTTACAATGGTGGGAAAGGGAGGCGGCCTGTCCCAAAAAAATGTGTGAAGTGATCAGGTCATTTTAACATTACTCGTTAACATTGTCCAGAGAACCACATCTTGGAGGACGTGAACAAATGCGTGGTGGCGTTACAAGAAGGAGATCCCGACTCGTTGGAACGCACCGCCGGGGCTATCAGAGGCCGCGCTGCGAGGTTAGTCACCTTGACCTTTGTGACCTTTATCTTTTTTATGATAAATTTGTTAATATATGCCCATTGTAGTCGTCTGCAGCCAGTTTTTTTTTTTAAAAACTTATCCCCATACTGGAATTTATTTCTGTGTCGAGGGTGCGTATACAAACATGAAGATTCACATACACAAATACCCAGACCGAAACAAATAACTGTGGGTCACACAAAGATTTGTCCCGTGCGGGAATCGAACTCGCGACCATTAGACACAGTGGGCAGAGCGGCTTAAATCGTCCGTCACAGTCGTCAGTTTGGTGACCTTGACAATATTTTATGGTGATTTTGCTAGTATATGGGTAATATTGGTATTATACAACAAACAGTGAGAAAGTGGAAGGGTGTAGGTACCGGGGAAGACCTAAACTATCTTACCATGACCAAATAGACCGAGTCTTATCTGAAGGGCGAGTCAGGAGTCTCCGTAACCGGCGAGCGTGTATGAGACGAACTATGTGAGTGGAGGAAGCCAGAGAGGTATGTAAGGAAAGAACCTATTGGAACTCTGTACTCTCTGCCTACCCCGCAAGGGATCTGGCGTGATGATAAAGATAGATGTCCCTGAATTTTGTCTTGCCAGAGCGCTCCGCTGACTTTCTTAGATGCCTCGTCGCCAGGTTCGTGACCTTGACTTTTGTGACTTTGACAATTTACAATGATATGCTAGGGTTTTATGTCAAGAAATATAATATATAATCTGGTAGGTCAGTGTCGATGTCGGCCTTGTGATTTCAAACGTTCTTCCACACTGCACTGCACAAGGATGTACCTGAGCATACAGCCTTTCTGCCTACTGCCCAGGCCGTGGATACTAATATCACATCTTCTCTCCCTACCAGGGTCTGCTCGGTGGTGACCCAGGAGATGGACAACTACGAACCGTGCATCTACACGAAACGCGTCCTGGAAGCTGTCACCGTGCTGCGAGACCAGGGTAAGTCATATTTATTTCCAGAACACATGTTTTTTTTTCTTGAAGTTTCTTAGATTTTTTTTTAAAACGTAACCCCACGCTGCGATTTGTTCCTGTGTCGTAGGGTGCGTTTACACACATGAAAATTCACATACACAAATATCCAGACAGCAACATATAATTGTGTGTCACACAAAGATTTGTCCCGTGCGGGAATTGAATCCGCGACTATTAGACACAGTGGGCGGAGCGGCTTACGCTCTTAACTACTGCGCTAAATCGTCCGTCCGTAAATTATTATATTAATACACACCGTCACGCCTATATTCCCCAGAGGGGGTGGCAGAGGTGTACTGAGTACACCCACGTTTCGCCGACGATGTGGGTCCCATGTAATAGAGGGCGAGCCTATTGCCATTACCGGGCACAATTCCAGACTCCGGACTCATACTGGGAAATTTTTGTTAGAAAAACTACATTTGTCCGACCTAGGATTTGAACCCAGGACCTCGTGATCACAAAGCGATGCGCTTTGCCACCAGACCAACGAGGCAACCAACCGACCAACCAATTATATTCATACTTTAGAAAAATAAATCAGACCTAAATTTTTAAATCATTTATTCATTTCTTAATACAAATAAGATATCAACATAGCGTACCATAATTAAATAGTACTTGTTTAATTATAAAAACATACAAAAAACGAGTATTTATTTACTTAAAAACTAAATTTTAAAATATACACCCAACACTGTTTTTGCTAATTATAAAAATCTAAAATTTCGGTACATTACGTTATATTTTAACGGACGGATAAACATTGTATAGCGAGTGAAGAGTTGCCCACTGTTTTCTCTTTCTGTCATCAGTCATTTGATATTCGAAAGAAGAAAACAAAGCATTGTTTAAAAATACCGCCGCTTTAAAATCTTAATCAGTTTGGGAATAAGAGATTATTAGGGTCCAACCGAATTGCTTGGATAGATGCTCCAGCACCACTTGAGTCATGACAACCTGTTCAACTGTTATTAAATTCCCTCTCTTCCTTCTATTAATTTAACATCAATCAATCAGCCTATCGCAGTCCACTGCTGGACATAGGCCTCTCCTAACAGGCGCCATTGCACACGGTCCTCCGCCTTCCGCATCCAGTCTGTCCCAGCGACCTTTTTGAGGTCGTCGGTCCATCTAGCTGGGGGTCGTCCTACCTTACGCTTACCAAGTCGCGGTCTCCACTCTAGGACACGCTTGCTCCATCGGCCGTCGGTCCTTCTGCAGATGTGACCAGCCCATTGCCACTTTAGCTTACTGAGTCTGCGAGCTATGTCGGTAACTTTGGTTCTTTGTCGGATTACCTCGTTACGAATTTTATCCTTCAAAGAGACGCCGAGCATAGCTCGCGCAATTTAACATAATGACATTTTTTTGTGTACTTTTTTTATATGAGGGAACCATGTAGCCATTCTCATAAATAGTTTAATAGTTTAATTTGAATACATGAATAATTAATATTAAAAGGGCATCGCCGAAAATTACGGCCAAGCCGAATAATAGCCCTAAGAAATTTGGTTCATGGTCGGCTAAATTATTAAAAAGTTATGTTGACTGTATGATGTAACTTGTTTTGTTTTGATTTGGTTATTTACTGGCAATGGCGGCCAGACCCCCGCGCGTCGCCTTTTAAGTCATGATAGATCGTTCAATTTCGGTGCTTTCTAGACCTTCAGCTCGGCCAGAACTTCGGCCCATTTTGAACAAAGCTGAAGTTTTGGCAGAAGGTGGCCGAAACGGAACGCTCGATTGGACACTAGATATTCCGTTGTTACTGATACTGGAAGAAATTGCTATAAGCAATAAGGCCGCCAATTGTACCTTATATTGTTTTGTACCTTACATTATTGTTTATTTATAATTTGGTGTACAATAAAGAGTTTTCTATTCTATTCTGAATAGCCACGAAAATCGCTTCACACTTTCAGTTTTTCGAATGAGTAATACTTATGCCGTAAGCACTACTTAAGTAAAGCGTATTTTGAACTTGAAACTGGCCTTCAGGGTGCATACCACAATATCTTTAACAAAGCTATCATAATCATACTTTGCTGTAAGAAAGAGATGCCGTCTCTTTTTCAAAGAAAAGTCTGATCAAAATAGTTTTGCTTCCAGATGCCTTAAATATGAGGTAAATGATGATTTAAGGCTTCTCTGGAGGAGGGGGGTGGTCTCTGATGTATTGGAGGCCTCTTAGGATGGCTTCTGGAATTGGTGGCGGCGTTGGAATTGCGGGACCCTGGAATTAAAACAATATAATCAGCATATAGGGTGGATTTTTGAGACGAGGAAGTAAGGTAGCTATCTTAACTATTGTAGCTACAGGAAAACAGTTAGGAGACTATCCTTAACTTTTTGTGACATTTTGAACTGCGTTACAGATTTCGAAAATAACTAAAAAGGCAATTTATACAAAAACTCGGCGCTCGTAGCGCTGTGCGACCGCGGTGTTCTTACCGATCACTAAGGTTACCACTAAGGATAAAGAACCTGTTGGAACTCTGTACTCTCTGCCTACCCCGTAAGGGATCTGGCGTGATGATATAGATAGATAGATTATTATAGTATTTGTCTTGATCGACAAAGTTTAGAGATGATCAGTTTTGGAATCTTTTCGCTTGCAAACTGTAATCATTGCTCACTCCGCCCATTGGTTTGTGGCCCAGTAAGACGAAACCCACTTGCTTAGTTAAGCCTTGCTTTTAAAAGCATAGGTTTTAAGTCCTTTTATGACTTCAATTGTCAAAGTGTTGAACATCATTCAGTTTATTTTGGATCTGGCGCATTATTCGCGATATTTCTACCACATGTATGGTGGTCACTTATGGTAGTCATCCTTCCGAGTTTTTCGATGGTACATTCTACACCCTTGTCTACAAATATGTTTTTTTCATACCTGAGCTTGGTATCCGTTCTCGTCGGCGATGTAACGGAATTCAATCGTCTCACCCTCGGGAGAGATCCACTTGGCTTCACCTTCTACCGCTATGGCGGGGTTCTCCTGTAAAAGATGAGGTCCGTTAATTAACACAGTCAACATAACTATTTAAATTGATCCAAACACAACCGCTAAACTTGACCCCCAAATATGCCAACCAGTAACCCAAACCGTGATCCCATCCAGAACGTCCAAACATGACCCTTAATTTATAACCTCCAAACATAACCTGTAACCAGAACCAACCAATATGACCCCCAGCTAGAAATCCCAAACACCAAACCAGAACCCCTAAACGACCCCAACTAGAAACTTCAAACATGACCCGCAACAAGAACCCCGAATTATGACTTCTGTATAAGGGACCCCAATAACTACCCTAAGTATTATAGTGACCCCAAAAATGTCCCTAACTTCTAACAGTGATCAAATAAATCATCACAATGATCTAATAAATATCGTGTACAAATGTAATCCTCAACCGTTTCCATAAAAATATAAATGTAATCTACAAACATAACTATTTTCTCAAAAATGACTGTCCATGAATGAATGAATGTTTAGCGCAAATTTGAACGGGAACAACTACAGTAGTAGAACATTGTGCCCTTATACTCGTATGTAATAACAAAAATTCTTCTTTTCGTATCACACTGGTTAACACTTACCCTGCTAAGTGACTGGCTAACTAAATCGAGCCATTTAAAACGCCAAAAATCTTTTGGCTGTGCTCAGCTATTCTCTTCTGCAGGCACAAAGGGCAGACTAGCAGGTGTGCCATAGTCTATGAGGTTGAACCACAAAAACCAAGTAAAAATTAAAAATAACCCTCTCAATCTTTTCACTGCCACAAACATATGCAGATACATGTTAAAACTAAATCAAAACCGATTCAACCGTGTAGGAACTATACATAGAAACTAGTGTCCGACCGAATGTCGATTTTTGGCCGACGCCAAAGCCGAAGTCGATTAATAGGCCATTGCCAAAAACCTTCGGCCGAAGCCGAATGTTTTTTAATAACCCTAAGGAAAAGAAAGTTACAGTGAATGTACCTATTGACGAACTTGTTTTGTTTTGATTATTTTCTGGCAATGGCGGCTCCCGCGCGTCGCCTCTTTTGCAGCGCTCTCACGCATTCGAAAGTCGTAAATCATAATAGATCGTTAAATTTCGGTGCTCGCTAGAAACTTTAGCTTCGGCCGAAACTCCGGCCCATTATGGCCGAAGCCGAAGTTTGGGCCGAAAATGGTATTTTTGGCCGAAGGTGGCCGAGCCGAGACCGAATATTCGGTCGGATACTAATAGAAACACACGTTATACTTATAACACCTCTTTTTCCACGGTGGTTAGAAACTTACAATGTATTCAAAATGACCCCCAAAATCTACGACCCCACAAATAACCATGATAATTGGAAGGTGACTTGATTAATTTACTTATTGCTTCATTCACTTATGTTCTTAACCTACGAAGTAATTAATTATGAGAGATAACATTTAATCTGATCTGGTCATTTTGAGATTTCGTCATCCAGCAATTTTGGGGGTCTTCCATTAATTTTGCAACATTTTGACCTCCCCCCTCCCTCCTGGTAATACGAGTTAAGGGTTTGAACGATCCCCCCAAGAACACGTAATTTTATTTGGTACAAAGTATCTTAAAAAAAATTAAGGCTAGTCGAGGTCACGCGCCGCTGTTTAGAAATCATGCGTTCAAATAAATACACACCATATCTTACTACACACACCCTTTCCCCTTATGATATTTCGTGATTTTTTTCCGAAAGACCCTTTCCCTCTTCGAGCTTCGCGTGATTAATGAAAAATCCCTTGTCATGTCTTGAAAATTAAAAATAAATATTCTCAAAATACAAATTTAAATTTACAATCCAAGAACACAATAACACATTTAAAATATTTGTAAATGGACGGTTCATTAATTAATTAAATTCTTATACATGGTCCCCTCCCTAGGCATGCCTGTATACAAGCTGTAACATAATAAACTCAAGACCTGAATGTAGTTTGTTCTAAATTAGTAACTGAATCGATTCCAACAATTTTTAATGTATTTTAATTTTTTTTTTAAATTTGCAACAAATGCTTTTACTCCTTCAGTGCGCTATAAAAAATTAAATTTATTTTGGATTCATAGCAAGACGAAGATTGCAAACGCATTCCTAAAACGTATTTCTCAATACGTGCACATACACGTACAAGTTTCATTGTTAATTGGGGTATAAAAGTGCTTTAAAAAAGGGTAAAAACCTTTAAATTTGAAAATTTGGTTTTCCTTTTGACTTTATGAAGCAATTCTCTAATCGGGGTGTCTGAGGTCTTGCGTTTATTATGTTACACCTTGTAGAGGGGTCCCGAACTAAAGAGATCATACAAATACGTCTACGACAATTGCACGCAGGTAATATTATAAAATCTATTATTAAAATACAAAGAAACACCAAACCTCTTATAAATATCTTACCACGACCAAATAAACCGAGTCTTATCTGAAGGAAAAGTCAAGGGTCTCTGTAACCGGCGAGCGTGTATGAGACGAACTATGAGAGTGACGGAAGCCAGAGAGGCATGTAAGGAAAGAACCTGTTGAAACTCTGTACTGCCTGCCCTACCCCGCAAGGGATCTGGCGTGATGATATAGATAGAGATAGAAACACTAAAAATAGGTTAAATGTAACAAAAACATAAACAAACCAAAAATCAGTCCAATTTTGACTCGTAATTTTTATATAAAAAAAAACATAATAACAATGAAGTATTCTATAGCACATAGTTTTATAGATGTAATTAAGATATATTTATGTATAATATATTGTATTGAATTTCCTCATATGAAAGGGTATTTATGCATTCTTTTATCTTACTTTTAGCCCCATGTACTGAGCAAAATCGGATGTCACGTAACTTATATGTATTGTTGTAAATAATACCAGTTATATAGACCGGGTCTTATCTGAAGGAAAAGTCAAGAGTCTCCGTAACCGGCGAGCGTGTATGAGACGAACTATGAGAGTAGAGGAAGCCAGAGAGGTATGTAAGGAAAGAGCCTGTTGGAACTCTGTACTCTCTGCCTACCCCGCAAGGGATCTGGTGTGATGATATAGATAGATAGATAGATTATATAGGGATAAACGCTTTTAGCAAAAGTTGTGCGAATTACCGGTAACGAAACTCTAAAAAGTATTCTTTTGGTCATGTCTGTGTAATCTGAGGATTGTAGGATACTGACCAGGCCGGGTTTCAGTTGTCCCTGTTCGCTGGCGGATATTCCGTTCTGTGTTTCATACGCATACTTGTAGCTGCCGTCAGGGCCTACATCCAGCTCTTGCTTCAGTATTTCTGCGTGTTCTTCACCCTTGCCTACGACGTGCGACACGTCACATAGTGCGAGCGAGACGCATAGCGAGAGTATTAGAAGTTTCTGTGGAAGCAAAATATATTGGTAATCATTAAAAATCATTAAGGGCAGGAAGAATCGTTGTGGGCAATAGTCCATCTGGGATCCTTTAAGACCTTCACTTTCTAGAAATAACATCATTCTCATATCTCGGTCGAAGGCATCACAATGGAGCTAGATCGTAAACTTCAAAATTGTAACCTAAATATTGTACCCACATAATTTTATTGAAAAAGAATATAAATATAAAAAAAAAGAAATAAAATTAAATAAAAAAAAAAACAAGCTCGCTGAGTTACTTCGCCGGATCATTTGAGTGGAGGCCGCGTTCCGATCCGATGGTAGATTAGAAGTTAAATTAGATTAAACAAAAATGTAAATTGATTATTTGTAAGCGCCCCCGCAGGACATATACATAATTTGAAGGGCGTATACAAAATAAATTATTTGAGTGTGTGTATGTATGTGTGTGTGTGTGAATGATCTAAAAAATAATTACATTTGTGAATACCCTCGCAGGATTTATAGTTATATAGAACGTTGATGTGGTGGTTTTATAAGTTAAATATTTCCTTCGTTTTTTTGTTCACATCGATATTGGGTAAAAATTTAACAAAAACTGATGTTTTAGTTTAATTTTAACTGATAATTTTGTATTTTGGTAATCGCAAACGAATTCAATAAAAAGTAATTTAGGTGGTACAAAGTTCACCGGGTCATCTGGTTTTACAAAAAACCATTATATGAAAATGACTATAGGCCTAATTTTTCAGTCATCAGATAACAGGCATAGAATAAAAAAGTACAAATTATACAAATAAACTAAATGGAGAGTGAAGGAAGCCAGAGATAGCCTAGAGGACAGACCGTTGGACTGCAAAGTCAGAGGTCTCGGGATCAATCTCAGGCACGCACCTCTGTCTTTTCGAAAACATGTACGTGTTAAAAAATAACTATCACTTGCTTTAACGGTGAAGGAAAACATCGTGAGAAAACCTGCATGCCTGAGAGTTTCTCGAAGGTGTGTGAAGTTCGCCAACCCGCACTGGGCCAGCGTGGTGGACTATGGCCTAAACCTTCTAGTTTGAGAGGAGGCCCGTGCCCAACGTTGGGACAGTTTCTTAACAGGGTTATTATAAATTTAAAATTACTAATTATAAGAAAAAATGGACAGTGAAGGAAGCCAGAGAGGTCTGTAAGTAAAGAACCTGGGGCTTGTCTTTACCGCTATCTATACTTATATTATAAAGAGAAAAGATTTGTATTTTTGTATGTTTGTAACGAATAAACTCGAAAACGAATGGACCGATTTCAAAAATTCTTTCACCGTTAGAATGCTACATTATCTATAAGTAATCTATATCATGAAGCAAATACGAAGGGGAGATGGCCTAATAGATTTTTTTATAGAATGAAATGTGTCGTTGCGCGGGGTGGCACAGGGCGAGAGGGACGTTACGCCCGACCCACTTTTGTATTTGCCATCTGGCGGAGACTGGAGAGAACTAAACGGTTCTTCCATGCCAATGTAACTTGCAAGTTCAATTATATTATGGTAGATGGCATTTTTAACTAAGAAGTATTCTAATTAATTACGAAATAAATACTTAAAGTGCAATCTGATATCATTTGTGTGATCAGAATGCCGATCCAAGTAATTTTCGCATGTTAAGATATACCACTTCATTTTAAGGGTTTTATTTTTAGTAAAAATAGATAATATTTCATAACTTTGCGAGCTCGAGCAGACGTGTGAATTGAGCGAGTAGCGATGACAAACTGAGCTAAGCCACGCCCGCCACGATGACGTCAATGCTTTTATGAAATCTAAAGGCTCGTTAGCTTAAGCCATCTTCTCTTTGTATTTGCTTCATGGGCTTTATTTATTACTAGAAAAAATAGGGATCCCTACTAAAACTTCAATAATGTAACCCAAGGTGTAAAAAAATTCCCATCAAATGTCTTTCATCGCATCCGCACATCTATGAAATAGGTAGCCTTACGTTCCTACGCAGCGGACGCAATATCCAAAGCCGGGACGGGCCGTTAGTTTAAAATAACATGTAGTAAATTAATATTAAAGTTGTTTATTTTTGTCAGAGTTGGTTACCTATAAAAAAAATGTTGGTTTTCCACGGGTATACCACTTGAAAAAAAAGTTATTTTTTAATCACGTATACAATGACAACATACACACCGTCACGCCTATGTTCCCCAAGCGGGGGTGGCAGAGGTGTACTGAGTACACCCACGTTTCGCCGACGATGTTAGGTCCCATGTTGGGGCGAGCTTATTGCCATATCCCGGGCACAATTCCAGACTCCGGACTCATACTGGGAAGTTTTCGTTAGAATAACTAATACCTGTTGGAACTCTGTACTCTCTGCCTACCCCGCAAGGGATCTGGCGTGAGGTTATAGATAGATAGATAACTACACTTGTCCGACCTCAGATTTGAACCCAGGACCTCGTGATCAGAAAGCGATGCGCTTTGCCACTAGACCAACGAGGCGTTCAATTTTTTTCAGTCAGGTGATAAAAGGTTCAATCTACAGTACATTCTAGTGGTTAAGAGATTAAGCCACTGTATCGAGAGGTCTAGAATAACTCGGCTTAGTAAATTCTTAAGACTAAGTAATCAAATGTCTATACAAGCTGTAACATAATAAACACAAGACCTGAAAGTAGTTTGTTCTTAATCGATAGTTAGATTGATTTCAACTATTTTTAATGTATATTAATTTTTTTTTTAATTAGCTAAAATGCTCTCCCTTAGTGCACTATAATAAACTAAATTTACCTTCAATTCACAGCAATACGAAGATTTCTAATGCATTTCTATAACGTATTTCTCAATACGCACACATACACGTGCAAAATTCATTTTAATTGGGGTATAAAAGTGCTTAAAAAGGGGGTAAAAAAATGAAAATTTGGAAAATTGGGTTTTGTATTGAATTTGAAGTCTGATGTCTTGCTTTATTTACGATATCACCTTGTATATATGTTTACCCCGCAAGGGATATGATGTGAGAATATATCATAATTTGATTAATAGAAACTATAGAGCGTGTATGAGACGAACTATGAGAGTGGAGGAAGCTAGAGAGGTATGTAAGGAAAGAGCCTGTTGGAACTCTGTACTCTCTGCCTACCCCGCAAGGGATCTGGCGTGATCATACAGATAGATAGATTAATAGAACTTCATGTTTGTAAACGTACTCGTGACACAGGTATACATTCATTTTTTACTCCCACACTAGGATTTATTCTTGTATCTTGGGTGCTCTTACAAACATGAAAAATCACATACACAAATACCCAGACCGTAACAAATAATTGTGGGTCACACAAAGATTTGTCCCGTGCGGGAATCGAACCCGCGACTATTAGACACAGTGGGCGGGGCTGCTTAAGCTCTTAACCACTGCGCTAAATCGTCCGCTTAGTAGTTTGGGGCTACGATTTAAAAGAAATAGGTTATAGATAACATTTATCCGATTATTGAAAAAAATAGCCTAAAAAGCGATAAATTTTCTTTATAAACGTGTCTTACCATTTCTTATTAGTATAATTAATCACACAAGTTCACACACCGATATTCGGACACAGACTGCGGAGATTTTAAACCTTCGCGGTATATATGCTGGCCGACTCTTGCGCAGCCGAGGTCGCGGAGATGATGCGTTTGTTGTTTTATTAAAAGGACTAGTTTTTGCGACCGGAGCCGCTTATTCATATCTGCATTGTTGCAAAATTATATCTCTATTATCACGCGTGGTCTTTCGCGGGGTAGACAGAGAGTAGAGTTCCAACAGGTTCTTTTCTTACATACCTCTCTCGCTTTCTCAACCACAGTTCGTCTCATTTACGCTTGCCGGTTACAGTGACTTGATTTATATATCATCACGCCAGATCCCTTGCGGGATAAGCAGAGAGTACAGAGGTCCAACAGGTTCAGCCTGCGGATCTCTCGCTTTCTCCAGTCTCATAGATTTCAAAATCAAAATTGCATATAGACTGCTTTTCTATTTTTAGTTTCAAATCCCGGATTCGACAAACTGGTTTTGAAATGAAAAATCTACAATTTATTGAGTTTCGTATGGCATTAGGCTGGCCTCCTATTATATTGGAATTTTTTACTCTGTATATCTCGTCAGGGATCTGGCGTGATGATATAGTTATATATAAAAATCTCGTGTCACGGTGTTCGCACTCCTCCGAAACGGCACGACTGATTTTTATGATTTTTTTATGTATATTTGTTAGCTATGAGAATTGGGCGTAAAGTATATTTTATACCGCTAGCTGATAAGGGTGTCCCTATCTAGAAAAATAAATATATTATTTGACAGACCTATTTTTTGCATCAAAAAATATCTATAGCCCCAAATTTTCACATTTCTACCCCTTAAGAACCAAAATATTTTTAATATAAATAACTTATATGGCAGAACAACGTTTGCCGGGTCAGCTAGTAGTTATATAAAGTTATATAGGAATCTATGATTATGGTTTTTGAACGCTAAGAAACCAGAACGAATGCAAAGATTGTGGTTGGTAACGATGTGCTGGAGCAAGTGAATGAGTTTGTATATCTTGGATGCGCCTTCAGTAAGGATGGGAAATACACCGTTGACATAGAGAGAAGAGGGAGTGCAGGGAACAGAGTGAATGGTGCGATGGGAAAGCTACTTGGGAGCCGGCACTTAAACCAAAAGGCGCAGCTGGCCATACATAACGGAGTGCTTGTCCCAACGCTGTTATATGGCAGCGGGTATGTAAGAAGGAGAATGAAAGTAGAATAAATGCGGTCGAATTGCGAGCTCTGCAGAAGATGTGCGGAGTGAAGCTGACCGACCGTATTCGCAACAGCGTAGTAAGAAAGCGAGTAGGTATGAAAAATAGTATCAATGTAAAGATGGGAAAAGGTGAGAGAATGTCGGAGGAAAGAATGATAAAACAGATATACGATGCGAAAGTGGAAGGATGAAGGTACCGGGGAAGACCTAGACTATCTTACCATGTCTCAGACCGAATCTTATCTAAAGGACAAGTCAAGAGTCTCCATAACCGGCGAGCGTGTATGAGACGAACTATGAGAGTGGAGGAAGTCAGTGAGGTCTGTAAGGAAAGAACCTGTTGGAACTCTGTACTCTCTACCTACCCTGTAAGGGATCTGGCGTGATGATATAGATAGATAGATAGATAGATAACTCTCTCTTGATAAATATAGCGCGTGTCAAAAAAACATACATGAAATAAAATTATTTTTCGAATTTTATCGCGGTTTATTTTATAAGTTCCGGACGTTTAGAGAGCTTTGTAGCACCCATGGTCACGGGAAGGACTGGGGTGTTAGACGTCCAAAAGGCATAGTTGTTCCGAGGTACCCTTAAACTTCTTAATTATTTTTGTTGGTCCGGTTCTACACAGAATGAGGTCACGGTTTCTTGAGGCCTTGCAGTGTTATGTTCGGTTTTGGATTTGATTATATTAATTACCGGATTCCAAGTCGATGGAACATACATACAAACATAGATAAATATAAGGTAACTCTCGAAAACATGGCCATCTTTGGGAAGTCGGTTAAGGCTGTACCAACGGTAAATTCCCAAAAAACGGCTGATTTATAGAAGACTAGTTTCTAGACCTTTATATGTTTTCGTGATAAAGATCCAGGTAATAAATTGTGTACCAAATTTCATCCAATCTGTTTAGCTGTTTTTGCGTAATTAAGTAAAAAACATCCAAACATACAAACTTTCACATCCCGCCAGATCCCTTGCGGAGTAGGCATAGAGAACAGAGTTTCAACAGATTCTTTCCTTACACACCTCACTGGCTTCTTCCACTCCCATAGTCCGTCTCATACAAGCTCGCCCGTTACGAAGACTACATAAAAATATAAGAATAAAGTAAGTAGAAATAAGAATGTCGCGAATATAATGTATTAAACTAAATTTTATCATCATCATCATTAGCCCAAATTAGTCCTCCGCTGGACATAGGGCTCGGCTATATGCGTGTAGTTCCTGCCATCCGACGTAAGTCGTCACTTGATCTCGTTGAGGGCGTCCTACACTGCGTTTGCTAGTTCGTGGTTTCCACTCCAAAACCCGGTCAGCTATGCGGCAAATGAAATGAAAAATATTTTTTCAGCACAGCGAAAATGCAAGGATAAAAATACACACAAAGAATTTTCCGAAAGGTGTTTGGCTTAGCATGTGCTGGAGGGGGACTGGGGCTCCTCCAACGCTGATTTTCAGCCAAACCCCTCTTCAAATGGCTTTTACGTATGGCTACCCTGAATGGTGACGTAATCGCACACACTGTGGACACAGTAAATAACTCTCGCATATGCAATAAATAGAGAACGAAGCAAGTATAATATAAATAATAATACAAATAACATTTGAAATATATCAAGGGAGGGATAAGGGGAGGCCTTTGCCCAGCAGTGGGACACAGAATAGGCTATAAAAAAAATATATTCACTTATGAGTCAAAAATTTTAAAATCTGTGACCAGCCCTCTGTCACTTTAGCTTGCTGATTTTCAGAGCCTAGGGGTTAGACTGTTGGACTACAAAGTCACGAGGTCTCGGGTTCAAACACTGGCCGCACCTTTGTCTTTTCGAAAGCATGTGCGTAATAAAAATTAACTATCACTTGCTTTAACGGTGAAGGAAAACATCGTAAGGAAACCTCCATGCCAAAGAGTTTCTTGAAGGAGTGTGAAGTTCGCCAACCCGCACTGGGCCAGCGTGGTGGACTCTAAACCCTCTCAGTTTGTGAGGAGGCTTGTATCTAACGGTGGGACAGTTTCTTAACAGGCCTAATAAAAAAGAAATCGGTGACTTTGGTTTTGTGCCAGATAGCCTCATTTCTGATTCTATCTAGTAGAGAAACTCCAAGTATAGCTCTCTCCATAGCTCGCTGAGCGACTCTTAACTTACGGACCAGGTCCCATCGTTAGTGTCCACGTCTCGGCTCCGTAGGTCATAATTGTTGAGACGCAATGGTCAAAGACTTTCGTCTTTGTTTTGCGGGATGGGTGACAAGAGGAAATGACGAAGCTTCCGAAATGTTGCTGAACAAAATTTAATTGAATATATTCAGATTTCAAAAAAATAACCTGTAACGAGCCTTTTTGTGATATAAATTGTAAATTATCTATTTAATTGCTGAGCGGATTTGTATAAAATATACACGAAAAGAAAGCTTAAGATATGCGCTACAAATTGTATTGATGACTTTTTATTTAGGTCATTTATATCTATAGCGAGGCAAGCAGTGATAGCCTAGTGGTAAGACCGTTGGATTACAAAGTCCTGTCTTTCCGAAAGCATATGCGTATTAAGAATTAACTATCACTTGCTTTAACGGTGAAGGAAAACATCGTGAGGAAACCTGCATGCCTTTCTTGTTCCTCAAAGGTGTGTGAAGTTCGCCAACCCGCACCAGCGTGGTGCACTATGGCCTAAACCCTCTCAGTTTGAGAGGAGGCCCGTGCCTAACGGGACAATTTCTTAACATGACTAATATTATTGTTATTATAATTATATCTGAATTATATGAAAAAAAGGTGTAATTAGGGTCTTTTGCGTACACATTTCACTGTTGTCAACGTCATTCACGTTAATGATCCCCTTAAAAAGCAAACAAATTACTCATACTAAAAGGGTGTTACAAAATTTCTAATTATCTCAACTATGAAACTGGGCAGCTCCTTAATTGGCAATTTTCCAATCAAATATTGTAAATATATGATTATGTAAACATACTCGATTATAAATATTCAATCGAATTAAATCGAATCGTTAATAGTTATGATTACTAAAGAAATCCCAATTAAAGTATAGCTTTAAAAATTCCATGCGAACCAAACTTCCAGTTTTAAAAAGGTAATGGACTAATTGGCTAAATTTGAAAAATTGGTTGATTAATTGGTGCCTAGTTTACTTTAAAATTCAGATGTTTTTTTTTAGAGGCGCAATTTGACATTATGTACTTTGCGATTTCAGTAACCAATAAAACTTAACTGCGAAAACGACTTCAATTATAATGGTGCCTATATGACGACACGCCGTGTAAAACAATCATATTAGTGTATGGCAGTTGTCAACATCAAAAATGGTTTCCATTCCGATCCCGGCCTCGAACCTATTCGCGCCTTTATTAAAAAGGCGACAACCCGATATTTCGCGAACGCGTCCAATCATAGATACCCGCTAATCGTAGTCGCCGCCGACTACGAACCTAACTCCTCTCCTATCAGCTGCTACCGCCAACCGCGGTATGTTCCTACCGACCCTCCAGATGCCCTTATATCCCTTCTTTCGGATACAGATACCGCACATAGGATCAGACACCGACCTCGCCGGCGTGCTCGAAGAATCCCTTGCCCGCCGGCCGGTGCAGAGCACCACGGCGAGACACCTAGTATACGTCCTCCCCCATAGCGACTGCCCAAGCCGAGGCCGTTCCTCATTGAGCTAGTTCCCCCTTGCCCTTCCGGCTAGAGCTTAGTAGTTGCACGCTCGCCCTCTAGCCCGGTGAATCTGTAAAGGCTCCTCGGGCAACAGTGTAGTCATTCCAACAAACACTTAATAAAATGGTAGTAGGCTTGTATCCACCAGGAATAAAATCGATAAATCCTTTAGACACTGTTTATAAATAACATCATAAGTCTCATATCTTGATCGTATGGCACCACACGAGCTAATAATAAATAATAATATCAGCCTATACTGCCCACTGCTGGGCAAAGGCCTTCTCTCACAAATCGAGGTGAGAGAGATTAGGTTATACTCCACCTTGCGGTCCCAGTGCGGATTGGTGGAGGCAGGGTTGTGGCCACCTGCTGTTGGAACTTATCAAGCCGCCTTTAAGTCTTCCAACTCGGCTTAACGACTACCACATTAAGTGGTAACCGGGAGCAACGGCTTAACGTGCCTTCCGAAGCACGGAGACGCTCGAATATGAAAATGCCACAAACGGTCACCCATCTCATGCCGACCGAGTCGAACGCTGCTTAACCTTGGTGATCGGTAAGAACACCGCGGTCGCACAGCGCTACGAGCGCCTCACACGAGCTAGATCGTAAACTATTTAACTGTAACCTAAACATTGTATCTACACAATATGATTAAAACGAGCGAGCATATGATGTATAAAATCTGACATGTTATCCTACTATGAAATTGAGATGACTCATTGGTCAAATCAAATAGCGCGCGCTTCCCCGGTTCCACCGCGCGCGCTCATTGGTCAAATCAAATAGCGCGCGCTTCCCCGGTTCCACCGCGCGCGCTCATTGGTCAAATCAAATAGCGCGCGCTTCCCCGGTTCCACCGCGCGCGCTCATTGGTCAAATCAAATAGCGCGCGCTTCCCCGGTTCCACCGCGCGCGCTCATTGGTCAAATCAAATAGCGCCCGCTTCCCCGGTTCTACCGCGCGCGCTCATTGGTCAAATCAAATAGCGCCCGCTTCCCCGGTTTCCTTTTCCCAAAATCACTCCCACAAAAAAATATCCAGCAACCGAGAGGAAAAATACACATCAAAAAAATAGAAAGGAAAGAAAGAGAATAAAATAAAAAAAGACAAGCGCGCTGAGTTTGTTCGCTGGATCTCAGAGGAGACCGCGTTCTGATCCGGTGGAAGCTGCTAATCAATCTTAGATTTAAAAAAATGCAAATTGACTATTTGTAAGCATGTATGTTTAATATGTTTAAATATTGCTGACAAGGTGCCTCGTGCCATCAGCGGTTGCGATGCGCAATATCTGGGGCAACACATGTCAGCGTTTACAGTTACATGTTAATATGTAACACACCTCTGTCACTCCTGCTTGGAAAATAAAGCCAGTGTTTGTTATGTTTAAGAAACACTATGAATTTAATTCGCAACTTATGTCAAATTGAATGGAAGACGCGCACCCAGCCAGTTACAATGGGCGGCAGCGGTTGCTTAACCGCGCACGAGGCTCGTCCGAAAAGTCACAAATGACGCGAATGATGCAACTGCAAGAGGATGTATTTATCATTCTCTTGTGTGTCAATAAAAGTATAATCCGACAAGGGTCTTTTGGCGCGTGGATAACATTGACATTGGGGGCGTTAGTGAGAAATATTTCTAAAAGTGGGTCCGCAAGGTTACTAATTAAAACAAAAACTTGGGGTAAAGGGCATCGTCGAAAATTGCCCCAGAACCAACAAACATTTGACCCATGCCATAATTATTTATCTTTATTATTAAAATAATGGCAAATATCCGTATCTAACGGACAATTTGCAATCTAAAACGAATATTTCAAAGTATTGTAAGTACTTATATCGAAGTCGCCGACATCTTTACTGAATGTCAACACACAATATAACCTCATACGTATTAATGGCTACTGAATTATAACCTCAAAATCTAATACTTTTTGTGCAATATTGCGATTTCCCCGCTTGTCCGTTTAATAATAATTGCTCTAAGTGTATTTATGGGTAATTAGAAATCATACAAGTATTTTTTCATTGCTGTTGGTTCTGGGGCAAATCATGTATGGGCGCAGAACAATGTCCTTTCATAGCAAACGGCAACTCTGCGACTGTCAGAAAGTCTCATTTTACTTGTTGATAAAGTTAGTTTGTGGCCGCGGGTCAAAAGATCCTTGTCGGGCTGTAAAGTCTGTAAGTCAAAACAAATGACAAAAAATTACAATAATAAAAACAAAGAAGTTGCTCAAAGAAGTCTGCAGTCTGTGAATATGTCCTTGACCGCACCCGCCATAACATCAGATTTGATAGACCACAAATCCTCGTGAAAGTACACCGATTCCTACCAAGGATGGTTCGCGAGGCTATTGAAATTAAAATACATCCTAATTTCAATAGAGAAGATGGCTGGGTGCTTCCATCGACTTGGGATCCGGTAATTATTATAATCAAATCCAAAACCAAGCATAACACTGCAAGATCTCAAGACACCGTGAGCTGATTCTGCGTAGATCGGACCAACAAAAATAATTAAGAAGTTTGAGGGTACCCCGGAACAACTATGCCTTTTGGACGTCTACCACCTCCGTCCCTCCCGCGACCATGGGTGCTGCAAAGCACTCGAAACGTCGGGAACTTAAAATCAAAAATAGACTGCGATAAAATCCGAAAAAATAGTTTTATTTCATGTGTAATATTCGCGTAAATCTAAGAACTCGAAGTATCATAAAAACAATTTAAATAAAATATAAATGTAAAAATTCCCAACCTAAGTCAAATTGAATGGAAGACGCGCACCCAGCCAATTACAATGGGCGGCAGCGGTTGCTTAACCGCGGACGAGGCTCGCCCGAAAAGTCACAAATGACGCGAGTGTGATGCAACTGTAAGAAGCCGTATTTATCATCGTCTTGTCTGTACCCGGCTTTCTTTATAGGGCTTTCACAATAGGGTTAACATAAAAATAAATAACAAATGTGAAAAAAAATTACAATTTTAGAAATAATTATAACTAGTGGTCGCCCATAGGTCGATATTCGACCTAATCTTTCATCTTTGCTGGTTATGTTTGACAATCAGTAAGACTATAGACAGATAATATTAAAGACAAACATCAATTTGACGTGTATTGTGTCAAATACATGGTAGTGTGTGTAATGTTTTTTTCATTGTTTTTTAATGTATGTTTTATACATAATTTAAAAAAATATTAACATTTTGCACTCCTTCTCTATATAAACTATAAGTGTGGGAAATTTCATACTCCTCCGTCCGCGCAATTTTCGTGAAAAGGGGTACAAAGTTTTGGCTTCACGTATTAATATATAGATAAGGAAAAAAGTCAAGCCAAAAAAACATCTAAAGAAAACAATGTTTCGTCTATATTTGACATGCGCGGGTTCTGCCACCCAGTGTGCCTGTGTTCACTAACTTTTGGCCAAAGATTTAGGTCTCATGTAATAGTGCCAAGTGCAATAGTGGCCAGTCTATCGCCTTTATATCGGGCACAAGTCAAGAGTCTCCGTAACCGGCGAGCGTGTATGAGACGAACTATGAGAGTGGAGGAAACCAGAGAGGTATGTAAGGAAAGAACCTGTTGGACCTCTGTACTCTGTGCCTACCCCGCAAGGAATCTGGCGTGATGATACATATAGATAGATAGAAAATTCCAGACTCCGGGCTGATATTGGAAATTTATGGTATATACTATTTATCGGATAAAAAAAAGACTGTTTTTACTTGAATCCTGGGATTTGAGTCCAGGACTTCGTGACTACGCCGTGAATGTATTTATCTATACTAATATTATAAAGAGGAAAGATTTGTATGTTTGTATCGAATAAACTTAAAACAACTGGACCGATTTCAAAAATTCTTTCACCATCAGAAAGCTACCTTATCCAGAAGTAACATAGGCTATATAACATAGACCCGGTAGGTGGCGCTGTTGTCGACCGGGTACAAAGTCGCGGGAAACTGCTAGTTTTGTATAAACCGTGTATTAAAAAAAACTAATTTGAATATTTTGGTATTTCATTGTGTCGGCTTGATTCAGTGGTTAAGAGCTTAAGCTGCTCCGTCCATTAAATCCAGTAGTTGCGGGTTGTTTTCACTCTCCATTCAAAGAGTTGTATTCAAATATTTCTATATGTGAATTTCGTGTTTGTAAACGCATCGACGACACAGGAATCATTCCGAGTACGGGGCTACGTTTTGAAAAGAAAAAAAAAATGTATGAAAAATGTCAGAAGAATGAATGACAAAACAGATATACAATGCGAAAGTGGAAGGATGTAGGTACCGGGGAAGACCTAGACTTTCTTACCATGACCCAGTAGACCCGAGTCTTATCTGAAGGACAAGTCAAGAGTCTCCGTAACCGGCGAGCGTGTATGAGACGAACTATGAGAGTGGAAGCCAGAGAGGTATGTAAAGGAAGACCCTGTTGGAACTCTGTACTCTCTGCCTACGCCGCAAGGGATCTGACGTGATAATATAACAATAGGAACATGTCATGTACAATAAAAAACAAAATAATATTATAAAACATATTATAATAGTACGTTATGGCATTACACTAATTTTAAGTGTATTTTGTATGGCTTTACACTGATTTTAAGTGTGTATTTTGTATGGCTTTAATTCGACTCCCCGATGAACTTGATGAAAATGATGATAATGAAATTGATGAAGTACCCCCCCCCCCCCCCCTGGATAGTAAAGCGATGGATACTTTACACATCAATTGCGACGGCCGTTTTGAGGGAAATCGAAAAGGAATTTTTCTATCACTTTGTTTCAATTACCTTCACTCATGCACATATAAGAATACGTAATGGTTAATATTCCTCCGACATTACACATTATTATTCGAAAAAACACAATTTTTGGTAATTATGACAAATTGACAACATCACTCTTCGACTATCCCAACTCCCAAAATAATATTAAAGAGTACCAGTGGTTTTATAACTACTATTTCTGCGGTGACAACCCTACATTTAATAATGAACAAAGATTTATGGAAACTTGTGCGCCTCTGCTGACCCACTTGGGAGCATCTGTTACAATGCATTACGTATTATACACTTAACTTAATCTTTTTTATTATTACTGTATTGTTATTATAATCTGCCTTGTTGGTATATTGGCAAACCGCATCACGAGGTCCTGGGTTCAAATCCTAGGTCGGACAAATGTACTTTTTCTAACTAAAACTTCCCAGTATGAGTCCGGAGTCTGGAATTGTGTCCGGTATATGGCAATACATGGGACCTAGCATCGTCGGCGAAAGGTGGGTGTAATCAGTACACCTCTGCCACCCGCGCTTGGGGTATATAGGCCACGATTTAGCGCAGAGGTTTAGGGAGGGAGCGCTCCGCCCACTGCGTCTAATAGTCGCGGGTTCGATTCCCGCACGGGACAAATCTTTTTGTGATCCACAGTTATTTGTTCCGGTCTGGGTATTTGTGTATGTGAATTTTCATGTTTGTAAACGCACCCACGACACAGGAATAAATCCTAGTGTGGGGCTACGTTATAAAAAAAAATTAAAAAAAACTAAAACTATTATTATAAATTGAAGATAGTATCGGTGTAAAGATGTGGTTTGGGAATAAAGAAAGAATGTTGGATGAAAGAATGACAAAACAGCTACACAATGCGAAAGCGGAAGGATGCAGGTTCCGGGGGAGACCTAGACTATCTCACCATGACCAAATAGACCGTGTCTTATCTGAAGGGCAAGTCAAGAGTCTCCGTAACCGGCGAGCGTGTATGAGACGAACTATGAGAGTGGAGAAAGCGAGAGAGGTCTGCAAGGTAAGAACCTGTTGGCACTCTGTACTCTGCCTGCCCCGCAAGAAATCTGGCGTGATGACATAGATAGTTACATGTATAAATATGTTGTATTATTTACTCGTGGTGTCTGCGTATATGAAATAAATGTCGAAATATCACAACTGTGTTATTGGCCAACAGATAAAAGTATTGCAAATTCACAATAAGCCATATACTTTCGTAATTTTATGACTATTCTAAGTGACATCTTTGCCTAGGTGACGTAGGCCGGTCCGATCCAATGAACGGACGGTCGCGGGTATGAGCCCCGCACGGAACAAATGAATGTTTTTCTATCTATCTCTCTCAATCTATATCATCACGCCAGATCCCTTACGGGGTAGGCAGAGAGTACAGAGTTCCAACGGGTTATTTCCTTACATACCTCTCTGGCTTCCACTCTCATAGTTCGTCTCATACACGCTCGCCGGTTACGGAGACTCCTGACTTGTCCTTCAGATAAGACCCGGTCTATTTGGTCATGGTAAGATAGTCTAAGTCTTCCCCGGCACCTACATCCTTCCACTTTCGCATTGTATATCAGTTTTGTCATTCTTTCTTCGGACATTCTTTCTATATGCCCGAACCAACGGAGGATACCCTTTCTCATCTTTACACCGATACTGTCTTATATACCTATTTGCTTTCTTACTACGCTGTTGCGAATACGGTCGGTCAGCTTCACTCCGCACATCTTCCGCAGAGCTCGCATTTCCACCGCATTTATCTTACTTTCATTCTCCTTCTTACATACCCAGCTCTCGCTGCCATATAACAGCGTTGGGACAAGCACTCCGTTATGTATGGCCAGCTGCGCCTTTCGGCTTAAGTGCCGGCTCCCAAGTAGCTTTCCCATCGCGCCATTCTCTCTGTTCCCTGCACTTACTCTTCTCTCTATGTCAGCGGTGTATTTTCCATCCTTACTGAATGCGCATCCAAGATATACAAACTCATTCACTTGCTCCAGCACAGCGTTCCCAACCACAATCCTTGCATTCGTTCTGGTTTCTTCCCATTCAAAAACCATAATTTTGGTTTGTGATTGTTTTTGTTTGGGCAATTGTTCGCTAAGACTAATTAAACACTGAAGGTGCTGCCGCGATAACATGTTTTTGTACTCCTTGCAATATTGATAAATTCAAATCAGTTTTGTATAAATTTTTAAATGAAAAATGTTATTATGTCTTAACGGATTATCTGACCGACGTGAATAATAGATAAGGTACCGGGGAAGTACTAGACTGGATAGTTTTACCATGACCAAATGGACTGGATCTTATCTGAAGGATAAGTCAAGAGTCTCCGTAATCGGCGAGCGTGTATGAGACGAACTATGAGAGTGGAGGAAGCCAGAGAGGTATGTTAGGAAAGAACCTGTTGGAACTCTGTACTCTCTGCCTACCCCGCAAGGGAACTGGCGTGATGATATAGATAGATAGATAGATAAATAGTATAGTCGGTATATAATCGTAATAGTTTATATAATATTCATCATCATCATTATATTAATACGTGAAGCAAAAGCTTTGTACCCCTTTTTACGAAAATTGCGCGGACGGAGGAGTATGAAATTTCCCACACTTATTGTTTATATAGAGAAGTGCAGAAAAAAACATTACAGACACTACCATGTATTTGACACACACGCATATATACTCTTTTGTTTATTGTTAAAGTCTGTGGTCAAATTGAGAATAGACTATGGCCGAAACCCTCTCAGTTTGAGAGGAGGCCCGGGCCCAACGGTGGGACAGTTTCTTAACAGGCCTAATATTAATATTATATAGGTTTTTTTTTAGAAAATGATAAAATTTGTGTTTGGACATACGTCGTTTATTTCCGAGCGCGCGCTCAATATATCCATCCCTTATTATTCATTTGTAAAGTAATTGCATCACTGTCACTCTTCTGGTCGATAAATGGTAGGCCCTTAACATCAACTTTAATGCAGGTGAGGAAACAGTAAAGGAGATCATTATAATATTAGCCCTGTTTAGAAACCGTCCCACCGTAGGGCACGGACCTCCTCTCAAACTGAGAGGGTTTAGGCCATAGTCCACAACGCTGGCCCAGTGCAGGTCGGCGAACTTCACACACCTTCGAGAAACTCTTAGGCATGCAGATTTTCTCACGATGTTTTCCTTCACCGTTAAAGCAAGTGATAAATAATTTTTAATACGCACATGCTTTCGAAAAGTGCCTGGGTTTGAACCCGAGACCTCTGACTTTGCAGTCTTAACGGTTTAACCACTAAGCTATCACTGATTTTCTGCTGATCATTATATCAGCCTATATTTGTCCACTGCTGAACATAGGTCTCCCCAATCGCTCTCCAGCGCAGCCGGTCCGATGCCACCTGCATCCAACGACTTCCTGCGATCCTCACAAGATCGTCGGCCCATCTGGCAGGTGGCCGTCCCACGCTTCGCTTGCCAATACGTAGTCTTCACTTTAGAATCTTTCAGCCCCACTGCCCGTCCGATCGTCGCGCTGTGTGGCCCGCCCATTGCCAAAGGAGAAACTCCGAGAAATTCCCCGTTCACTGTATCGAGAAGTCAATGATTCGATTCCCATTCGAGACGATTTTTGTTTCACTCATAAATGTTTATTTCGTTCTGTGTGTTTGTGTATGTAAATTTCATTGTAAACGCACCCACGATACAGGAATGTATCCCAGTGTTTTCATGTGTGTGTGATCTACGCTGTTGGCCGCGGGGCCTTCACAGCTTCACCGGGCAAGAGGGCGAGCGTGCAACCACTACGCTCGAGCCAGAAGGGCAGGGGGGCAACTAGCTGCAGGACTCCTCAAGGAGAAACGGCCTCGGCTTGGGCAGTCGCTATGGAAGATGGCGTACACTAGGTGTATCGCCGTGCTGCTTTGTCCGACCGGCGGGATTCTTAGAGATCGCTATCGAAGTTGTTTGAATCTTTATGCACGATTTGCATCCCAAAGGAGGGGGATAAGGGCATAGATAGGGCCGGTGAGAATACGCCACGGAAAGGGTTTGTGTGATTGAATGAGTTCGAGAAGAAGCGGGTCTTCCCCTGGTTAATATAATGGAGAATAGGTTTAAGACCGAGATCGGATTTAGACATTTACATATCGCATCTCCGCTCAAATAGTGTCACAACGCAAAATTGTTTCTTTTTTTTATCATTTCAAGTTACTTAACCTGCAACTTGCGGAAAAACGCGAAAACGCTCAAAACGCCGTAACGCCCGAGAGTAAAATAGGTGTAAAGAAATTAAAAAACCGTTTGTAGCAAAATAGATTTTTAGTATATACAATGCGAAAGTGGAAGGATGTAGGTGCCGGGGAAGACCTAGACTATCTTACCATGACCAAATAGACCGTGTCTTAGTTGAAGGGCAAGTCAAGAGTCTCCGTAACCGGCGAGTGTGTATGAGACGAACTATGAGAGTGGAGGAAGCCAGAGAGGTATGTAAGGAAAGAACCTGTTGGAACTCTGTACTCTCTGCCTACCCCGCGAGGGAGCTGGCGTGATGATATAGATAGATAGATTTTTAGTGAGGACAACAAAAAAATACTATTATGGAGTTATGACGCTATTTGAACGCAGGTGAGATTTATTGTCATCCGATAAAAGGGTGTTCTCTAAAACAAAAAAAAGTAGTAACGTTCCTCAAGTTAGGGAAACGCCGGGCAGTGTTTAGAATATGTAATAGTTATTTTAGGAAACTACGTTGTACGCATACGTAATAAAGTTTATTTTCGTATGTCTGGCCGTGACGTAAGAGTTAAATTATGTTAAAGGTTTACCTCTACTGTACGCGTTCGCGAACATTCGGCTATTAAAATTCGGGCAGAGTGAAAATCAGGAATACATTGATGACTTTTTCATTGGATGACGAGATTTTGGGTTCGTATCCTCGGAAAAAGTAGAGTTCTCTCTCTCTCTCTATCTCGATATTTATGATCACGCCAGATACCTAGCTGGGTAGGGAGAGAGTACAGAGTTCCAACAGGTTCTTTCCTTACCTACCTCTCTGGCTTCCTCCACTCTCATAGTTCGTCTCATACACGCTCGCCGGTTACGGAGACTTCACTTGCCCTTCAGGCTTCTTACCTGCTATGACCTATCGTGACGCGTTACCATATCTGCGTGAAATGATTGTGGAATGGTGTTCTGTACGCTACTCTAGTTTCTTTTTGAAAAAGAAACCTAGCCCCTCATTAGGATTTATTCCTGTGTCGTGGGTGCGTTTACAAATATGAAAATTCACATACACAAATACCCAGACCGAGACAAATAATTATGGGTCACACAAACGTTTGTCCCGTGCGGGAATCGAACCCGCGACTAATCGACGCATTGCTTAAGAACTTAACCGCTCCGCGGTTAAGTTCTTAAGCAATGCCCCAAATCGTTCTTTTTTAATTTTTATTACCAGTAGGAATTTGATACATCACCTGGGCTTTCGGTCCAGGACTCCTTAAATTACAGGGTGTATAGGTTTGGTCATGCTCACTATAATGTTTGATAGCCTAGTGGTTAGACCGTTGGACTGCAAAGTCAAAGGTCTCGGGTTCAAACCCAGGCACGCACCTCAGTCTTTTTGAAAGCATGTGCGTATTAAAAATTAATTATCACTTGCTTTAACGGTGAAGGAAAACATCGTGAGGAAACCTGCATGCCTAAGAGCTTGTCAAAGGTGTGTGAAGTTCGCCAACCCGCACTGGGCCAGTGTGGTGTACTGTGGCCTAAACCCTCTCAGTTTGAGAGCAGGCCCGTGCACAATGGTGGGACAGTTTCTTAACAGGGCTATTATTATACTATAATGTTTTTACTTGCGGTGGGTCTGTCGCGGGTCACTCCCTTCCCACTAATATGGTCGAGGGGAGTGATGGCTGTTCCAGCAGTCATACTCGTAATCGCACTGCGTGTGGGAACTGCTCCATCAGGAATCCTCTAGACATCCTTTATAAATAACATGATTAGTCTCATATCTCGGTCGTAAGACATCACACTGGAGCTACATCGTAAACTGTTTAATTGTAACCTAAACATTGTATCCACACAATATGATTGAAAAAAAGAGAAAGAGAAGTAAATAAAAAAGACAAGCCCGCTGAGATTTTTCGCCGGATCTTCTCAGTGGAGGCCGCATTCCGATGCGGTGGTTAAACAAAAATGTAAATTGATTATTTGTAAGCGCCCCCGCAGGATTTATACATAATTTGAAGGGCGTATACAAAATAAATTATTTGAGTGTGTGTATGTATGTGTGTGTGTGTGTGTGAATGATTTACGCTGTTGGCCGCGGGGCCTTTACAACTTCACCGGACAAAAGGGCGAGCGTGCAACCACTACGCTCGAGCCAGAAGGGCAAGGGGGCAACTAGCTGGCGGGCGTCTCAAGGAGGAACGGCCTCGGCTTGGGCAGTCGCTATGGGGGAGGGCGTATACTAGGTGTCTCGCCGTGGTGCTCTGCACCGGCCGGCGGGCAAGGGATTCTTCGACCTCGCCGGCGAGGTCGGTGTCTGATCCTGAAATTATTAGAGTTTGTGTTTGAGTTTGTAGAGAACAAGAGCCCTTGCAAGACGGGGTCTTAATTTTTTTTTTTTTTTTTTAAACGTAGCCCCACACTAGGATTTTTTCCTGTGTCGTGGGTGCGTTTACAAACATGAAAATTCACATACACAAATACCCAGACCGGAACAAATAATTGTGGATCACACAAAGATTTGTCCCGTGCGTGACTCGAACCCGCGACTATTAGACGCAGTGGGCAGAGCGGCTTAAGCTCTTAATTCGAATTAGTTTCTTCCCTGTCACTCATTAGGTGTATGCTGACCTTTATGAAGACGCAATACAAAAAGTACCTTTTGTTATTTCCTGAGATTAAGTTGAAGATATTTATTTATATGTACATAATTTGATCTTTTGACTTTGTTAGATATAGATGTGGCAACACAGAATTATTGTTCTAGACTCCGCATCGCCGATACTACTGTACTTCGGGCATGTTAAGCCGTTAGTCCCTCTCCATTCCGATCTCGGTCTGAAACCTATTCGCGCCTTTATTAAAAAGGCGACAATCCGATATTCGGCGAAAGCGTCCAATTATAGAAATCAGCTAATCGTTACCGCCGCCTCCTATCAGCCGCTACCCGCCGTCCGCGGCATGTTCTCACCGACCCTCCCGATGCACTTACGTCCCTACGACACCGATCTCGCCGGCGATGTCGAAGAATCCCTCGCCCGCAGGCCGGTGCAGAGCACCACAGCGAGACACCTAGTATACGCCCTCCCCCATAGCGACTGCCCAAGCCGAAGCCGTTCCTCCTTGAACCACCCTTGAGCAAGTCGCCCCCTTGCCCTTCTGACTCAAGCGTAGTGGTTGCACGCTGGCCCTCTTGTCCGGTGAAGGTGTAAAGGCCCCGCGGCCAACAGCGTAGATCATTTTCACACACACACACACATGCCGTTAGTCCAGGTTACCACTTAATGTGGTAGTCGTTAAGCCAAATTGGCTGCTTGCTAAGTCCCACCAGCAGGTGTCCACGCACCTGCCTCGCCCGCCCCGCACTGGCTCCGCGTGCTGGAGTATGACCTGATCGCTCTCACTTCGGTTAGTGATAGAAGGCCTTCGTCCAACAGTGGGATGGCGGATAAACGGATTTATGAAAACATCTATAAATAAATAAATATTGTTATACTAGCAGTTTTGTGTGTGATTCCGCGTTTATATCTGCCTCGTTGGTCTAGTGGCAAAGCGCATCGTTTGGTGATTACGAGATATGGCAATAAGCTCGCCCCCTATTACATGGGACCTAAGATCGTCTGCGAAAAGTGGGTGTTCTAAGTACACCTCTGCCACCCCCGCTTTGGGAATACAGGCGTGACGGTGTTTTTTTGTTTTTATTTTTCATGTTTATAAATGCACTCACGACACAGAAATACATACTTGTATCGGAATATAATAGAAAGATATGATATTAATTTCAATTTAAAAAAAGACCTTTTTAGAAACTAGCTTTTATGGCAAATACATAACGAAGATATCTTGCTTAGGTCACTTCCTTCTGGCTCCATCATCAGATCTTGGATTCCACCCGAGTCTAAAGTTCTCGTCAAGACAAATCTAACGAGCCCAAACACGGCGGGGTTATATCGAGTTGTTGGGTGGTTCCATTGACTAATTTTCGGCTTCACCATCAGACCCTGAACACTATCTGGTTGTATAGTACTTGTCAATACCAATGTAACAAGCCTAAACACGATGGGGCTACGTTGTATAATTCACATGTTTCTATGGCTACCTTCCGATTCCATCGTCAGACCAGCTCCATGGTACCATATCATTGCGTTGTCACCGAACTTACATACGTATACCAAATTTCAACTCAATTGGATACCCGCAAGTGCTTGAAGAATGGATCACAAGATTTGAACCGGAAAGACAGACAGACATACAGACAGATATTGGAATTTAAATAAAAGTTTGTTAAAAGAATGTTAATCCGTTCAGTAGTTTTTGCGTGAAAGAGTCACAAACGTACATCTTCTCAAAAGTTAATGCGAGAAGTCGAAGAGTGATGTTGTCAATTTGTCTTAATTTCCAAAACTTGTGTTATTTGTACTAATATTATAAAGAGGTAAAGTTTGTGAGTTTGGATGTTCGGGGTAATCTCCGGCACTACTGATCCAATTTAATGATTCTTTTACCATTGGAAAGCTACCTTATCCAGAAGTAACATAGGCTATATAACATACTCCCGGTAGGTGGTGCTGTTGTCGACCGAGTAGGAAGTCGCGGGAAACTGCTAGTTTCGAATAATAATGTGTAATGTTGGTGGAATATTAACCATTATGTATTCTTATGTGTGCATGAGTAAAGGACAATTACCTTTTTATTACTAAGTGACAAAACGTGCCTTTTCGATTTCCCTCAAAACGGCCGTTGCAATTGGTATGTAAAGTATCCATCGCTTTACTATCCAGGGTGGGGTACTTTATCAATTTCGTTATCATCATGTTCATCATGTTCATCAAGTTCATCAGGTAGTTGAATTTATTTAAACAAACACGATTATGCATCTCACGGGACACTGGCAAAATGCACTTAAAATTAGTGTGAAGCCATGACTTAAAGAAAAAGTACATCCATCCACCCACACAAGTTTTAACTGTTATTATCGAAGCGGAAGCTCATGGACTCTCCTCATAGTCACTTACGACGCATAGACCTGGTCTTTGAGAATCTCACAGAAGTCCACACTCGCAGTTTCCCAGCGTAACATGGAGCGCAGTATTCTAGGTATTAAACTTACCAATCACGTCAAAAATACTGTACTGCGCTCCATGACACAAATAGCAGATGTGGGCCAAAAGCTGCCAAGCTAAAATGGGATTGAGCTGGTCATGTCTGTCGCATGCCTGACACATCTTGGGCTAAAATAATCACCAAATGGGTTCCTCCCAATTTTAAACGGCGTCGCAGCAGGCCCAGTAGGAGATGGCGGGACGAACTGGATGCCTTTAAAAACGATTGGCGCTCAATAGCCCTAAATAGAGTAGAGTGGAAGAGATGGAGGGAGGCCTTTGCCCAGCAGTGGGACACTGTAGGCTAACTAATCTATCTATCTATATCATCATGCCAGATCCCTTGCGGGGTAGGCAGAGAGTACAGAGTTCCAACAGGTTCTTTCGTTACATACCTCTCTGGCTTCCACTCTCATAGTTGGTCTCATACACGCGCGCCGGTTACGGAGGCTCTTGATATGTCCATCAGATAAGACTCGGTCTATTTGGCCATGGTAAGATAGTCTAGGTCTTCCCCGGTACCTACATCCTTCCACTTTCGCATTGTATATCTGTTTTGTCATTCTTACTAATAATAATAATGTTAGTAGGAGTATACTATATGATCGGCCGTCGCGTCTATCCGCCGTTATAACTACGGCTGCGCTCACGCATCCTTCACCTTTGCCATACAAATTTATTCGAGCCTCATATTTATGTACTGCGCAACTTAACATGTGTTTTACATAACTAATGGTTAGTTGTTCCGGATAGTGGCTAAGATTATACATATATACTCATCCGTCGGGAGGTAGAAAGAGATACATATATCTATCTATAAATGATCAGCTTTCTTGCGGGGTAGGCAGAGAGTACAGAGTTCCAACAGATTCCCTTCTTACAGACTTCTCTCGCCTCCTCTATTTTAAAGGTTTGGTCAAAAAGCCGGCGGAGCGCGACGGGAGCGTGACAGAATCGCGAGTCGCGCCGAGCGGCGCTGCGCTGTGTGGCGTCTCCCACACATTTCAGTACATTACAACTCCCCAAGCCGCGCCACCGTCGCGCTGCATCGGCTAAGTGACTAAACCTTTATAGTTCGTCGCGTTCGCGGGGTAGGCAGAGATTACAGAGTTCCAACAGGTTCTTTCCTTACATACCTCTATGGCTTCCTCGACTCTCATAGTTCGTCTCATACACGCTTGCCGGTTACGAAGACTCTTGATTTTTCCTTCAGATAAGACTCGGTTTATTTGGCCGTGGTAAGATAGTCTAGGTCTTCCCCGGTACCTGCATCCTTCCACTTTCACATTGTATATCTGTTTTGTCATTGTTTCCTCTGGCATTCTTTCTATATGCCCGAACCAACGGAGCATGCCCTAAAGTTGCACTTTCTCATCTTTACTATCTTACTTACTACTTACTATCTTTCATACCCACTCGCTTTCTTACTACGCTGTTGCTAATGCGGTCGGTCAGCTTCACTCCGCACATCTTCCGCAGAGCTCGAATTTCTACCGCATTTATCCTACTTTCATTCTCCTTACATATCCAGCTCTCGCTACCATATAACAACGTTGAGACAAGAACTCCGTTATGTATAGCCAGCTGCGCCTTATGGCTTAAGTGCCGGCTCCCAAGTAGCTTTCCCATCGCACCATTCACTCTGTTCCATGCATTCACTCTGTTCCATGCATTTAAAAAATCGACGCACTATATCCGATTTATCATTTCTATTCAAACTAGTTTACAACGAGATTGACTCCCCGGACCTACTCAGCATGATTCGCATCAATGTTCCTTCCAGGGTACCACGTTATCCCTCTCAACCACTAGCGGGTCCCCGGGTCAGCGAACAAATCTAGGCAAAAATTAACCAGTAGCCAGATTAACCCACGCTTTTAATGAAATATCCCGTGACTCTAAAGGCATAGATATCTTTATTAATAAGCGGTCAGTTCAAGGGCCTTGTCCTGAATCAAATTAATAATGTAACTGAACATAATATTAATCGTGACATAATTATATAATCTATCTGTCTATCTATCTATATCATCACGCCGGATCCCTTGCGAGGTAGGCAGAGAGCACAGAGTACCAACAGGTTCTTTCCTTACATACCTCTCTGGCTTCCTTCACTTTCATAGTTCGTCTCATACACGCTTGCCGGTTACGAAGACTCCTGACTTGTCCTTCAGATAAGACCCGGTCTATAATAATTATATAATAATTGTAATAAAATAAAATAAATAGAATGATTTAATGGTTAATAAAATATTCTGTTACTTTATAACTTGTAAAATTAATATTATCAACAAAAATCACTGAATAATTTCAATCAATCAGCCTATCGCAGTCCAGTGCTGGACATAGGCCTCTCCCAACACGCGCCATTGCACACGGTCCTCCGCCTTCCGCATCCAGTCTGTCCCAGCGTCCTTTTTGAGGTCGTCGGCCCATCTAGCTGGGGGCCGTCCTACCTTACGCTTACCAGGTCGCGGTCTCCACTCTAGGACACGCTTGCTCCATCGACCGTCGGTCCTTCTGCAGATGTGACCAGCCCATTGCCACTTTAGCTTACTCAATAATTTGTTTTTAGGTATTTTTTTTATTTAATTACTTTGTATTTAATCATACTACATCGCATGCTGTGGTTTTCTATAATTAGAGAATCTTGTAGATTAATGTCCTTATGTTATTAGCTTCAAGCATGTGACATGTGTTCTTTGTTGAGGACCCATATTAATAAATAGGCAGCGGTGTACTGAGTACACCCACGTTTTGCCGACGATGTTAGGTCCCATGTAATAGGGGGCGAGCCTAATGCCATATACCGGACACAATTCCAGACTCCGGACTCATACAGGGAATGTTTTTGTTAGAAAAACTACATTTGTCCGACCTACGATTTGAACCCAGGACCTCGTGATCACAAAGCGATGCGCTTTGCCACCAGACCAACGAGGCAGTCATTATTTATTACCGGGATTTATACATAGGATTTTTTTTTATCCCGGAAGTATGTACGGTTCCTGACTATTATAGTCAACGCGGACGCAGTCACGGCCAGAAACTAGTGTTCTAATAAAGGTGTCTGAAATCTTGCGTTATACAGCGGATATCCGCATATTAACATTTAAAATCTAATCAATAATGTGCGAGTTGAGGTGCGCACGAGTTGCGTACGTGTCCCCGCGGCCTTGTGCGCGGGAATATTGATGCGCTTGCGACACCGGGCCTTGACCCTAGGTTAGGCACCGACGACCAGGGCTACCGACGCCGAAGCAGGGGTTTTTCTAAGCAAGATACTTAGAAATCCCCGCCATCGTAAAAGAACGGCGTTATAACGTTTGACGGACGATTTTGCGCAGTGGTTAAGAGCTTAGCCGCCCCGCCCACTGTGTCTAATAGTCGCGGGTCCGATTCCCGCACGGGACAAATCTTTGGGTGATCCACAATTATTTGTTCCGGTCTGGGTATATTTGTGTATGTGTTTATTCATGTCTGTAAACGCACCCACGACACAGGAATAAATCCTAGTGTAGTGCTACGTTAAAAAAAAACTCAAATCCCCAAATTCTTATTCATTCATTTCAACTCAAGAAAGAAATGAATGAATAAGAATCAGGATGTTTTTATTCGTGTAAACCATTATAGTATTTATGAATCGTCAGAAAAGTAACAAAGACTTTACCACCCCATCGGATTGTCATTTCTGCGGAGAAGGAAAAAAAAACTCCACGGTTACTCGGTTGTTATAATATTTTTTTTTTATTTTTCCGTCTACGTTTTGTTGTGGGGTATAGGGGACAACAATGTAGGCTGGTCTATAGAACCATTAGGTAGGTCTAAATTATTTAAAAAAATGTACTATTCATGAGAATAGCCACATGGTTTCCTCGTGGCGTTGTAAATCCCATAAAATTCCGGGTGTAAACACAGACTGGAATTTAAATCCCTAAAAATGCCTGGCACCACAGAGAGACCCCACACGTTTCCGCACTCAAGAAAGAGTGGCGTTATAAATTCGCGTAAATTCTTGCCCTCAAAGAAAGGCTGTGGCATTAAAAATCCCCAATCAACTTTCACCTCAAGAAAAACGCGTTGTAAATACCAAAAAGTCTTTGCCATCGTAGAAAGGCATCGTATAGTAGCATTACAAATCCCCTCTCCATATTTTATTTATTTTTATATATATATATATATATATATATATATATATACGTAACCGGCGAACGTGTATGAGACGAACTATGAGAGTCGAAGAAGCCAGAGAGGTATGTAAGAAAAGAACCTGTTGGAACTCTGTACTCTCTGCCTACCCCGCAAGGGATCTGGCGTGAGGTTATAGATAGATAGATAGATATATATAAAATATACTTCAGCCACTAACGTCCCATTGTTGGGCAAAGGCCTCCCTCCACTGAGTCCATTCGGTTCTGTTCTCGGCTTTTAAATGCCAGTCTTCCAGGAATGAGTCCAGCTCGTCCCGCCATCTTCGTCTGGGCCTGCCGCGATGTCATTTAGTGGGACCCAGTTGGTAATTATTTTTGCCCAAGCTGTATTAGACATGCGGCAGATGTGGCCAGCCCAGTTCCATTTTAACGTTGTAAATACCAAAAAAGTCTTCGCCATCGTAGAAAGGCATCATATAGCATTACAAATCCCCCCTCCATATATTATTTTAATCTTTTAAAATGTTAGCAAATATAAAAAAAACACCGTCACCCCTATATTCCCCTAGCGGTGATGGCAGAGATGTACTGAATACACCCACTATTCGCCGATAATATTTGGTCCCATGTAATAGGTGGCGAGCCTGTTGCCATATACCAGGCACAATTCAAGACTCCGGACTCTACTGGGAATTTTTCGTCAGAATAAACTTCATTTGTCCGCGTTACACAAAGCGATGCGCTTTGCCACTAGATCAACGAGGTGGTCTTTTAGAATGTTCTTTTTGGTGTATGTGCAAATGATCTACGCTATTGGCTAAGAGGTACAGCTTCGCCGGGCAAGAAGGTGTGGTGTAAGCGTGCTACAACTTCGTCCCAGCCGTATACAATGTTCTATGGTGGCCGAAGATAAATGTTTTTCTCTATGGTGGCAGCCCGTGTGAACTTGACTCGCTGGCCAAATGTCAACAGTTCTTGTTTACATAACTCCACGGAATGTTGTTAAAAACATAACGAAGGCTGTACCTGGTTAATTAATGATCCTCGGAATATTAATTAGTTTGGGTAATTCGGCCATCGTTAAAAATACTTCGAACACTCCCTAACTGTAGCATCATGCCAGATCCCGTGCGTTGTAGGCAGAGAGTACTGTTTTCCAACAGGTTCTTTTTGCCATAATTATTACTGGAATCAAACATGAGAATCACAAATAGGTCCTGTTAATATTTTTTCGTATCCGTGGTGCTTTTCAACTGGGCTTATCCTAGTTGTAAAGCAAAGGAGGGAGGAGGAATTTTATTTTTCCTACTCCTGTTTTTCTTTCTAATTAAATTTGTTGCGGGTTCCAAGGCAATTAAAGCGCTTCTCGGGACACCCCAAGGTTCAAAC
Source organism: Phalera bucephala (assembly GCA_905147815.2). NCBI lineage: Eukaryota > Metazoa > Arthropoda > Insecta > Lepidoptera > Notodontidae > Phalera > Phalera bucephala. The sequence goes on along the minus strand of LR990637.1, from coordinate 11,736,749 downwards.
CTTGATGTCATCTGAGAAGAGCATTGGGGATCCCGGCTTACAGGAGGTAAAATGGTGGGAATGTGAGGCGGACTTAGGTTCCTTCCTTACAGACCTCTCTGGCTTCCTCCACTCTCATGGTTCGTCTCATACACGCTCAACGGTTACGAAGACTCTTGACTTCCCTTCAGGCACTGTCTATTTCATAATCATTCTCATAATCATTCTCATAATTCAGCCTGTATCTCCCCTCTGCTGAGTGTAGGCCACTCCTCTTTCACGCCGTTCCTTTCGGTCCTGGGCTAGTCTATACCACAATTTCCTGGCAGTCTTATTTGTTTTCTTTAAACCTCGTAGCCCCACACTTGGATTTATTCCTGTGCCGTGGGTGCGTTTACAAACATGTAAATTCACATATATCAGACCGAAATGAATAATTGTGGGTCACACAAAGATCTGTCCCGTACGGGAATCGAACCCGCGACTATTCGACCCAATGGGCGAAATGCTTAAGCTCTTAACCACTGCGCCAAATCGCGGTCTTCCCTGGTATCTTATACTTTGGTCACTTAATTTTTGAAACCTTCACCGTCAGTCGAAAGATGTCCACTGTTGGACAAAGGTTTCCCTCAAAAGCTCGCAACGACGACCGGCTTTGTGCTGGACGCAGCCAGCGTTTCCCCACGATCTTCACCAGACCTTCAAGTTCCTCTCCATTACTGGAGGTTGGCCGTCAGCTTTGCGTATGTGCCTCTTTCTTGAGCCATACGGAACAACTGCTCAACGCTGGCAAATCCGGTCCACTCCCTAATGTTCCGCAGCCATGATTTCTGCCATCGTCCAACGCGTCTTTTGCCTTCAATTTTGCCCATCATACTCAATTGAAGCAGGTGATATCTATTGTGGAGCAGCACTTGTCCGAGATATCTGATATTTCGCTTTTACACACACTACCATGTATTTGACACAATGCACTCCAAATTGAGAATAGATTAATATTGTTTGTTTTTAATATTATTTGTCTATAGTCTTACTGAATGTCAAACATAACCAGCAAACGATGAAAGAATTTTACAAAAAACATCGTTTAAAGCAGAGTTTTGTATCATTAATTAAATTATCGAAATATGTATGTCAAGTTCAATGGACAGCATTATATTTTGGTTTTTAGTTTCAATAAAAAAAATTAAAAAAAAAAGGTATTCTTTACTTTAATATTTTTTTTATTTCAATTTCATATAATTTGTTTGAAAAAGATAGGCAAATTAATAGTGTATCCTTTGCGAAATCTGTGATTATAGAAGTATAGTCTTTGCCAATAGAACCTTAATAATGTTCAAACTTATAATTTAAATTAATTATGGTCGAATTTCGACCAATGGGCGACCACTAGTTATTATTATTATGCGTAGTTTCGCTCTAAATTTCGTATACACGGAATTCCACCCTCGTAGCACTCTGAGATGTCTCGGCATTATGCTACGTGTATACCATTTCAATGCCACTATTTGTAATTTTATATTATTTGTGTATTGTGTTACTGAATAAACGTTTTTCTGTCGTTTTTACTAGTAAAATTCCTAAAAAGGATAATATTTTTGCCCAACAGTGATGTCCAAATTCGCGGTGCGCGTGGACGCGGCCGTCTCAGCGCTGGGTGGCGGCGCCGGCGCAGGCTTGGACGAGAACGACTTCATAGACGCCTCTAGACTCGTCTACGATGCCGTGCGGGAGATCCGCAGAGCCGTGCTCATGAACAGAGTAAGTTAAACGACGAAACGTAACTAGTAATCATTTTAATTTAAGAAGACCTTTTTAAAAAGAAGCTTTTATAGCAAAAACACAAAGGAGACATCTTGCTTAGTTGAGGAATTCCTAAGTCTTCCTTTCGGCTCCATCAGCAGAGCCTGGACACCATCCGGGTTCAAAGTACTCGTCAAGACAACGAAAGAGTTATATTAAAGATTGGTGATGGGCGATCCCATTGTCCACCTTTCAGCTTTATTATCAGACCCTGAACATCACCAGACCAGCTTCATAGTACCATATTATTGCATTATCATCAATATTACATACCTATGCTAAATTTCAGCTCAATCTGATAACCGCTAAGTAATATATATATATATATATATATATATATATATATATATATATATATATATATATATATATATATATATATATATATATATATATATATATATATACCGCTGATAACCGATAAGTACTTGAAAAATGGATCACAAGATCTTAACTGGAAAGACATACTAAAATTGAGAGGTAAATAAAAGCTTGTAAAAAATACAGCCCCATCAAATATAGAATATAACTTGGTTAATGGTGTCCTAATAACGCAGCTTTGCCAAAAAATTACCAACTGGAACCCACAAAACTGTAGACGACATCGCGACAGGCCCAGACGAAGATGACGGGACGAGCTGGACTCCTTGAAAGACTGGCGTTTAAAGGCCGAAAGCAGAACTGAATTGAAACAGTGAAGGGCAGACCTTTACCCAATAGTGGGACGCAAGTGGCTGATAAAAATAATATTATTCTGACGTATTGCATATGGATTTTATTTTTCACGCAAAGATTTGTCCCGTGCGAAAATCGAACCCGCGACTGCTCGATCCAGTGGGCGAAGCTGGTTAAGCTCTTATCCACTGGATTGGTCCAGTGCCTTCCGCATCAGATAGGTTACCATACCGACATGAAGGCACACGATCGACGCCTTGACAACAATTAAGGAAGACATTGGTCGCTGTGGGAGGGCTGGGAAGAGAATAATAATATGAGAAAAGAAGATCGAAACAAAACTTTCGACGGCATTTATTATTGAGGAGTAGTCAGCGATAAACCCCTGTTTCATCTGATGGAAAGTGACGATTTCGCCACATAGCCAATGCAGCGCGAAGATGACGCGACCTGGGAGTTGTAATGTACTGAAATGTACGGGAGACGACAAACAGCGCAGACACGTTCGGCGCGACGGCAAACATCATGACCCGCCGCTGTCGCGCCCAACGCGATCACAAACAATGCACGGGGGAGCGAGATGCCAATACTCGTGCGAGTGGGACGCTAATGTCGAGCGCGGGTCCGGCCGGCGCGACGTCGCTCCCGCAGTGTCAGTGTGCGCTGCGCTGCCGGCCGCCGACCGAGCGTATCCGAGCGCTTCCCGAGCGCTCCCGCTGGCTGTTTTGAGCAAACCTTAAGTCTATTCTATCCATTTTTCGCCAAAAGATAGCCTGCAGTGGGCGCAGGCCAGTGGTCTCCCCCAAAGATCGCCATGATGGCGTTGTGCTGTACACATCTGTTTATAAGGCAATTTTAATAAAAATAATAAATTCTTTCAGCTAGACATAGACTGACAAAACCAACTTGGCCTAACAAATCTTAGACCACACTTGGTTCAGACCCTTGGGGTCTAAAACCACCAGATATATCCTGATATAATCTTTTTGTAGACGCAGTCTAACAAAAAATGAGACACACTGCTAAGTAACTCAAAAAAGTGACATTAGGCAAAATGTCACAATGATGTCGATATAGAACAGAATACTAGGTTTGAATTATTACTTAGAATGGGGCTTAAACCCGGTCAGCGCTCTGTCGTCTCTTTCTTACCTACAAGATCGGGCAGTAATAGCTGTCCAGCATTAGTTGACGTGTACTCCCTGATCTAGGATGAGGAGGAGCTGGACCCCGAGGATGTGGAGCTGGACGAGCACTACACGCTGGAGACGCGCAGCAAATGTGAGAGGCAATTCGAGTTGCTGTTGCCTTGCCTTGTAGCGTTATGCCTTTGTGACGGAATTGTTATTGTCTGATTTTATATTTTCGTGTGTTGAGAGATATACTAGTAATTTAAATGATGGCCGATTTCCACTAATAAAGGTAATAAGAACAAAAAAAAGTTTGTTAAATTTTACTTAATGTATTTCTGTCTGTTAGAACTCTGTACTTTCTGTAAACCCCACAACGGATCTGGCATGCTGATATAGATATTAATTTAGTTTATATACAATTTCTCTCAATACACGCAAATATAAGATTTTCTAAACGCATGTATTTTAATGTCTAAGTTATGTGATTCATTTCATTTTATTTAACAGGGATTTCATTGGATCATCAGGGATTTATAAAACAATGTGGGGATTTTGTCAGTGTGGGGAGTTTCTGACTGTGTGGGGATTTTGGGAGATTTTTATACTATCGTCGTATTCCCCCTGTTTTCTATTTGAAAGAGCAAATTTCTCAAATGGTGGGGATTTTGGGGGATCTTATTAAAATCGAACTATTTCGCCCCTGTTCAACTTCAAAGCTGATCAGCTATTCTACTTTCCAATAATCGATCAATTTTTAAAATCCCCATAATCCCCCCGTTCACCACCATCGCATGCTAAGTGTGTACGTCTCCGTGTTTGCATGTGTGTTGTGTCGTGACTAACCGGACGCAGACGAGCGACGATCTGGACACCGACACGGAGTTCGAACCCGTCGAGGACATGACCTTGGAGACGAGGAGCCGATGTAAGTTACCAAATACTATAAGCGGCTGTAAATAAGGCACATCAGCTTTAGAGGGAGATAATTGGCTACTTTCGGCCCCGTAGAGCGTCGTCTCTGTCGTTCCTGTGTCGTGGGTGCGTTTACAAACATGAAAATTCACATACACAAATACCCCGACCGGAACAAATAATTGTGGATTACACGAGGATTTGTCCCGTGCGGGAATCGAACCCGGGACTATTAAACACAGTGGGCGGAGCGGCTTTAGCTATTAACCACTGCGCTAAATCGTCCGCCTAAACGTTACATAATGTACTGAGTGACAGAGACGACGCTTTACGAAGCCGAAAATAGTCGATACCTCCCTCTTTAGCCCATGTGCATTATTTACAGCCGGTTAACGTACTTAGTTTACATTCAAGGCAAGGACCAATTAGACTCGTAACGCTGCGGGTTATGATCATTTCATCATCATCATTTTTAACCAGTATCCACCCAGCAATAGGCCTCATAAAAAAACTCAGAGTTGCTCAGCGAGCGATGGAAAGAGCTATGCTCGGCGTTACTCTACGTGATCGAATCAGAAATGAGGAGATTCGTAGAAGAACCAAGGTCACCGACATAGCCTATAGGATTAGTAAGCTGAAGTGGCAATGGGCGGGCCACATAGCGCGAAAATCGGACTGGCGTTGGGGCAGAAAGATTCTAGAGATGAGACCGCGTATTAGCAAGCGCAGCGTGGGACGGCCGCCTACCAGATGGACCGATGATCTTATGAGGATCGCAGGAAATCGTTGGATGCAGGTGGCATCGGGCCGGCTGCGCTGGAGAGCGATTGGGGAGGCCTATTCAGCAGTGGACGAATGCACAGTCTCTTCCATGGCACTCCATTCCCTTCGGTCTTGCGTTCATCCGGTCATCAGTCTATCTTGCGGGTTGTCTTCCTACATTCGATAGCCAATTCGCGGTCTCCACTCAAGCACCTTTTCCCTCATCTGTTGTCCGATCTCCGGCATGTGTCCTGCCCATCTCCACTTTCTTTCCGCTATCACTTGAGCTATGTCGGTAAGTTTTGTTCTTTCCCGGATCAATTTCGATGACTTCGTAAAGTAATCAGAATAACATTATTAATGGAGACCATGAAAGGCGTTTGACAAGGAAAATTTGGTTGTAAATAATTTTCTTAGTCATTGCTTTGTGCGTGAGCTGTCTTGTAAATCCTGGGATTGGAAATAATATAAGCATGTTTGGTTATCTTATTATTTGTCTAAGGGTAACTTTCACCACCCTCCTATAAAGGGCTGGTTAGTTATTTCTCAATTACCGTTACTCGGTAATTCAAAGTAGATAATGTAATCGTCGGATAGATCCCTATCAGCAGTAACCACTCAGAGATAGTAAAATTCGTACTTAGACTTTACTTGCAAGTTTAATTGTCGATTTGTCTACTTGAGAACTTTCCCGAGGGTGGTGAGAGAGGGCCTAAGCATGTCATATACAAGGTGTAACATATTAACGCAATATCTGAAAGAAATTACTTGTTAATCGGCAACTGAATCGATTCTATCTATCTATCTATAACCTCACGCCAGATCCCTTGCGGGGTAGGCAGAGAGTACAGAGTTCCAACAGGTTCTTTCCTTACATACCTCTCTGGCTTCCTCGACTCTCATAGTTCGTCTCATACACGCTCGCCGGTTACGGAGACTCTTGACTTTTCCATCAGATAAGACTCGGTTTATTTGGTCGTGGTAAGATAGTCTAGGTCTTCCCCGGTACCTGCATCCTTCCACTTTCACATTGTATATCTGTTTTGTCATTCTTTCCTCTGGCATTCTTTCTATATGCCCGAACCAACGGAGCATGCCCTTTCTCATCTTTACACCGATACTATCTTTCATACCTACTCGCTGTCTTACTATGCTGTTGCTAATGCGGTCGGTCAGCTTCACTCCGCACATCTTCCGCAGAGCTCGCATTTCTACCGCATTTATCCTACTTTCATTCTCCTTCTTACATACCCAGCTCTTGCTACCATATAACAGCGTTGGGACAAGAACTCCGTTATGTATGGCCAGCTGCGCCTTATGGCTTAAGTGCCGGCTCCCGAGTAGCTTTCCCATCGCACCATTCAATCTGTTCCCTGCACTCACTCTTCTCTCTATGTCAGCGGTGTATTTCCCATCCTTACTGAAGGCGCATCCAAGATATACAAACTCATTCACTTGCTCCAGCACATCGTTACCAACCACAATCCTTATATTCGTTCTGGTTTCTTCCCTTTCAAAAACCATAATCTTGATCTGAATCGATTCAAACTATTTTTAAAGTATATTACTTTTTTTTCAATTATCGAAAAAGATGCTGTTATCGACTCGTTTAGTCCGTTGTAATAAACAAAAGTTATTCGTGATTCAAAGCAACACAACGAGACAAATAACTCAATAAGTACAGGATTTGTGGTTGATTTGAGTATCAAAGTGCTTGGAAAATGATAGATCATCATCGCAGCCTATACTTGTCCTGCTAAACGAAGGCTTCTCCCAACGATCTCTAGCGCAGCCGGTCCGATACCGCTTGCATCCAACGACTTCCTGCGATCCTCACAAGATCGTCGGTGCATCTGGCATGCGGCCGTCCCACGCTACATTTTCCAATACGTGGACTCCACTCTAGAATCTTTCCGTCCCAACGCCCGTCCGATCTTCGCGCTTTGTAGCCGCCCGCCCATTGCCAATTCAGCTTACTCATCCTATGGGCTACGTCCGTGACGTTGGTTCTTGTACAAATCTCCTCAAATGGTAGATGATTCCTTAAAATTGGAGGATTGAATTTGGTATTAAATTTGTAACGCGGTAATCTATTTGGGATGTCTGATGCTTTGTATATGTTACACCTTGTATAACCGTCTGGTTGAATGTAATAGTGTCAATAGATTTAGGGTAACGGCAGAGATAGAATGGGCGGTAACCAATGATATATTATTTGTACTTGACTTATTCCTTTTTTTATCTTAAGATACACCGTCACGCCTATATTCCCCAAGCGTGGATGGCAGAGGTGTACAGAGTACACCCACTTTTCGCCGACGATGTTAGTTTCTATGTAATAAGGGGCGAGCCTATTGCCATATACCGGACACAATTCTAGACTACGGACTCGTACTGGGAAGTTTTCGTTAGAAAAACTGCACTTGTCCGATCTAGGATTTGAACCCAGGACCTCAGGAACCCAACGAGGCAGTCACGGCTTTCTTCTGACATTCTTTATATATGCCCGAACCAACAGAGCATACCCTTTCTAATCTTTACACCGAGTATGAATAAAATATCGATGGCCTGTCGTGATAATGTGACAATTTTGTTTCTCTCTGACAAATAACTCGCAATTTGAGTTTTATAAATTAGGTCCCTGACTGGCTCAAAAGGAGAGTAATATTTTTTTTTCCAGCGAGCGCCCACACCGGCGAGCATGGCGTGGATGAGTATCCTGATATTAGCGGCATCACTAACGCTAGGGTGAGTACCGACATTATATATTTTTAGACATGTATAAATATCTGATTATTTTTTAAATTTTGTACAGATTACAATCATACCATAACAATTTTTAAAATAGTACCGCAGATCTGAATTGTAATCTAAACATATGGAATATCATGATAAGGGGATAATATAATAATAGGAGGGTTTGGGTGATTAGTGATAAAAACGCAAAATGCCAAAACAGCAAAATGTCGGAAACGTAAATTGTCAATTTCGCAAAACGACAAAAACGCCGGTTTTGCAAAATGACAGAATCGCCGGTTTTGCAAAACGACAAAAACGCCGGTTTTGCAAAATGATAGAAACGCCGGTTTTGTAAAATGACAGATTCGCAGAATGACAGACGCAAAAAACAGAATCGAAAGAACGTGAGAAATTACAAAATCACTTCCCTCGACCATATTAGGGGAAAGGAAGTGTCCCGCTAATACTAGCGAATCCTAGTTAACTAGGCACTAACGGGACATAAAATAAAACTGTGAGTGGACGAGAGATTTATTCCGCGGTAATAGATGCAGCCGGTGCATAGCTCGTAGATCTGTCGAGCGTCGTCGGCGTCCGCGTCGAATGGTCGAGGTAGGACTCCCTGCCCCGCGCCCTCGCTTACGGGCTCGTCTGTAGTGGTGGGACCGCGCCGACGCTATCTGAACTCGCAACTACGTTCGCGTTATTTTCAGGCGTTTATATCACACCCTTATTTTATATTTAAGACAAAAGGTAGCCTATGTCGCTTTTTTATTATTTTTAATGAACCTAATTTGTAGCACTGCTGGGCAAAGGTCTCCCCCCTCTTTCCTCAAACGATTTCTATCCCCTGTCAATAATGGCCATTCTGTTTGATACGCACCGAGGTCATTGCGCCAGCCGCCGAGTTATAGGCCTGCCTCGGTGACGATGACCTTGTAGTAGGACCCATTCGATACACAGTTTGGCCCACCTATTTGTGTCCAGTCCACCTATTTCGATTCAGATAACCTGCCCAATTCCATTTTAATTTCGCGGTTTTAACTTTGACGTTTACAATGCGAGTCATGGAACGTAGCACAGTGTTCCGTACTCGATCGATACGTTTTTGAATGAAATCTATGTCTTTGATCATAATCTTTTCAGCAGTTTTGGCATGAAAAGGTAACAGACAGACAGCTAGATAGACAGACAGACAGAGTTACTTTCGAATTTATAATATTCGTATAGATGTATGAACAAAACCTTTTATCAAACGTTACTCTGAATTATTCATGTTTTTTTTCCAGAAAAAAAGTTGTTTCGTAAAAAAATGTACTGAAAAGATAGAAAATCGAGAGTAATCGGCTAACTATCTCATTAAATGCAAAAACAAAAAAAAATATATTCGCTTGGTTGAGGATTTTAACTTTGAAACCGTACAATGAATCTGTCATTATGCGAATTTGTGATAGTGCAAATCTATGATTATGCGCCAAAATAACGCAAATAACTTCCAGAAACTGTACCGTGAATCTGACATTATGCGGATCTGTGATTATGTACCCAAAACGCAAATAACTTACAAAACTGTATTGAGAATCTGTCATTATGCGCCTAAACCGCAAATAACTTAGGAAAATTGTACCGTGAATCTCACATTATGCGCCCAAACCGGAAATAACTTAATTAACTGTAGCGTGAATCTCACATTATGCGCCCAAACCGCAAATATCTTAAATAACTGTACCGTGAATCTGACATTATGCGCCCAAACCGCAAATAACTTAGGAAAATTGTACCGTGAATCTCACATTATGCGCCCAAACCGCAAATAACTTAGGAAAATTGTACCGTGAATCTCACATTATGCGCCCAAACCGCAAATAACTTAGGAAAATTGTACCGTGAATCTCACATTATGCGCCCAAACCAGAAATAACTTAATTAACTGTAGCGTGAATCTCACATTATGCGCCCAAACCGCAAATATCTTAAATAACTGTACCGTGAATCTGACATTATGCGCCCAAACCGCAAATAACTTAGGAAAATTGTACCGTGAATCTCACATTATGCGCCCAAACCGCAAATAACTTAGGAAAATTGTACCGTGAATCTCACATTATGCGCCCAAACCGCAAATAACTTAGGAAAATTGTACCGTGAATCTCACATTATGCGCCCAAACCAGAAATAACTTAATTAACTGTAGCGTGAATCTCACATTATGCGCCCAAACCGCAAATATCTTAAATAACTGTACCGTGAATCTGACATTATGCGCCCAAACCGCAAATAACTTAGGAAAAGTCGCAAGATTTTTGCATCGGCAGGATCTTTAAGAAGGCTACGCAATTTTCTGCCAACGGCCACTAAAATTGCACTTGCACAATCCCTTCTCCTTCCTATATTAGATTATGCAGACGCCAGCTATCTTGATCTTACTGAGAGCCAACTTGATAAACTTGAGCGCCTTCAAAATTTTTGTACAAGGTTCATATTTGGTTTACGCAAATATGACCATGTTTCTGAATTTCGTGGAAGACTCAAGTGGCTGCCAATCCGCCATCGCCGGAATGCTAACATACTATCGCTTTTATACAACATTTTATATAATCCGACAACTCCCTCTTACCTTAAAAAACGGTTTGAATTCCTTCATGAAACGCATTCGAGGTTCCTAAGGTCATCAGAGAATCTGAGGCTGAAAACACCAATGCATTCCACAAACTTCTTTCATAAATCCTTCACTAATCAAGCTGTACGCTTGTGGAATGCATTGCCTGTTACGGTCCGACGTGCAAAGACGTTGCATTCTTTTAAAACAATGGTTAAAGATCACTTTTTCCTGGTTGGATAATGTAATAATTGCTGTCATAATTGGATTGAATTAGATTTATATGTTTAGTATATCAAGTCCTGTGTATCAATTTGTATGTAGTAGTATTTTATAGAATATATATCTTTATAGTGTACGCCACCAACTGCCCTCTATTTTTATCTGTTGCTTCTTCCAACGTACTGGTTGTCTGGAAGAAATTGCTCTTAGCAATAAGACCGCCAATTGTGCCTCTATCTTAAGTTAATATCACATTGTATTTTTCTGTTCGCTGGTGTACAATAAAGAATACTCTATCTATCTATCTATCTATTGTACCGTAAATCTCACATTATGCGCCCAAACCGGAAATAACTTAATTAACTGTAGCGTGAATCTCACATTATGCGCCCAAACCGCAAATATCTTAAATAACTGTACCGTGAATCTGACATTATGCGCCCAAACCGCAAATAACATAAATAACTGTACCGTGAATCTGACATTATGCGCCCAAACCGCAAATAACATAAATAACTGTACCGTGAATCTGACATTATGCGCCCAAACCGCAAATAACATAAATAACTGTACCGTGAATCTGACATTATGCGCCCAAACCGCAAATAACATAAATAACTGTACCGTGAATCTGACATTATGCGCCCAAACCGCAAATAACATAAATAACTGTACCGTGAATCTGACATTATGCGCCCAAACCGCAAATAACATAAATAACTGTACCGTGAATCTGACATTATGCGCCCAAACCGCAAATAACATAAATAACTGTACCGTGAATCTGACATTATGCGCCCAAACCGCAAATAACATAAATAACTGTACCGTGAATCTGACATTATGCGCCCAAACCGCAAATAACATAAATAACTGTACCGTGAATCTGACATTATGCGCCCAAACCGCAAATAACATAAATAACTGTACCGTGAATCTGACATTATGCGCCCAAACCGCAAATAACATAAATAACTGTACCGTGAATCTGACATTATGCGCCCAAACCGCAAATAACATAAATAACTGTACCGTGAATCTGACATTATGCGCCCAAACCGCAAATAACATAAATAACTGTACCGTGAATCTGACATTATGCGCCCAAACCGCAAATAACATAAATAACTGTACCGTGAATCTGACATTATGCGCCCAAACCGCAAATAACATAAATAACTGTACCGTGAATCTGACATTATGCGCCCAAACCGCAAATAACATAAATAACTGTACCGTGAATCTGACATTATGCGCCCAAACCGCAAATAACATAAATAACTGTACCGTGAATCTGACATTATGCGCCCAAACCGCAAATAACATAAATAACTGTACCGTGAATCTGACATTATGCGCCCAAACCGCAAATAACATAAATAACTGTACCGTGAATCTGACATTATGCGCCCAAACCGCAAATAACATAAATAACTGTACCGTGAATCTGACATTATGCGCCCAAACCGCAAATAACATAAATAACTGTACCGTGAATCTGACATTATGCGCCCAAACCGCAAATAACATAAATAACTGTACCGTGAATCTGACATTATGCGCCAAAACCGCAAATAACATAAATAACTGTACCGTGAATCTGACATTATGCGCCCAAACCGCAAATAACATAAATAACTGTACCGTGAATCTGACATTATGCGCCCAAACCGCAAATAACATAAATAACTGTACCGTGAATCTGACATTATGCGCCCAAACCGCAAATAACATAAATAACTGTACCGTGAATCTGACATTATGCGCCCAAACCGCAAATAACATAAATAACTGTACCGTGAATCTGACATTATGCGCCCAAACTGTAAATAAGTTAGAAAAATTGTACTGTGAATCTTACATTATGCGCCCAAAATGCAAATAACTTAAATAACTGTACCGTGAATCCCACATTATGCGCCCAAATTGCGAAAAACTTGGAAAAACTGTACTATGAATCTGACATTATGCGCCCAAACCCATTTTCGTGATCTCAAAAGAGACTATGACTGTGACAATATTTGTATTATCTTCTCAGGAAGCCATGCGGAAGATGACGGAAGAAGACAAACGCAAGATCCTCCAACAGGTGGAACTCTTCAGACAGGAGAAGATGACCTTCGACAACGAAGTGGCCAAGTGGGACGACGCGGGCAACGACATCATCATGCTGGCGAAACACATGTGCATGATTATGCTGGAGATGACGGATTTCACTAGGTTAGTGGGCGCATATATCCCATATTGGTGGTACCTAAATATGGCTATAACCGCCACTTTCACGGAATATCCGAAAGTGGTGGATATATCCGATAGGTGCGGATATATCCGAAAGTTGCGGATATATACGAAGGTAGCGGATATAGGCGAAGGAGGTGGATATATCCAAAAGTGGCAAATATATCGGAAAGTGTAGGATACTTCCGTAATTTGTAGACACACCAAAATAGGTTGATATATCTGAAGTGCTAGATATATCCGGAAGTTGTCGAAATATCTGAATCTGAATGAATTGCAAATTGTCCGTAGGATACGGATATTTGCAGCTACAAGAATCAAATAGATAAATAATTATGGTATAGACCGAGTCTTATCTGAAGGTCAAGTCAAGAGTCTCTGTAACCCGCGAGCGTGTATGAGACGAACTATGAGAGTAGAGGAAGCCAGAGAGGTATGTAAGGACTAAGGACAGAACCTGTTGGAACTCTGTACTCTCTGCCTACCCCGCAAGGGATCTCGCGTGATGATATAGATAGAAAAGACAATAATAAAAATATTTCGAATATTAAGTCAAATTTACTATTACTCAGTAAGGAAGTAAATTAATTATGTTTATAAATAAGTTTTGTAATGCAACTCTTGTATGACCTAGGATTACTAATAATAATGTCTAGATTGCTGTTACGTTTAGCGAAATCCTTGTATACAGTTGGAGATTTCAATTCTATGAATCGATTAAATTCAACCTAAATTGATTCGGTTATTGGTAATATATTTTTACATAACGATTTTACAGATGTATTGTCGGCTACTAAATCATAACCTCAAAATGTAATACATTCTTTTGCAATAATGCCATTCTCCCGCATGTCTGTTTAATAATAAATACATGAAGATAATTGATAGGTGTTTCGAAATGCATGCATGCACTGACATGCAAGCATTTTTTCATTGCTGTTGGTTCTGGGGCAAATCATGTATGGACGCAGATTAATGTCCTTTCATCCAAATCCGTTCAGCCGTTTTGTGTGTGTGTGTGGGTGTGAATGATCTACGCTGTTGGCCGCGGGGTCCTTACAGCTTCACCGGACAAGAGGGCGAGCGTGCAACCACTACGCTCGAGCCAGAAGGGCAAGGGGGCAACTAGCTGGCGGGCGCCTCAAGGAGGAACGGCCTCGGCTTGGGCAGTCGCTATGGGGGAGGGCGTATACTAGGTGTCTCGCCGTGGTGCTCCGCACCGGCCGGCGGGCAAGGGATTCTTCGAGCTCGCCGGCGAGCTCGGTGTCTGATCTTGTGTGCGGTATCTGTAGCAGAAAGAAGGGATGTAAGGGCATCGGGAGGGTCCGTGAGAACATGCCGCGGACGGCGGTAGCGGTTGATAGGAGGGGAGTTGGGTTCGTAGTCGGCGGCGGCTACGATTAGCGGATTACTATGATTGGACGCGTTCGCAAAATATCGGGTTTTCGCCTTTATAATAAAGGCGCGAATAGGTTCGAGACCGAGATCGGAATGAAGACCGACATTCCGTATGAACCACGGGGCTCCGACGGCTTTGCGGACGAAACGGGATTGAACCGTTTGGAGTCTAGAGAGCGGGCGGCGTGCCCGAACACCTCACAAGCGTACGTCATGATGGGCCGTATACAAGTTCTACAAATAATAATATTAGCCCTGTTAAGAAACTGTCCCACTGCTGGGCACGGGCTTCCTCACAAACTGAGAGGGTTTAGGCCATAGGCCACCACGCTGGCCCAGTGCGGGTTGGCGAACTTCACACACCTTCGAGAAACTCTTAGGCATGCAGGTTTCCTCACGATGTTTTCCATCACCGTTAAAGCAAGTGATAATTAATTTTAAATACGCACATGCTTTCGAAAAGACAGAGGTGCGTGCCTGGGTTTTAACCCGAGACCTCTGACTTTGCAGTCCAACAGTCTAACCACTAGGCTATCACTGCTTATAAAGTTCTATAAAGTGTCACCTTATTCCTAAGGGACATTTTACTCCGCTTGCAGATCATCGGGTAAAGACGACGTTTTTGCATGATTGAGTAACATCATAAAAACTTTCACATTTACAATATTAGTAGGTTTACCCCCCCCTCCAGTAATAGCTATATTAACCTATACACCATTTCTGCAGAGGTCGCGGGCCACTCAAGACGACTATGGACGTTATCAACGCGGCCAAGAAGATCTCCGAAGCCGGCACCAAACTCGACAAGCTGACCAGAGAGATTGCTGAACAGGTGAGCTACAACCCTAGGGTCCACGGGATTATTCCCCCATTTGACCGTAGTGTCCCCTATATACAACAAGGGCCACCGCGATCAAAGCTTGCTTCGCGCGATATCCCTTAAGTTTCTTTTCCCTTCATTTCCTTGACCTTCGCGTGGTGCCATTCCAAGGTCCGGAACGCCAGATATTTATTTTTATTTATTTATTTATTTAATTAATTCGTACGGTTATATACCATGTACACTAATGAACAAAACACCATTTACACTAATATATCTGAACAATTAAACTTTAATTTAACACAGAACTATCAACATTCATTCATCCTTCTCACAAGACCTCTGACATTCTTATAAAATTTTCGACTATCAGCAAGCACATCACAGTTAGGATTAAAATATCACATCAACATTTTGCGCAGTGGTTAAGAGCTTAAGCCGCTCTGCCCACTGCGTCTAATCGTCGCGGGTTCGAGCCCCGCACGGGACAAATCTTTGTGTGATCCACAATTATTTGCTCCGGTCTGGGTATTTGTGTATGTGAATTTTCATGTTTGTAAACGCACCCACGACACAGGAGTAAATCATAGTGTGGGGCTAATTTAAAAAAAAACAAACCTCAAATGTAAAGTGGATGACAGACGTACGAGCTTTAAACTCGCGGTTTTAAAAGAACGCGTTCTTACTCGGCTCGACGTCGACGGATTCAGTGCTTCAGATAGATCTAAAAAATCGATTATTAGACTCGAATGAATCGATTTTTCTATTAAAAGATTTTAAATCGATATGCCTACAGTGGAAAAGTTGAGTTTCCTCCTTGGTACTCACGGAGGTCCTTTGGACCTTCGTTCATTTACGTTTTATTCATCATTTGTCCATGTTAATTTTCTCCCACAGTGCCCCGAGTCTTCCACGAAGCAAGATCTGCTCGCGTACTTGCAGCGCATAGCTCTCTACTGCCACCAGATCCAGATCACCAGCAAGGTCAAGGCGGACGTGCAGAATATCTCCGGGGAACTCATCGTCAGCGGGGTAAGCAGATGTCAAAATCTGGCATAGACAGAAAAATTGGTTGGTTGGTGAAATGGAAGACTATTTCACCAACGAGATAGTTTATAAAATATTTATGTTTATTTTATATATACATTTTTATTCAAATTCTTTTCTTTCTGTTTGTGATACACAGTTACATATAAAATATTTAGAAACAAGTTTTTATAGCAAAAAATTAAAGGAGATATCTTGCTCAGTTGAGGAGTTCCTATGGCTTTCTTCGGGTTCCATCATCAGACCCTGGACACCATCTGGGCCTACAGTACTTGTCAAGACAAATCCAATGAGCCCAAATACGACGGGGTTACATTAAGTTGTTTGGTGGTTCTATTGACTACCTTCCAATTCCATCATCAGACTGGACACCATTTGATTGTATAGTACTTTTCAATACCAATCCAATAAAACTAGACACGAGAGATTTATGTTGTGTAGTTGACATGTTCCTGTAACCACCTTCCGACTCCATCATCAGACCATCTCCATGGAACTATATTGTTACGTTTGCGGGTTAATTCAATGCCGAATAACGTGCGAAGTACTTCATTAGGCGCTGTACACACAAAACAGGACGTCGAATGCAAGTACACGCGCGAACTAATCACACACTTGTACTATGAATAAATGAAATGAAAAATGAAAAATATTTATTCAACACAGCGCACATTTGAAAATCACAAAATGTAGGACAGGTTGCGTAAAAATAAAAAAAAATAAACAAATACAGAAAAAGAAAAAAAGAAAATAAAATTAAGCTACAATAGGCTGCTGCTGCAGCATTAGCCTCGACGTGAGCTGTGCCGAAAGGCAATTGGCTCAGCATGTGCTGGAGGGGAACAGTCTCCCCAGCGCTGGTTTTCAGCCAAAGCCTCCTCATTTACTATTTATTGCACATAAAATGTTTACACTCAATGGTGACGCAATCGCGTACGTTGCATAATACAGATATAACACATACGTACACCTGAATATGTATTATAAATGTGTAAATAAAGGGAAAAGGAAATTGTATACATATATTATGAGTGGAAAAATTAACATTTACTATAAAATAAAAAGGACTAAAATGGTACAATGTATAGTACTCTGTGCCTGCGCAGGCGGTATGAGGTATAATTATATATAATTATTGTGTTGAGCGAGTGAGATACTCTCGTTAGTACTCTCCCAAGTCGCTGAGCCACTCGATGTATCCGTATATCGTTGCTAAAGTCGCCGGTGTATTCCACTTAGATCGCTTGTTCTCCGATTTGATCACTATCGCTTCCGATAAGAGACTGTCTCGTCCCCGCGCTCTGTGTTCCTTTTGTACTCGTATGAAAGTTCTAGAACGAACGCGAACCCGCTAAGTACATCGAACAATAGCCGGCGCGGCCCACAAAGCGGTATTATTATTACATACCTATTTGTGCGTGAATAAATAGGTACTTGTACACCGCGACCGCGCGCCGGTGATAATTAAAGGGGAGGAACCTTCTAGACGTTTCAGCACTCAAGCGTGGATTCTAGATATTTCTTGACGGATCGATAGGGAACCTAAGTGTGTGTAATGCATTTGAAAATTAACATCCCTCGATAAGGGGTTCACGAGATATCGGGGTGTATTGAAGTCGTAACATTAAGTGGTTGATGGTTCTTTGACCACCTTCTAATTCCATCACCAGACCCTGGGCACCATCTGGATGTTTAGTAATTTTCAATACCAATCCAACAAACCTGAACACGAGAGAGTTATGTTGTGTAGTTGACATGTTCCAATAACCACCTTCCGACTCCACCATCAGACCAGCTCCATGGTACCATATGATTGCATTATCACCGACTTTACATACATATGCCAAATTTCAGTTCAATCGGATACCAGCAAGAGCTTGAAATATAGATCACTAAATTTAAACCGGAAAGACACAAGCATACGAACAGTGTAAGTTAAATAATAACTTGTAAAAAGCAAACTTTGTCGAACCCAGGATCTCGTGATTGCTAATCGCATTATGCACCATTTGAACTAACAAGGCATTTCATAAAAATAAATAAAAAGTA
Organism: Phalera bucephala; assembly: GCA_905147815.2. Taxonomy (NCBI): domain Eukaryota; kingdom Metazoa; phylum Arthropoda; class Insecta; order Lepidoptera; family Notodontidae; genus Phalera; species Phalera bucephala. The sequence goes on along the minus strand of LR990637.1, from coordinate 11,718,373 downwards.
TAATAAGCACCGTCGTGCCTTTATTCCCCAAGCGGGGGTGGCAGAGGTGTACTGTGTACACTCACCTTTCGCCGACGATATTAGGTCCCATGTAATAGGGGGCCAGCCTATTGCCATATACCGGGCACAATTCTAGTCCCTGGACTCATACTAGGACTTTTTCGGTAGAAAAACTACACTTGTCTCAACTACAAATGTACTTTCGGAACTCTGTACTAGAGAGTAGATAGATAGGCAGAGGCCTATCCCGCAAGGGATCTGGCGTGATGCTGTAGAGAGATAGACAGAGGCCTGGCTGTAAAACATGGCTTAAACATGGTTTTTACTATCATTTTTTTCAATAGACAGGGATACATTAATTCTATTACAAGATCGTTCTTTTCAGCTGGACAGCGCCACGTCCCTGATCCAAGCCGCCAAGAACCTCATGAACGCCGTCGTGCTCACCGTCAAGGCCTCCTACGTGGCCTCCACCAAGTACACCAGGCAGGGGACCATTGCCGTAAGTATATTGATTTACATCTCGCGGGGAACAATTCCCCGACTTCACCGAAAAATCTCCCTAACAGTGGGAAATATTTCCCTGTATCGGGGTACAATAACCTGTATTTTGGAGAACAATCCTTCATATCGGAGAATGATCCCCATATACGGGAAATAATCCCACGATCCGGAGCTAATTTTTCATACATGCGGGAACAATCCCTGATATGACTGAAATAATTTTTGGCTTCAGCTAATAACCCTTTACCGGAAAACAATCCCTCAGATGCGTGGAATAATCCCCCATATTCATAAAATAATACTTTGCATGCGAGGAAAATAATCCCCTACACTGCTAAAAATCCCGAGCCTGTAGTAAGGAACATTAAGACATCTTACCTAAATATGATGGACGAAATCTTTGATCATCGGAAAGAGGGATACCTAGACTGTGTGGGACGAACTATGCTAGTGGAAGCAAGAAAGGATAGTGTTATTCCCATGATCCAAATCGCCAAGAACCTAATGAACGCCGTCATACTGATTGTTAAGTCTTCCTACGTCGCCTCCAACAACTTTACCAGGGAGGAGACAATTGCTGTAAGTATATTGAATTTCAGGGTAGTGGGGAACAATCCCCACATCAAGAAATAATCCCCTTCTACCGGGTAAAATTCCCCACACCTGAGTTGTCCTAATCCTTATCCATGGGAAACCATCACCATATCCGGGGAATGATCGCCGCATGCGAAGAATAATCCTCTGGACTGAGGAACTTTACACAGACATGATGGAAGGATTGCTTCATCACCAGAAAGAGGACTTGAACGGTTCTTGCAAGTGTGTGATAGGAACGAAGATAGTACATGCGAGAAAATATAGTGCCGTTTCCCTCCTCCCAGTTAAAGGACATTGTTCTGCGCCCATACATCATTTGCCCCAGAACCAACAGCAATGTAAAAATACTTGTATGATTCCTTATCACCCATAAATTCTCTTAAGGCCTTTATTATTAAACGGACAAGCGAGGGAATCACAATATTGCACAAAAATTATTAGATTTTGAGGTTATAATTCAGTAGCCAATAATACGTATGAGGTTATATTGTGTTGACATTCTGTAAAGATGTCGGCGACTTCGATATAAGTACTGACAATACTTTGAAATATTCGTTTTAGATTGCAAATTGTCAGTTAGATACGGATATTAGCCATTATTTTAAAAAAATAGATAAATAATGATGGCATGGACCAAATGTTTGTTGGTTCTGGGGCAATTTTGGACAATGTCCTTTAATGAAATTTTATAAACAAGCTTGTGTTCACTGTGAGAAGGTACGGCCCCTCAAATTCCCCACCCTTCCCTGTCTTTGAGTCGCGGGAAATGATCCCACATTTAATGCTAGCTCAAGCGGCGCGACATATGTCATGAATTTTGTTCCTCTATCTTTTGACTCAAGAAAACTCGTTTCAAAATTTGTATTGACATATATACCGGCGCTTGGGTTTTCTGGATGGCCGTTTCAATGCATGATGGCCGAACATAAAAAAAATCTTGAAATAACACTGGGGTCTCGTCCGGCACACTGATCTTCCTTGATATGCGAGTGTTCGCACAATAGTTGGGGAATAATAATCACATGGAATGCAGTAAGGTTAGCTACTCCGCGATACGTCCGACCTCTTACCCCGTTGCTTATAGATTAACAACGCAGCGCCGTCCGCCATCTTACATCGACTATCCGTCATCGGTCGTTCGTCATCTGACAGATGTCATTACTTTACAACTAAACACTCGAGCAATCATTCAAGGGATTGATTATGTCTATGATAAGATTAAAAGGTTACTAAAATAAAAATAAATGCTCGTCATTCCATTAACTGTGATTTTCAAATAACAGGATACGACATATAGATAAGACTGTTTTGATTTGCGTACGAGACTCGAATCACGGACTGTTGCAATTTTGTTCCGCACGAGAAAAGTCTTGCTGTTTGCACTAGCCCTTCTCGAATAATCTCATATACCGAGTGTTTCCGTATAAGGGGGGTTCCCAGTAAAGTACATTGTGTTGTGTGGGATTTTACAAGAATACAATAAAGGGATTTCGAGTTTGTCGGAGAAGATCGTGAGATTAATAATATCAGCCTATACTGCCCACTGCTGGGCAAAGGCCTTCTCTCACAAATCGAGGTGAGAGAGATTAGGTCATACTCCACCACGCGGACCCAGTGCGGATTGGTGGAGGCAGGTTTGTGGCCACCTGCTGTGGGAACTTTTCAAGCCGCCTTTAAGGCTTCCAACTCGGCTTAACGACTACCACATTAAGTGGTAACCCGGACCAACGGCTTTACGTGCCTTCCGAAGCACGGAGAAGCTCGAATATGAAAATGCCACAAACGGTCACCCATCTCAGGCCGACCGAGCCGAACGCTGCTTAACCTTGGTGATCGGTAAGAACACCGCGGTCGCACAGCGCTACGAGCGCCTCTGAGATTACGTGAGGCGAACTTTGAGAATGGCACCTTTTTTGAAAATGAGAAAATGAGTAAGAAATATCCGGCGCACTTCCGTTTTTGCTGAACTTTGTTGTAAGAATTAGTCCCCTGTTGGCAGTGAGCGCTTTCATTTGACAATTATTATACGAAGTGTAATTTTAGTCGCCCTGGAGCGTAGGCCCGGGTGATATACCCAATGTCTACTGTTCGCTGGTAAAAAAACATGAATGAAAAGAACACTTCAATAAGTAATCTGAAAATCTAAGATAGGGTGATGATCCGGAACACGGAAGGTATTATAAAGGCAGATTTTCAAGAAAAGAATTAAAGAACATTTCCTATCTATGTAAGTTATATGTATGTATGTATGTATTATATCAAGTAGTATATTTTATGTTATCGTATAGTGTGTAGTATATTTATAGGTATATATTCTATCTATATGTATTCTATCATTTTATTATCTAAAACTATTCCCTTCGTGTTGTACACTCATTTCTATCCTTGTTTTAATGTTTTGTCTCTTTGTCACTCAAAGGTTTGCTGTCAGAAAACTCAATTTTAAGTTAAGCTCGCCTTTGTAAATTTTATTTTATTATTATTTTTATTTTGTAACATTTTCTGTGTGTACAATAAAGAATTAAAGGTATCTACCGGCCACCTGACGAGCTGTGTTGCCCTTCAATGTCATTTTGTGCTTGTTATAGGTCTTTTAATGAATTAAATTAGTATTATTATGGACAGAGGTAGCCAAAATGTAATCAAATTAATGATTAATCATCCCCGCTTGGGGAATATAGGCGTGTCGGTGTATTAATTAAACCTATTACAATTACAATTTGTAATCTTTAACGATTATGATTACACTTTTAATCTTGAATCATGATTGAATATTACAAAATGTAATCATTAATCTTATTAATAAAACGACAGTGTTAGTTCAAACAACAGACTAATTATTTACTTTATTCCCATTTCTAATGGGAAGCGAGCGCGTAAACCGCGCAATCTGATGGTCCGTCTGGGACCCTGGCCAGTCTGGAAGTCTTTAAATAGACTTCGGACCCCGCGGCCGAAGCAAGGAAAACATGATCAAGTGGGGATTCACAGACAGCACTAATCTGGGGTGTTTGTGCGGTGTAACCCAAACGATGTCCCACCTTATATCGTGCTCTGCGTGCCCTAACACCTGCCCGCAGCAGGATCTGATGTCTGCTACCGACAATGCAATCGGTGTGACCACCTTCTGGGCCGCATCCATATAATTATAATCATGTTTGCCGTCGATACGCTTAGAAGATCATTAATCTGATTATATTTTGCCCATCTCTGATTTTTCTTTTTTTGGGACTAAGCCCGCCACTCATTTCCACCATTGTAACTCCGGTAAGCCAGGATCCACAATAGTCTCCTTAGATGACGCCAAGGTTTGAACCTTGGGGTGTCCCGGGAAGCACTTTAATTGTCTTGGAACCCGCAACAAATTTAATTGGAAAGAAAAACAGGAGGAGTAGGAAAAATAAAAATTCGACTTCCCCCCTTTGCAAAGCGGGAGACACAAAAAAAAATTGGCAGATCAGCCATAGAGAAGGAGACTACAACTACGATAAGCCCAGTTGTATAGCACCACGGTCACGAAGAAATATTAACAGGGCCTATTTGTAAGCCTCATGTTTGATTCCAGTAATAGGTATGGCAAAAACGCTTGAACGCACGGAAATTAGCCCGAGTTTCTACAACATCCGTGTAGTAGATCACCCCAGATGTATTTCGCAGACTGTTTAACATAATGGTACGCTCGTTGTGCCAGAGACTGCACTCCCAAAGAACGTGGTGTGCTGATTGTTCATACTCGTAGTTAGACGTGGAACACTGACACAGCGGTGAAGGTACCAGTTTAAAAGAGAATCCCCCATCTCTGGTTATGGAGATGTTACTTATTGAAGTGAAGAACACTTATTTTAGCAAATGTGAACGGTAGGCATTGCATAAATCACCTGGGCATTTGTTCCAGGATGACAAAGATTACAGTGTTTAACTAACAATAGTTTGAAAAAGCGTTTGCAGCTTGGATGCCTTCGTATAAAATATAATAGTGTACACAATTTGGAACAAATCTAGTAATCTTAAAAGTAAGTAACAACATGTCAACCAAACGCAACGTGTCATTTTAATTAATACTCTAATTGTATGAAACCAAGATTTAATTTTCAATAGCACATTGTTACTGTATGACACATAATTGCTTATATCAGCCAATACTGCCCACTGCTGGGCAACGGCCTTCTCTCACAAATCGAGGTGAGAGAGATTAGGTCATACTCCACCACGCGGACCCAGTGCGGATTGGTGGAGGCAGGTTTGTGGCAACCTGCTGTTGGAACTTATCAAGCCGCCTTTAAGGCTTCCAACTCGGCTTAACGACTACCACATTAAGTGGTAACCGGGACCAACGGCTTAACGTGCCTTCCGAATTTATGCTTATTATTATTGCTTATTTGTGTCCAATTCCTAGGCGATGCTACGTTTAAAAGAATCTTGATCTGACGTCCATTACAGATATGTTCGATAGTGTGTACACATAACAAGCTTGAATGATGCTAATTATTATGATAATGATTAATATTGCGCTATATTTACGCTAAACGCTGGACAGAACTATGTGAGTGGTAGATACTATTATTATTAGTGATATACAAGCTGTAACATAATAAACGCAAGACCTGAAAGTAGTTTGTTCTAAATCGGTAACTGAATTGATTCCAACTATTTTTAATGTCTCTTAAATTTGCAAAAAATGCTTTTACTCCTTCGGTGTGCTATAAAAAAATTAAATTTATTCTTGATTCATAGCAAAAAGAAGATTTCAAATGCATTCTTAAAACGAATTTCTCAAAACGCACAAATTCACATATAAGTTTCATTGGTAATTGGGGTATAAAAGTGCTTAAAAAAAGGGTAAAAACCTTATAATTTGGAAATTAGGTTTTGGTTTTGAATTTATGAAGCAATTCTCTAATCGGGGTGTCTGAGGTCTTGCGTTTATTATGTTACACCTTGTATATAGACAACGGTTTCAACATTTCTTTGCTTTTTTCTTGTCGCATGCACTCTTTTTTTCTGCATTAAATTATTAAGTTATTGTGTATTATGCCTTAGAGAACACTTCTTAGTTAATTTTTTTGTTGCAAGCCTTATAGTTCATACACTTTAGCTTACTTAGTGCCACGTGCTTGCCTAGTCCTAAGTTTTATTTAAAAAAACGTCTTCATTTGAACTGAGATACTGTTTAAACAATTCCAGAAACATAAAATTATTATATAATACTAAATAATATTGGCCCTGTTAAGAACTGGGCCCACCGTTGGGCACGGGCCTCCTTTCAGACTGAGAGTGTTTAGGCCATAGTCCACCACGCTGGCCCAGTGCAGGTTGGCGAACTTCACACACCTTCGTGAAACTCTCAGGTTTCCTCACGATGTTTTCCTTCACCGTTAAAGCAAGTGATAGTTAATTCATAATACGCACATGCTTTCGAAATGATAGAGGTGCGTGAACCCGAGACCTCTGACTTTGCAGTCCAACGGTCTAACCAATAGGCTATTATTATCTTTCGAAAATCAAACACCTGCTCACATTTATCAAAGAGTGTTATGTCATGTTATTTATGTAATTAGCTCTTATATTTTAAATTTAACCCTGGATTACATTCAGGCGCATTACCAGGCAGAGAGCGGAGAAGGGGACATGCAAATGCTTAACATTTTCGTTGACCATGTTCGACCGACCCATTCCCTGGGTCAAAGAGGTCAAATATCTAGGGGTTACCCTAAATAATACCATGTAGTACACCTGTGTGTGTGTGTGTGAGTGATGTACGCTGTTGGCTGCGAGGCCTTTACACCTTCACCGGACTTAAGGGCGAGCGCGCAACCACTACGCTCGAGCCAGAAGGGCGACATACTCGAGGGCCCCTTGAAGAGGCGCCCTCGGTTAGGACAGTCGCTGTGGGGGACAGGTGCACTACTAAGTGCACCGGTCAACCGCCGGCTATGGGAGGGGATTTACGACTATGTCGTCGTCGCCCGTATTCTGAGCGGAAAGAATGGATGACAAAGCATCGGGGGGATCGGAGAGAACATGTCGCGGCCGGCGGTGGCGGCAGGGGCTGGGGGGGGGGGATGGTAGTCGGCGGCGGCTACGATTAGCGGATTCGCATGGGTAGATGCGTTCGCGAAGTGTCGTGTTGTCGCCTTTTTAATATAGGCGAGAATAGGTTCGAGACCTAGATCGGAGTGGAGTGTAGTACACCCCCTACCCCCATAGCAACAGCCCTTGCCAGGGCGTTCCTCCTTGAGGTGCCTCGAGTTAGTTGCCTCTCTGGCTCGAGCGTAGTGGTTGTACGCTCGCCCTTAAGTCCGGTGAAGCTGTAAATGCCTTGCGGCCAACAGCGTATATCACTCAAACACACACACACACACATTTTCGCGCTGCTCAATATATATATATATATCAAAAAAAGAATCAAAATCTGTTTAGCGGTTTAAACGTGAAATACTTTTGAATTTATGATATTAGTATGAAGTTTATTTTTATGTTATTATTATTTTGTATCTCGCTGAGATTCATGGGCCTTACCTGGACCTTTGAAAGGCTTGCTCCTGTTCCAGTTCCTTCCTGTTCTCCCGTAACCCATGAATGCAATGTATACAAAAAGAATGGCAAAACTCTCAAATTTTCAAAAGACTAACCGTGGAGGTTCTTGCCTTTCTTCTCCACAGGAATGACTTTCCGAACGGGTGGTAGAGTCTTAAGTATTCAATAATTTTCTCTTTTTGACTATTCATAATTGCTTTTTGGTCTACATGAATAAAAAACTTTTGATTTTGATCTTGCATGGGGACATGGGTTCAACACGTAGAGGTCTTTTGCGAGAAGTCAATGTTATGTAAGTCACCTGCTTATTATTATTATAGGGCCCTAGGTCTTTGTGTATGTAAATTTCATCTCTAAATCCAAGTCCCAGGAATATTTAATTCTACATATAAAAAAATGATATGACCAACAGTCCCCGATCGTGGTGTGGCGCATGAAAGCTCCGGAAAAGAAGCCGCTGATCCGGCCCGAGAAGCCGGAAGAGGTCCGCGCTAAAGTCCGGCGCGGCAGCCAGAAGAAGCAGCCCAGCCCCGTGCACGCGCTGGCTGAGTTCCAGAGCCCCGCCGACACCGTGTAGAGGTCAGTGGGTGGATAGGTAAAAAAATGTTTGTTTTATAAGATGGGTAAATGAAAAGATGTGTGAATAGATGGATGGAAAATGAATGTATCATTATATTAATACGTGAAGAAAAAACTTTGTACCCCTTTTTACGAAAATTGCGCGGACGGAGGAGTATGAAATTTCCCACACTTATAGTTTATATAAAGAAGGAGTGCAGTATGCTGGTATTTTTTTTAATTATACATTAAAAATACATTAAATCAATAAAAAAACATTACACATACTACCATGTATTTGACAGACACACAAACACACGCATATATACTCTTTTGTTTATTGTTATAGTTATAGTATATTGTGAAATTGAGAATAGATTAATGTTGTTTGCCTTTAATATTATTTGTCTATAGTCTTACTGAATGTCAAACATAACCAGCAAACTATGACAGAGTTTTTACAAAAACCATCGTTTACAGCGAAGTTTTGTATCATTTATTAAATTATTGAAATATGTATGTCAAGTTCAATGGCCAGCATTTTCTTTATGGCATGGTTCTTTGCTTCAATAACAAAAAAAATAAGAAAAAGTTATTTTTTAATTTAATCATTTTTGGATATTTTCTATTTAAATTTCAAATAAATTGTTTGAAAAAAATAGGCAAATTAACAGTGTAGCCTTGGCGAAATCTGTGATTATAGAAGTATAGTCTTTGACAATAGAACTTTAATAATGTGAACATTAACTTATAATTTAAATTAATTATGGTCGAATTTCGACCAATGGGCGACCACTAGTTAAATATAAATTGCTGAAAAGAACGTGAAGAAGAAACAATAAAATATATCTATTGATAGATAGATGGATGGATTGGTAGGTGGATGAATAAAAAGATGACGCAACAAACAAATAAAAAAAAATCAAATCCAAAACCAAGCATACCACTGCAAGACCTCAAGACACCGTGAGCTCATTCTGCGTAGATCGGACCAACAACAACAAAAATAATTAAGAAGTTTGAGGGTACCCCGGAACAACTATGCCTATTGGACGTCTAACACCTCAGTCCCTCCCGTGACCATGGGTGCTGCAAAGCACTCGAAACGTCGGGAACTAAAAATAAAAAAATAAACCGCGATAAAATCCGTAAAATAGTTTTATTTCATGTGTAATATTCGCGTAAATCTAAGAACTCAATTAATAAAAAATTATTAAACGAGGATAGATGGATGGGTAGATAAATAGAAAGGTGGGTGGGTAGGGGGGAAAGCTCAAAAAAAATGGAAAGTAGGATAGATGGTAAGGTAGATTGATATTTACATAAGCGAGGTGGATATTTAGAAAGATACATTTTATTATTTTTATTTTATTTTTATTCGGTCATCCAACAGCTTATTAACTACAGAGTATAAAGTTTACGTAATGTTATCATTCTTTGCCAATTAAAGGATATCACTACATACAATTAAGTCGTGAAATGACGCGACAAGAGATACTCCTGAAACTTAAAGTATTACTTCAAACTATGTAACGGAAAATGATGAATATATTTATGCTTGTGTGTTAAGTATATTGTAATATTATGAGAGATACGAATAAATAGAATGATTGATAGGTGAGCAGATGGATAGACGGAAAGATGGGTAGATGGATGGATTGGTGGATGGATATATACATAATATATATGGATGAATGGTTATTTGCATAGGTGGAAAGTTAAAAAGATGAATACCTCGGTATATAGATGGATATATGAATAGATAGATAGACGAATGGGACCATATATTGTTAAAAAAACCGTTTTCTAATATATTTTTCTTTGTTCCAGTTGCTGACATTCATCGTAAATCATGTCATTTATTTATTGTAAAAGCATTTCTGATAATAATTTCAAATCTCGCTTACATTCAACTTCCTAACACTGCAGTAAGTAGAAAATCTATCTATATCTATATCATCACGCCAGACCCCTTGCGGGGTAGGCAGGGAGTACAGAATCCCAACAGGTTCTTAAAGATTATTCTCGCTTCCACTCTCATAGTTCGTCTCATACTTTCTCCAATATAAATGATTGGATTTGTATTAGTGAGAGAAATGGAGATAAAACAACAAATGCATAAATATTTCAAGTTTCCATACTCGTGTTATGCCTGGTTCCCTGTACTGCCGTGGGAGTGAGCTGAGTGTAATCGAAGGTTAAATCAATGGAGTAGCGAATATTAAACATGTATATTCACGACTGTATCATACTGTGGTGGTCAGACAGCTATACTCTGACATTTTTTCAATAGTTATGTATCCCACTGTTGGACTACGGTTAAACTAACCACGAGGTCCTGGATTCGAATTCTAGGCGGTGCAGTGTAATTTTTGTAAAAAAATCTTTGCAAAAAAGACCGGCTCGTTGGTCTAATGGCATAGCGCATCGCTTAGTGATCACGAGGTCCTGGATTCGAATCCTAGGTCGGACAAATGTAGTTTTTCTAAAAAACCTTCCCAGAATTAGTCCAGAGTCTGGAATTGTGCCCGGTATATGGCACTAGGCTCGCCCTCTATAACATTGGACCTAACATCGTCGGCGAAAAGTGGGTGTACTCAGTACACCTCTGCCACTCCCGCTTGGGGAATATAGGCGTGACAGTGTTTTTTTTTCAAATCTTACAGAATTTTTTGTTACTATTTGTCCCTGGCTATCCTATATAGTAGATATACGCGTGAAGATTTTGTTATATTCGGTGTTCCATTGGAACAATATTGTATTATTCCATATTATAATCAAATCGTAGAATTAGAGATATCGTTACGAAAATAATATTCAACTAGCAATGCGGTACCTGCAGAGAAATGAGATACCATATAATGATGTTATGAGACGGCGGTAATTACTATTAGTAAGGTTAAGCAACGTGTGGTTCGGTCATTATGAGATGGGTGACCGTGGGTCAGAAAGTTTCAGAGATATTTTGAAAGGACATTGTCGAAAATTGCCCCAGAACCAAGAAACATTTGACCCATGCCATCATTATTTATCTATTTTTTTAAAATAATGGCGAATATCCGTATCTAACGGACAATTTGCAATCTAAAACGAATATTTCAAAGTATTGTAAGTACTTATATCGAAGTCGCCGACATCTTTACTGAATGTCAACACACAATATAACCTCATATGTATTAATGGCTACTGAATTATAATCTCAAAATCTAATACTTTTGTGCAATATTGCGATTCCCCCGCTTGTCCGTTTAGTAATAAATGCCTTAAGAGAATTTATGGGTGATTCGAAATCGTACAAGTATTTTTTCATTGCTGTTGGTTCTGGGGCAAATCATGTATGGCGCAGAACAATGTCCTTTGTATCTTGATGGTCTAGAAGTGAATAATGCGATTAGCGATTAGGAAGTCCTGGGGTCGGACAAAAATGAAATTTTCCAGTCTGGTATACAATAGACTCGCCCCTATTACATGGTATAGAATATCGTCGGCGAATAATGGGTGTACACAGAATACCTCTGCTACCTCCGCTTGGGGATAATGAAAAAAAATACACTGCTATCTTATTTCTAATGTATCTATATCAACACGCCAGATCCCTTGCGGGGTAGGCAGAGAGTACAGAGTTCCAACAGGCTCTTTCCTTACATACCTCTGTAGCTTCCACTCTCATAGTTCGTCTCATACACGCACGCCGGCAGGGTTGGGCATTTTTCTTTTGTTGGATCAATCAAGTAAGCCTTCATTTTTAATTAAATTAAACCCTCTGAGGTACTCCAGGATAACATGACTTTTGGACGTAAAACGCCTCAATCCCTCTTGTGACCATGGGTGACCCCTCCTGTGACCCTCGAAACGTCGGGCACTTAAAAACCAAAAATAAGCCGTGACGAAATCCGAAATATTTTGATTACAACTTAATTTTATTACACAAAAGCAGTGATAACCTAGTGGTTAGACCGTTGGACTGCAAAGTCAGAGGTCTCTGGTTCAAACACAGACCTCTGTCTTTTCGACAACATGTGCGTATTAAAAGTCAACTATTACTGGCTTTAACGGTGAAGGAAAACATCGTGAGGAAACCTGCATGCCTGAAAGTATCTCGGAGGTGTGTGAAGTTCGCCAACCCGCACTGGGCCAGCGTGGTGGACTATGGCCTAAACCCTCTCAGTTTGAGAGGAGGCCCGTGCCCAACGATGGGACAGTTTCTTAACAGGGCTAATATTATTATTATATACTTTATCACAATTAATTTTTGCTTAACTCTGCTCGCCGGTTACGGAGGTTCTTGACTTGTCCTTCAGATAAGACTCGGTCTATTTGGTCATGGTAAGAAAGTCTAGATCTTCCCCGGTACCTACATCCTTCCACTTTCGCATAGTATATGTGTTATCTCAGTTCTCTGTATAATATTAAAAGTAGTATTTACTTCTAAACAATAAGGCAGCCAAATTTTTTCAATAGGTATCTATATTATACTTTTTGATTGGTAATACTTTGTTTTAATAAAGAGATTCGTATTTTCAATTCACAAGGTTAAGCAACCCTCGGCTCGGTCAGACTGAGATGGGTGACCTTTAGTGGCATTCCCATATTCCAGTGTCTCTGTGCTTCGGAAGAGTCGTCAAGCCGTTGGTCCCGGTTACCACGTAATGTGGTAGTCGTTAAGCCGAGTTGGAAGCCTTATAGGCGGCTTGCTAAGTTCCTCCAGCAGGTGTCCACGCACCTGCCTCCCCCGCCCCGCACTGGCTTCGCGTGCTGGAGTATGACCTCTCTCACTGAGATTCGTGACAGATCTTTGCCCACTAGTGGGCCAGTATAAGCTCATCTGATCTGATTGACGAACGGCTTAGTTCAGTAGTTAAGAGTTTGAATCGTTCCCCCCACTGGATTGAGTAGTCGCGGGTTCGATTCCCGCACGGGACAAATTTTTGTGTGACCCACAATTATTTGTTTCGGTCTGGGTGTTAGACAATGTTGGGCATTTTTCAATTGTAGGACGAATCAATTGAAATTAAAGGATGTTGTCGAAAATTGCCCCAGAACAAACAAACAATCGACCGACGCCATCATTATTTATCTATTTTATCAAAATAAGGGCAAATATCCGTATCTAACGGACAATTTGCAATCTAAAACGAATATTTCAAAGTATTGTAAGTACTTATATCGAAGTCGCCGACATCTTTACTGAATCAACACACAATATAACCTCATACGTACTTTTTGTACAATATTGCGATTCCCCTGCTTGTCCGTTTAATAATGAATGCTTTAAGAGAATTTATGGGTGATTCGCAATCATACAAGTATTTTTTCTTTGCTGTTGGTTCTGGGGCAAATCATGTATGGGCGCAGAACAATGTCCTTTATCCCCCTGAGGTACTCAGAATAACAACTACTTTTGAACGTCAAATACCTTGATTCCTTCCGTGACCATGTGTGCTGTTGATGCAATTGTAATGTCGGAAACTTAAAAACTAAAAATAAGCCGCGACGGATATCGAAATATTGTAATTGCAACTTAATTTTTTGACAATTAATTTGTGCCCAACTCTTATGTTTGTATATGTGAACGCACTCACGACACAAAAATAATTCCTAATATTGGGCTACGTATTAAAAAAAAATCGATTATATCTGCGTATTACCAGTCAAAATTTACTATAAATAAGATATTATCATATTAAAATTATAATCTGTGAACATTTTGTATTCATTTTACATTAAGTAAGGTTATTTTTTATTATTTAACAAAATATTTTGATTATATATTTCTCTATACACGATGTAATTTATTCGTCGTGGAGCGAAAACCCAGGTGATGTATTCAATGCCTACTGTTCATTGGTACTAAAAAAAAGAACACTTCAATAAGGAAAATCTACATACTGACCTATCCAAATATCATAGCTAGGGTGAAAATCCGGAACACCGAAAATATCTACCGGCCAGCTGAAGAACCGCGCTGACACTCAGTTTCATTTTACGCTCGGTAACGGTGAAGGAAAACATGGTGAGGAAACCTGCATGCCTGAGAGTTTCTCGAAGGTGTGTGAAGTTCGCCAACCCGCACTGGGCCAGCGTTGCGGTCTATGGCCTGAACCCTCTCAGTTTGGGAGTAGTTCTTAACAGGACTATTATTATTTATTTTTTATAGTATGTTGATGTTTCTAATGGACTAAATTAGTATTGTTATGGACAGAGATGGTCAAAATGTAATCAGAATAATGATTAATCAGATATAGGGGAATATAGACGTGACGGTGTATTAATGATTAACGATTACAATTACATCTTGTGATCTTTAACGTTTACGATTACACTTTTAATCTTGAATCATGATTGAATATTACAAAAATGCAATTGTAATCATTCATCTGATTAGATTTTGCCCATCTCTGGTTATGGAGATATTACTTATTGAAGTGTTCTTCTTTTCATTTATTTTAGCACCAGTAAACAGTATGCATTGGATACATCACCTGGGCTTTAGTTCCAGGACGACTAAAATTACATCGTGTATATCTACAAGCTGTATCTTGCATTTTTTTTAATATGCAAAAAATGCTTTTACTCCTTTAGTGCGCCATAAAAAACTAAATTTATCCTTGATTCATAGCAAGGAGAAGATTCCAAATGCATTCCTAAAACGTATCCGTATCGTATAATCCTTTCGAAACGCGCACATACACGTACAAGTTTGATTGTTGTTAATTGGGGTATAAAAGTGCTTTAAAAAAGGCTAAAAACCTTTAAATTTGGAAATTTGGTTTTCGTTTTGAATTTATAAAGCAATTCTCTAATCGGGGTGTCTGAGGTCTTGCGTTTATTATGTTACACCTTGTATAATATCGGTATTGTTTGAGTAGGCAGACCTCATGATCCGATGACCTGGTGCAGGTCGCAGGTATAACCTGGCTGCGTATAGCACGAGGCCGGTCACCGTGGTGAGCTTTGGCGGACGTCTTTCGGTTGATAATATTTCTATTAACAATATGAATAAACTTTGGTTGTCCTTTTGACTTAGTTGAATGACGGACGATTTAGCGTAGTGGTGACGAGCTTAAGCCGCTCCGCCCACTGCGTCTAATAGTCGCGGGTTCGATTCCCGCACGGGACAATCTTTGTGTGATCGACAATTATTTGTTTCGGTCTGGGTATTTGTGTATGTGAAATGTCATGTTTGTAAACGCACCCATGTCACAGGAATCCTAGTGTGGGTGCTGTCATTAATAAAAAAAAAAATTCTCCTTCATCAGCAGAAAAATGTTTACTGCAAGATCGTTTTCCATCATGCCAAATCCCTTGCGGGGTATGCAAAGAGTACTGAGTTCCAACAGGGTTTTTTCCTAACAGACCTCTCTTGCTTCCATTCCCATAGTTCGTCTCAACAGGCTCGCCGGTTACGACGACTCTTGACCTGCCCTTCAGATAAGACACGGTCTATTTGATCGTTGTAAGATAGTCTAGGCCTTCCTCTGTACCAGCATTCATATTTTTTCATAATGTATAATCAAAGTATTTTAATAAAGTCTTAAGTATTAAGGCTTATCAGTTTTTCGAACGAAGTACTAGGACGAGTTTAGTCGAGGCAAAAATAATTTATTTTACTGGATTCTCAGCCTCTATTATATGGGACAACACGAAGTGTGTGTACACCACACAGTACACCTCTGCCACCCGCGCTCGGGGAATATAGGCGTGACTATAGGTCACCTATACTATAATAGGTGTTTTATTTGTACTGGGTGACGCGAAATTGACGATAACGACATAAATAATATAATGGCTTACATGAATAAAAAAATATTCTGATTCTGATAAGATATTGAACTATTTAAACAACAACTATTGGCAAAGCGTGTTCCTTTATAATCACGAGGTCCTAGGTTCAAAGCCTAGGTCGGACAAGTGTAGTTTTTCTAATGAAAACTTCCCAGTACGAGTCCGGAGTCTGGGATTGTGCCCGGGATATGGCAATAGGCTCGCCCCCTATTACATGGGACCTAACATCGTCGGCGAAACGTGGGTGTACTCAGTACACCTCTGCCACCCCCGCTTGGGGAATATAGGCGTGACGGTTGGAACACGTATTCAAAGATAATAACAATATATACAACTTCACATCTGGTACTTCGTTTTGGAACTGAAAAGTCCCCCCGAAATTGCAATAGCATTTAAGTTGACAAATTAGATATTTGAGATTTTGAGTGTGTGTGTTTATGCAGAGTGTTAAATTAATGGTTCTCGATGAAAACTCCTTTATGTAAATTCTAACTATCTTATTGATATAAATTGGGATTAAGCCAGACACTCATTCCCACCAATTTTATGTATGTTTTAGCTATTCTAAAAAAATACATGAAAAAATTATGTTTCTTGGTTTTTGGATAATAGAAACAGTTTTCTACTTAAAAACCATTCAGTTAACATTTTGCATAATTCAAGTTGATCCGACATTTTTATATTATTGCCTATTTTCGTCGGAAACAACTAATAATTAGACAAAAAATGTGATTATTTATTTTATAATTGTAATGTTTTGTGATCCAGACTAAAGAGTAAAATAGACTGAGAGAATTGTGAGGAATAAAATCATTAAACAGATCCCTTGCAGTTACTCCGCGAGCAGTGAATTCAGAGAACCAGAAAGGCCTTTGTTTTTTAATGCTGGGTAAACCCTTTATAGGGACCCGCCCGCATTCAGGGGACGCGCAGGGGTTATTTATGGAAACCCTACAGCCAGAAATGGGCAAAATGTAATCAGATTAATGATTACAATTGCATTTGTAATATTCAATCATGATTTAAGATTAAAAGTGTAATTGTAAACGTTGAAGATTACAAAATGTAATCGTTAACCATTAATACACCCTCATGCCTATATTCCCCAAGCGAGGATGGTTAATCATTAATCTGATTACATTTTGCCCATCCCTGCCTACAGCTTATACAGTGATATAGAAACTAAAGATAACGGAAAACCAATTACAGGTCTTCACGGATAGTCGTGGATTATGAAATTTATATTGCAAATTGAATGAAATTATACAAAAAAAAGGCTAACTTAAAGTGAAAATACTTGAAAAAAAAAATTGTGGGACGGTGTCTCGGGACGCCCGACAGAAGTGATAACTTAAACTAGCGCTGTGGGTTAGAGTGAGAGAGTAAGAGCCTGCCCACAGCTGCCGTATGCGTAAGAGAAAGGGAAGAGCGCTGTGGGTTAGAGTGTGAGAGGAAGAGCCTGCCTACCGCTGCCGTATTTGTGAGAGAAAGGGAAGCCAGACAGATTGGCGTCGTTACGCGTTACGTTACGAAGCGGTTTACCCTCCCATAAGAAGTTTTCACTTCAATAAGCGTAGGTTATACCAGAGTCCTTGGCACACTAACAGTCGGAGGCAACAGAAAATCCTAACAGGGCTAGTAGTCAAGTTGAGTTTCCGCAATCGTAAACGCTCATAGAAAACTACAACATATACAAGAATGACAAATTATACAAGGAAAAGTCATGTGGTCAGAACTAGGCGCTAGCGAATGCAGGAAGAGTATAGACACAAAATGCTTGTAACTTGGCTGGACCCGCAGAGGTTTCTCACTCGCCCAGTTGGTGTCACGCACTCGTTGATTTGACTCTTGGTCCATTAAAAACATTAAGTGCTACATACTAGAGAAGACACCTCAAGTACATTTTTTGTAGCAAAAGTTAGAGTGCCATACACTCTAGTTTGCTTTGTTTCAGTTGCTTCCGGAAACGTTTGAGTGCTAAGTTTAAACAAATTCAGTAACAAAATAATTACATATCCATGAAAACACAATCATCCCTGCTAATTCCGCGGCATTAGGTTGCGCGACATTTATTATTTTTTCCTTTTAACACATTGGCGTATAACGCTCGATTCTCCAACGTGCTTCAACGCAAGTCGACACGACGTTCAGTGCTCATTTTAACAACACTACACATTATTTTAGATTTATAGCAACATTATTAACATAATTGTTCTAACAATGGTCGTCTATATTACTTTTAAGTCTGAGATTTCTCTAGAATAAGTTTTTATATGAAGTAGATTTTCTTTGTCAAATTTCTACGAATGTTTAATGAGATACTTTTTGTAGATTTATAGTACAATAAAACGTATGACTGCTATATTTATTGTTTTATTTATAGACAAAGTGCTATATACCTATTACCTAGGTATATTGGTCATAACGCCGTATTATTCTGGATAAATTGTCAACTTTAACGTTTTGAAAATCAGCACTTCAACGCATGAGCATTACCACTGACCCCAGCCTAATAATCCCTCAAAAAAAATCGTACCTAAACCAAAGATACATCCGGTGGAAGGGACTGGAATCCGCCGGCATGCCCTCACGTCTTGGCCCAAATGTAAATCGTATTTCGATACGACGAAAATTATTTCTGTATATAGTACTTTCAATAATAATAAAACTACAGAAATACAAGACGAGACGCGTCATTATGTTGATAGACAGAAATACGAGAGTATAATTTTAAATATAAGTGGCTTTTCATTTCAATTATACATATAGAATATTATAGAAAGGAAGGGTAGCCTAGAAATAAAGTCGACTCAGTTGCTGATTTGGAACAAATTCCCAAGTCAAAGGTTAGTATAAATAAATAGTTAATTGCAGCCGATTAATGCTTGTAGCGCTGTGCGACCGCGGTGTTCTTGCCGATCACCAAGGTTAAGCAGCGTTCGACTCGGTCGGCCTTAGATGGGTGACCGTTTGTGGCATTTTCATATTCGAGCGTCTTCATGACTCGGAAGGCACGTTAAGCCGTTGTTCCCGGTTACCACTTAATGTGGTAGTCGTTAAGCCGAGTTGGAAGCCTTAAAGGCGGCTTGATAAGTTCCAACAGCAGGTGGCCACAAACCTGCCTCCACCAATCCGCACTGGGTCCGCGTGGTGGAGTATGACCTAATCTCTCTTACCTCGATTTGTGAGAGAGGCCTTTACCCAGCAGTGTATATATATATATATATATATATATATAATGCTTCTAGATAACATCGGCGGTTATCATTTAATATACTCGCTTTTCGGGAGCTCGATGCTACACATACAAACTTCGTAGCAGTTATCATATCGCTGGTCTAACCACAAGGCTCAGCAGGACTGAATGCATAAAAGCTTTTATTTATTCACATTTCGATTTACCGATTTATCTATCTATAACCTCACGCCAGATCCCTTGCGGGGTAGGCAGAGAGTACAGAGTTCCAACAGGTTCTTTCCTTACATACCTCTCTGGCTTCCTCGACTCTCATAGTTCGTCTTATACACGCTCGACGGTTACGGAGACTCTTGACTTTTCCATCAGATAAGACTCGGTTTATTTGGCATCATAATTAATAGTGGATATATAAATGTTGGCAACGCTGATTTTAAAATTGTATAAATTACGAGTAACGTATATTTTGAACCTTTCTTGGCTGGAACACTGAATAAAGAACATCTAGAAACAGCGTGTGTGTGTGTGAATGATCTACGCTGTAGGCCGCGGGGCCTTTACAGCTTCACCGGACAAGAGGGCAAGCGTGCAACCACTGCGCTCGAGCCAGAAGGGCAAGGGGGCAACTAACTCAAGGACGCCTCAAGGAGGAACGGCCTCGGCTTGGGCAGTCGCTATGGGGGAGGGCGTATACTAGGTGTCTCGCCCTGGTGCTCTGCACCGGCCGGCGGGCAAGGGATTCTTCGAACTCGCCGGCGAGGTGTCTGATCCTGACTTTTTGAAATCAGCATGTCTTCTTACTCTATTACTGCATCCAGCGCTCTGCAGCTGCGCTGCTAAAACCACGAGGAAATAACCCCATCACGTACAATCTTCGTAATACACGATGCAGCGACTGAACGCTACGCTACGCTGTTGATGATGCCGCGATCGATCGCCGCAAATCGCCAAAACGCGATGCAGCATCGATGCAATCAAATCGTAAAAAATCTTTAAACTATCGCGTTTGATCGGCGGCGGTTAGGATTCGATCTTAGCAAAGTTTTGTTAGCAAACTAGTTAGTGAATTGCCTGGTTGGTCTTTTACCGAAAAGGAACGAAGCAATCACGAGATCCTGCGTTTAGTCTCCTAGGACGGCCTGTGTAATTTTTTGATTAAAAAATATCGAGTTTCAGTGCGGAGTCTGGCACTGTGCCCGCTATAATAGCAATAGTTTCCCTATATTCCCCAATTGGTCATCATTAATCTGATTACATTTTGCCAATCTCTGGTTATTGGTACCATTAGGTGTTGGTAAATAAAACAACTTAAAACACTTATATTTATTTATTTTGGTCCACAAAAAGAAATTTAACAATAATAAAGTCGGGTCAGTCACTATCTCACCCCACAAATCTCGACCCACGCGGCTCAATTGGTTAAACTTCATATTATTAAATTCTTTCCTCAACTGGACCCGCGAAGGCTATTTATGAATTGTGAATTTATTTTAAAATTCACTATCTCGATCCGAGTAGGTTTTTACAAGGGGGATATAGTGACTTAACCATAAAACATAATTCACCTTCCAAATACATCAACTTATAAACTAAATTTTAGATTTAAAGATAGGTTCCTCATTTAACAATCATAAGGAAATTAACTACCTGTATCATCATGCTAGATCCCTTGCGGGGGAGGCAGAGTCAGAGTTCTTACAGGTTCTTTCCTTACAGATCTCTTTCGCCTCCACTCTCATAGTTCGTCTCATACACGCTCGCCGGTTACGGAGACTTTTGACTTGCCCTTCAGACATGGTCATAAAAAGTAACTGAAAGTCCATTTACAAAGCTCTTTGATGGCTATATTATACTTATAAAACCGAGGCGCTCGTAACCCTGTGATGTTCTAACAATCACTTATGGTTAAGCAGAGCTCCACTCGGTCAAACTCAAAGAATTTATTTTGTACAAGCCCTGCGGGGGCGCTTACAAATAAATAGTCAATTTACATTTTCTTTTCAATCATATTAACTACTAATCTACCACTGGACCAAAACGCGGCCTCCACTGAGAAGATCCAGCGAAGAACATCAGCGGGCTTGACTTTTTTATTTAATTCTCTTTCTCTTTTTTTAATCATATTGTATCAATACAATGTTTAGGTTACAATTAAATAGTTTACGATCGAGCTCCAGTGTGATGACGTTCGACCGAGATATGAGAGTAATGATGTTATTTATAAAGAGTGTCTAAAGGATTCCAGATGGAACAGTCCCCACAAGCAGCAAGTTCCCGAGTATGACTGCTGGAACAGCCATCACCCACCTCGACCATATTGGGAGGAAGGGAGTGACCCGACAGACAGACACACCAAGCAAAGACATTATAGTGAGCATGACCAAACCAGAACCCCAAAGACGGAGGTCAGATTGTGTTTACAAAACAAACTGAGATTACCGTTTGTAGCATTTTCATATAAGAGTCCTTGTTTTTGAAGACACGTTATAGCATTGGTTTCAGTTGACATTACATGTGGTGGTCGTTAAGCCAAGTTGAGAGTCTTATAGCTTGCTAAGTCCCCCAGCAGGTGTCCAAAAGGCTACCTTCCGTGCCTTGCACTGGCTCCGCGTGACCTAATTCCTCTTACCTAGCCGCCTATAAGCTTTCCAACTTGCCTTAATGACTACTAAGTGGTAACTAACTGCTTAACATGCCTTCTGAAGCACAGACACTATATATCTATTGTTATAACCACAAGGAAGGAATGCATAATGGCTTTTAATTATTCTCATTTCGACTACATTCATTGATTTATTTTGCATCATAATTAATAGTCGATTATATAATATTAATATAATCCACTATTAATGTATGCTTCGTTGGTCTGGTGGCAAAGCACATCGCTTTGTGATCACGAGGTCCTGGGTTCAAATACTAGGTCGGACAAATATAGTTTTTCTAACGAAAAATTCCCAGTACGAGTCCGGAGTCTGGAATTGTGCCTGGTATATGACAATAGGTTCGCCCTCTATTACATGGGACCTAACATCGTCGGCGAAACGTGGGTGTACTCAGTACACCTCTACCAACCCCGCTTGGGGAATATAGGCGTGACGGTGTGTTTGTGTGTGTTAAATAATATTTTGATTTTAGTTTATATTTAATTTATAATATAAATGTTGGCAATACTGATTTTAAAATTGTATAAATTACGAGTAACGGATATTCTGAGCCCTTTTTGGCTGGAACAGCGAATAAAGAACATCTAGAATCAGCGTTACCTCTTAATCCATCACTGCACCCAGCGCTCTGCAGCTGCTCTGCTGAAGCCACTAGGAGTAACCCCATCACGCATAGACTTCGTAATACTTTATCATCACGCCAGATCCCTTGCGGGGTAGGCAGAGAATAGAGTTCCAACAAAGATGCCCCAAGATGTTGACGCAACTTACTAAATGGGACATCCCTAGTGATGCCGCGCCCGTGCACATCTCTACTGGAGGAAAGAAAACTAACCGACGCCACGGGGGATAGTCGCTTTAATCAATATAAGAAAATTGTAATTCCTCATCTTGTTCAAAACCCAAGGGAATAAAATGTTTCAACCCATAATTGTGTAAGTTATTTATGTCCCAGCGTGGACACACTCAAATATGAAAATGCCACATATTACCCATCTCAGACCAACCGAGCCGAACGCTCCTTAACCTTGGTGATCGGTAACATGGTCACACAGCGCTCCGAGCGCCTTACATACATAATTTATTTAAATTCATACTTTAACTTTTTTACTAACACTCTCCTCATCAATATCATCGTCTCTTTCCCTCTTACTATCTCTTCTATTCTCTTTCCCTTTCGTTCTTTTACCGACTCCTTTTCCCTTCCCACCATTAGGGTAATACTCCTCAATCTTGTGGCTATCTTCTCCGGTTAAAGGCAGTAACTCTATTGTGTCATCTAGAACAGAATTAGTTGGTTTTTCTGTTAATACATCTTCTTCGTCCTCTGAAAGTATGATATTTTTCTTCGGTTTTGATTTTGAGCTGCCCGCTGTAAAGAAAATTAATAGTATTTTTAGATCTATCTATCTATTTCATCACGCCAGATCACTTGCGGGGTAGACAGAGTAGAGAGTTCCAACAGGTTCTTTCTGACCTTTCTCGCTTCCTCTACTCTCATAGTTCATCTCATACACGCTCGCCGGATACGGAGACTCTTGTCTTGTCCTTCAGATAGGGGTAGGGGGGTGTTCAGAGGAGACACCCTCTTTTCACCAACGATGTTAGGTCCCATATAATAGGGGGTGAGACCTCCGGACTGATATTGGGAATTTTTCAATAGAGATTGAACCCAGGACCTTTTGATTGAAAAGCACATTATACGCCACTAGACCGACGAGGCAGTCAACTGATTAATCCTACAATTAAAAGTTAATTGAATAACGCCCGACAATTGCGAAAAAGAGGGCAAGTCAAGAGAGTCCGTAACTGGCGAGCGTGTATGAGACGAACTATGAGAGTGAAGGAAGCCAGAAAGGTCTGTAAGGAAAGAACCTGTTGGAACTCCATACGCTCTGCCTACCCCTCAAGGGATCTGGCGTGATGATATAGAATAGAATAACAGAGGTCTTACCAGCATTTTCTTCATTCTCTTCACAATCGGATTTTTCCTTATGATTCTCATCTTTGCAAATGAAAAAATTAGTGATTGGTTTCTGCCATTTAGGGGTGTCTCTCGGACAGACTGGGTTCCCTGCCGTATGTCCTTTGGATGATCTGTCGCTGCCGCCTGGAGGAGTAAGTTTTCAGTAAAATGATACACTAAAGACTTCTTGCTTCATAAGTATGAGGTTGCACCCTTGCACCTCTGAGTGGATCATACTAAACAAATAATATTATAAACGCCATCACACCTATATTCCCCAAGCGGGGGTGGCAGAGGTGTACTGAGTAGACCCACTTTCCGCAAATGAATTTATGTCCCATTTAATATGGGGCTATTGCCATATATTAGGCACAATGTCAGTGTGTATGTGTGTGTGAGTGATGTACGCTGTTGGTCGCGATGCCTTTACAGCTTCACCGGACTTAAGGGCGAGCGTGCAACCACTACGCTCGAGCCAGAAGGGCAAGGGGCGACATACTCGAGGGCGCCTTAAAGAGGCGGATTCGCATGGGTAGGTGCGTTCGCGAAGTGTCGTGTTCTCGCCTTTTTAATATAGGCGCGAATAGGTTCGAGACCTAGATCGGAGTGGAAGGCACAATGTCAGAGGCCAGACTCATACCGGGAAGATTTTGTTAGAAAAACTAAATTTGACCAACCCAGGGCCTTGTGACCCCAAAGCGATGTGCTTTGCCACTAGACCAACAAGGCAGGATCACACTATATAATAATTGTCACATGACAGGATGAATTAGCTTTTATTATTATTATAACTCACAGTGGGACTAGTCCACAAATTTTGCATGTCAACATGTTGTGACTAAAGTTGTATGAACCTTTTTATACTAAAATAAGACTGCAAATGTACCTACCAACTTTAATGCAAATAAATAAATAAATAAAATAAAGCAGCACAGCGGGCTATGGGGCGAGCTATGCTCGGCGTCTTTTTGAAGGATAAAATTCGTAACGAGGTAGTCCGACAAAGAACCAAAGTTACCGACATAGCTCGCAAACTCAGTAAGCTAAAGTGGCAATGGGCTGGTCACATCTGCAGAAGGACCGACGGCCGATGGAGCAAGCGTGTCCTAGAGTGGAGACCATGACTTAGTAAACGTAAGGTAGGACGGCCCCCAGCTAGATGGACCGATGACCTCAAAAAGGTCGCTGGGACAGACTGGATGCGGAAGGCGGAGGACCGTGTGCAATGGCGCGTGTTAGGAGAGGCCTATGTCCAGCAGTGGACTGCGATAGGCTGATTGATTTGATTATTATTATAGCTTTTTTCACCCATTCAGTCTTACTGAATGGTCCCTGCAAGAGTATAAGCCTCCTCCATCCCGTTCCACTTTCTCCTGTCCTGGGCGACGCTCATCCAGTCCCTTCCGGCTATTTTGATAAGGTCGCCAGCCCATCTTTTCTTTGGCCGCCCTTTGCGTCTCTTTCCAACTGGGCCAGGCCACTTTGTGGTTTCAATTGTCCACTTCTTGTCCCGGTACCTGGCTATGTGGCCTGCCCACTTCCACTTCAGTCCAAGGGCATGTTGTAGTGCATCTGTAAGTTTTGTTTTTCTCCGTATGTTGACATTAGGTCCATATGATGAATTAGTTTAAGTAACTTTAAAAATTGAGAGTGGCGGAAGCCAGAGAGGTATGTAAGGAAAGAACCTGTTGGAGCTCTGTACTCTCTGCCTACCCCGCAAGGGAGCTGGCGAGATGATATAGATAGATAGATAGAACTTTAAAAATTTGTTGAATTAGCGCACAATGGGCTCAAAGTGCGCAATTTTCTGGCATAACAGACAAACTACTAGTTGTGTACTGCAACTTGAATTGTAATCTGTTTTGTGTTTAATAAAATAAATACTGAGTTGAACACGGGTGCTCTATGTACTGAGGACTTAGACGAATTAGTCTAAGACTGAGGATAATATATACACGAGATATTTTATATATAAAGTGGAATAGCGGAGTTGAAGAACTGAGCTCACCTGAAGCTGTACCGGTATGAGACGAAGGCGCTACGCTGCATCTGGCTTTGCTGCTTTTGCCAGCAGCAACTGCAAATAATAATAATATAATAATACTAGTTTCTTAAGAATTAACAAAATTTATAGGTTACCTGAAAACTTCAGAAACTTACCTTTTGCACCTACAGACGCTTTAGTTCTCGCCATTAATGTATATTGACAGAGTTTGTGTTATTAACAATTTGGTAATCACTTTTAAAAAAATGTTTCTAATGATATTGAAAATATTTTCTTCTTTGTTGATAAAAAATCGCGCGAAAATTTTACGCAATATTTATTTTGACATAAATTTTATTCATGCGTCCCGTTTCATGTAATCTGCATACAAGGCCTTTAGCCTAGCTCAATGTATCCAATTAATAGTACGATGGCACTTTAAAAATATAATCAAAGCATTGCATAAACTATTCATAAGAAGAATTTGTGCTCAAATGATTTTATTCTATAGCACAAAATTATGTCTGTGTGGCATAATAAATTCAAATCTTAATTTGTATAGTGACATCTATTGTCCATGGCATAAAATTAACATCGCTATTTGTTAGCTATTATGTCATTCAATTTGTTCATTCTTTTATAACAATCTGTATTACCACAGATTGAAAATAGCTTTTTTTTATTGTGTGAAATTAGGTTATTTTTAAGTTTGTGCTAGTGAAATTCGGTAGCCATACACGAATTGTGAATGTGTTTTTATAAAATTATCGTACACATGTGATTACTAACTTATTACCACCGAAACAGGTAAATAAAATTACATTATACTTAATAAATTTTTCTCTAACAAAACTCGTCCTAACGGTTTTTATTATTTGTAGCATAGCTTACGCTATATTCTAATTTAAACAAGTAATTACTTGTCTTGTTTATAGATGCATGAAAAAATCATTAAGGAAATATCTAAAATTAGGCAGGCAGGTACTACTTTCAGCATTTATAGGTAGATACATAAATTCATGATCGAAAATATGCATCGAGTCCAAATAGACAGCCTCTAAGGAAACAATAAAAGCTTCAAAATGTCCAAATATCTGTATGTATCTATTTAACGATTGCTTCATTGGTTTTGTGGCGAATAATGCGCTCTGCGTTCGCGAAGTCCTGGGTTCAAATCCTAGGTCGGTAAAATGTTTAAATTATTGAAAAATTACCGAATTGTGCCCGATATATGGCCGTAGGCCCCCTTTCACATAGTACCTAACATCTTCCGGATGGACTAAGTAGGTGGATGTTAACAGTACATCTCTGCCACCCCAGCTTGAGGAATAAAGGTGTGATGGTGTATGTCATCACGTCAGATCCCAAATGGGGTAGGCAGACACTGCAAAGGAGGCCGCTTTCCGATCCGGTGGTAGATGTAAAAAATGTAATATATTTGACGTTTGTAAGTGCTTATGTATTGGCCTATACAAATAAATGATTTTAGACTTTGACTTGACTTTGAAAGTACCCTCAGGTTCTTGCTGTACAGACCTCATTGGCTCCACCTCAGAGTAGTTACCTCATTGGGATCTCCTCCTCATAGTAGTCATACACTCTCGCTGGTTATGGAGACTCAACATCCAAATATCACTCTAAAATATTTAAAACAGGTTCTAACAGGAACTTGTTGGACAATTAAGCTTAAGAAGAGCTGAAGCCGGTCCCCCCTCTATGTCTTAATAGTCCAAAGTTCAATTCACAATTATTTGTTCCGGTCTGGATATTTGTTATGTGAATTTTCATGTTTGTAAATGCAACAAATCAGGAATAAAGTGTGGAGGTATGTTTTTAAAAAGAAAACGGCATCACAGAGGCAGCTTTGGAAACTCCGCTTTTTTTTTTAAAGAAAACGTAACCCCGCACTAAAATTTATTACTGTCGTGGGTGCGTTGACAAACATGAAAATTCACATACACAAATACCCAGACCAGAACAAATAATTGTGGTTCACACAAAGATTTGTCCTGTTTTGGAATCGAACTCATGACTATTAGACGCAGTGTGTGGTGCTAAATCGTCCGTCAATATGTTGTCAGGGCATCCAAACCGATGACCCATCCACCATGATGGACCCCATTTTTGCAAATTAACACTGCTAGATCAAACTTAAATAACTCATTTTTGTATCAACCCTGCGCACTTATAAATCGTCAATTTTACATTTATGTTTATCTTACTAATAAGTGTGACAGCAGTGATAGCCTAGTGGTTAGACTGTTGGACTGCAAAGTCAGTAGTCTCGTGTTCAAACCCAGGCACTCACCTCTTGTCTTTTTGAAAGCATGTGGGTATTAAAAATTAATTGCTCTAATCACTTGCTTTAACGGTGAAGGAAAACATTGTAAGGAATCCTGCATGCTTAGGAGTTTCTCGAAGGTGTTTGAAGTTCCCAACTCGCACAGGTGGCCCTGTGGGGCATGGTGGACAATGGTCTAAGCCCTCTCAGTTTGAGAAGAGGCCCGTGCCCAACGGTGGGCCAGTTTCTTAACAGGGCTAATATTATTATTACTAATCTACCACTGGGTCAGACCACGGTCTCCACTGAGAAGATCCGATGAGAAGCTTAGCAGGCTTGTAGAATCTATGTTTAAATCTGTGTGAGGACATCTTTTTCTAGTGGTTAGAGCTTGCCTGCTTAGATCACTGGATGGAGTAGTTACAGATTCATTGCGGGGGCAA
Organism: Phalera bucephala; assembly: GCA_905147815.2. NCBI lineage: Eukaryota > Metazoa > Arthropoda > Insecta > Lepidoptera > Notodontidae > Phalera > Phalera bucephala. The sequence continues at coordinate 11,689,859 of LR990637.1, read as the reverse complement.
GGGAGATATCGTTGTGACCTGCACATTCTTCGGATGTGTATGTGAATTTCATGTTTTTAAACACACCCACTATACTAGGCAGAGATGGGCAAAATGTAATCAAATTAATAATTAACCTCCACTCACAAGGCTTACAATAACATTTTGTAATCTTTAATGATTACGATTACAATTTTACTCTTGAATTATGATTGAATATTGCAAAATGCATTTGTAATCATTATTCTGATTACATTTTGCCCAACTCAGATACTAGGAATATTTCCTAGTGTTGTTGGTCTAGTAGTGAATGTGCTTTGTGAATGAGGTCCCGTGTTCAAATACTAGGTCAAAGAAATCAGTCTGGACTCTGGAATTGTGCCCGGTATATTGCAATAGGCCTGCCCATTTTTTTTTATCTACATATCATGCAATTTGCTTACTAGCCATTAGCAGATGGTTTATAGCCCAGTGATTGGCCGTTGAAGTTCATCCTTCCAGTACCTGTACATCTGCTTGATCCTTATCTGCCTCTTCCTATTCTCAGTTCATTTCATTTATCATATTTCTATTATGTGACGACGTTTTGTTCTATTAACTCTTGGTCGGACCCAGGTTGGTTGAAGAAAAGCATGCTCAGGTGGAAACTCACTGACAGCATCAGTCTGGAGTGTTTGTGTGCAACCAAAAAGATGTCTCACCTTGTATCTTGTCCTGCGTACCCTAACACCTACACGCAGGAAGAGTTGATGTCTGCTCCCGAAAATGCAGTTAGTGTGGCCACTTTCTGTGCCGCATCCATATAATTGTATCATGTTTGCCGGCGAAACGCTAAGAAGAACTCTTGGTGGCTCACTTTCGCTATGGGGCCTAATATCGTCGGCGAAAAGTGTATGTTCACAGGACACCTTTGCCATACTCGCTTGGGGAATATAGGCGTGACGATACAAGTTTTTTTTGCAGAAGTTGGATTCGAACAACACGAAGCCTAGCCTAGCTCTAGGGGTCCATTTGTAATGGAATCACTCACTATTTATTTGGATCTCATTTCATGTACTAAATATGAGTGTCCAAATTACAGGTCTCGCACCCATTCGCCCCTTGTTTTCGGCCCTTGTCATTTAAAAGCGTCTTTCGCCCCTTTTTACGGTACCCGTTCGCCACTCGAACTTTTTTTATTAAACGTAACCCCAGAGAAATTATTTCTGTGTCGCGTGTGCGTTTACAAACATGAAATTCGCATGCACAAACACGCAGACAGAAACAAATATTTGTGGGTCACATAAAGTTTTGTCCCGTGCTGGAATTGAACCCGCGACTACTCAATCCCGTAGGCGAAGCGACTCATGCTCTTAACCACTGAACCAAACCGTCTGTCAATATAAAATTTATGAAGTACCCATTCGCCCCTCGTTCAATCAAAGCATTATTTTTGAACTGAATATTTTATAAATATATTGTAATCTGAATTTTATTGCACTCAGACTACAATTTATTTCGAGTTGATGGCATTAAGAGTTTTTCCAGAACAGTATTTTGCCCACCAAACCAAAGGAAAAAGGTCCCGTTCACCCCACAGTACTATTTAAACATTCAAGGGGCGAATGGGTATAATTAGGTTATCAGGGGCTTAACATACGGGGCGAATGGGTGCGAGATCAAAGTACATTTATACAACTTAAGATATTTAGGTATAATGGTGTTTATTTCTTTCAGACTATCTCTAAGATGGATGATGACATCGATATTGAAGAACACGATGTGTTGGATGATCCGAGGATTAAGAGCATCTTCCCGGATCTCTCGCAGGTCAAGATCGAAGTACCTGATGATGTGGACATGGAAGGTAAGAAACTATTCAAACCAAATACAGAAAAGGGTGACTGCTTCGTTGATTTAATTAAAAATTTGTGTAGCGATCACAAGGGAATGGAAACGAGACGAAATGGAAATCGCGAGGAAGGGAATGAAAAATCACAATTATGACCTAGGATTTAACCTTGGTCAAAATTGTGATTTTTCAATAGAAAAATAACCAGTATTTGTCTTGCTTTTTATTTACAAAAAATAAACACCACCATGGATTCCCCAAGCGGAGGTGGGAGAGGTGTACTGTGTACACCCACTTATCGTCGACTATGTTAGGTCCCATGTAATACGGGGCGAGCCTATTGCCGTATACCGGGCACAATTCCAGACTGCAGACTGTTAATGGGAATTTTTCGATAGAAAAACTACAATTGTTCTACCTAAAATCTCTCATTATTTGTTCTAAGAAAATTACAGTCATACAAGGATCTCTTGGCCCGCGGCCAAAATCGGAACTACCGCTGTCATCAAGTGAAATGTCACTTATGACAATCGCAAAGTTGCCGATTGCTATGAAATTTACCCACGTTCTCTTTTTAATTAGTAAACGTGAGGACCCAGCTGTTGAAATATTTCCCTGAAAGTAGGAAAATTTTACTAAATGGTAACCCTAATATCACGCTCCCCTGTCATTGTCATCGACGCGCTAAAATATCCTTGTAACGCTATATATTATTTCTTTTCCAGCGCAAGAAATGGAAGATGACGAAGACCAGGAGTCCTTCCTATACCAGTATGATTACAATTCAGTCAGCGAAAACCATTTTAATTCACTCCCTTCCAATTCACATGACGATGAAGATATCAGTGAAACTGGGATACCTTACGAAGAGGATTACGAACATTATGATTACCAAGCTGATGAAATAGATATGGCAGCAGCCACAGAAGATGCTAACAGTGATTTTGTTGAAATTAACCATATATCGGACTCAGATTTTGTATCAAACAAGATTATTTTAGGAAGTAAGCCGGATTATGAAACACTGTACGAAGAAGCGATTACTTCACAATCCATGGTGGTATTAGAAGATTGGAGCGACCGTCTTTACTCCAGTCCATGTTTCTGCAAAGACTGTAAGACATTATTTTCAACTGTGAACGCTTTAGATGCCCATAAGATGGTAAGTCACTCTTATTTAGTAGCGGTTCAGAAGAACACAGCACGAAAAAGTACTTCGATTCAAACTTCTAATGTTGCTAAGAAAAGTACCGTTTCCAAAGTGGGTAGGCTCTGTAACCATTGTAACGTGGTTTTCTCAGATGATACTGCGTTAATTAAACATTTGTATGAGTTATTACCTATGAGTAATTATACACCTAGTGTCGCAAATAAAACTGGCAGTGTTGCTACCAAAAACATATCAAGCAATTTTAAATCTGAAACAATAATTGTTAAAAAGGAATTCGATTTGGATAATTCTAGTGTTGCCAGCAAAAGCACTAGTGTGGGTAGCTCGAAATATACACCAAATAAAAATGTTGATACACCGAGTATTCATTATAAATGCGTTAAATGCAACGAGATTTTGACTTCCAATTACAGCGCTAGGCGACATAGGAAATTACGTCATCCGACACTGACCCACATCCGTTTGTTCACGAAACGAAAGATCGAGATTCAAAAAACCCCCAGAATAAAAGGAAAAATATTTCTGGCCACTTTAATACCAAAATCAATTTTATTTCAATGTGGTAAATGTCAGTTACATTTCCTATCGGGCTACAGCGCGCTACACCACTATATGATGTGTGTAAAAGGCAAGGGTTTGTATATGAATTGTGGTAAATGCCACAGAAGGATATCGTGGAAGGATAGAAAGAAACACGCGATACAGCACGACCACGGGGAAGATAGGTTCAAAGTTCACACTGTGGTCAATAAAGTTATTTACGAAAAAACTTTGTGTAAGTGTCCAAAATGTTTGATTTGTTTCGACGAGGTATCGTTTTGGGTTCATTCGAGGAACTGTACTAGGGTACAATTTATGCCATGCGATATTTGTAAGTTAGATATAGTAGAAAGTAAGTTTAAAAATCACGAATTTAAGCATAAGCGTAAGAAGTTCACTAAAAAAGACTTCATCGTTATAGATTTTATCGATCAGGACGATATTAAGCATGAACACGCAGCTAAAAATCATATGGCATCTAAATTTACCGCTAAAAATGATACTATAGATAAAGCGACCACTAAAAATGATACTATAACTAAGGCTACCGCTAAAAATGATACTATTGTTCAAGCTAATGCTAAAAATGATATTGATATATTTGCTAAATTCAAACAAGGTAAAAGCGACTTATTTTACTGTCGGTATTGCTTTTGTTGTCAGCACATTCTGTCTTATAAAGGTCACACCAATGGAAAGTGTAGGGATTGGAAGATAAATCGAGGGAAGAAATTATGCGAAGACTGCGGTTTAATTTTTAGCACAAAAACTTATTTTAAGCATAAAACTATACATGAAGGACAAGTTGTTAAAGTACAAGATTTTAGATTCACAGACCTACATACTGGAGAAATTATAGACCCACCGATAAACGACGTTATTTGCTGTGTAACGTGTTACATAAATTTTACAAACACATTCAATTTGTATCATCACAATTGTAAAACAGAAAAGTTTAAAATATGCACATTTTGCAACAAAAAATACAACTTAAAAGCTTACGATTTACACAAACAGTTTCATAAGAATATCAATGAAGTAATTATGCCAGAATTAATTGAGAAATATAATTCTTTGAGTTCTATGTGGAATTTGATTTATATGTGCGCGAATTGTGATATAGTTACGTTGACATATGATTCTGCAGTTGAACACAGTCAAAGGCATATTGTAGGGTCAGCAAATGATGTATCGATACAATGTAGAATCTGCCATCTATCGATAGACCAAGCATATTACAAAAGTCATAGCGATCTCCACGAAAAAAATACCAAAATAACAAAACAATCTTTCAAGATTTTGAAATATAATTACGAGACTCTTTTTAAAGAAACTTGGATGTCTTTATTTAAAGGGGAACTCGATATCGATGTTATATTATCTAAAAGCGTATATAAAGATGTCAGAAATGTAAAAATGAATGTTATAGGTAATTCAGACAATATAAAATATTATTGCAATAGTTGTAAAACGTCTGTCGATGATGTTAAAATACATTTAGAGGTTAACTGCAAGGAGGCTAAGAAGTATCGTTGTAAATATTGCAAGATGAAACTTAATAATCTTAGTAACTTAACGATGCATGAAAGCAGACATGAAAATAACAGATTAGCTGTTAAAATCGTCACATTTAATGATGAATGTGATAAAAAATTCAATATTAAACTCAATAAGTTTGCTGTAGCAAGTATAGCTAATAAATTGAGTAAGAAACAAGTTGAAAACAGCGCTAAAAATAAGAAATTTAAGCTTTACTGCTGTAAAAAATGTACGATTTGTGTAGTATCAAAACACGCTCTCCCATTGCATAATTGTATAGCGAATATAAATAGGAGATATTGCAGTGAATGCAATAGATATTTTTCGTATCAAAATTTGTTGAACCATCTTAGGGCACATAAGAAATTCCCCAATTTGTCGAAAAAGACTTTGTCTATAACTTACTTCGGTGATGACGATGATAATTTAAAACTTAATAATGTTAAGAAAGAAGATGTTACATCAGTTAGTTATATATACAAATGTAATTGTGGCCTTCATTTCACTTCGTTAGGGACTGTAGAAAAACATTTAGAAGTTTGTGGTATTGACACTGATATGTCTAAAGAAAAATGCAGTAAATGCAATCTTTTATTCCCGACAAACGTCTTAGTTACACATTTGTGTAACCATCACACCAACAATGGTGTTAAAGTTATGGTTAAAAACGTTGTCAAGAGAAATTTCAAACAGTGTTTCGCTTGCAAAATTCTGTTTCCAACTAAAAAGGATATTGACAAACATTATGATATTTGTAACAAGAATGGTAGTAAATGTAAAAACTGTGGTAATTTATTCTTAAAAACGTATTTAGATAAACATGTATGCGGTGAAAATGACGAAACACATTATATTGACACCATAGAAGTCATCAAAAAGGAATGGTTAATGTTCTCAGTGTTTAAGTGCGAAAAATGTAACTTCTGCTTTTGGAGTCAGAAATGCTTCAAATCACACATCAAAGGCAACCACAAATATGTTAGAAAACCGTTGAAATGTAAAGTGTGCTCTTTATATTTCACTAAAACCTCATTCCTTCAACATATACCCCTTCATAGAGTATCTGAGGAATACAGAATAAAAGTGTTTACCAATGAGAAAGATTATAAAATTATCAAAGGTAGAAATAAGATGGTACCCAAAACTGGAAGGACAGCACACAGTACTAGATACAATGAAAATGATTTTATTGATACTGGTGACGAAACTATAAATAAAAATGAAAAATCTGTTGTCAAAACTAAACCAGAACCTCGCGTAGTAACTTACAAAGAAAGAACTGACAGTTTGAACTTGACTAATAATAGCGAAGGATCTAACGAATCTAATTTAAGTCTACCAAATAGAATTAAATTTGAAGACGAATTGAATACAAAAATGAGTGATAGATTGATGTCTCAGATCATGAGAAGTCCGTTTACAAATAAGCTTTACAGATGTCCAAAATGCACTTTAAATTATCTTAATACTAGATCTTTAGACTATCATTTAGCACGACATTCTATTTTTGTAAAGATTTGCCCGTGTGAAGCTTGCGGATTGCATTTCACATCAAAATCTTTAACCAGACATCAATTTATTCACCATGAAAGTTTGAAATTAAGTTTGAAAGATATCGATATAGTTAAACCGTGTGGCGATACCATAACTGACTCTCCTGACAACACTGTTAACGATTTAACCGACCAAAGTCTTAACGAAAGTATCAGTATTGAAGAAATTGATAGCCAAGATTGTAACGAACAAAATTCTGAAGATAGCAACACTGCCACGACCATAGACAATAACAAATTAAAGAATTCTATAGACGGCAATTCTAAATTAGAAAAGCTTTTAAAAATAGACCGTAAAGAAATCATCAAGTCATCATTTGATGAGAAAACCATAGATTCGACAAAAGAAGAAATTCGAATTTACAAATGTGGCGAGTGTAATGTATGTTTTATAACTCGACCGGAAGGTTTGAAACATGTTAATAATCACTCTAAAATTGATCCAAAACTTTATATAGAGTGTAAAATTTGTAATTTTCCATTTCTAATTACATCACTGAATACTCATATGAAGGTACATCATTCGAAAGAGTTTAAATTAGAGGATGTTTTGATTGAAGAATATAATGTAATTGGGAATGATATGGCGACAAAAATTGATGTTTATTACGCTGTACAATCGAGATTAGTTAGCACTACAACTGATTTGGGTAAGGATTACAGTTAGGATTTCTGCAATGTGTTATACACGATGTAATTTTTGTCGTCCTGAAACCAAAGCTTAGATAATGTATCCAATGCCTAGTTCATTAGTACGAAAATATTAAAAAAGATAATTTCAATAAGTAACATCTCTATAACAAAACTAATCAAGTAAAAGCCCACATTTAAACTATTATCATTCATCACTGCTGGACGGTAGGCCTCTCCCATGGCACGCCACTGAGCTCGATCTTCAGCTCCTTCTCCAATCCCTGCCCGCTGCCTTACGAATAAATTAAATAATGAGAATAATTTAATAATTTAAACTATACCAAGCGCAAAGTTACGGACGATTTAGCGCAGTGGTTAAGAGGTTAAGCCGCTCCGCCTACTGTGTCTAGTAGTCGCGGGTTCGATTCCCGCACGGGACAAATCTTTGGGTGACCCACAATTATTTGTGTAAGTGAATTTTCATGGTTGTAAACGCACCTACGACACAGGAATAAATTCTAGTTGGGGGCTACGTTTTTTTGAAAAAAAAAAAGGCATTGAGGAGCGACGCGGCTCGTCAGCTGGCCGGTAGATACCTTCGGTGTTCCGGATTTTCCGGACTTTTTTTTATTATTACCAGTGAACAGTAGACATTGGATACATCACCTGGGCTTTCGCTCACGACGACTAAACTTAAGCCGTGTATAGTATTACTATATTATTTTTCTATAATATATATCTATAATATATTACTATATAATATAGTACTATTGACTAAAATATAGTGCGATACTATACAAGGTGTATGGTAAATAGCGCGAGACCTCAGCCACCCCAATTAGATAATCGCTTCACACATTGAATACGAAAACCAAATTTCAAAATTTAATGTTATTTAAGTACTTTTATTCCTCAATTAACAATGAAACTTGTATGTGGATGTGTGCGTATTGAGAAATAAAAAGTAAGATAATTAAAAATTGTTTGAATCAATTCAGTTACCGATTTAGAACAAACTACTTTCGGGCCTTGCGTTTATTATGTTACAGCTTGTATAATATAGTACTGGTGGTTACTCTATTTAATGAATGCGACGGGTTAATGTGTGACTTGTGACTGATAATATTGACTGGAACTAATAATAGTCCAATATGCGTATGACCAATATAATTGGTAACACAGCGTTACGATAACTTGTGAAATGATCGCTTAATAATACTCCAGTGGCATACAAATAACCATCACCATATTAAAAATTTAACTATCACTTGCTTTAACGGTGAAGGACAACATCGTGAGGAAACCTGCATGCCTGAGAGTTTCTCGAAGGTGTGTGAAGGTGTAGTTCACTGGCCCAGCGTGGTGGGCTATGGCCTAATCCCTCTCAGTATGAAGGGAAGCCAATGGTGGGGCAGTTTCTTAACAGGGCTAATATTATTACATTTTTATACAGAATACCCTCATACGATCATTTCACAAAATTATTGTAACGAGCCATGGTCTTAGCGAATAGGGAGCCTAAGGGGCTGTTTCACTCCCGAAGCAAACACGAAGCAGAAATGGCCTAAGCTAACGAGCCTTTTCATTTCATAAAAGCCTTAACGTCATCGTGGTGGGCGTGGCTTACCTCAGTTTGTCATCGCTACTCGCTCCATTCACACGTCCGCTCGAGTTCGCTATCTATTAAATATTATCTATTTATACTATAAATAAAACCCTGAAAATTAAGTGATGTATCTTAACATGCAAAAATTACTTGGATCGACATTCTGGTCACACAAAGAATATCACTTTTTACTTGTATTTTTTTCATAATTTATTAGAATTTGTTTATATTAAAAATGCCATCTACCTTAATATAATTGAACTTACAAGTATCATTGACATGGACGAACCGTTTAGTTTTCAGCGGTCTCCGCCAGATGGCAAATTCAAATGTTGGTTGGGAGTAACGTCCCTCTCGCCCTGTGCTACCCCGCGCAGTGCCACGCTTATATTGTATAGGAACATCTTATAACGCTATCTCCTCTTCGTATTTGCTTCGTAGTGACACTACCCTCGGGTAAAGTGCTGGTTAGTCACTTCTCGATTAGCGTTACTCGGCAATAATAACTGCTTAGTTTAACCGTCGGATAGGGCTACTCAGAGATGATGAAATTCGTAAATAGACTTACTTGCAATTTTAAATGTCGATTAGTCTACTTAAAACTTTACCCGAGGGTAGTGAAAGAGGTCTTAATTAGATTGTAAGTGTTAATATTAATTGTGCATTGTTTGAAAACGCACTTAGATGTTTTTTTTTGTAAGTATGATTTTTATATAAGACAATGGAGTGAATTGTTAGCACTAATGTTTATTCATACCTGTAATTTTAACGTATTACATATTGTAAAACATGAAAAATCATATGAAATTATATTTCATTTATCACCTGCTACTTCGCAATAGCTGCTAAATTCACACATGATGTGAAATCACATTTGGATGTCGTCGTTTAGCAGATCGATTAAAATTCATTCTTCGCTCGTAGGTATTTATTATTTCGCAGCACATGTGAAATTATTATATGAAATCCTTTTTTATTGGTTTCACCTGCTACTTTTTCTGCAATTCCTGCTGAAATCACACTTGATATGAAATCGCAATTGTACGTCGTCATTTAGCAGATCAATTATAATTCATTGTTAATTTTAGCAACAAACGATAGCAAGTGGGGCGCTACTTAAAATTAACCCTTAGTGCATTACTGTGAAAAATAATTGTAATTTCATAAAATGACAATTAAAATAAGCGCGTGGTGGAATATAATCGAATATTTCTCACCTCGATTTGTTAAAGAAGGCCTTTGCCCACCAGTGGGGCAGTATAACCTAATTTATTAAAGTGTAAAGATTGCTAACAATTTAATACATAATGATTTTGTGTAATTTAAATATTACTTTCGTAAGTTTTGTTTTAAGTTATGAAATAAATACCTCAAGTTTATTGGTAGTATTTTAATTTAACCCATTTCTCTTTTTTTGTTTTATAAAACGAAACCCCACACTAGGATTAATTCCTGTGTCGTGGGTGCGTTTACAAACATGATTATTCACATACACAAATACCCAGTCCGGAACAAATAATTGTGAACACACAAAGATTTGTCCCGCGCGGGAATCGAACCCGCGACTTTTAGACACAGTTGGCGGGGCGGCTTAAGCTCTTAACCATGCGCTAAATCGTCCGTAACCGCTGCATTCGGATATATCCGACGGATTTTTGTGGCCGTACCATCCCTGTTGCATTTATCCGATGAGTTGACCACATAACAGAAGGTGTAGAGGCGGGGATCAAGAGTAGTGGGGCGCGCACAACGCGCAACCGGTCTTCGTTCCCGGCGCTCGCACCTCAGCCCATCAGCTGATACGAGGGTGCACCCGCGTTCCTACTACCTCAAACATATTTTTTTACAATCAGTACCGTAGACGCGACTATCACTGTAAAGCCCCATCATGACGTACGCATGTGAGGTGTTCGGGCATGCAGCCCACTCTCACATCGATAGTCTTCAAGCGGTTCAGTCCCGCTTCCTCCGCAAAGCCGTAGGAGCCCCGTGGTTCGTACGAAATATCGACCTCCACTCCGATCTCAGTCTCGAATCTATTCGCGCCTATATTGAAAAGGCGACAACTCAACACTTCGCGAATGCATCTTCCCATGCGAATCCGCTAATCGTAGCCGCCGCCGACTACGAACCTGACCCCTGCCGCTACCGCCGGCCGCGACATGTTCTCACCGATCCCCCCGATGCTTTGACATCGCTTCTTTCCGCTCCGGATACGGACGACGACGAAGAAGCCGTAGATCCCCTAGCCCGCCGACTGGTGCACTAATTACACCCCCTCCCCCCATAGCGACTGTCCAAACCGAGGCCGTTCCTCCTTGAGGCGCCCTCGAGTATATCGCCCCTTGCCCTTCTGGCTCGAGCGTAGTGGTTGCACGCTCGCCCTTAACTCCGGTGAAGCTGTAAAGGCCTCACGGCCAACAGCGTATATCACTCAAACACACACACACACACACTGTAAAGCTCTGAACAATATAATCAGTGTAATTATTATACAGTCCGCTAGTTTTATTACTATCTCCATCTATCTATCTATCTATAACCTCACGCCAGATCCCTTGCGGGGTAGGCAGAGAGTACAGAGTTCCAACAGGTTCTTTCCTTACATACCTCTCTGGCTTCCTCGACTCTCATAGTTCGTCTCATACACGCTCGCCGCAACAAGTCATTATAGTGTAATAATAGTTTGTTGTTAACATTCGCCCTATGTCCAATAAATGTTAATAATGTACTGCCGGGGCTAAATTAAAATTTCAATTTTTTTTGTAATATATCATGGTATAATAAGCGTGGGAAGCAATAATTAACAATAGAGTGCCCCTTGTTTGATATAATCACTACGTTATCAATGCTAAACAGACAGACAATCAAACATGATGGTTTCTTTACACTCCTATTTTCAATACAACTTATTATTAAGAAAAAAAGAAAGAAACAAAACATTAAGTAGTGTGGGGCCAAACAGGACTCTGCCTCAGCATATTACTGCATTATGGCTATAGTGCAGCCCTACATCTATGGTGCACCGCTGGTATTCTCGATAATAAATGGGGATGTTGGTATTAAATTAAAGACTTAACTTATTGAAATGAATTAATTTTATTAAAAATCAAGATTAAAATAAAAAATAGATGAGCGTTGAACCCACTCTTGTATTTAATTCTTGATATAAACACTGGCTCAGCCGGAAAAATCTGAAAAGAAAAAAATTGTTAATACACACTAACACTAGTAGATCTGTGTCGACCTTTGCTGAGATGATTCAGTGATATGAAACATGAATGAGGACTAGATACGAAACAGTTGCACTAAAACAAATGCCTCATTTGTATCTGAATCTCGATCTTACATTCACTAGTCAGCAAGTCAGTATACATAGTATTGAAATCAAATATTTAAACAAAATGCTTCATTTCAATCTGAACCTGAATGTCGATTTTGGGACTTTGACATTGTCACGAGGGCATTGGTGTTAATTGGGGTAAATACAAGACGTGTTTGTGCCTTATTTAGCCGGTGGTTGATATTATTCAGCGATTCAAATGTACCAAATGAGGCATCTTGGGATTCGAATCTTTGCACTGTTTAAGACAAAATGATCGAATCTGAACAGGGAGGCACTTTTGCCATGTGCCAACACAGAGTCACATATTTAAATAACAATTAAGTAGTTTTTATGTTACTTCTAGGTAACACTCTTGGTATTCCGTCTATAAAATATCTAGTCTGTAACAATACACCGTATCTTATCTGAAGGGCAAGTCAAAAGTCTCCGAACCGGCGAGCGTGTACGAGACGAACTATAAGAGTGGAGGCGAAAGAGGTCTGTAAGGAATGAACCTATAGGAACTCTGTACTTTCTGCATACACTGCAAGAGATTTGGTGTGATTAAATATTTTTCGTATTTTCGTATTTTTAAATAATGTTGTTCTAGTTGCCAATTTGAATCAAACTATTTTCAAAGTCGAAGTATTTGTGTATTTTTTGTTATATTTGTTACATTAGTGGGTCACACAAAGATTTCCCGTGATGGCGCCCGCGGTATTTTCCGCGGTGGAGATCAGTATCTCCCTATCATCGCGAGTGCAGACGATGCACTGTAGTCATGGCAAAAGTGTCTCACTGTCCAGATTTGATCATTTGTATCTGAAACAGTACAAAGATTCGAATCCCAATATCAGTCAGGCGGCCCACCGACCAATATCGCGTCGCATATTCGATCATTCTGTGAGACGGCAAATATAGTGAATGTGTGATCGAGATTCATTTCAGATTGGAATGAACGATGAAGCATTATGTTTGTGTTTCTGTAAGATAGCGCCTTTGTATACTGGCTGCTGAATGTAAGATCGAGATTCAGATACAAATGAGACATGTTTCTCTGTACAACTGTTTCGAATCATAAACACGTGTATACTGCACTGATCACGCGTACAGTACGCAGAACGCGTTGGTGTGAACACGTCTACAAATACTACTGCAGGAACCGATCGCCACCGTGTATACCATCACGGACGTGGCTGGAAGCGTTGGATTGCCCGTACCTCTAAACATTTTTAATAAGTTGATATTTTTAATTATGTGATATATTATAAATAGACTTACTAAAACCAGAACTGAAGCTAGAAGCCTTACCGACGCCCAAGACATCTAAAAAAGAAATATTAAAATATAAACGATGTCACGCCTATATTCCCCAAGCGGAGAGAGGTGTACTATGTACACCCACTTTTCGCCAATGTTATTGTTGATGTTAGGTCCTATGTAATAGGGGGCGACCCTATTGCCATATACCGGGCACAATTCCAGACTCCAAAACGATACTAGGAATTTAGAAACTACCTACATTTGCCCGACCTAGGATTTAAACCCGTGATCGCAAAGCACATTATTCGCCACTAGAACAAAGAGTGCGAAAAAAAAAATATTTGTACCTATACCATCACCACCACGCCAGATCCCTTACGGAGTAGGCAGAGAGTACAGAGTACCAACAGGTTCTTTCCTTACATATCTCTCTGGCTTCCTCCACTCTCATAGTTCGTCTCATACACGCTCGCCGGTAAAGAACATTGTTCTGCGCCCATACATGATTTGCCCCAGAACCAACAGCAATGAAATATAATTGTACTATTTCAAATCACCTATAAATTCTCTTAAGGTTTTTATTATTAAACGTACAAGCGGGGGAATTGCAATATTGCACATAGAGTATTAGATTTTGAGTTTATAATTCAGTAGCCATTAATACATATGAGGTTATATTGTGTTGACATTCAGTAAAGATGTCGGCGACTTCGATATAAGTACTTACAATATTTTGAAATATTCGTTTTAGATTACAAATTATCCGTCAGATACGGATATTTGCCATTATTTGTATAAAAAATCATGGCATGGGTCAAATGTTTGTTGGTTCTGGGGCAATTTTCGACAATGTCCTTTGTACCTATTCTCACAAACTGAGGTGAAAGAGATTAGGTCATACTCCAGCACGCGGAGTCAGTGCGGTGCGGTAGAGGCAGGCTTGCGGACACCTGCTGATGGGACTTAGCAAGCCGCCTATAAGGCGTGTTGGTGTGTGTGTGAATGATCTACGCTGTTGGCTGCGGGGCCTTTACATCTCCACCGGACAAGAGGATGAACGTGCAACCACTACGCTCGGGCCAGAAGGGCAAGGGGGCAACTAGCTCAAGGGCGCCTCAAGGAGGAACGGCCTCGGCTTGGGCAGTCGCTATAGGGGAGGGCGTACACTAGGTGTCTCGCCGTGGTGCTCTGCACCGGCCGGCGGGCAAGGGATTCTTCGACCTCGCCGGCGAGGTCGGTGTCTGATCCTGTGTGGGGTGGGTGTCTGAAGTATCGCGTTGTATGTTACACCTTGTATACGATTATTAAGATTTATATACCTCCACCTTTGTAATCCAAGGCTCCAGATACGGAGAATCCACTGCCTGTAAAGATATGCCAAAATTATCCGTGTTGAATTGGTGTTCTAAAACCACAACTATATTCCGCAGAGTTGTGGTGCCTGAACCATAAGCGTGTTCCATCGAGATGTTTACAGAAGAAACTATAACATATTGTTACGACTTCAATAAACCCCTGATATCTTGTGAACCCTTTATCGGGGGATGGTAATTTTAAAACGCATTGCACACCCATAGGTCCCCGATCGATCCGTTAAGAAAGATCTAGAATCCATGTTTGAGTGCTAAATGGTCTAGAAGATTCCTCCCCTTTAATTATCGGCGGCGCGCGGTCGCGGTAAACAAATACGTACTTGTTAACGTACAAATAGGTAATTATACCGCTTTGTGGGGCGCGCCGGCTATTGTTCAATGTACTTTTCTATCGATGTACTTGGAGGGTTCACGTGCATTTTAGAACTCTCATACGAGTATAAAAGGAACACTCAACGCGGTCTCTTTTCGGTGGCGACAGCGATCAAATCGATAACAAGCGACCTAAGTGGAATACACCGGTGACCTTAGCAACGATATACGGATACCACGAGTGATTCAGCGACTTGGAGGCAGTAATTGGGAACTAACGAGAGTAGTACTAGTGTGTGTATAGTACTTGTGTGGACTTGCATTCGACGTACTGTTTTGTGTGTACAGCGCCTAATAAAGTACTTCGCACGTTATTCAGCGTTTAATTACCCAGCAAACGTAACAATATTTATCAAATAACTGCTTTTATGAACATATAGGTAATAAGCATTTTAAAGTAGTTAAAACGAGCCAGTGTTGAGTATCATTCAATGATTGTTTCAATCAATTCAAATTTCAATTGCAATTAAATGGAACCCCCTATACACTTTTTGGGTGTGTGTGAATGATCTACACTGTTGGCCGCGGGGCCTTTACAGCTTTACCGGATAAGAGGGCGAGCGTGCAACCACTACGCTCGAGCTAGAAGGGCACAGGAGCAACTAGCTCAAGCGCGCCTCAAGGAGGAACGGCCTCGGCTTGGGCAGTCGCTATGGGGGAGGGCGTATACTAGGTGTCTCGCCATGGTGCTTTCACGCCGGCGGGCGTCAAACGCCGCAGTCCCTCCCGTGACCAAGGATACTGTAGAGCATTCGAAGCGACGGGACCATAAAACCAAAAACAAATCGCGAGAAGGAGGGTGGTGACCAGTGACAGCTATAACCTACCACCGGTAAAACTAAAAGACTTATTTAAGATGTACCACTACTACTATATCATCACGCCAGATCCCTTGCAGGGTAGGCGAAGAGTTCCAACAAGTTCTTTCCTTATAGACCTCTCTGACTTCAATTCCCATAGTTCGTCTCATACACGCTCGTCGGTTACGGAGACTCTTGAGTTGCCATTCGGATAAGAAACGGTGTGTTTGATCATGGTAAGATAGTATTTAAGATATATACTCTGTTTATACTCGGCGAGCGTGTATGAGACAAACTGTGAGAGTGGAGGAAGCCAGAGGTCTGTAAGGAAAGAACCTGTTGGAATTCTGTAGTTTTTGCCTACCCCACAAGGGATCTGGCGTGATGATATAGATACTCTGTTTTAACTAACCACTGTTGGTTGGTAATCCTACAGCCTTCGAGATACCGTCAACAAATCCTAAAAACAAAAAAGTGCTTATTCAAATCAAGGCAGGCAGACAATCTTATTAAAATCACGATCGAGGCAGGCAGACAATCTTATTAAAATCACGATCGAGGCAGGCAGACAATCTTATTAAAATCACGATCGAGGCAGGCAGACAATCTTATTAAAATCACGATCGAGGCAGGCAGACAATCTTATTAAAATCACGATCGAGGCAGGCAGACAATCTTATTAAAATCACGATCGAGGCAGGCAGACAATTTTATTAAAATCACGATCAAGGCAGGCAGGCAATCTTATTAAAATTGCCTGCCTGCCTCGATGGTGTCATGGCAAAGCCCATCGCTTTGTGATCGTGAGGTCTTGGGTTCAGACAAATGTAGTTTTTCTTACAAAAATTTTCAAGTATGACTCCGGAGTCTGGAAGTGTGCCCGGTATGTGGCTATTGCCATATACCCCCATGTATTAAAAATGTACATGGGACTTGATATCGTAGCCGAAAAGTGCGTGTACTCAGTACACCTCTGCCACCCTCACTTCAGGGATATAGGCAACACGTTGAGGTTGAATAGGGGTTAAAAATGGAACGAAAGTTACTCTATCTTCTCGTAGGTCTATTGGGGTATAAAGCGAATTGGGATCACGAGATTCAAATCGAAAATAATTAACACCGTCGATATTCCCCAAGCGGGGGTGGCAGAGGTGTATACTGCCACCCCCGCTCCCTCCCCCCCCGTACACTCACCTTTCGCCGACGATGTTAGGTCCCATGTAATAAGGGGCGAGCCCACTCAAATAATTTATTTTGTATAAACCCTGCACTTGGGTTACCTAACCTCTTTACTTACAAATTGCCAAGATTACCTATTTTTCTTTTTCTTACTAATCTGCCACCGGATGGAAACACGATCTCCACTGAGAAGATCGGGCGGGAAACAACGAGTTTGCCTTTTTTATCTCTTCTCTCTTTATATTTTTCACTAGTTGCCCGAGACTTGACACGCGTTTACTTTAGACAGAAACCTAACATTTTAGGCGCTCGTAGCGCTGTGCGACCGCGGTGTTCTTACCGATTACCAAGGTTAAGCAGCGTTCGACTCGGTTGGCCCGAGATGGGTGACCGTTTGTGGCATTTTCATATTCGAGCGTCTCCGTGCTTCGGAAGGCACGTTAAGCCATTGATCCCGGCTACCACTTAATTTGGTAGTCGTTAAGCCGAGTTGGAAGCCTTAAAGGCGGCTTGATAAGTTCCAACAGCAGGTGGCCACAAACCTGCCTCCACCAATCCGCACTGGGTCCACGTGGTGGAGTATGACCTAATTTCTCTCACCTCGATTAGTGAGAGAAGGCCTTTGTCCAGCAGTGGGCAATATAGGTTGATATTATATTACATTTTCCGGGATAAAAAGTCTCCTGTGTTAAACCAGGTAATAAACTATCTATATGCTAAATGTCATCCAAATCCGTTAAGCCGTTTTTGCGTGATTTAGTAACAAACATCCAAACATCTAAACATATACATTTTCATATTTATAATATTAGAAGGATTATGTGAAGTAGGTACTTAACCTAATTTGCATGTGGTTGTCCCACCGGCAGGTTTTCCGCATGCTGGACCTAAACTCTCTCACTACCATTTGTGGGCACAGAAGTGGGACTATATAAGCTGGGTAATTTATACTTTTATCCTTACCAGTACTCGGTACAACTCCAGCGCCTCCAGCAGAAGAAATGGCATCGGAAACTGCAGTAGAAGCTAAAAAAAAATAATTAATTACGATATTTTTTGGTGGGACTAAGCCCACCCCTCTTTCCCCCTAATGTAACTCCTATAACCCAGGATCCACAATGGTCTCCTTAGATGACGCCATGGTTTGAACCTTGGGGTGTCCCGGGAAGCGCTTTAATTGTCTTGGAACCCGTAGTAAGAAAACGAGTAGGTATGAAAGATAGTATCGGTGTAAAGATGAGAAAGGGTATGCTCCGTTGGTTCGGGCAAATAGAAAGAATGACAAAACGGATATACAATGCGAAAGTGGAAGAATGTAGGTACCGGGGAAGACCCAGACTATATTACCGAATAGACCGAGTCTTATCTGAAGGACAAGTCAAGAGTCTCCGTAACCGGCAAGCGTGTATGAGACGAACTATGAGAGTGGAGGAAGCCAGAGAGTTATGTAAGAAAAGAACCTGTTGGAACTCTGCTCTCTGCCTACCCCACAAGGGATCTGGCGTGATGATATAGATAGATAGATAGAGGAACCCGCAACAAATTAAATCAGGAGTAAATTGATCACGGTTTGTATTGCTCGTCGAACTGACGGCTGTTGGAACAGAAAGGTTCTCGAGTGACAACCTTGTACCGGAAGACGTGGAATGGGCTGGCCTTCAAGGTGCACTGATGACCTGGTAAAGGTCGCGGATGAAAGCTGGCTGCGTCCAGCACCGGTCGTCGTAGCGAGCTTTGGGGGGAGGCCTTTGACCAGCAGTGGACGGCTTTCGACTGATAATGATGATGAAACACTCAAACAGTCACATTTGTGGGTCACAAAGTTTTGTCCAGTGCGGACATCGAAACTGTGACTACTTGACTCCGTGAGCAAAGCGAACTCTTGATCCATTCATCTAATGGTTAGAACAACTAATGACTAAACAAAGCTGTTGTCTACAGTCTAGTGACTAGACGAAGCCATCGTCTGTAGTCTAGTGACTAGACGAAGCCATCGTCTGTAGTCTAGTGACTAGACAAAGCCGTCGTATAGTCTAGTGACTAGACGAAGCAGTCGTCTAGAGTGTAGTGGATAAACGAAGCCGTCGTTTAGAGTCCCGTAATTAGACAAGGCCGTGGTCTAGAGTCTAGTGACTAGACGAAGCCGTCGTCTAGAATCTAGTGACTAGACGAAGCTCGAAAGCGAACTCTACGCAACATGCCGGAACGCGACTTGGACATACGATGTTGATGATCATTAGATAATAACGATGCAAGGAATGGTAAAGTACTTACCTCCGTTGCCGGCACTCGTAGCGGCGCCAGTCGCGGCCGCAATATTCCCTAGAAATAACAGAAACATCATATATTAATCAATTAAAAGAAAGAGAAAAGAGATTAAGATAAATAAGACAAGCCCGCTGGGTTTCTTGCCATGAAAAATGTTAATAGGACTATTTGTAAGTGCACAGGGTTTACACAAAATAAATGATTTTGAGTTTAAGGAAGAGATTGCCTCGGTCTAGTGGCGTAGTGGTCACGAGATCCTGCGGTTGAATCCTAGACTGGACTAAATGTAGGTTTTCTGTCGAAAAATTCTCGGCATTAATCCGAAGTCCGAAATTGTACCCTGTATAATGACTATAGGCCCTTTCCCTATCACATTGGGACCCAACACTACACCCTGTTTGGAGAATATATGTAGACGTAACGGAGTATCCTTTTCATGAAAGTTAGTACAAAATGAATGTTAAGAAGTTTTATGTACTACTAGCTTCAGCCCGCGTCTTCGTCCGTATTGAATTTAGACAGAAACCTAACATTTTTCCGGGGCAAAAAGTACCCTATCTGTAATTCAGGTAAATTGTGTGCCAAATTTCATCCAAATCAAACTTTCACATTTATAATATTGATAGAAAGTAGGGTACCCAGAGAGGTATGTAAGGAAAGAACCTGTTGGAACTCTGTACTCTCTGTCTACCCCGCGAGGGAGCTGGCGTGATGATATAGATAGATAGATAGATAGATAGAAAGTAGGGTGCAACACACTGGCCCCAAATTATATGCCACATATAAAAAGTATTAGTCATATATGTACACTGTTATAATAACTGTCTAATTTTACATTATCCTAGCATTGTTCAAAATATCGCTTATTTTATAATATACAAAATATTGTGTACATTTGTGTGAGACAAATATATGACATCGAAGCAGAAGGTTGTGCCATTTACGGTCCCCGCAACAGCCAACAGTGCATGGCGACCATGCCAGGTCCGCCGTAGGCATCATTCTCGGAAGTCGATACAAGTAACAAGAGCTATGTGCCGGTCTACGTAGAGAAAGGAGATGTTTTTATGGACCAAAACGCAGCTGGTGACAACCAGTCATAAATAAGAAACTTTGGTAGCCGCATGGGCCATTTGAACGGTGTATGGCTGGTGGTTTGAAAAGCAAGAAACGGTTATGTTTCACCTCCGTTGCCACTATCAGTAACGGCGCCAGTAACTACATACACCAATCATCTGCTCGACATAGGCCTCTTAACTAGGCAAGTCGATTTAAAATTGATTAATCGGACGATCGATCCTTTTGAGTCAATGAATCGATTTGCACTGAATCGATTCGGTGAATCGAATCTAAAAGCCTTTAAAACGGATCGATTCACGTTTTTATAATAAAAAAAAATGGTGATCGACAATATGACTTATTAGTAGTGTCAATCAAGCATTAAGAATATCTAAAAGCACTTATACCTATTGTTAAAAATACGACGTGCCAAACTAAACATTTTTAAAGTCTGTTGTCTATTTGATAACATCTAAATTCAACGTATCCAAAAATAGTGCCAATAGAAGGATCCAAAAAATATTTTCATATTATCAGCACATTTATTAAAATTGACACCCAATCGGTTGATCAAGATTCGATGTTCCGATGCTCGATTTAATCAAGAATCGATTCATAGTCCACCACGTTGGCCCAGTGCGGGTTAGCGAACTTCACACACCTTCGAGAAACTTAGGCATGCATTCCTCACAATGTTTTCCTTCACCGCTAAAGCAAGTGATAGTTAATTTTAAATACGCACATGCTTTCGAAAATACAGAGGTGCGTCCCTAGGCTTGAACCCGTGACCCCTGACTTTGCAGTCCAATGGTCTAAACACTAGCCTATCAATGCTTCTCAGATAATGAATAACTTAAAAATAATTTCTACAGTAGTAAGCTGTTGGTAGTAGGTAGCCGTAAGTACATTCAAACGCGGCCGTGTGTGTGTGTGACTGATCTACGCTGTTGGCCGTGGGGCCTTTACAGCTTCACCGGACAAGAGGGCAAGCGTGCAACCACTGCGCTCGAGCCAGAAGGGCAAGGGGGCAACTAGCTCAAGGGCGCCTCAAGGAAGAACGGCCTCGGCTTGGGCAGTCGCTATGGGGGAGGTCGTATACTAGGTGTCTCGCCGTGGTGCTCTGCACCGGCCGGCGGGCAAGGGATTCTTCGACCTCGCTGGCGAGGTCGGTGTCTGATCCTGTGACCAACGCGGCTGGTTTTTGACTGTCATTTCGTTAGTTATTCGTAATCCAGTACGAGTGATCTATTGATGATGAGACGAAAAAACAGTAATTAGTTACCAATGGAGTCTGCATCAGGAATGCCAGCTGCTGGTAAGGCGCCGATGGGACTAGAAGAGGTATCAGAAGGAAGACCAGAGGGAATACTATTGATAATGCCAGCAGTGTCACTGCCCCCAAGTGGGTTGGCGCCAGTTAAACCCGTTGGTGCTGAAAATAATTAAGATAAATTAAAAACCTTGTGGCAGGATTTGTCAAAGGGAATTCAAAATACTCGTAAGCTTAGGCCATCTCCGCTTCGTATTTTCTCCGTGGCCCTCTTCCTCCCATTTTACATTCTGTTCGGTATATTTTTAGGTTTAAAGTTCTTGGTTTTGCATAACGCTTATTAAATTTAGATGTTGAGTGGGCAGAGACGAAGTATTACCTAGAAATAACGAAATCCTACATATTATACTGTAGCTGATGCAAAGCATGTGAGTATTTTGATCATCAGGAAACAATCAACAGGATATAAACTTTTCCCATAGATTCTTTGGTCGTTCTTCGACGGTAATAAATAGGTAGGTAATAGATAAGCTATCTATGGTTATGCATGAATTTTCAAAACAGTAACACTTTAGTAACACACCATGTACATACAGATGTGTTTTTGGAAAAGTAATAGGGATTACTATTTTCTTTTAGTATGTATTTCTATAGAGAACAAAAAATATAGCAATTACGAATCACGCTTACCACGCGGCGTTATAATACATCGGGGGACTTTTAACCAACTTTTTACTAACTCTAAAAAACAGCACTATATTGAACTCCGTTACTAGTGCTAGTAGCAGAGCCAGTTAAAACTCCAGTATTACCTAGATATAACGAAATGGTACTGCTTGCTAAAACTACCACAATAAATAGATCTGAGATCATTATAATAATAATAATATTAGCCCCGTTCAGGAACTGTCCCACTGTTGGGCACGGGCCTCCTCTCAGACTGAGAGGGTTTAGGCCATAGTCCACCACGCTGGCCCAGTGCGGGTTAGCGAACTTCACACACCTTCAAGAAACTCTTAGGCATGCATTCCTCACAATGTTTTCTTTCACCGCTAAAGCAAGTGATAGTTAATTTTAAATACGCACATGCGTTCGAAAATACAGAGGTGCGTGCCTGGGCTTGAACCCGTGACCCCCTGACTTTGCAGTCCAATGGTCTAAGCACTAGCCTATCACTGCTTCTCAGATAATTAATAATTTAAGAATAATTTCTACAGTTGTTAGCTACACAGGCGTAAGTACATTCAAACGCGGCCGTGTGTGTGTGTGAATGATCTACGCTGTTAGCCGCGGGGCCTTTACAGCTTCACCGGACAAGAGGGCGAGCGTGCAACCACTGCACTTGAGCCAGAAGGGCAAGGGGGCAACTAGCTCAAGGGCGCCTCAATGGAGGAACGGCCTCGGCTTGGGCAGTCGCTATGGGGGAAGGCGTATACTAGGTGTCTCGCCGTGGTGCTCTGCACCGGCCGGCGGGCAAGGGATTCTTCGACCTCGCCAGCGAGGTCGGTGTCTGATCCTGTGACCAACGCGGCCGGTTTTTGACTGTCATTTCGTTAGTTATTCGTTATCCAGTACGAGTGATATATTGATGATGAGACGAAAAAAACAGTAATAAGTTACCAATGGAGTCTGCATCAGGAATGCTAGCTGCTGGTAAGGCACCAATGGGACTAGAAGCGGTATCAGAGGGAATACCCCCAAGTGGATTGGCGCCAGTGGAACCCGTTGGTGCTGAAAATAATTAAGATAAATTAAAAACCTTCGGCAGGTACCTTGTGGCAGGATTTGTCAAAGGGAATTCAAAATACTCGTAAGCTTAGGCCATCTCCGCTTCGTATTTTTTTCGTGAACCTCTTCTTCTCAGTTTACGTTCTGTTCGGTATATTTTTAGGATTTCAAGTTCTTGGTTTTGCATAACGCTTATTACATTGAGATGTAGAGTGGGCAGAGACCCTACATGAAATTAAATTGACGCAGTTTTGTCAATGAACTAGTTGCGCCGAAAGCCGCATTAGCTGTGCCGAAAACAGCACTAGTGCCATCTTGCAGTAAATAAAGAATGTCAATTGCACATTCATAAGAATTTCAACACGGTTTTTACCTTCCAACACTTGTCATAAGAAGTCCTTTTTGATAGATGAATAGCGACGTTCCTAGAGGCATATTTCTGATTTTGAAAAATAAAAATAGTGTTTTAATGCCATTAGATTCTTACAGGTTATCTACATCAAGTCTGCATCTAATCCTATCTCAAGAAAATTCAAATCGGTTTTTAGATCTTATTAAAAATCGACATCAAACAGTGCTTTCTTATTAATGACCTGCTTAATTATCTTTTACAAGCTTTTATTTAACTTGCAATGTTCGTATGTCTGTGTGTCTGTCTTTCCGGTTCAAATATTGTGATCCATTTTTAAGCACTTGCGGGTATCCTATTAAGCTGAAATTTGGCATACGTATGTAAGTTTGGTAACAATACAAAAATATGATACCATAGAGCTGGTCTGATAATGGAGTCGGGGGGTGGCCATAGGAACATGTGAAATATACAATGTAACCCCCTCGTGTTAGAGCTAGTTACATTGATATTGACAAATACTATATAACTAGATAGTGTTCGGAGTCTGATAATGAAGCCGGAAGGTGGCCAATGAAACCACCCAATTGCTCAGTATAACCCCGCCGTGTTTCAGCTCGTTAAATTTATCTTGATGAGTACTTAAGACCCGGATGGATCTAGGGTCTGATGATGGAGCCGGAAAGACGCCATAGGAACCCCTCAGCCAAGCAAGATATCTTTATTGTGTTTTTGCTATTAAAGCTTGTTTTTAAATAGAACTTTTTAAATTGAAATTATATTACATACCATTTCCGGCATTCGCAGCACTAGCCGCTCCGGAAGCAGCACTGGAACCGTCTGGAAATAAACAAAATATTATTAGCATAAATACATACACTCACGCCTTCATCCCACTACGCGGCAGAGACTACACTTCGCCACATACTACGATTCTGACACACTTCTTTATCTGTAATCGCTTTATCTGTAATAATAAATTTTTCACAGTTCAAAGGCCTTCTCTCATAAATCGCGGTGAGAGAGATTAGGTCATATTCCAGCACAGGAGACAGTGAGTCGCGGTGTATACAGGGTTGTGGACACCTGCTGGTAGAACTCAGTAAGCCAAGACTTCCAGCGTGGCTTAAGGATTACCACAAGGAGAATGAAAGTAGGATAAATGCGGTGGAAATGCGAGCTCTGCGGAAGATGTGCGGAGTGAAGCTGACCGACCGTATTCGCAACAGCGTAGTAAGAAAGCAAATAGGTATGAAAGAGAGTATCGGTGTAAAGATGAGAAAGGGTATGCTCCGTTGGTTCGGGCATATAGAAAAAATGTCCGAAGAAAGAATGACAAAACTGATATACAATGCGAAAGTGGAAGGATGTAGGTACCGGGAAAGACCTAGACTATCTTACCATGACCAAATAGACCGGGTCTTATCTGAAGGACAAGTCAGGAGTCTCCGTAACCGGCGAGCGTGTATGAGACGAACTATGAGAGTAGAGGAAGCCAGAGAGGTATGTAAGGAAAGAGCCTGTTGGAACTCTGTACTCTCTGCCTACCCCGTAAGGGATCTGGCGTGATGTTATAGATAGATAGGTAGTAACCGGGACCAACGGCTTAACGTGCCTTCAGAAGTAAGGAGATGATGATTGGCTCTACCTCGCCCGATGGCAACTGACAATGGGGCCAAAGTTTGCAGCTCAGCCTTTAATTCAAAAATGAAATATGGAGACGGAAGTTAGACTAAAATTTTTGCTGCCCAGGGAATACGTGTAGAAAATAGATAGTTATTTCTACGGATGCGAGCAGCTTCGTTTAGGGTAGAGGCATGGTCTGGTGGAATGTACTGGCGGCCGGAATGCTGGCAATTATTTGGTCAGCAAATAAGTATAAGCTGTGATAGCCTAGTGGTTAAACCGTTACACTGCAAACTCAGAGGTCTCGGGTTCAAACCCAGGCACGCACCTCTGTCATTTCGAAAGCATGTACGTATTAAAAATTAACTATCACCTGCTTTAACGGTGAAGGAAAACATCGTGAGGAAACCTGCATGCCTAAGAGATTCTCAAAGGTGTGTGAAGTTCGCCAACCCGCACTGGGCCAGCGTGGTGGACTATGGCCTAAGCCCTCTCAGTTTGAGGGGAGGTCCGTGCCCAACGATGGGACAGTTCCTTAACAGGGCTATTATTATAATATTTATTACATGATTATTGCCATTCAGCGTGGCAATGCTGCCAGCATTCTGGGCGTCTTGCCAACTGACAGTAGGTAAACTACAATTAATAAAGGTTGATATAGAGGGCCAAGGATCTTTTGGCAATTGGATGACATTATCAGGTATGAAATTGGGGTACCATTTAGTAAAACTTTCTTACTTCCAGGGAAATATCTCTCCTAACTTACTCGAGAGAGTCGACGCATTTGCTTAACGAACTAATTAAATGACATGAAGTGACATTTCACTTGATGACAGCGTTAATTCCGATTTTGACCACGTCCCAATATATCTTGGTGGCGTGTGTGTGTGTGTGAATGATGTACGCTGTTGGCCGCGAGGCCTTTACAGCTTCACCGGACTTAAAGGCGAGCGTGCAACCACTACGCTCTAGCCAGCCAGAAGGGCAAGAGGCGACATACTCGAGGGCGCCCTCGGTTGGGACAGTCGCTGTAGGGGGACGGGTGCACTACTAAGTGCACCGGTCAACCGCCGGCTATGGGAGGGGATCTACTACTACGTCGTCGTCGTCGCCCGTATTCTGAGCGGAAAGAAGGGATGACAAAGCATCGGGGGGGTCGGTGAGAACATGTCGCGGCCGGCGGTGGCGGCAGGGGTCGGGGGGGAGATCGTAGTCGGCGGTGGCTACGATTAACGGATTCGCATGGGTAGATGCGTTCGCGAAGTGACGTGTTGACGCCTTTTTAATAAAGGCGCGAATAGGTTCGAGATCTAGATCGGCGTGGAGGTCGACGTTCCGTACGAACCAGGGGGCTCCTACGGCTTTACGGAGGAAGCGGTTTTGAACCACTTGGAGTTTATCGATGTGAGAGGGGGCCGAATGCCCGAACACTACACACGCATAAGTCATGATGGGTCGAACGCAAGTTTTGTAGAGTGTCACCTTATTTCTAAGGGACATTTTACTCCGCTTGCAGATTAACGAATGGAGACGACCGAGCACAAATGATGCTCGGTGACGGACCCGCTTGATGTGCGGGCCGAAGGACATGGTACTGTTTAGGGTGACCCCTAGATATTTGACCTCTTTGACCCAGGGAATGGGTCGGTCGAACATGGTCACTTGGCCGAGATTACTTCTAGGGCGGCGCAGGGAGTGGCGCGGATATCTTGGTGGCACACATAGTGCGTACTTCAAAGTAAAAAACATTATTATTCATCACTTAAGTAATTACATCAATTTATACCGATAAGGTTTTGTGTTATTAAAAATTTGGTCAAATTCAAATTCTAAAATCCTAATTTATATTATAAATGTGAAAATTTGTGTGTTCAGATGTTTGGATGTTTGTTACTCAAACACGGCTGAACGGATTTAGATGAAATCTGGCACACAAATAGTTAATTGCCTGGATTAACACATAGGATACTTCTTTATCCCGAAATGTAAGTTTCCTGTGTACAGCCAACGCGATTTAAGTCGTGGGCAAACACTAGTTGACTATAATATTGAAGCAGTTTTTAATTACATACCTTTTCCGGCATTCGCAGCACTAGCCGCTCCGGAAGCTGCACCTTCTGGAAAAAAAAAAATTAGTTGCATACATACACTCAGGCCTTCATCGCACTGGGGTCGCCAGAGACTACAGTGCGTCATATACTACAATTCTGACACTCCTCTTTATCGGTAATCTACATTAATATAATAAGGAGGAAAGATTTGTATTTTTGTATGTTTGTAACAAATAAACTCAAAAACTACTGGACCGATTTTAATGATTCTTTCACCATTAGAAAGCTAAATTATCCAGAAGTAACATAGGCTATATAAAACAGACCCGGTAGGTGGCGCTGCTGTCGGGTATGAAGTCGCGGGAAACTGCTAGTCTAATAATAACTAAAATAAAGTGGGATAGTACGGGTGCTGTCCCACTGCTGGGCAAAGGCCTTCTCTCATAAATGGCGGTGAGAGAGATTCCCAGTTCAGTGCCAGTGCAGTCGCCAGTGAGTCGTGGTCGAGACAGGTTTGTGGGCACCTACTGGTAGAACTTAGTAAGCCAATATGCAATTTGATTGTGCTTTTATTCCGAAGTGTAAGGTTCATTAATTACATACCATTTCCGGCATTCGCAGCACTAGCAGCGCCGGAAGCAGCACTGGCACCTTCTGCAAATAAAAATCTTTATTAGCTAGTGTTTTTTGTGATTCACCATCATTATCACCCAAAAGCCTTTAACTGTGGGACAAAGGGCGGACGGATGGTCTGATAATGAAGCTGGAAGGTGGCCAATGGAACCACCCAACTACTCAATGTAACCCCGCCGTGTGTGAGCTCGTTGGATTTGTCTTGACGAGTACTTAAGACCCGGATGGTGTCCAGGGTCCGATAATGGAGCCATAAGGAAGCCATGGGAGCTCCTCAACTAAACAAGATATTTTCATTGTGTTTTTGCTATTAAAGCTTGTTTTTCTAAAGGACTTTATAAAATTGAAAATATTTTACATACCATTTCCGGCATTCGCAGCACTAGCAGCGCCGGATGCTGCACTGGCACCGTCTGAAAATAAAAATCTTTATTATCTCCTGTTCTTTTGGATTCACCATCATCATCACCCGAAATTTGTCCACTGTAGGACTAAGAGCTCCCCTTAAGCTCGCCAAGACGGCCGGCTTTCTGATGGACGCAGCCAGCGACCTTTACAAGGTCATCGGTCCACCTTAAGGGGAGCCTGCTCACTCCTCGTGGTTACCACTTATAAACTTTTTTGCCCCAACGGCTGTCACAGCTGCGAACCACGTGCTCCGCCCACTGCCACTTAAGTTTGACACTTCTAAGGGGTATGTCGATGAGTTTGATTCTCCTGCCGATATCCTCGTTTCATGTTTGATCTCGCAAGGAAACTTCCAGCAAAGCTGTATCCATTGCTCTTTGGCTGACCTTAACCCTTTTTATGGAGCTCATCGTGAGCGATCATGATGTGGATGCTTGAAATGTGTAGCTATATTATTCAAGAGAAGCTGGGCCAGAGTGGTCTATGTCCAGACCTTTAGATAAATCTTGTTCATTCTTATTATTTAGCATTTCGACTGCAAACGTGCTATAATATAATACATGAAAGCTGTTCAAAACGCGGCCACTTTGTCTGCATTGTCTGAGGCATCCGTGAAGTTCTGCCGCGTGCAGGTGTTGGGGCGGAGCACGATGCAATAATATTATTTTACCTTGACCAAGTAGACCGTGTGTTATCTGGAGGGCAAGTCAAGAGTTTCCGTAACCAACGAGCGTGTATGAGACAAATGTTGAGAGTGGAGGCGAGAGAGCTCTATAAGGAAAGAACATGTTGGAACTCTGTACTCTCTTTCTACCCTGCTAGGGATCTGGCGTGATGATATAGATAGAGAGAGATAGATACCATTTTACTATAATAGAGTTCCGTATCTCAATCGGTAAATCAGAATCCTTACAGGATCACTTTTATGTCTGTTGCACTGTCTGTCTCTCGGTCTAACAGAATCGGGTGGAAGTTAGAGGAGGAGAAAGAGTCCTCTATCGGTAAAACCGGAACTTCTATAGGATCCAATTATTGTCCGTCTGTCAGTTTGTCTTTCTGTCTGATGGTAAGACCCCTTTTCTTAGGAACGTCCCGTTGATTTAGAATCATGAATTTTGGTAAGAAGCAAGGTTTCACAGTACAAGTGATAGTTATTTCATTAATCAAAGTCATTTTTATTAGGAAATTTATTATTAGAGTCCCGACTCCGTACCGGTACAATGGCAATAAGCTTGCCCCCTATTACGTAGAGCCTAACATCGTGGACGAAAAGTGGAAAACCTTTGCCATCCGCGCTTGGGGAATATAGGCAGAATGGTGTTTATAAGTAAAAGAAAAAGCGGTTATTGTTAATTTGTAATTATGTCACATACAATTTTTTTTTTTCCTAGAATTCGATGAACCATTTAAATAGCGAAAGGAAATTTTTGTAATTTTAATTTTTTGATGGTCCTTGTACGAAACCCTCAGTGCTCCTCATACTTTTCCAGTTTTTTAAATTATTTTATAATTTTTTGTCGGTTATAATAACGTATTTTTTTTTCTGTACGTACCACCAGCCGCTCCCTCGCTTTTGGCAGCACTGGAAGCAGCTGCAAAAAAAAATTAAGTATGGCAACACAAAACTTGACAGGATGGCTATGACAGATGGTTAGGTACCTGCGATATGCGAAAACCATTAAATCGATTTTGACGCGACTTCAGGAGACATTTAAGAATGTATACACACTGTAATACTGGACAGATGGGTAAAACTTAAAACAAGTGAGATGATATTACTTAATGATTTACTGTAAAAATATAGGCTAAAAACCAAACAGCCTACCTAAACAACGTGACCGGATATAATGTTCAAAAAGTGATTTAATTCATAACGAAAACTGAGTTCCAATTTTGGAGAGTCAATCGCCATTTTCTGAAGAACTTAAGATATCTAATAAAACTACAAAACTTGGCGTATTAAGGATTTGAGAAGTGTAAATAAAATCATGGTTAAACGTATTTAATACAGTGGATCGGGGAACGATTGGAATAGTTATAACAAGATAAGCTTATTAAGGTAGTGAAAAAAATTATAACTTATGAATATTTAATATATTACAAATTTGTTTTATATTAAAAATATAGCCACACCAGCATATTATGACCCGCGGCCAGAATTAGAGCCGCTGTCACCCAATGAAATGTCACTCGCAGAGTGGCCGTTTGCTTTCAAATTTACCTAAGTTCTCGTTTTAATTAGTACTCGTGCGGACCCACGTTTCGTAATATCCCCTGAGAAGTAGAACAAAAATATTAAAGGACCCTAATTTCACGAATGAATAACCCTAACTTCACCCCCCTGTCAGTGTCATCTGACATCCTGTGGGACTGTAGTTAGAATCGATTCAGTTTCCGACTTGAGATTACTTTCAGGTCTTGTGTTATTTAAGTTACAAGTTATGTATATCAATCCGATATTTATCTATATTTTTTTTCAGTTACCCATTCCTAATAATAAATATTTATCTTACCCCCAGTTGCTGCATTTGTACCGCTGGTTAAGGCATCGGTACCTACAAAAAAGAAATATTTTTATTTTAGTAACTCTGTACTCTCTGCCTACCCCGCAAGGGATCTGGCGTGATCATATGGATAGTAATTATTATATAAGCAGTGACAGCCTAGTGGTTAGACCGTTGGACTGCAAAGTCAGATGTTTGGGGTTCGAACCCAGGCACCTCTGTCTTTTCGAAAGCATTTTCGAAAATTGCTAAATGTAATAAATAATATGTTTAAACGAAGAATTTTGTCTAGAAAAAGTGTAAAGTGAAACAATACTTTATTTTGATACTACGTACGTTTTTTGCCTACCTTTAAAAACCAATGTACTTTATTTGCTAAAATAAAAGGCGGTAACCCTAATCCAAAACCCCCCTCTTTTTTCAATGTAATACCCATGTTCCAAGCCTTAAAATAAGAAAGTTTTTTGGTGCATAATAATATAATATATTTCCAATTATCACAGTGTGAACTGAACTGATTGTTCCAATATTTTTTTTTGCATTACTGATTCCATTTGAATTAATTTCTTTTACACGATCAGCAGGAACAGATTAAAAATGTGGTGAAAATTGATATATTTACACACTTGTCAGTGGACATCAATATTATTTATTAAATGAACCCATTTTTAAATAGCGTTTACATGCCAAATACTTAGATTATTCGACACCACTTCCATACTAAACCAAAACCAAATTAACATCAATTTACACAAAAAAGTGTGATAAATTATCATCTGGTCAAACAATATAAGTGTACATTTTAGTAAATATTAAGAGAACTAATAATATAATAATAATATTAGCCCTGCTAAGAAACTGTCCCACCGTTGGGCACGGGCCTCCTCTCAAGCTGAGAGGGTTTAGGCCATAGTCCACCACGCTGGCCCAGTGCGGGTTGGCGAACTTCGCACACCTTCGAGAAACACTCAGGCATGCCGGTTTCCTCACGATGTTTTCCTCCACCATTAAAGCAAGTGATAGTTAATTTTTAATACGCACCTGCTTTCGAAAAGACGGAGGTGCGTGCCTGGGTATGAACCCGAGACCTCTGACTTTGCAGTCCAATGGTCTTACCACTAGGCTATCACCGCTTTAATGGTAAAGAAAAACTATTTAAAATAATTTCTTGAGTCTTTGAGTAAAATAATTCTCAAGTAAGTGTCTATCATTAAGGACCTACCGCGTTCGATCATTTATGGAGTGGGAGAGACAGAGATGGAATTATTTTACAAAAGAATAATAAGGCACGGATATTGAGCGCGCGCTCAAAAGTAAGCATTTTCTAAATAACTACACTATGAAATAAAAAACTGCCTTACAAGAACTTTGCTACAATTATTTGCTACAATTATTTTTATGCTAATTCTATTAATCAGTTCTTAATCATTTTGCGTTGAAATTAGAAAATGTAAAGCAATGGACATAAAAACACCGTCACGTTTATATTCCCCAAGCGGGGGTGGCAGAGGTGTACAGAGTACACCCACGTTTCGCCGTCGATGTTAGGTCCCAGGTAATAGGGAGCGAGGCTATGGCCATATACCGGGCAGAATTCCTGACTTCGGACTCATAACGACGAATTTATCGTTAGAAAAAATACATTTGCCCGACCTAGGATTTGAACCCAGGACCTCGTGATCACAAAGCGATGTGCTTTGCCACCAAACTAACGAGGCGGTCAATAGACTTCAGACTTTTTTTTCTATAGAGAAAATTTTGTTTTTATCATGTATTCCTTTTACCAGATTCTGAAATATTTACGATTTAGCGCAGTGGTTTAGAGCTTAAGCCGCTCCGCCCACTGTGTCTAATAGTCGCGGGTTCGATTCCCGCACGGGACAAATCTTTGTGTGATCCACAACTATTTGTGCCGGTCTGGGTATATGTGTATGTGAATTTTCATGTTGCACCCACGACACAGGAATAAATCCTAGTGTGGGGCTACGGTTTTTTTTTTTTAAAAAAAAGAACAAATATATGCAGTTAATAATAAATATAAAGTCTCTAATCCATATACTTCTTGAAGTGCATGAAGCACTTAAATACTTTTTTTCGCGATAGGCCCTTAACCGTAATCAACATTAGCATTTAAATGCAGTAGAAAAAATGAGAGATTTTTTTTAATTTTACTGCCGATTTTCTCAAAACTGTGATGTTCGACTTATATCACCTTGCACTTAAGGAACAGGAATATGAACCATTGACAGGAAATGCAGAAGACTTATTGATTGTTAAATGCTTAAAAAAACATACCTAGATCCAATCCTGTAGGCAAGGAGAATGCAGCACCGATCTGTGAAGTTAAGGATATCATTAATTAATTTGACTTAATAATAATACACCGTTACCATTGGCGCGTCTCTGCATACCCCGCAAGTGATCTGGCGTGATTATATATAAGTCTA
The DNA here is from genome assembly GCA_905147815.2 of Phalera bucephala. Lineage (NCBI taxonomy): Eukaryota > Metazoa > Arthropoda > Insecta > Lepidoptera > Notodontidae > Phalera > Phalera bucephala. The sequence goes on along the minus strand of LR990637.1, from coordinate 11,656,352 downwards.
AAGAGTCGGGTCTAAAGTACGAGTCAAAACAAATCCAACAAACCCAAACACGGCGCGGTTATAAGATGAATGAAATCACCCAGATTTCATTGGTCACCTTTCTGCTTCATCATCAGATCCTGAACACTGTTTGGTTGTATAGTACTTGTCAATACAAAACTAAGAAACCTGAACACGAGGGGGTTACGTTGTATAGTGCACAAGTTCCTATGGCCATCATCAGACCACCTCCATGCATATATTATTGCATTGTCACCGACTTTACATACGTATCCCTAATTTTAGCTCAATCGGATACTTTCAAGTGCTTGAAGTATCACAAGATTTAAACCGGAAAGACAAAAAGACAGACATACGAACATTGCTAGTTAAATAAAAGCTTGTAATAAAAATATCAAAATAATACTTACCAACAAAGTTAAGCAGAGAACGGTCTTCATGGTGGTTCTTGGGAGATAGTTACACGTCAAGTTTCTCAAATGGTGGCTTGTGACAACTGCGCTTGGTTCAAACTAACCGACCTCCTTTTATATAGAATTTTGAACCCGTTGCGTTTGTGTAAATACCATTAAAATTTGTACAGCGAAATCTTTTGTTAGGATTTATTCATTATATTTAAATGTTTATATGTTTGTGTGGTTGTTCGTATTAAAATTATTGATTGGCTGATTCATCGTCAGCCGAAAAACGTCCACTGCAGGACAAAGCCCTCCCCCAAAGATCGCCACAACGACCGGCTTTTTGCTGTACGCATCCAGCTTCTACCTGTGACTTTGACCAGGTCATCGCTCCACCTTGTGGGGGGCCTGCCCACTTCACGTCTTCCGGTACGAGGTCGCCACTCGAGAACCTTTCTGCCCCAACGCTCTTCAGTTCTACGAGCGATGTGCCCCGCCCACTGCCAGTTAAGTTAGGCAATTCTGAGAGCTATATCGGCGACTTTGGTTCTCCTGCGGATCTCCTCATTCCGATCTCGCAGAGAAACTCCGAGCATAGCTCTTTCCATTGCCTTTTGGGTGACCTTGAGCCTTCTTATGAGGCCCATCGTGAGCGACCGCTCTAATTCGCTGATTGTTATTTTATTATATACAAGTGTAACATAATAAACGCAAGACCTGAAAGTAGTTTGTTCTAAATCGGTAACTGAACAATTATTTTATTTCAACTATTTTTAATGTATCTTATATTTATTTTAAATTTGCAAAAAATGCTGTTACTCCTTCAGTGCGCTATATCAAACTAAATTTATTATTGGTTCAAAGCAATATAGAGATTTCAAATGCCTTTTTAAAACGTATTCTCAGATGCACACATACACGTTCAAGTTTCATTGTCAATTGGGCTATAAAAGTGCTAAAAAAGGGGTAAAAAACTTTAAGATTTGGTTTTTGTATTGAATTCGTAAAGCAATAATCTAATCGGGGTGTCTGAGGTCTTGCGTTAATTACGATACACCTTGTATACAAATCCTGATTATTTTTAATTAACTGCAGATTAGATTTTTATACACCGTCACGCCTATATTCCCCAAGCGTGGATGACAGAGGTGTACTGTGTACACCCACTTTTCGCCAACGATATCAGGTCCCAATGTAATAGGGGGCGACTGTATGGCTATTATACTGGCCACAATTCAAGATTCCGGATTGCTATTTAAATTTTCTGACAGGAAAACTACAACAGCACCACTATGCGATGCTAGACCAATAAGCAAATAAATAGTGCACTCAATTTTAGTTGTATGAGACGAACTATGAGAGTGGAGGAAGTCAGAGAGATCTGTAAGGAAAGAGCCGTACTCTCTGCCGTACGTCGGCCGCCGTACTCTGAAAAGGATCTTGTAAGAAAAAACATAGCCCCACACAGGATTTATCTGGCGCGATAATATAGATGAAATAGAAACATTGATCAAACCGCAAGCAAACCCAAAGGAAATCTATATAGATATTTTTTTCACGCCTAGAGACATAATTATGTTTAAACAAGTGCGATTTAAATAGTTGTTAATCAAATAATTTTAATAATATATTATTGTTATCAAATTTCCTTACGCAAGTGTTTCTACAATTTCATATTTTGTTTAAAAATATCATTTATAAAGAAAAGGTCCAAAGCGACTTTCATTTTAATTTAGCAAACGAACTGTTGTCAGTGGAGCTGATGTATGTATCTTTATCCATTCAACTCTTCCAAAAGCGTACTCTTTGAGTTCCTTATACGAATTAACAGAGACTTTCTCCTCTCCTCTCCTATCAGTTGCCCGCGGCATATTCTCACCGACCCTCCCGATGCACTTACTTCTCTTCTTTCGAATACAGATAACGCACACAGGATCAGAAACCGACCTCGCTGGCGAGCTCCCTCCCCTATAGCGACTGCCCAAGCCGAGGCCGTTCCTCCTTGAGGCGCCTTTGAGCTAGTTGCCCCCTTGCCCTTCTGGCTCGAGCGTAGTGGTTGCACGCTCACTCTCTTGTCACTACGTACGAAGTTGCGTGTACATACACTCATATAGTATTCAGAGTCTGATGTTAAAGCCGAAAGTTTGCCTATGGAACCACCCAACCACTCAATGTAACGCCGCCGACCCGTCTCATCTTTCCCCAAGCAATCGTAAATAACGACTTAGCCTTACGACTTGGCGACACTAGATTAAACTGGTAGTCTAGGCTGACCACTAGAGTGGGTAGAGCTTGTCCGCTCCATTCACTGGATCGAGTAGTTGCGAATTCGATTCCCGCACGGGACAAATCTATGTGTGACTCACAAATGTTTCGGTCTGGGTGTTTGTGTATGTGAATATCATGTTCGTAAACGCACCCACGACACAGGAATAATTCCTAGAGAAGGGCTACTTTTTTAACGTCAAGTAACACCATGAGGGTGTAGGAAACCAGACAGGTATGTAAGTAAAGAACCTGTTGGAACTCTGTACTCTCTGCCTACCTCGCAAGGGTTCTGGCGTGATGACATACATAGATAGATGTTGCATCTAACTGCCTGGTTGGTCTAGTGGAGCATACAGCTCAAGATCACGAGGTCCTGGGTTCGAATTAATTCTAATTTGGACAGTGCTTTTTTATCGAAAAAATCATGAAAGCAGTCTGGAGTTTAAAGTTGTGTCCGGGATAATGGCATAAGGATAGCTCCTGATATACTTAAATCTAGCATCCGCAGCGAAAAGCTGGTATACATATTCCCCAAGAAGGGGGAATCTCTCTTGGGGATAAAAAGGTGTGGCGATTTTTTAACTCTTCCACGCACTCCGTACCTAATCGTAGAAGGCCAGTAAAAAGATGGGTCGATGACGTAATATGCGTAGGTAGGAAGAAGATTAGCTCAGGATAGGGTTATGTGGCATAAGAGAAGGAAGCTTATACCCTGCAGTTGGTGGAATGATCTGATAGTGGTAAGTATGATAAATTTATCGCAAAAATATGGTTTGTCGCTTACAGCGTTTATGATAAAACTGATTCATTTTGGTACCTATTTGGATTTCAGCTGTGTTGATTTAAGCAAATTTGTATAATACGTTATTTGTTTTATTATGCTATTTTTAGCCATTACGTATTTCACATAGGTTACAGGTATATTCAATTAAACAATATATCCGTCTATATCATCAAGCCAGATCCCTCGCGGGGTAGGCAAAGAGCACAGAGTTCCAACAGGTTCTTTCCTTACAGACCTCTCTGGCTTTCTCCGCTATCATAGTTCGTCTCATACACGCTCGCCAGTTACAGAGACTCTGATCTGATGAAACGAAATTATACTTTATTCCATGGCATGACCCGTTTCTATACTCAAACTCAAACTCAAATAATTTATTTTGTGTAAGCCCTGCGGGGGCGCTTACAAATAGTCAATTTACATATATTTTTTTTAATCTAATTTAACTACAAATCTACCACTAGATCAGAACGCGGCCTCCACTGAGAAGATCCGGCGAAGAAACTCAGCGGGCTTGTCTTTTTTTATTTAATTCTCTTTCCCTTTTTTCCTTGTAATTTTTTAATCATATTGTGTGGATACAATGTTTAGGTTACAATAGAATAGCTTACAATCTAGCTCCAGTGTGATGCCGTACGACCGAGATATGAGACTAATGAAGTTATTTATAAAGAGTGTCTGAAGGATTCAAGATGGACCAGTCCCCACAAGCAGCACCCATTAACGAGTATGACTGCTGGAACAGCCATCACTCCCCTCGACCATATTGGAGGGAAGGGAGTGACCCGACAGACAGCCACCGCAAGCAAAGATATTATAGTGAGCATGACCAAACCAGAACCCCAGGGACGGTGGTCAGTTAGGATCTACAAAGCAGCAATACCTCAAGCTTGTCCGGCACAACACGCTACGCTTTAACATAATACGCTTACATATACGCTTTAATTTCAAAAGAAAATTAAATAGCAATATTATATAATATGGCACTTCAATTCCACGCGGTCTTATCTTCTATGTAATCCGAGATTTTGTAATATGCTTTCTTACATAATTTAGCCTTACTTATGGTTTTAAATTTATTAATTGGCAAATCTTGATTATCGTGGAGATGTTTGTTAAAAAAACGTATACACTGGCCCATGAACGAATTGCTGATTCTGTGGAGACGCGTGACATGTACAGCGAGATTTTTTTTATTCCGAGTATTTACAGTATCGGTGTCACTCAATTTTTTCAAACTTGTCGACATTCTTTTTTGTATAAAACAAGTTTTCATGTTTAAATTGGGATATAACAGTTAGAATGCTTGTTTCCTTATATTTATCTTTAAGAGATTCTTTAGGAACTAGATTGTAGATGGCTCTAATGGCCCTTTTCTGCAGTATAAATATAATATTAAGGTCTGCAGAGCTCCCCCATAGCAAAATTCCATAGGACATGATACTATGAGAATAACTTAAATAAACGATTCTAGCCGTTTCTACATCGGTTAGGAGTCTAATTCTTTCAACTGCATATGCTGCCGAACTTAACTTACTTGATAATTTATGAATATGTTCGCCCCATTGTAATTTGGCGTCTATAGTAATACTTAGAAATGAAGTTGATTCAACGAGATCCAACTCGACTCCATTTAGTTGTACATTTGTTACTACTTGCCTCACGTTAGGTGTCGAAACTTGATGCACTTAGTTTTCTTCTCATAGAGTAGGAGATTATTGACTTCAAACCAGTGCACAACTCTGGAAATTGCTCTATTCACATCGTCATAACTTTGTAATTGTCTCTTAATTTTATAAAACAGAGATGTATCATCTGCGAACAAAACAAGTTTGTGATTGTCCCCTACGAAGTAGGGTAAGTCATTAATGTATATTAAAAACAGGAATGGTCCGAGGATGGAACCTTGTGGAATGCCCAAGTTGACCTCAGATCCATATGGTATAAAAAGAAAACCGTCACGCCTATATTCCCCAGAGGGGGTGGCAGAGGTGTACTGAGTACACCCACGTTACGCCGACGATGTTAGGTCCCATGTAATAGGGGCGAGCCTATTGCCATATATCAGGCACGTTTCAGACGCCGGACTCATACTGGAAATTTTTCGTTAGAAAAACTACATATGGTATACTTATGGTTTTATGCCTTAACACCATTAAATTAAATATTACTTTCGTTTGGCAATTAGAACTGAACTGACGTACGATTTAGCGCAGTGGTTAAGAGCTCAAGCTGCTCCGCCCACTGTGTCTAATAGTCGAGGTTTCGATTCCCGCACGGGACAAATCTTTGTTTGATCCACAGCTATTTGTTTCGGTCTGGGTATTTGTGTATTTGAATTTTCATGTTTGTAAACGCACTCGCGACACAGGAGTAGATCCTAATGCGAAAAATACTATTTTAATCTTATCACGTGTCTTATCTGAAGGACAAGTCAAGAGTCTCCGTAACCGGCGAGCGTGTATGAGACGAACTATTGGAGTGGAAGAAGCTAGATAGGTCTGTAAGGAAAGAGCTTGTTGAAACTCTGTATCCTCTGCCTACCCCGCAAGGGAACTGGCGTGATAAGATAAATAGAGAATAGGTATTTTAAATGTTGCATAGGTTCATTTGTATTAAGCTTAGGCTTTACGGTTCTAGATTGTTAAGTAATTTTCAGTAAGGTCTACGGTAAATAGTAAAATTGACGTTAGTTTAAATATAATAATATACCAAATTTACTGAAACAGATATTTGAATAAATATTAATAAGATTATGGTAATACTAAACAAATGGCTACAAGGCCACCATATTGTTTTGTGAAATTTTATTACGCATGTTTATGAATAAACACTGTCACGCGAATATTTCTCAGGCGAAGGTGGAACAGGTGTTTTGAGCACACTCACTTGTCGCCGACGATTTTAAGCCCCAATGTAATCGGGTAAGTAGGCCCACAAACTTAGAGAGATGCAAGGATTGTGGTTGGTAACGATGTACTGGAGCAAGTGAATGAGTTTGTATATCTTGGATGCGCCTTCAGTAAGGATGGGAAATACACCGCTGACATAGAGAGAAGAGTGAGTGCAGGTAACAGAGTGAATGGTGTGATGGGAAAGCTACTTGGGAGCCGGCACATAAGCCAAAAGGCGCAGCTGGCCATACATAACGGAGTGCTTGTCCCAACGCTGTTATATTGCAGCGAGAGCTAGGTATGTAAGTAGGAGAATAAAAGTAGGATAAATGCGGTGGAAATGCGAGCTCTGTGGAAGATGTGCGGAGGGAAGCTGACCGACCGTATTCGCGACAGCGTAGTAAGAAACCGTGATGCCGTCTACACTGATTTTGCGAGCGCTTTTGACCTTGTTGATTACAGGATACTTATTAGTAAACTTAAAAACTAATATAGTATATGCGACATGCTACTAAAATGGTTTGCGTCATACTTACATAATCCGGAACAAGTAGTACTCGTTAATGGTCACGAATCAGATAAATATATTTCATCTTCTGGAGTACCCCAGGGTTCCCATTTAGGTCGTATCTTATTTCTTCTCTTCATTAACAATATAGTCCTAAAGGTACACGACTGTCAGTGTTCCCTATTTGCTGACGATATGAAGATATCATAATATTGATTCAGTCTGACTTAGATCGTATTTATGAATAGTGTGGCGCAAACAACATGAAACTCAAAGCTACAAAATGTCAGCATATTCACTTCACAAGGAAAAGAAAAGTTTTAGATGCGACTCTTCGCATCATTGGCGCGGCAATTACTGTAGTTACCCAAGTTAGAGACCTAGGCGTCATTCTGGACTCTAAACTTAGTTTTATTCCCCACTATGATATTATTGTTAACAAAGCAGCTATGTTAGGTTTTATTAAGCGCAATTCAAAAGAATTCAAAGAGGTGCGATCGAAAATAACCCTGTATAATGCACTTGTACGAAGTGTGCTGGAGTTCAGCAGTATTATCTGAAACCCGCATTATGCAGTCCATTCTGATCGCATTGAGTCTTTGCAGCGGTCATTTACACGGCGTTTAGCATTTATAAGTCCTGGCATTTCCAGTAGGTGCTCATATGAAGATAGACTCACCTTCTTTGACATGTCTGTATTATATCAGCGTCGACGCATGCATGGTTTACTGTTTTTACAAAAAAATGTAAAAGGTTCAACACCATGCCATGACCAGTTGGAGCGTATAGGAATGTGTTCCTAAACTAAATTCTCGTAGAGCTAACCAAACATTAACCAACTTACAACAGTTGGTGGAAACTGCGCGATTTAGATATATTTAATGATCACTCTGCGCACTTCAGCGATAAGATTTTAAATTTTAATAGAAATAATAAAGTATTGTAAATCTTTTGTGTCAATCCGTATTTATACCTACTTAATTTCATTTTTGTTTTATATATACATATATTAATAGATATAGTATTTTGCACTACTTTCATTCAGATATTGTTTTAAGGACTATTCAAGATTGTATATTTTGAATTTATGCAATAGTATATGATTGTTTTAGTAATTATAAAAAAATGTTGTGCATATCTGTAATTGATGTAAGCACTAGAAATGTTTTGTTCTAAGATGTCATTAGTAATGTTTGTGTTTATGTTGTTGATGTACCTTATAAAAATAAATAAATAAAGTATCCATCGCTTCACTATCCGTGGAGTACTTTATCAATTTCATTAACATCGTTGTCATCAAGTTCATCGGGGAGTTGAATTAATTTATACAAACACGATTATGCATCTCACTGGACACTGGCAAAATACACTTAAAATTAGTGTGAAGCCATAACCTAAAGAAGAAGAACGTTTATCAGATAATTAAAAAATCTGATCTTGAAAATCTTTTATTGTAATTATTACCTGTTACAATGATGTGAAAATAAGTATTCCATTTTGACATAAGAAAAATAGGCAAAAATAAATTACTTTTAATAAAGGATTATAAGAATCTTTGATAAGACTAGGACTTACTGTCAGACAGAAAGAATGTCAGCACCGGGAATACACAGATATACAATGCGAAAGTCGAAGGTTGTAGGTACCAGGGAATACCTAGACTATCTTACTATGACCATATAGACCATGTCTTATCTGAAGGGCAAGTCAAGAGTCTTCGAAACCGGCGAGCGCGTATGAAACGAATTATGAGAGTTTAGGACGCCAAAGAGATACGGGAAGAACCTGTTGTAACTCGGTACTCTCTGTCTACCCCGCAAGAGGCTTTATCTGGCTTGATGATATAGATAAGGCTGTTTTAAAAAAACACTTCTAACACGAACATGAAATTTCACATACACAAATACCCGGACAAAAAAAAAAATTAATGTGGGTCACAAAAAGATTTGCCCCGCGCGAGAATCGAACCCTCGATTATTCGGCACAGTGGGCGGAGCGGCTTAAGCTCTTAACCATTGCGCTAAATCTTTCGTCAAACTCTTTCTAAAAAATTTAAAGACTTGTAAAATTTTATATTCTCGTCATAAATATTATTATTCTATGCAGATGTGGAGACCATGGACTGGCGAACATAATGCAGGACGCTCTCAGGCCAGGTGGAGCGATGATCTTCGTAGGGCAGCTGACAGAAATTGAATGAGAGTAGCCGAGGTTCATACTGTGACGTCCAATTGAAGAGGCCTATGCCCACTGCTGGACTGCCATAGGCTGATGGTGATGTTGATGATGGTGCAGGTGCATTATGATGTCAAATCGAACTTCTTAAAATGCCACAATAATTGTTCTAACATTTGTGGGTATTTCTTTATTAATTGCTTTAATAAATCTGATGGAAAAGTCAAGAGTCTCCGTAACCGGCGAGCGTGTATGAGACGAACTATGAGAGTCGAGGAAGCCAGAGAGGTATGTAAGGAAAGAACCTGTTGGAACTCTGTACTCTCTGCCTACCCCGCAAGGGATCTGGCGTGAGGTTATAGATAGATAGATAGATAGAATAAATCTGACAAAAACATAGGACAAACAATGGACGAAAACAAGACTAAAATGAACGGTCAAAATCGGTACTAAAGCTGTCATCAAGTGAAATGTCACTTTATGACAGTGTAGCGACCCCTCATCCCATCACTACATAGTTGCGACTACCTACCAATAGATGGTGCTGACGATTCGCCATGCATGTCTAGAACGCGATATTAGAGTGCGTACTGCATGTAACATATTTACAAGCCCCCGACAACAACAACACCCGTCAGGCTGGCAGATCTTCCCTTTGACAAATCCTGACACAAGGTTCCTGCCAAATTGATGACCCCTGACACGGACATCGAGCAAGCCTTCTGCATCAGTCATCATCATCGTACATCCCTCCACAACAAGTCGTTCAGATTCACCAGCAGTAGTCACACAGCAAGCCACTCGTAATTCTCAACAGACCATTGGCAGCTTACTCACACGCGACATGGTTCGGCGACTCTTCATACTCAACCGACTCAGTGGGGTATAGTCATCATATGGACTTCGCCATCAACAGTCGACACTCCAAGCTCAGTCTCGACTCACTGAAGACTTCGAGCATTTGCGCACCCAGTCTCGACTCACCGCAGACTACGCGCAACTCGGCACTTGCAAACTCATCACTACGAACACGTCGCAGCGACTTCAAAGAAACACGACCTCCGGTCTCGGAGGGGAGCCATGACGCGACGACTATACATCGCTACATAGTTGCGACTACCTACCAATAGATGGTGCTGACGATTCACTATACATGTCTCGAACGCGATATTAGAGTGCGCACATCGTGTAACATGTATACAAGTCCCCGACAACTAATCTTGGGGAGAGTGTCAGGCCCCGCCAGACACAACACCAGTCTGGCTGGAAGATCTTCCCTTTGATAAATCCTGCCACAACGTTCCTGCGAAAACAGTGGCAGAGTTGCCGTTTGCTATGCAATTTACCCAAGTCCTTTTTTTAATTAGTAGGAATTCCTTAAGATTTTTTTTACTTAGTTCTAAAATTCAATTGGGTTACTGCGTCCACATGATGCAGCGTGATTAAGTTCGTTGAGCAAATGCTTCAACTCTTTCGAGTTAGTTACACCGTGCGGACTCGCCTATTGAAATATTTCCCTAAATGTAAGAAATTTTTACTAAATAGCAACTGATAAAGACACTTCTGTGTCCGTTTGTGTGAAACAAACGGACACAGAAGTGTCTTTATCAGTCTATAGTTATAAAACAGCACTTTGCCCTTACTACACAACCCGTCTTTGTACCTATCTGTATCGTAACGCCAGATACCTTGCGGGGTAAGCAGAGTGTACAGCGTTCCAACAAGTTCTTTCCTTACATACCTCTCTGGCTTCCTCCACTCTCATAGTTCGTCTTATACACGCTCGCCGGTTACGTAGACTCTTGACTTGCCCTTCAGATGAGACACGGTCTATTTGGCAATTATCATAAAATAAATAAAACAATATTTGATGGCAAGATAAACTTTATTATTTACAATAATAGTTATTTATAATATATAACAAACATTAGAAATCTAACGCTAAAAATAATAATTTAAACCAAAAACTATAGAAAACATTTTTCTGATTCAATTATCGCTCAACAACGATTTAAATTATACCGAATATGATCTATAGATGGATCAGAAATTCTGGGCTTCGTCTGTTCCGAAATCGAAGGATTCATGCCTAGTTTTTACCACGATGCAAATACAAAAAGGAGATGGCATTATTAGATTTCCCTATACAAGCGTGTCACTGCGCAGGGTGGCGCGGGGTGAAGAGAACACCCCACCCCACCAACTTCTGTATTTGCCATTTAGCTGAGAATGACAGACTAACGTAAGCCAAGCCCACCGCGATGACGTCAGGGCCTAGTTGGAAGACACAGTGCACAGTTGCTTCAGCCGACTCATATTTGCTTCGTGGTTTTAATAATGTTTACTAACTTTTCTCAAATTAAGGGTATTACCGAAAAATGACTGTCCAGAATGAGGTCTGTAAGGAAAGAACCTGTTGGAATTCTGTTCTCTGCCTACCCCGCAAGGGATAGAGGATATCCAGCTACTGTCTATCGGTTCCAATATTTAACTAAAGGTTAACGATAAAACGTAATGATAGCCTAGTGGATTGAGCCCAGGCACGCAACTCAGTCCGAAAGCATGTGCGTATTAAAAATTAACTATCACTTGCTTTAACGGTAAAGGTAAACTTCGTGAGGAAACCTGCATGCCTGAGAGTTTCTCGAAGGTGTGTGAAGTTCGCCAACCCGCACTGGGCCAGCGTGGTGGACTATGGCCTAAACCCTCTCAGTTTGAGAGCAGGCCCGTGCACAATGGTGGGACAGTTTCTTAACAGGGCTGATATTATTGTTAACGATAAGAGCTTGTAAAATATTGAATAAAGTATCCCAGATTCCTTGCGTGCAGTGTGGGCTATTATTTAATTGTTTTTTAATTGTAGCATGAATCACTTCACATTTGTATTGCAATTAACTTAATCCCCCTAAGGTTCTCCGGAATAAATTATTTTTAGAGTTAAGAGATAAATAGATAGTAAGTCTTAATAGATTAGATTAATAGATTGTAAGACACATATATTTTATAATACCATCATACTTTATTGCTAGTTAAAGTTGACTAGTTTATGTCCATAGTCCTAAAGCCCCTATCTACCTACGTGAGCGGTTTGACCTTCTTGATCCTACAGATAGGCCCTGTCGTAGTGCTACTTCTCTCCTTCTTCGTACTCCTCTTCATTCTTCCAGCCGATACGATAAGTCTTTTACTGTTCGTGCTATCCGTCTTTGGAACTCACTTCCACACGCCCTACGTGCGAGTTCATCTCTGGATGTTTTTAAGAGAAGAGTCAGGGAACATTTCCTATCTGTTTGCTAATTGATGCATACATACAACTTTTTGTACTATTTATGTATGTGTATGTAGGTATATTATATGTATGCAGTATTTGTGTAGTGTATGTAATTTATTTATAATTATGTTTAGGAATTTTATATATTTTCCTTTTTCTCTGAAATGTGTGATTGTATAACTGCCCTCTTATTTTTCTGTCTTATCTCTCAACACTCTAAGGTTCGCTGGAAGAGAACTCATATTCTGAGTTAAGCTCGCCTTTGTATGACTTTTGAAAATGAAAATTACCTCTGTTCTGTATACAATAAAGAATAAAAATAAAATAAATAAATAAATAAAAAGGTATTTCTGTATACTAATTACATCATCATAATACACGACGTCACGTTTTGTTGAGTGTATCGATCGCGGCAATTTTATCATGTATAACATTATTTTGATACACCTTCGCCTCCACGAGACAGGCTTTGCCTAGTGTGGAAGGCACCAGTAACTCTAGCTTCTCATGTTCCTTTCGTCTAATGTTTAGTTTTTAAGGATTTGCATGTGTCTATTTTTTGGAAATAAATTATTATTATTGTCATACGATGACTTTTGGACCTCAAATGCCAGTCCCTATTAATTTAACATGTCATTTTTTGTGTACTTTTTTTTGTAATGAGGGAACCATGTAGCCATTCTCATAAATAGTATAATTTGATTTTTTAACTTAGACTTACCTGATGACTAACCTACATTGTTCTCCCATACCCTACAACAAAATGTAGATAAAAAAAGTTTGTAAAATTATTTTAAAAGAGTAACCGTGGAGTTTCTTGCTCTTCTTCTCCACAGGAATGACATTCCGAAGTGGCGGTAGAGTTTTTGTTACTTTTCTGACGATTCATAAATACTGTAATGGCTTACATGAATAAAAAATATTCGGATTCGCTGTAGACTACTCGAAACGTCTCGGAAACTTAAAAACCAAAAATAACCGCTGTAGAATCCGAAATGTTTTCATATTTAAACTCAAATAATTTATTTTGTATAAACCTGCGGGGGCACTTACAAATAGTCAATTTTAACACCCTCACGCCTATATTCCCTTTGCGGGGGTGGCAGAGGCATACCGAGTACACCCACCTTTCGCCGACGATGTTAAGTCACATGTAATAGGGGGCGAGCCCATTGCCATATACCAACAACAATTCCAGACTTGGACTCATACTGGGAATTTTTAGTTAAAATATTGTTATCCTATCCTCTTTATATTTAGTTAATGGTAAAGCACCATTAAAACGTTATTCGACCCAGGATTCGAAAGCAGGACCTCATTATTACACGTCACTACACCACCGAGGCAGTTACAGATACTTAAATACCATATTAATTATAATATTAAATCAAACCTATATTTGGTAAAAATGGCCATTGACCAATATTTTATTATCTAAAAAATGCTATAATAATGCAACCCACTCTTCGGTCATTTTATCCTATACACGGTGTAATTTTAGTGGTCCTGGAGCGAAGTACTGTTCTTTGCACTCCATGCACTTAAAGACGCCTATAGATTCAATCAATCAATCAATCAACCTATCGCAGTCCACTGCTGGACATAGGCCTCTCCTAAGACGCGCCATTGCACACGGTCCTCCGCCTTCCGCATCCAGTCTGTCCCAGCGACCTTTTTGAGGTCGTCGGTCCATCTAGCTGGGGGCCGTCCTACCTTACGCTTACCAAGTCGCGGTCTCCACTCTAGGACATGCTTGCTCTATCGGCCGTCGGTCCTTCTGCAGATGTGACCAGCCCATTGCCACTTTAGCTTACTGAGTCTGCGAGCTATGTCGGTAACTTTGGTTCTTTGTCGGATTACCTCGTTTCGAATTTTATCCTTCAAAGAGACGCCGAGCATAGCTCGCTCCATAGCCCGCTGTGCGACTTTGAATTTGTGGACTAGTCCCACTGTGAGTGGCCACGTCTCGGCCCCGTAAGTCATAACAGGTAGGACGCATTGGTTATAGACTTTAGTCTTCAGGCATTGCGGTATAGGCGAAGAGAAAACGTGACGTAGTTTGCCAAATGCTGCCCAACCCAATTGGATCCTGCGGTTGATTTCTTTCTCGAAGCATATGGATTAGAGAATGAATATTTCCAAATATGATTTTGGACTGTATATTTTGGAATCTGGTAGAAGGAATACACGATTAAACGAAATTTTCTCTGTAAAAACAAAAAATGTAACGTCATCTCTATTGCTTTACATTTTCTGATTCTAACGCGAAATCCTTAAGAACTAATCAATAGAATTTACTTAAAAACAAAGCAAATAGCGGAGTTCTTGCAGCTTTTTAATTGCATAGTGTAGATTATTCATTTGTAAAGTAATTGCACCTCTGTCACTCTCCCGGTTGATAAATGGTCGATAGTGGTAGGCCCTTAATGGTACTCCAGTGAGGTACAGAATACCATTACTCGATAATTCCACGAAATATTCTTATATATAGATAAGGGACTAGCGTTCGGTGTGGAATAAATTCCATAGTTGGTAAGAAAGTATTTTAAATCTTGGTGATAAAAAATTATTGAATGGTATATATCGACCTATACTGACCTACTGCTGGGCAAAGACCACTCACAAATCTCAGTGAGAGATCAGGTCATAGTCCAGCACGCGGAGCCAGTGCGGGGCGGGGGAGGCAGGTGCATGGACACCTGCTGATGGATCTTAGCTAGCCGTGAAGCTTACTTTTCGGCCTAACGACTACCACATTAAGTGATAACCGGGACCAACGGCTTAACATGCCTTCCAAAGCACGGAGGTGGATACACGGTGTAATGGTCAAAAAATTTAATGCCAAAAAACTAATATATTCCGCCCAAGGACTTTCGTGGTTAGGTAGTAATTGATTATCTGTATTTCTATTTTAAAACGACCGAAGAGTTACCTTGTATTTTCTTTGTCAATCATATTATAAGAAAAAAAACCTCAAATCGCTACTCGCATATAAAACGTGTAACTTAAATAACGCAAGATCATAGATAATTAAATTATTAAACACACCGTCACGCCTATATTTCCCAGAGGGGGTAGCAGAGGTGTACTGAGTACACCCACGTTTCGCCGACGATGTTAGGTCCCATATAATAGGGGGCAGGGTAATTAAATTATTACTTCACACATTCTATACGAAAACCAAACTTTTAGTTTTAAAGAGTCAATTATCTCGTAAACCTCGTGGCGTGATATCCAAAAACATTTGTGTGGGTATTGAAGAATACGGTCTAGAAGAATAGTATTCTAATTTGTGCTTTAATTTTGTTTAATACAGCGGACTAAAGAACAAATGGAATGAGTGAAGACAATTTCAGTTACACCAAAGTCATTACTAGAAGTTTCTGACACATGAACTAGGTAAGGAAACATGACATTTAATGAAAGTTCATAAGAAGTAAGACTCTCATCATACAAATTTACGACATTATATGTTTGAAACTTATGTCCTCATAATAAGTATTATTATTCCATGCAGATACAGCTGTCAAAACGTATTTCTTATAATGATATAACTATAATTTAAGTATTTTATTTATATATATGTACATCACACGCCAGACGGCTTGATAATTTTTAAGTATTCTTCTGCTTTTTCTTCAGCCGAAAAACGTCCACTGCAGGGCAAAGGCCTCCCCTAAAGACCGCCACAATGATCGGCTTTGTGCTGTACGCATCCAACTTCTACCCGCGACCTTCACCAGGTCATCGGTCCATCTTGTAGGGGGCCTACCCACTCCACGTCTTCCGGTACGTGGTCGCCATTCGAGAACCTTTCTGCCCCAACGGCCGTCAGTACTACGAGCGATGTGCCCCGCCTACTGTCCAATTATTAAGTATACATTTAAAAAAATGTATACTTGAAAAGGCAGCCGTTGCGTCAATTAGGTTACACGTTGTATATGAGGAAGACAAATCACATATACCCAAAAACCAAAAGTACACCAATTAATATAGTGAAACTATATACGAACCAGTTTTTTTTCTCATAATATAATTGATAAGGTTATTCTAACATTACTTTCCCCAATATTATGACTAGTCACAGCACTTATAATAACATTAAAATATTATTAACTAAACATTTATGACCATTGCAGACGACGGACTTTTGTCGGCGAAACTTTTAACCGTAAATACGACGTACTTTCAAGTAGCTTGTATCCCATCCCTCTCACTTGGTGAGATTTAGTGAGATTTGGTGGAACCGCCGTCCCCCTTACGTGAGATTTACGCTTTAGTTGCTAAAAGACTAAATTTTCAGAATAAATGTTTTTAATAGCCATAATGTTTTTCGAAAGGTGACGTTAGATTTTCAATTATCTATCTCTATCTATCTATAACCTCACGCCAGATCCCTTGCGGGGTAGGCAGAGATTTTCAATTATGCAAGTTTAAATGAGATTTGATAAGATTTTACTGGACCCTCCCCCCATTTGAGTTCCTGAAGTTCATTGATAGTTGCGATGCCTTATCGCACTGTAAGTGCCTTTAGTCCATCGCATGTTTTATACGATATACTTTAAGTGTAATTTTGCCACGGACAAAAAAGTACGCCGAGAATTATCATTCGTCTGCACTGGCCCGGACTGCTAGGTGGAATGGTCTAAGCGCGAGTCGCCCAGACCACTGTAATGGTCGCGAATTGAATTCCCAACCGCCAACTTTCCGAAAAATGTAGGGTTACAAACCGGGATATGAACCTTGGAACTGTTTCAGTTACTCATATTCAATTCATGACCTTCACATTTCGAAAACCTAGTTTCAAACCGAGATTTGAACCTCGGTAAGCTACTTATTAACCTAAAAATTATATTATTAACTAAACACACAACTCTTAGTTACATCACGGCTGTCCCTCCCACTATTCTGTGACCTATTATTTAGGTATTGCTTATACCCCCCTCCTAGAATACCTAGGAGAATTATTAGACCTACTAAAGAATTAGATTTGAACTTCGCCGCGCAGTCGTTCGGGTCTTCCGTATTAAGTGTGTAGATCTGTGGAGCAAAACAAAGACCGCCGTTACGCCGATACTCCTTAACCGAGGGTGGCAGATGTGTACTGAGTACACCCACTTTTCGGCGACGATTTTAGGTCCTTTCTTATAGAGGGCAAGTATATTGCCATTATGCTGGGTCAATTCTCGAGGTACCTATTTTGGGAACCAAATTGACATCGGTGATCATCTCATTCGTTGTTCTAACTTGAAATCGGTCCTCAATTCATTAGTTGACCATTGATGTCAATTTTGATCCCAAAATACCTCTCAAGTTCGACCTCAATACACGTGTCAAGTTCGATCTCAAGACACAACTCAAGCATGATCTCAAGATACATCTCACGATTCAACTCAAAATACATCTCAAGACAACTTTATGATCTCACGACAATGCTTAAGTACT
Organism: Phalera bucephala; assembly: GCA_905147815.2. Lineage (NCBI taxonomy): Eukaryota > Metazoa > Arthropoda > Insecta > Lepidoptera > Notodontidae > Phalera > Phalera bucephala. Next base: position 11,638,612 of record LR990637.1, on the reverse strand, counting down.
ATCTCAAGTACAATATATCTCACGATACAACTGAATTTACATATCAAGTGAAAACTCAATGTAGGTACCGGGGAAGACCTAGACTATCTCACCATGACCAAATAGACCGTGTCTTCTCTGAAGGGCAAGTCAAGAGTCTCCGTAAACGGCGAGCGTGTATGAGACGAACTATGAGAGTGGAGGAATCACGCCAGCTCCCTCGCGGGGTAGGCACAGAATACAAAGTTCCAACAGGTTCTTGCCTTACTTCTCTGGATTCCTCCACTCCCATAGTTCGTCTTATACACGCTCGCCGGTTACGGCGACTCCTGACTTGTCCTTCGGATAAGACGCGGTCTATTTGATCGTGGGACGTTTTTTTTTAAACCTCAAGATACATCTCAAGTCCTTACCTGAGCGCCTGCGTGTGCGACATAAGCCACTATTCCGGCAATGAATGGTGCTTCGAGTTGCGCCGCATACCCCGCGCTGGCAAGACAAGAAGCGCTCAACCCCAGGGTCCAGTATAAAGCCGTCTTGGTGTGTTTACCGAAGGTAAGGGCAGTGGACTTCATTCCTATTCTGGCATCGTCTATTTTGTCCTAGAAAAAATAATATTTATTACTAGTTTGAGGCGCTCGTAGCGCTGTGCGACCTGTTCCTACCGATCACCAGCAGCGTTCGACTCGGTCGGCCTGAGATGGGTGACCGTTTGTGGCATTTTCATTTTCGAGCATCTCCGTGCTTCGGAAGGCACGTTAAGCCGTTGGTCCCGGTTACCACTTAATGTGGTAGTCGTTAAGCCGAGTTGGAAGCAAAGGCGGCTTGATAAGTTCCAACAGCAGGTGGCCACAAACCTGCCTGCGCCAACCCGCACTGGGTCCGCGTGGTGGAGTATGGCCTAATCTCTCTCACCTCGATTTGTGAGAGAAGGACTTTGCCCAGCAGTGGGCAGTATATAAAATTATATTACTAGTTTCTGCCTGCCACTTTAACCACGTGGACATTTTTTTTTAAACGTAGTCCCACAGTCGGATATATTCCTGTGTTGTGGGGTGCGTTTACAGACATGAAAATTCACAAACACCAATACCCGGACCGGAACAAATAATTGTGAATCACACAAAGATTTGTCCCGTGCGGGAATCGAACCCGCGACTATTAGACACAGTGGGCGGAGCAGCTCAAGCTCTTAACCACTGCGCTAAATCGTCCGTCACTTTAGACAGGAACCCTAATTTTTTCCGGGATATAACGTATCATATGTGTTAATTGAGGAAATAAACTAAGTCTGCTAAATTGTAAATCCAAATCTTTAAACTGTTTTTGCGTGGTTGAGTAACATTCATTTAAACATACAAACTTTACATTTATAATATAAGTAGGAATAGGCTTGTATCCACTAGGAATAAATCGGATTAAATAGTTAATAGTTACCAAAAGGCGCAGCTGGCCATACATAACGGAGTGCTTGCCCCAACGCTGTTATATGGCAGTGAGAGTTGGGTATGTAAGAAGGAGAACGAAAGCAGGATAAATGCGGTCGAAATGCGATCTCTGCGGAAGATGTGCGGAGTCACGCTGACCGACCGTATTCGCAACAGCGTAGTAAGAAAGCGAGTAGGTATGAAAGATAGTATCGGTGTAAAGATGAGAAAGGGTATGCTCCGTTGGTTCGGGCATATAGAAAGGATGCCAGAAGAAAGAATGACAAAACAGATATACAATGCGAAAGTGGAAGGATGTAGGTGCCGGGGAAGACCTAGACTATCTTACCATGACCAAATAGACCGTGTCTTAGCTGAAGGGCAAGTCAAGAGTCTCCGTAACCGGCGAGTGTGTATGAGACGAACTATGAGAGTGGGGGAAGCCAGAGAGGTATGTAAGGAAAGAACCTGTTGGAACTCTGTACTCTCTGCCTACCCCGCGAGGGAGCTGGCGTGATGATATAGATAGATAGGTTACTAATGATTAATGATGATGGTAACGAAAAACAATAGACCGGGTCTTGACTGAAGGACAAGTCAGGAGTCTCCGTAACCGGCGAGCGTGTATGAGACGAACTATGAGAGTAGAGGAAGCTAGAGAGGTATATAAGGAAAGAGCCTGTTGGAACTCTGTACTCTCTGCCTACCCCGTAAGGGATCTGGCGTAATGATAGAGATAGATAGATAGATAGTAACGAAAAAAGTCTATTTTGATTTTTGCATAGCACACACACTGTCACGCCTATATTCCCAAGCGGGAGTGGCAGCAGTGTACTGAGTACACCCACGTTACGCCGACGATGTTAGGTCCCATGTAATAGGGGGCGAGCCTATTGCCATATACCGGGCACAATTCCAGACTCCGGACTCATACTGGGAATATTTCGTTAGAGAAACTACATTTGTCCGACCTAGGATTTGAACCTAGAACCTCGTGATCACATAGCGCATCATTTGCCATCAGACCAACGAGGCGGCATAGAAATTATGTTATTACCCTGTGTGTGATATCTTTCAATACTTAAACTCTATTACATGTTACTTATCTCTATCAACACGCCAGATCCCTTGCAGGGTAGGCAGAGAATACAGAGTTCTAACAGGTTCTTTCCTTACTTCTCTGGCTTCCTCTACTCCCATAGTTCGTCTCATAGACGCTCGCCGGGTACGGAGACTCTTGTCTTGCCCTTCAGATAAGACACGGTATATTTGGTCATGGTAAGAGTCTAGGTCTTTCCCGGTCCAGACCAATAGCCAGGGGCTTTATAATACGGGATAACTTGTGTTACTTGCCGCAGCATCTGGCGGGGGACCCCCCTGCACCAACACCCACAGGTGGGCCTTTGGGGTCGTGGGACGCCCGGGCGGGGCCCTCGCCGCCGTGAGCACCGCGACGGTGCAGGGGGGGAAGCTAGCTACAAGTTTCCCCTTCCGAGGCGGGCTCTTCGGAGCGCGGCACAAGGGGGGCACCGGCGCGTTCCACTCGGAGATCCCGGAGCCCCTCTGCCACGTGCCAGTGCATGCCACCGTGGGGTTAGTCGGTAAGAGTCCGATGCCCCGCCAGCTTCCCCCCAGGCTGGCGGAAGTCCACGAGGACTTCTCCAAGCAAAAAGGGTCTACCCCGGGACCTACATCCTTCCACTCTCGAGTTCAACTAAATACATCTAAATCCAACCAAACTCACCTGATGAGCATAGATAGTGTCGTATACCACAGTCCACGCCAACGCCCCAACATATAGAGGTGCGCAAATCGCCATATCAATAGTACCTTGAATGGCACTATACCCCAATAGTGCACCCCAGTTAAAAGTCGCCCCAAGAAATATTTGGGGATAATTTGTGAACCTTTTCGCTAGGGGGTAGGTCACTACCAGTACTGAAACAAAAATAAAAATATATTTTTTTAAATGAAAAGTTTTTATTTCACTTGCAATGTTTGTATGTCTGTCTGTCGGTCTTTCCGATTCAAATCTTGTGATCCCTTTTTTAAGCACTTGCGAGTGTCCCATTTAGCTCAAATTTGGCATACGTGTGTAAGTTCGGTGACAAATAATATGGTTCTATGGAGCTGGTCTGATGATGGAGTCGGAAGGTGGCCATAGGATCATGTGAAATATACAACGTAACCCCCTCGTGTTTAGGCTTGTTAGATTGGTATTGACAAGTACTATACATCCAGATAGTGTTCAGGGTCTTATGATGAAACCGAAAGGTGGCCAATGGAACCACCCAACTACTCGATATAGCCCCGCCGTGTTTGGGCTCGTTGGATTTGTCTTGACGAGTACTTTAGCCCCGGATGGTGTCCAGGCCGTAAGGAAGCCATAGGAACTCCTCGACTAAGCCAGATATCTTATTTGTGCTTTTGCTATTTGTGGATGTCATTAGGGGCGGTCGTTGTGGCGGTCTTTAGGGGAGGCCTTTATCCTCCAGTGGACGTCTTTCGGCTGAAGAAGAAGCTTTTGCTATAAAAGATTGTTTTTTATCATCATCACCCAAATTAGTCTACTGCTGGACATAGGCCTCTTCCTATGTCCGCCACAGAGCCCGATCCTCGGCTCTATGCATCCAGTTCCTGCTAGCTATCCGACGTATGTCGTCACTTCAACTAGTTGGGGGCGTCCTACACTGCGTTTACCAGTTTGTGGTCTCCCCTCCAAAATTCGACTGCTCGTACGAATGTCTCTTCTGCGGCAATTGTGCCCAGCCCATTGCCACATTAAATTGCTGATTTTCAGAGCTATGTCGATGACTTTGATTCTATGCTGGATAGTCTCAATTATAAGCAGTGATAGCCTAGTGGTTAGACCGTTGGACTGCAAAGTCAAAGGTCTCGGGTTCAAACCCAGGCACGCACCTCTGTCATTTCGAAAGCATGTGCGTATTTAAAAATTAATTATCACTTGCTTTAACGGTGAAGGAAAACATCGTGAGGAAACCTGCATGCCTAAGAGTTTCTCGAAGGTGTGTGAAGTTCGCCAACCCGCACTGGGCCAGCGTGGTGGACTATGGCCTAAACCCTCTCAGTTTGAGAGGAGGCCCGTGCCCAACAGTGGGACAGTTTCTTAACAGGGCTAATATTATTATAATATTATAGTCTCAATTCTGATTCTATCTAGTATAGAAACTCCAAGCATAGCTCGCTGAGTGACTCTTAACTTACGGACCAGTCCCATCGTGAGAGTCTTTATTTTTAAATAGGTCTTTTTAAATTAAAATTAATACTATCCTAATGTCTCCCCTTATTCGTCCAACGATCTCTATACCCTGTCAAATAGGCCATTCTACTCGATACGCGTCAAGGTCACCCAGCCACAGCATTTTGGGCAGTTCAATATTTTATTTTATAGGAATTCATTAGCTGATCGCTTTTAACAGAATGTCAGAAGAAAGAATGACAAAACAGACAATGCGAAAGTGGAAGGATGTAGGTACCGGGGAAGACCTAGACTATCTTACCACGACCAAATAGACAGAGTCTTACCTGAAGGGCAAGTCAAGAGTCTCGGTAACCGGCGAGCGCGTATAAGGCGAACTATGAGAGTGGAGGATGCCAGAGAGGTATGTAAGGAAAGAACCTGTTGGAACTCTGTACTCTTTGCCTATCCGGCCAGGCATCTGGCGTGCCTAGCTGCGAGAAGAAGCCTAAGCTGCCCTACTAGCTGCTACTTTCAAATCTCAGTGAGAGAGATTAGGTCATACTCCAGTACACGGAGCTAGTGCGGGCCTGGAGAGGCAGGTGCGTGGACACCTGCTGATGGAGTGAGATAATACAGGTTCAGAAAAAAGAAATACTCACACATACTGCTAGCTCCAAGAACAACGCTATAGCAGTTCAACTGCAGTAATATTCCTAATGCAAGTGATAGTTGCGCTGCTAAAAACCCAACCGCCTGCTTCTCTGTCAATGCCCCGGACACCAACGGTCTGTCCTTCGTTCGTTCTACCTGGAAAAAATTTCAATCCAAAAGACGTCCACTATGGAAATTAATATACTCTTTAACCGACTTCAAAAAGGAGGAGATTCTATGTATGCTTCTTTTTTTACGTATGTTCACCGATAGTTCCGTCAATAGTGGACCGATTTGATGATTGTTTTTGCATTGGGTTCAGCATAGCTCCAAAGTGGTGGTTTCATCGGTATCCAACCTTGGACTTTGAAGATACACCAGGGAACTCCTTAACAAATAATACGAATGCGTAGATTGAGATATTATGGGTAGTACGTCAATCGTAGAGGTGTACCCTACTATAGAACTAAGCAAAATAATATAATATAGGCATATAAATATTAATTCACTCATTACTTAAAATTGTAAAATAAAAATCATTATAAGAAACCGACTTCAAAAAGCAAAAAATAGTTGATTTTCCTTTTTTTAAAAAGTTTTTGCTATAGATTATTTTTTTAAATAAATAAATTATATAAAAAAAAATATCGCGTTCAGACAAACAGACCTGGCGGGCGGCTTCGTTTTATAATATGTATGTATTTGTCTCTTTCTTACTTCCTCACCTGGCTATCGACGTCTCTGTCCCACAAATCATTGATGGTGCATCCAGCTCCTCTCATCAGGCCAGCTCCTACGAGGAAAAGAGCTGCTGTTTCCAAGCTGGTTTGAAGAGGAACCGTCCCAGAGACAGATGCTAACGCTATCGACCAAGAACATGGCCAGTATAGGAGATATACACCTGAAAAAAAGTAAATATACATTTTAAAACAAGCTTTTATAGCAAGCCTCGTTGGTCTGGTGGCAAAGCGCATCGCTTTGTGATCACGAGGTCCTGGGTTCAAATCCTAGCTCGGACAAATGTAATTTTTCTAACGAAAAATTTCCAATATGAGTCCGGAGTCTGGAATTGTGCCCGGTATATGGCAATAGGCGCGCCCCCTATTACATGGGACCTAACATCTTCGGCGAAACGTGGGTGTACTCAGTACACCTCTGCCACCCCTGCTGGGGAATAAAGGCGTGACGGTGTTCTTTTATAGCAAAATACAAAGAAATTGAGGAGCTGTCATAGTTGAGGAGTTCCTTGCCTCCTTGCAGCTCCATCATCAGAACCTGAACACCATCTGGTTTTATAGTACTTGTCAATACTAATCCGACGAGCCCAAACACGAGAGAGTTACCTTGAATAGTTTGGTAGTTTCGTCAGCCACCTTCCGGATCCATCATGAGACCAGCTCCATGGTACCATATTAATGCATTGTCAACGAACTTACATACGTATGCAAGTGCTTAAAAAATGGATGACAACATTTGAACCGGAAAGACAGACAGACAAACAAACGAACAGTGCAAGTTAAATAAAACCTAGTAAAGAATCAGAAACGAGGCGTTTCGCAGGAGGACGAAAGTCACTGACATAGCTCTCATAATTGCTAAACTTAAGTGGCAGTGGTCGGGGCACATCGCTCGTAGAACTGACGGCCGTTGGGGCTCTCGAGTTGCGACCACGTACCGGAAGACGTCGAGTGGGCAGGCCCCCTACAAAATGGACCGATGACCTGGTGAAGGTCGCGGGTAGAAGTTGGATGAGTACAGCACAAAGCCGGTCGTTGTGGCGGTCTTTAGGGGAGGCCTTCGTCCTGCAGTGGACGTCTTTCGGCTGAAGAAGAAAAAGAATCTTATCCTTGTTATCCGAATTATGAGAGGAGGAGTGGAGGAAGTCATAGAGGTCTACAAACAAAGAACCTGTTGGAACTCTGCACTCTCTGCCTACTCCACAACGGATCTGGCGTGATGATATAGATAGAGGAATCTTATCTGAAGGGCAAGTCAAGTCTCCGTAACCGAGCGTGTATGAGACGAACTATGAGAGCGCATGCGAAAGAAGTCTGTACGGAAAAACCTGTTGGAACTATACTCTCAGCTTTCCCAAAACAAAACTGGCGTGAAGATTATAGAACCTCCTTGCGCCATACTCCTCAGTGCTGAGGGACGCGATCTTTATGAATAATTTTAGCTTTAATAATATCTCTCAATTTGGTCCTATCCTCTGCGACATGTATTGATTTGATTATGGAACAAGGAATCTTTTATTCTAGTTAGTATTTATCAGTCGTATTCCTCTTGCCAAATCATCAGCCGAAAGTCATCCACTATAGAACAAAAGCCACCCCTAAATCTCGCCCGGCTTTGTGCTGGACGCAGCCAGCTTTCACCCGAGACCTTCACCAGGACATCGGTCCACCTTGTAAGGCTCCCGGTACGTGGTCACTACTCGAGAACCTTTCAGCCCCATGTAAAGTCTAATACAATTCCAAATGCTGCTCTTTTCTTAAAATGTTGCCCCACAGTAGGAATTATATCCGTGTAATGAATACGGTAACAAACATGAAATTCTCGAACACTTAAGGTTTGATCAAATAACCAACGGAGCGCGACGGTAGCGCTCGGGAAAAGCTTGGCTACATGCGGTCGTGACGTTTGCTGTTGCGTCGAGCGGGTCTCCCGTACATTTCAGTACATGACAACTCAAGCCGCGCCGAGCGGAGCTGCCCTGTTTAGCGTCTCCCGTACATTTTACTACATTACAACTCCCCAAGCCGCGTCGAGCGGAGCTGCCCTGTCTGGCGATCCCGTACATTTTACTACATTACAACTCCCCAAGCCGCGTCGAGCGGAGCTGCGCTGTAAGGCGTCTCCCGAACATTTCAGTATATTACAACTCCTCAAGCCGCGCCGAGGGGGGCTGCGCTGTGTGGCGTCTCCCGAACATTTCAGTATATTACAACTCCTCAAGCCGCGCCGAGGGGGGCTGCGCTGTGTGGCGTCTCCCGAACATTTTAGTATATTACAACTCCTCAAGCCGCGCCGAGGGGGGCTGCGCTGTGTGGCGTCTCCCGAACATTTCAGTATATTACAACTCCTCAAGCCGCGCCGAGGGGGGCTGCGCTGTGTGGCGTCTCCCGAACATTTCAGTATATTACAACTCCTCAAGCCGCGCCGAGGGGGGCTGCGCTGTGTGGCGTCTCCCAAACATTTCAGTATATTACAACTCCTCAAGCCGCGCCGAGGGGGGCTGCGCTGTGTGGCGTCTCCCGAACATTTCAGTATATTACAACTCCTCAAGCCGCGCCGAGGGGGGCTGCGCTGTGTGGCGTCTCCCGAACATTTCAGTATATTACAACTCCTCAAGCCGCGCCGAGGGGGGCTGCGCTGTGTGGCGTCTCCCGAACATTTCAGTATATTACAACTCCTCAAGCCGCGCCGAGGGGGGCTGCGCTGTGTGGCGTCTCCCGAACATTTCAGTATATTACAACTCCTCAAGCCGCGCCGAGGGGGGCTGCGCTGTGTGGCGTCTCCCGAACATTTCAGTATATTACAACTCCTCAAGCCGCGCCGAGGGGGGCTGCGCTGTGTGGCGTCTCCCGAACATTTCAGTATATTACAACTCCTCAAGCCGCGCCGAGGGGGGCTGCGCTGTGTGGCGTCTCCCGAACATTTCAGTATATTACAACTCCTCAAGCCGCGCCGAGGGGGGCTGCGCTGTGTGGCGTCTCCCGAACATTTCAGTATATTACAATTCCTCAAGCCGCGCCGAGGGGGGCTGCGCTGTGTGGCGTCTCCCGAACATTTCAGTATATTACAACTCCTCAAGCCGCGCCGAGGGGGGCTGCGCTGTGTGGCGTCTCCCGAACATTTCAGTATATTACAACTCCTCAAGCCGCGCTGAGGGGGGCTGCGCTGTGTGGCGTCTCCCGAACATTTCAGTATATTACAACTCCTCAAGCCGCGCCGAGGGGGGCTGCGCTGTGTGGCGTCTCCCGAACATTTCAGTATATTACAACTCCTCAAGCCGCGCCGAGCGGGGCTGCGCTGTGTGGCGTCTCCCGAACATTTCAGTATATTACAACTCCTCAAGCCGCGCCGAGGGGGGCTGCGCTGTGTGGCGTCTCCCGAACATTTCAGTATATTACAACTCCTCAAGCCGCGCCGAGGGGGGCTGCGCTGTGTGGCGTCTCCCGAACATTTCAGTATATTACAACTCCTCAAGCCGCGCCGAGCGGGGCTGCGCTGTGTGGCGTCTCCCGAACATTTCAGTATATTACAACTCCTCAATAGTTCGTCTCATACACGCTCGCCAGTTACGGAGACTCTTGACTAGCCCTTCAGATAAGACACGGTCTATTTGGTCATGGTAAGATATTTGGTCATAAGATGTCACACTTCAAACTCATACTATTTATTTTGTATAAACTCTGCGGTAGGTATTGTCATAGTTACGTTCTTTTTTTCTTTTTTTTTTTTTTTTTTAAAAAACGTAGCCCCACACTAGGATTGATTCCTGTGTCGTGGGTGCGTTTACAAACATGAAAATTCACATACAAATACCCAGACCGAAACAAATAATTGTGGGTCACACAAATATTTGTCCCGTGCGGGAATCGAACCCGCGACTCTTAGACACAGTGGGCGAAGCAACTTAAGCTTTTAACCACTGCGCTAAATCGTCCGTTTCCGTTTTTAACTTACTACTTACTAAATCCGACGATACACTATTAATTTTTTTAATCTATCTATAACATCACACCAGATCCCTTGCGGGGTAGGCAGAGAGTACAGAGTTCCAACAGGTTCTTTCCTTACATACCTCTCTGGCTTCCTCCACTCTCATAGTTCGTCTCATACACGCTCGCCGGTTACGGAGACTCTTGACTTTTCCTTCAGATAAGACTCGGTTTATTTGGTCGTGGTAAGATAGTCTAGGTCTTCCCCGGTACCTGCATCCTTCCACTTTCACATTGTGTATCTGTTTTGTCATTCTTTCCTCTGGCATTCTTTCTATATGCCCGAACCAACGGAGCATGCCCTTTCTCATCTTTACACCGATACAATCTTTCATACCTACTACCTTTTTTTAATCATTTTCTGTATATAATAATATAATATAAGCCCTGTTAAGTAACTTTCCCACCGTTGGGCACGGGCCTTCTCTCAGACTGAGCGGGTTTAGGCCATAGTCCACCACGCTGGGCCAGTGCGGGTTGGCGAACTTCACACACCTTCAAGAAACTCTTAGGCATGCAGGTTTCCTCACGACGTTTTCCTTCACCGTTAAAGCAAGTGATAGTTAATTTTTAATACGCACATGCTTTCGAAAAGACAGATCCCTTTGCGCTCCAACGGTCTAACCACTTAGTTATCACTGCTTCACTTAAGTACAAAACAAAAAAAAATTGTAGGGAATATAGGCGTGACGGATTTTATATATGATCTTTTATTATCTTACCTATAGGACGATCCCATCTCGCCAATCTAACATAAGGATCAATTTTTTCCTTCCAAAATTTTTTTCTACCATCCAAAATATCTTTTTCGTCTAGCAACACTTTATCTCTCAACTTATCATAGACAATCTTCGGTGTTGTTGTCTCTATAACCACTTTTTGTCTATGCTGATCGCTCTGGGTCGAATGCACTCTGGTATCTAGTCTATGGTATACTTTTTGACCGCATAGACAAGTATATTTTTGTGGGTAGTTGTATAGTCTTCGTTTCGTGTTGATATTTAATGATTTCTGTAGAAATGTTCTAAGTTGTATCGTTTTGGTTATTTGGAGGCTGTTGTAAAGCATTTTCTGGTTGTTTCTAATAAAAAGGCTGAAATTGAAAGAAAATTGTATTTTTAATATAGTAATAATACACTTAAATCATTTATTTTGTTTTAACCCTGTAGGGAAACTTTCTAATTGACAAGTCTACATTCATTTTTATCAACTAATTTACCACCAGACCGGAATGCGGCCTTCACTGAGAAGATCCGGCGTGAAAATCAGCGGGCTTGCCTTGCTATTTATATATTCATATTTTGTAATCATTTTTTTAATAGATACGATGTTATGTAAATTCTATATTATTTTTGTTATAACATTAAACCTACTCCTAAAAAAAGATCGTGTCTCACAAATCTAGCTGAGAGAGAATAGGACATATTGAAACTAAAACAATTTATTTTGTATAAACCTTGCTGGGGGCTACATATAGTCACTTTATTTTTTATTTATCTAATTTAACTGCTAATCTACTATCGAATGCGGCCTCCACTGAGTATATCCGGCTAAGAAACTCACTGGACTTGTTTTTTTGTTTAATTCTCTTCTCCTTTTTACTTGATACAATGTTTAGGTTACGATTAAATAGTTTATAATCTAGCTCCAGTGTGATGCCCTACGACCAAGATATGAGACTAATGATGTTATTTATAAAGTGTTTCTAAAGGATTCCTGATGGAGCAGTCCCCACAAGCAGCACCTGTTCACGAGTATGACTACTGGAACAGCCATCACTACCCCCCGACCATATTGGAGGGAATGGAGTGACCCGACAGACAGCTACCGCAAGCAAAGTCATTATAGTGAGCATGACCAAACCAGAACCCTACAGACAGTGGCCAGTTTGTATCTACAAATCTATTCCACTATGCAGAATCAGTGCAGTGTAGTGGAAGCAGGTTTGTAGCAATCAGCTGCTGGAAACTATCATAATTTTTATAAGACTTCCATCTAGCCTTAACAACTATGGAGTGATAACCGGGATCAACAACTTCACATGCCTTCAGAAGTATGGAGACATTTGAATATGAGAATGCCACAAATGATCACCCGTGTGTGTGTGTGTGTGTGTGTGAATGATGTACGCTGTTGGCCGCGAGGCCTTTACAGCTTCACCGGAATTAAAAGGCGAGCGTGCAACCACTACGCTCTAGCCAGCCAGAAGGGCAAGAGGCGACATACTCGAGGGCGCCCTCGGTTGGGACAGTCGCTGTAGGGGGACGGGTGCACTACTAAGTGCACCGGTCAACCGCCGGCTATGGGAGGGGATCTACTACTACGTCGTCGTCGTCGCCCGTATTCTGAGCGGAAAGAAGGGATGACAAAGCATCGGGGGGGTCGGTGAGAACATGTCGCGGCCGGCGGTGGCGGCAGCGGTCGGGGGGGAGATCGTAGTCGGCGGTGGCTACGATTAACGGATTCGCATGGGTAGATGCGTTCGCGATGTGACGTGTTGACGCCTTTTTAATAAAGGCGCGAATAGGTTCGAGACCTAGATCGGAGTGGACTATGATCACCCATATCAGACTGTGAGATTCAAACCTTGCTAACATTGATGTTTACTTCAATGACTGCGGAACCACAATTCAATGAGTGCCTCACAGTTAAGAAACTGTCCCACCGTTGGGCACGGGACTCCTCTCAAACTGAGAGGGTTTAGGTCATACTCCACCACGCTGGCTTAGTCCGGGTTACACACCTTTGAGAAACTCTCAGGCATGCAGGTTTCCTCACTATGTTTTCCTTTACCGTTAAAGCAAGTGATAGCCTAGTGGTTAGACCGTTGGACTGCAAAGTCAGAGGTCTCGGGTTCAAACCCAGGCATGCACCTCTGTCTTTTCAAAAGGAAATAAATTTAATTAAGATTGAACTCAAAGTTAAAATTACAAAAATATAGGAAGTACTAGTTTCTGCCTGCAACTTCGTCCGCATTGACTTTAGACAGGACCCTTACATTGTTCCGGATAAAAAATATTCTATGTTAACACATAGGAAATAATCCATATGTGTGTCAAGTTTTCTTCCAAATCCGTTCAGCCATTATTGCGTGATTTAGTATCAAACATACAAACTTACACAATTATATTATTCGAAGGATTTAACATGATATCAAAATAAACATACAAATAAAATTAGGTATTTTATTGGTGAAGCTAACAGGAAAATATTAATAATAACTAGTTACCTCACTAATTTTAAGGTCAGATATAATTGTTAATATTAGCTCTGATAACAAAACTGTGCCACGGGGCACGAGCCTCCTCTCAAACTGAGAGGGTTTAGGGCATAGTCCAGCATGCTGGCCCAGTGCGGGTTGGCGAACTTCACACACTTTCAAGAATCTCTTAGGCATGCAGGTTTCCTCACGATGTTTTCCTTCACCGTTAAAGCAAGTGATCACATGTATAATGGAGACTACCTTGTCGGCTAGTGGCGAATATTGTGAGAAGCGATCAAAAGATCCTGATTTGAATCGAAGGTTGAAAAAAATGTAATTATTCGAAAGAAAGATTCTCATTAACTTTTGGAATAATTTCTCTTTTTGCTTCCTTTTCTTTATTTCCAATAAAAAAACATAGCCCAACACTAGGATTTATTCCTGTTTCGTGAGTGCGTTTACAAACATAAAAATTCAGATACACAAATACCCAGACCTAGATAAATAGTTGTGGGTCACACAATGATGTCTTGTGCGGGAATCGAACCTGAGACTATTAGACACAGTGGGCATAGCAGCTTAAGCTCTTTACCACTGCGCTAAATAGTTTGTCTGTGCTTTATAACATGTATATAACTAATACATGATGGCCAGTGAAGAATGCGAAGGCCTACATTCAATTTCTGGGCTCCGAAGCCGTACACGATTTCAATATATTAAAAATATTTTCTTTTAAATGCTCTTAAATAGATGGTCTGGAATTTATGGTGCCCTAAAGTGAATAGCTTATAAGCGAAACATGAGCGTATTATGAACACCTTTATCGACATTTCCAAGGTTCATAAATAAGGTCAATATATATGTCTCCACATATTTTTAATAACATTTTATTTAATTCATTTTGTATTATGAAACAACCTAACCTCAAAACAAGTATTTTAAAAATAATATTCTGTAATAACAAACAATGGCTTACCTTCAATAATACAGCCACAGTAATAAAATCGATGAAATACCACCAAATACCACTTATTGCAAAAAATAAACAAAAAAAAACTACACAATTGAGTTTCTAATGCCAAAGGTTAGTGTCAAATTCAAGGACATTATTATTATAGACAAATAAAAATAATAATATGTACAATTATTTCTGCAAGTATTAATACGTATTTCACGTATATTTTAGTACTTTTCGTGATAAAAATATAAATAATTGTATTAAAATATGTACGAATTTCAAATGTGCGCGCGCATGACATTTAGCGGCAAGGTCTTGCCATTTTAATCAATTAATTTTATTTATAAATTCGGTAAGATCCACTGACATAAATATCAAGTATTGATAAAAAAATAACATATTTTTAAATTGTGGTTTGGTCCACAAATCTGTGTTAAATTTAATAAAGATCAATAGAACATACATCCTTAGAGAAATGTAGGTAGGTACCAAATTAATTCCAAAACATTTGATTTTTTATTATCCTTTCAGAAACTGATTATAGTCATTTGAAAGACACGTTGTGTTAACTAAGGACATAAGTATCATGAACTCGAGATAGGTCATGCACAAGTACACAGGTACTTGCTGAGAGCAAAGACGATTCGCCTCTATTCAGTGACTCTGTCGCCATACTTTGAGAAGACCATATAAAAACACTGTCATGTCTATATTTCCCATCCATGCGGTGACAAAAGGAATAAAAACGTGGGTAGTTTTATGGTTTCGTTAATACGTGTTTCAAACTTCTCAAACCCATCTTCTTAGATAATTCTAGTTATGAAAGAACTTATTTGCAGGACAAGTAAAGAGTCTCCGTAACCGGCGAGCGTGTCTCATACACGTTGAACTAACTTACCATGACCAAATAGACCGTGTATCATCTGAAGGATGTCAAGAGTCCGTAACCGGTGAGCGTGGATGAGAAGAACTAGGAGAGTTGAGAAAGCCAGAGAGATAAGTAAGGAAAGAACCTATAGGAACTTTGTACTCTCTGCCTAGCCCGCAAGGGATCTGGCGTGATGATATAGATAGATAGAAAATTGAATTAAAATAATAAGTATTTCCCAAAGGTACTATTTCTGAACGATATTAATATCTATTCTGTTGGCAGCAGTGGTTTTTTGTTAGTGACAGATACGAAAGTCTGTCATCCATTATTGACAAGTCGGATGCGAGTCGGTAATTTTATCTCGGTTGAAAAATAAAACTATAACATAATGTAAATAACACATTACCAACTGTAATAACATTTTCTCACAGTGTAGTTAGTATAGGATAATATTTCCATTTAATTATCAGATTATCAATAAGGCTAGAGTAGGGTAAGTACATTTTTAATTGATTTGTCTAAAACGCCTGTATTTAAAAAAAAAAATTGTATCATATCATATATATTGATACTCAAATATTTGTAAAGATACGTTGTAGAAATCGAAGTCAAAATTGACGCAACGGATATTCTTAAAAATGCGGGTATTTTGGAGACCTAGATTCTCTTTTCTGACGTTTCTGTGCTTTAATATTATTATTATACCTATTTATGTTATCCCACTAGAATCTTTGTAGAGTAGATAGAGAGTACAGAGTCGCAAATAGTTCTCTCTTAAATGACTCTCACCTTAGCTACTCTCATAGTTCGACTCATACATGCTTGCTGGTTATGGAGAATCTTGACTTGCCCTTCAGACAATACACGGTCTATTTGGTCATGTTAAGATAGTCTAGGTCTTCTCTAGTATCTGCATCCTCCCACTTTCACATCTTGTATCTGTTTTGTCATTCTTTCATTAGATATTCTTTCTATATGTCCAAATTACTACAGCATACTTTCTCACCTGTTATTGAGAATTTTCTTTTATTTTTATTATTAAAAAAAATTTTGCCCTAAGCTAGGATTTATTCCTGTGTCGTGGGTGTGTTTAGAAAACATGAAAATTTACATACACAAATACCCAGACCAAAATAAATAATTGTGGATCACAAAAAGATTTTCCGTGTGTGGAAATCGAACCACCAGTTATTTAACCCAGTTGGCAGACCGGCTTAAGCTCTTAACTAATGCACCAAATCATCTGTCATTAGTTTAATATTTATCTTATTTGCAAATTTATTGTGGGGATCATTAAAATTATTCTGTTATGCATTGGACCTCAATAATCTATCTATCTATATCATCACACCAGTTCCCTTGCATAGAGGCTAAGAGTATAGAGTTCCAACAAGTTCTTTCCTTACAGACCCCTCTGGCTTCCTCCACTCTCATAGGTTGTTTCATATATGCTCACCAATTATGGAGATGAGGAACATGTTCAGCTATTATTATTTATTATTCCCTCTCTTCCTTCTAGTAGTTAAATTAAATTGATCATTTTTCTTCCTCATTTCTTTATCTGTAAATGAGAGAACCATGTAGCCATTCACATGAATAGTTTAACTTGGTTAATTTAATTTAGACTCACCTGATACTACATTGTTCTCCCATACCCCACAACAAAATGTAGATGGAAAAATTGTAAAAATACTATTTTAATAGAGTAACCCTGGAGTTTCTTGCCCTTTGCCACAGGAATGACATTCCGAAGTGGCGGTAGAGTCTTTGTTACTATTTTGATGATTCATAAATACTGTAATGGTTTACATGAATTAAAAATATTCTGATTGAGACTTTTGACTTGCCCTTCAGATAAGATATGGTAACCTCAATAATGTTGTATTTTTTACATATCTACATACTGTTCTACGTTCACATACTTTTACAGTTTATCGTTTTTAGATTTGTTCATTCATAAACAATTGAATACAAGAATATCACAATGAGAAACGCACCAAAGAAAGGCAGTACTAAAGCTAGATATGATGATGATGATTATGAGAAACCTGTCTACACTTGTCCGTATTGTAAGAAGGTAAGATTTGAAAATTAAGCCTTTAAATTGATTGGTACCTGTTATACCATTCTATCTATCTATCTATATCATCACGCCAGCTCCCTCGCGGGGTAGGCAGAGAGTACAGAGTTCCAACAGGTTCTTCCTTACATACTTCTCTGGGTTCCTCCACTCTCATAGTTTGTCTCATACACACTCGCCGGTTACTGAGACTCTTGACTTGCCCTTCAGATAAGACAGGGTCTATTTGGTTATGGTAAGATAGTCTAGGTCTTCCCCGGTACCTACGTCCTTCCACTTTCGCATTGTATATTTATTTTGTCATTCTTTCTTCTGACATTCTTTCTATATGCCCGAACCAACGGAGCATACCCTTTCTCATCTTTACACCGATACTATCTTTCATACCTACTCGCTTTCTTACTACGCTGTTGTGAATACGGTCGGTCAGCGAGACTCCGCACATCTTCCGCAGAGATCGCATTTCGACCGCATTTATCCTGCTTTCGTTCTCTTTCTTACATACCCAACTCTCGCTGCCATATAACAGCGTTGGGACAAGCACTCCGTTATGCATGGCCAGCTGCGCCTTTTGGCTTAAGTGCCGGCTCCCAAGTAGCCTTCCCATCTCACCATTCACTCTATTCCCTGCATTCACTCTTCTCTCTATATCAGTGGTGTATTTCCCATAATTACTGAAGGCGCATCCTAGATATACAAACTCTTTCACTTGCTCCAGCACATCGTTACCAACCACAATCTTTGCATTGGATAAATTATATTAACACATATAAACTCGTATTTTCATTCATAGCAGGATTAATTCCTGTGTTGTGGGTGCGTTTACAAACATGAACATTTACATACACAAATACCGAGACTGAAAAAAATATTTGTGGATCACACAAAGATTTATCTAGTGCAGGAATCAAAACTGCGACTATTATACACTGTGGGCAGAGTGGCTTAAGATATTAACCACTGCCCTAAATTGTCCATAAATGTATGCATTAAGGGTCAAGCTGAGTTGGAGGCCTTATAGGCTTGTTAAGTTCCACCAGTAGGTGTTCACAAAGCTACCTCTACTGCAGTGCAGTAGAGGTAGCTTTGCGAGCTGGAGGTAGCTTTAAGAGCTGGGTGGAGTATGTCATTTTCTCTTTCATCTTGATTTGTGAGAGAAGGTTTTTGACCTGCAGAACTAGCACACGCTATGGCACACATTTATCACGGAAATTGTGACTAGGTGTTAGATACCTGCTTCGTCCTAAGGGAATATACCCATACTGTGACCCATTTTTTAGATTTACACCCCAAGTCACTAGTAATGTTATGAAACTGGCAACAAATTGTCTTCGCTTCTAAATATTCATCAAATTCCTTTTCAACCCTCAGACTTTCACGGACTACTCCTCCTGGGGCATCCACAAGCAGCTCCACACATCAACGAACATATTCGAATGCGAGCTCTGTACATACACATGCAGAATTAAAAAGTATCTTACGAGACACATGAAGTTTCACCAGCCTCCTACTGATTATAAGTGTGAAGTGTGCGGAAAAGGCTTCCGGTTTAGAGATAAACTCAGGAGCCATATGAGGGTACACACTGGTACGTATTTATTTTGATCATCATTTTTATCCATAACCACCCAATGCTGAGTGAAGGTCTCTTCCATTGCACTCCATTCTCTTCCGTATTGCGATATCCGAATCCAATCCTTTCTTCGCCTTCGTCAGGTCATCAGTCCAACTTGCGGGATGTCTTCCCACATTTCGATGGTCAGTTCACTGTTTCCACTCAAGGACCCTTTCCACTACCTGTTATCTGACCTCTGGCATGTGTCCTGGCGATCTCCACTTTCTTTCCGCTATCACTTAAGCTATGTCGGTAAGTTTTATGCTTTCCCGGATTATAATATTTTAAATACAGTCTCTTAGCGATATACCTAACATATCTCACTATAAATCATAAATCATTTATTCAGTGTGATTTTTGGTGATACAATATGATCTTGGTTTAACATTTAGGTTTCTCAAAAATCTACCCATTGGGCGTACACTGTTTAGGTAGTTAAGAAACATACAATTACATTATCACTATTATCAAAATTACATAATATTATTAATACTTGAGTGATTTGTCACTCCATAGCTACTTAGCTCACACGTAATTTATTTAAGTTTTATTTAGTGAGCGTCCAGGTTTCTGCTCCATGTACCATGACGGGCAGGACACACTGTTCGAAGGTCGTTTGAGATTCATAGGCATGTTTCCCTTAAATATTTTGGTCACCGACCTCCTAAGAAGACGAGGAGTGGGCGGGCCCGCTACAATTAGACCTACAACCTGGTGGAGGTCGCAGGTGCATGCGTATAGAACGAGTCGTGGCGAGCTTCGGGAGAGGCCTTTGCTCTGGCTTTGCAGTGGACAGTCGCCTGATGATGACCACACACCAAAGTCATACAGCCAAGCGACCCTATCGTGTTACGGCGTTGCGCGGAATTGCCGTATGAGGAGGCCGGTCTAGCCTGATTATTCCGATTCGGAACTCGTTCTAACTTCCGTCTCGTTAGCTTATTTATTGGTGAATAGGCTGTTCTGAGTCGCGAACCACAACATCGGCTCCATCGTCACTTACCATCTCGGTGAGATTAATCGCAGACCTGTCTTTAATCAAGAAAAACTAGCACACCCCGACGTCTCACTTCAGTTTGATATTAAAGTATACTTGCACAACTTTGTGAGAGACTAGGACTAGTGCACTAGGATAGTGATATCCTGTACGACAGATTACCATAGAGAATCCATCGATCAAATGTAGGTAGGCACACGCGCGCCACACGAAAAATAGCACCACCAACAGGCACAAGTGGGCGGTACTAAAAAATTAATAGGCTTCTGCTTTGCGTGATAAGCGTGTGTGTGAGAATGATCTACGCTGTTGGCCGCGGGGCCTTTACAGCTTCACCGGACAAGAGGGCGAGCCTGCAACCACTACGCTCGAGCCAGAAGGGCAAGGGGGCAACTAGCTCAAGAGCGCCTCAAGGAGGAACAGCCTCGGCTTGGGCAGTCGCTATGGGGGAGGGGCGTATACTAGGTGTCTCGCCGTGGTGCTCCGCACCGGCCGGCGGGCAAGGGATTCTTCGAGCTCGCCGGCTAGGTCGGTGTCTGATCCTGTGTGCGGTATCTGTATCCGAAAGAGGGGATGTAAGGGCATCGGGAGGGTCGGTGAGCACATGCTGCGGACGGCGGTAGCGGCTGATAGGATGGATTTACAACAAGTATAATCAATGGATAACAGCAAGTAATTCATTATTTAATAAAGAAATAGACCAACAACATTATGGGGGAGGGGCGCGACTTGTGTGCGGTGTTTGTATCCGAAAGAAGGGTTGTAAGGGCATCGGAAGGGTCGGTGAGAACTTGCCGCGAACTGCGGTAGCGGCTGATAGGAGGGGAGATAGGTTAGCGGATTACTATGATTGGACGCGTTCGCGAAATATCGGGTTGTCGCCTTTTTAATAAAGGCGCGAATAGAATCTGCCACACACCACTATGTGATTGAATTGCTTGGCCGTTTACACACATTCGAATACACCGGCCGGCAGGCGGTTCAAGTGATACGAGTAATATGCCCTAATCTATATCTATATCATCACGCCAGATCCTTTACGGGGTAGGCAGAGAGTACAGAGTTCCAACAGGTTCTTTCCTTACAGACCTCTCTAGCTTCCTCTACTCTCATAGTTCATCTCTATACACACTTTCCGGTTACGGAGACTCCTGACTATGCCCTAATTTATGTTAATATCATAATTATTACTCATTCACGTAGATTTATGGACGTTTTTTAGTGTAACTGAACGGGACTGTGTATCTTATGATATATCGATGAGTGAATCAGTCTTTCTATCTTCAGCCTTGAGCTATCCACTGCTGGACAAAGGCTCTTCCCCATAGCTAACCTCGACGAGCGGCTTTGTGCTGGACGCAGCCAGCTTTCATCTGCGACCTTCACCAGGTCATCGATTCACCTTGTATGGGGGTCGGCGACTAAATTATAATATTAGTAACAGAGATTTGAGGCGCTCATACCGCTGTGTTCTTAGCGATCACCAAGGTTAAGCAGCGTTCGATTCGGTCGGCCTGGGATGGGTGACCGTTCGGAAGGCAGGTTATCACGTAATATGGTAGTCGTGAAGCCACGTTTTTTTATTTATTTAAATGTAGCCCCACACTAGTATTGATTCCTGTGTCGTGGGTGCGTTTACAAACATGAAATTTCACATACACAAATACCCAGACCGAAACAAATAATTGTGGGTCACACAAAGATTTGTCTCGTGCGGTAATCAAACCCGCGACTATTAGACACTGGGCGGAGCGGCTTAACCTCTAACCACTGCGCTAAATCGTCGGTCGGAGTTGGAAGCCTTATAGGCGGCTTGATAAGTTCCAGCAGTAGGTGGCCACAAACCTGCCTTCGTCAATCCGCACTGGGTCCGCGTGGTGGAGTATGACCTGATCTCTCTCACCTTGATGTGTGAGAGAGGGCCTTTTGCCCAGCAGTGCCCAGATATTATAACAAAGATTTTCTTTTCCAGGCGAGAAGCCGTTTAAATGCAGTGTTTGTGGGAAGGCTTTCAGTGCGAATTACTCCTTGTCCACCCATATGTACACCCATACTGGTGAGTTACTTGTCAAAGTTATTATTATATTTTTAGATTTAGAAGTGGTGAATAAAATACAACACGCAGTAACCTTATATCAATCAATTTTTATTGTTACATTCAAAACACAAATGAATTTACAAAAAGTGTGTGTGTGTGTGAATGATCTACGCTGTTGGCCGCGGGGCCTTTACAGCTTCACCGAACAAGAGGGCGAGCGTGCAGCCACTACGCTCGAGCCAGAAGGGCAAGGGGGCAACTAGCTGGCGGGCGCCTCAAGGAGGAACGGCCTCGGCTTGGGCAGTCGCTATGGGGGAGGGCGTATACTAGGTGTTTCGCCGTGGTGCTCCGCACCGGCCGGCGGGCAAGGCATTCTTCGAACTCGCCGGCGAGGTCGGTGTCTGATCCTGTGTGCGGTATCTGTATCCGAGAGAAGGGATGTAAGGGCATCGGGAGGTCGGTGAGAACATGCTGCGGACGGCGGTAGCGGTTGATAGGATGGATTTACAACAAGTATAATCAATGGATAACAGCAAGTAATTCACGATTTAATAAAAAAATAGACCAACAACATTACAAAATGGCTACCGAGTAATCCAAATGCGTCCGTTCCGAGCGCCACTTCGTTCGTTCGAAATAACACTACACCCTTCCTTCCTTTAAGGCGAAACCGCACTGAGCGATACTGCATTGCAGCGGAGCGACGCGGCCGATTTTGTCAGTTACTTTTCTTCGCAGCGGCTTTTTACGTCGCGTGGTTCCGCGGACCAGTGTTGGGCATTTTTCCATTGTAGGATTAATCAATTGAAATTTCTCTCTATCTATCTATCTATATTATCACGCCAGCTCCCTCGCGGGGTAGGCAGAGAGTACAGAGTTCCAACAGGTTCTTTCCTTACATACCTCTCTGGCTTCCTCCACTCTCATAGTTTGTCTCATACACACTCGCCGGTTACGGAGACTCGTGACTTGCCCTTCAGCTAAGACACGGTCTATTTGGTCATGGTAAGATAGTCTAGGGCTTCCCCGGCACCTACATCCTTCCACTTTCGCATTGTATATCTGTTTTGTCATTCTTTCTTCTGGCATTCTTTCTATATGCCCGAACCAACGGAGCATACCCTTTCTCATCTTTACACCGATACTATCTTTCATACCTACTCGCTTTCTTACTACGCTGTTGCGAATACGGTCGGTCAGCGTGACTCCGCACATCTTCCGCAGAGATCGCATTTCGACCGCATTTATCCTGCTTTCGTTCTCCTTCTTACATACCCAACTCTCGCTGCCATATAACAGCGTTGGGACAAGCACTCCGTTATGCATTTTTAAATAAAATGCAAAATTTCATTAGCAAATAAATTAATCCCGCCGAAGTACTCCGCAATAACAATGAATTATTGACGTCAAACGCTTCAGTCCCTTCAGTGATCATGGGTGCTGTAGCGCACTGAAAACGTATACTGTAGAGCCCCGAATAAGCCGCGACGAAATCCGAAATATTTTAATTGTGAATTAAGTATTTACAATAAATTTTTGCCCAAATCTGCCGCGGACGTATAGTCCTTCATATAAGGAATATTTAGCCGCGTCGCTTCGCGGCAGTGCAATGTAGCTCGGTGCATTTCCGCCTTGTAATCTGGTAAAAATAATACATCGATGACCTTTTTCAGATAATTCAAAAGCTCAAATTAATACCAAATGTATTGTATCTTGAATTGTGTAATATAATATTTGTTTACTCAACAATTACTCGTTTTAAATACTTCAAATATATCGGATTGTTGATGCAATCTGACGGTTTTACACACTGTCCTTCTTGCTCCACATATCTGAAACGAATTAAACATTATTAATTTTACGTTATTTATAGAGTAATGTAATGTTAGCCTAGTGGTTAGACCGTTGGACTGCAAGGTCGGAGGTCTCGGTTCAAATCCAGGCACGCACCTCCGTCTCTTAGAAAACATGTGCGTTTAAAAAAAATAATGATCACTTGCTTTAACGGTGAAGGAAAACATCGTGAGGAAACCTGCATGCCTGAGAGTTTCTCGAAGGTGTGTTTCGCCAACCCGAACTGGGCCAGCCTGGTGG
Organism: Phalera bucephala; assembly: GCA_905147815.2. Taxonomy (NCBI): domain Eukaryota; kingdom Metazoa; phylum Arthropoda; class Insecta; order Lepidoptera; family Notodontidae; genus Phalera; species Phalera bucephala. Next base: position 11,614,771 of record LR990637.1, on the reverse strand, counting down.
ACTATGGCCTAAACCCTCTCAGTTTGAGAGGAGGCCCGTGCCCAACCGTGGAACAGTTTCTTAACAGGGCTAATATTATTATTATAAATAGTCAAGAGTCTCCGTAACCGGCGAGTGTGTATGAGACGAACTATGAGAGTGGAGGAAGCCAGAGAGGTATGTAAGGAAAGAACCTGTTGGAACTCTGTACTCTCTGCCTACCCCGCGAGGGAGCTGGCGTGATGATATAGATAGATAGATAGATAGATAGATAGATAAATACCCTCGGCTGTGCATACATTTATTTTGTAATATCATTATGAATTACAATTATTTAGCGCAGTGGTTAAGAGCTTAAGCCGCTCCGCCCACTGTGTCTAATAGTCGCGGGTTTGATTCCCGCACGGGACAAATCTTTGTGTGACCCACAATTATTTGTTTCGGTCTGGGTATTTGTGTATGTGAACATTCATGTTTGTAAACGCACCCACGACACAGGAATAAATCCTAGTGTGGGCTACGTAAAAAAAAGAATTATAGCCAATGTATTCTAATGTAAAATACGTAGTCCCACACTACGAATTGTTCGTGTCGTGGATGCGCAAACATGGCATCCACATACACAAACACTCAGACCAATACAGATATTTGTAGGTTACACAAAGATTTGCCCAGTGTGGGGATCGAACGACTTCTTGATCCAATGAGTGGGGCTTAAAGTCTTAACCCCTGGACCAAGTCGTCCGTTTAGATTGAGACCTAACTTCGTTGGCGAAGTGTCATTCTTTAGCACTCCAACTGCTTCGGAAATTTAGGAATGAGTGTCTATCTATCTATCTATAACCTCACGCCAGATCCCTTGCGGGGTAGGCAGAGAGTGTCTATTATATATTATTGTTACTATTCCACTGCTAATCAAAGACCTTCCTTCACATTTCCCACTTTCTTCTGGTATTATCCCAGGCAAGTCTCTTAAGAAGAATTAAAGAAATATGTTGCGTTGAAAATAAAAAAACATCGTACCCAGGCTTACAAAAGCATCCAGACACACGAATCGTGAGGCAGTCTTTTGACTTCAGTGTAATGACTAATTCATTCTTTTTATATTCGTATTGATATCTTAGGGCTTTGTTGAGGTAATATAAGAACTTTTTGACGTCTGTCGTCCCAAAACGGAGGTTTGGATTGCTTAGTAGTTCCTCTAACAGCACCTGGAAAAACCCGGAAGTGAGATCTTAAGAACTAAAATAATGGTTTACTCAGCAATCAATCAATCAGCCTATCGCAGTCCACTGCTGGATATAGGTCTCTCCTAACACGCGCCATTGCACACGGTCCTCCGCCTTCCGCATCCAGTCTGTCCCAGCGACCTTTTTGAGGTCGTCGGTCCATCTAGCTGGGGACCGTCCTACCTTACGTTTACCAAGTCGCGGTGTCCGCTCTAGGACACGCTTGCTCCATCGGCCGTCGGTCCTTCTGCGGATGTGACCAGCCCATTGCCACTTTAGCTTACTGAGTCTGCGAGCTATGTCGGTAACTTTGGTTCTTTGTCAGATTACCTCGTTACGATGGTTTACTCATATCGCGTTTAATTAACACTTGGATACACGTCCAGTGGCCTATAATGCTAATGGCTATGAGTAGGTCTGGGTTCAAAAATTAGGGCGTATACGAAGTGTGGTATTTCCACCGAAAAACGCTCAGTAGAAGTTCGGAGTCTGCAATTTTATCTGATGCAATAGACTCGGCCCCTATTAATATTGAGACCTAATATAATCCGTGTGATGTGGATGTACTCCTCCGCAACTTACGGAATATAGGGGTATTTATTTCTTTACTCTTGTAGTCGCTTTCTATGACATCCAAAAATAGGGGGGATTATTCATCATCATCAGTGTTGTTGGACAGATATAGATTTCTCCAATTGTAGCCTCTATTCTACTAGTTCGTAACTACGAGTAGGTATGAAGCCATGTTTTTATTTAAAAAAAATATCAAGCATATCAGGCGGGTATGCAGAGAGGAGAGAGTTCCAATAGGTTATTTACAGACCTCTCTCGTTTCTAATCATAGTTTGTCAACACGCTCGCAGCTTACAAAGACTTGTCTATCAAATTAGACGCAGTCATCCACCAATGACCAAATAATCCGCGTCTAAAATTATTTGGTCATGGTAAGATAGAGTAGGTCTTCTCCGGTACCTGCATCCTTCCACTTTCGCATCGTAATGTTTGTGAAGATTTGTTTTAAAAAATATGTTATAACCTTAGAATAAAAATAATCCAGAAGACGCGGGCGCGCATCGAATTGAAACAACAATTAGTACCTGCGAAGCAGGTAGTTACACGTTTACGTTAGTAGTCACTCTATGACCGTCGTGCGGAATAACGTGCTCTGCGTGTCTCAAATTAAATTATGCCGTCATGTGTCGTTGCTGCCTGTAAAAATGCTGTTGAGATCAAAAAGAAACATTATGAGATCATATTTCATACCTAATTAGCGCATTCAGGTGCCGTGTTGTTTAATTATCGAATTTAATTCGTCCGTCTGAATTGTCATAGTAAAAAACGCGTCCATTTTGTTAGTGTTGCTAGCATAAGAATTTTATTATCCTCTACTTTTATTTGCTGAGGACTTTATTAGTTCTAATATTATATAGTATTAATACAGTTAACCACTACATCATGGCTTTAATATTTAATTGAGATGATGAAAATATATTTTCCCTACATTAGATGAAAATATATTTTCCCTACATTAAATTACTACCAGTCTTAATACTTCAAGTAAATCTATTTCTTGAGTTTAATATGCATTAAAATACACGTTATCGTAACAATGATTTTATTTTCTCCTACTCTAATGACATCAACATTCACCCTAAAAAGTGGTATTCTTTTCGGGCTACCAACATTACGCGGGTGGGAAGGGCGGTGAGTGCGGGACGTTTTTTGCATTTTCGGCTTCACCGCGCGGCGTGCAATTACGACTGGACGCGGCTTCTGGATTATTTTTATTCTAAGGCTATAACTATACTTACCTTAGTCATCTGATTGTCAAACATATACCTTTTATCTGTATACTTATTCAAAATATTAGTAACTTTTTGCAATAAATCTTTGCTTTTATAGAAATATGCACTCAATTGGATTCTCAAAATGCTTTTGTTTGACAATTTGACGTCGGCCATTTTCTCGTAAGTTCCATTTTTTAAAATCTGCGCCATTTCTGTTAATTCTAATTCCAAATCGTCAATGAAATTTTTGTTTTTTATAAGTTTTTTGTATTCAAAGTTAAGGAATGCATGTAGTCTAGAGTTTTTATTTGATTTTCTATATATAATGTCGTTCATAGAAAAGTCTGCGTTGATTTTATCGAGATTGTAATCCGTTAGGTTTAAATATTTTACTTTTTCTGTAATTGTTTTTTGATAATCTAGTAGTTTTAACCTGAAAATAAATACAAATATAAGTCTTAAAAAAAAAACACCGTCACGCTTATATTCCCCAGAGGGGGTGGCGGAGGTGTACTGAGTACACCCACGTTTTGCCGACGATGTTAGGTCCCATGTAATAGGGGGCGAGCCTATTGCCATATACCGGGCACAATTCCAGACTCCGGACTGGGAATTTTTCGTTAGAAAAACTACATTTGTCCAACCTAGGATTTGAACCCAGGATCTCGTGATCACAAAGCGATGCGCTTTGCCACCAGACCAACGAGGCAGTCATATATAAAGTTCTTAATTTATTAATATGAATTAGGTAGGTATGAAATGAGTACCGGTGTAAAGATACGAGGAGGGTATGCCTGTTGGTTCGGGCATATAGAAAGAATGTCGGAAGAAATAATGACAGAACAGTTGTACAATGCGAAGGTGGAAGGATGTAGGTACCGGGGAAGACCTGGACTACCTGTACCTAGACTATCTGTCTAGGTCTTCCCCTACCTACATCCATGGTAAGATTACCATGACGTGATGAGCGTCTATGAGAGTGGAGGAAGCCAGAGAGGTCTGTAAGGAAAGAACCTGTTGGAACTCTGCTGCCTACCCCGCAAGGGATCTGGCGAGATGATATAGATAGATATAAATAAATTTAATAATAATTCTATAATCTGTATATCGTTTTTATATGACATTTTTTCGTTTCCGGCTTTGTAAATGAGGGAACGATGAACCCATTCTCTGAACAGTTAATTTGGTTGTTTTAACTTAGACCTATCTGATGAGCCAGTTGACATTATTCTTCAAATCTCCACAACAGAATGTAGATGGAAAAAAATGTAAGAAATTTTATCTTAAAAGTTTAATGAATAAGGGCAAGAAACACAGCGAATACATAACAGCGAAGGCATAAACTAGTTCTTTATACTAATTTCTGCCCGCAACTTGGTCTGCGTGGACTTTTGAGCGGAACCTAACATTTTTCCGGGATATAAAATATCCTATGCCTTAATCCGAGTAATAAACAATCTGTGTGCCAAATTTCAAATCCGTTTAGCCGTTTTTGCGTGAAACATTAAAACTTTCGCATTTGTAATAGTAAGGATAAGACTCGATCTATTTGATCCGTGGTTTAGTTACCTGTTGACCGCTGTTAGTACAGCATAACAACTGGCAGGACAGGAGTTCCCCATAGGTCTCCAGGGTATCGCATAGGAGTCTTGGCAAAATACTCTTCCCTCTGAAATAATAAAATACATGTAGTGTTCTCCGTGAAGGCATGACGAGTTTTGTATTTAATTAAAAAAAAATTGAAGTGCACTTCCTCTTCTTTCTATGTATGTATGCGCTATATATATCTATATCATCACGCCAGATCCCTTGCGGAGTAGGCGGAGAATACAGAGTTCCAACAGGTTCTTTCCTTACATACCTCTCTGGCTTCCTCCAGTCTCATACACGCTCGCCGGTTACGACTCTTGACTTGTTCTTCAGATAAGACTCGGTCTATTTGGTCATAGTAGGATACTCTAGGTCTTCCCCGGTAACTACATCCTCCCAATTTCACATTGTATATCTGTTTTGTCATTCTTTCTATGTGCCCGAACCAACGGAGCATACCCTTTCTCATCTTTACACCGATACTATTTTTCATCCCTACTCGCTTTCTTACTACGCTGTTGCGAATACGGTCGATTAGCTTCACTCCGCACATCTTCCGCAGAGCTCGCATTTCCACCGCATTTATCCTACTTTCATTCTCCTTCTTACTTGCCCTGCTCTCGCTGCCATATAGCAGCGTTGGGACAAGCATTCCGTTATGTATGACCAGCTGCGCCTTTTGGCTTAAGTGCCGGCTCCCAAGTAGCTTTCCCATCGCACCATTCACTCTGTTCCCTGCACTCGCTCTTCTCTTTATGCCAGCGGTGTATTTTCCATCCTTAATGCGTATCCAAGATATACAAACTCATTCACTTGCTCCAGCACATCGTTACCCATCACAATCCGTGCGTGTATGCGCTAATCTCAGAAACTACTACACGGATTCACCACTAATTAGGTGGAAGCAGTGATAGCCTAGTGGTTAGACCGTTGGACTGCAAAGTCAGAGGTCTCGGGTTCAAACCCAGGCACGCCCCTCTGTCTTTTCGAAAGCATGTGCGTATTTAAAATTAATGATCACTTGCTTTAACGGTGAAGGAAAACATCGTGCGGAAACTTGCATGCCTAAGAGTTTCTCGAAGGTGTGTGAAGTTCGCCAACCCGCACTGGGCCAGCGTGGTGGACTATGGCCTAAACCCTCTCAGTTGTAGAGGAGGCCCGTGCCCAGCAGTGAGACAGTTTCTTAACAGGGCTAATATTATAGGTGGATTCACGAATTTATTGATATATCGTGTAAATTGACAAAACATTTTCTTAACGTAGCCCAACACTAGAAATTATTTCCCTATCATGGGTGCGTTTTCAAACATGAAATTCACATGCTCAGACACCTAGACCGAAGCAGACATTTGTGGGTCACACAAAGATGTTTCACTTGCGGGCATCAAACCCGCGTCTATTCGACCCAATGAGCGGAACGGACAAGCTCTAACCTCGTTATCGTAACGCTCGGACTCCCTCTGGATGGATAGCACACTTGTCAAGACCAATCCAACAAGTCTGAACACGTGTTTCTATAGCCACCTTGCGGGTCCATCACCAGACCAGCACGATGGATTTTTGCGTTTTCACGGAATTTACATGCGTATGCCAAATTCCAGCTCAATCGGACCCGCAAGTGTTTGAAAAATGGATCAACATTTGAAAAAAAAAGTAAAAAGCATACAAGCCGAGGTACACATATACAGGGGTACTTGTAAAACACCAACAACCTCTCAGGACTAGAAAGATAAAAAACAATTTTTGTTACGATTATCACATATTATAGATGTTTAGATGCCTAATCTACATACAATATTTGTTTTTAATTGTTTAATGTAGCCAGTCCTAAGCCTGGTAAAGTATGAAGGGATTGTGGACTCAGTGTAGATACATACTGGCTACAAACCCCGCGAGCAATTGAAATAAACTAGATCCGGCGAAGAAAGTGTTATTATAATATACAGCGCAAGCGCGCGTGCTTCGGAAGGCACGTTAAGCCGTTGGTCCCGGTTACCACTTGTTGTGGTAGTCGTTAAGCCGAGTTGGAAGCCTTATAGGCGGCTTGACAATTTCCAACAGCAGGTGGCCACAAAACTGCCTCCGCCAATCCGCACTGGGTCCGCGTGGTGGAGTATGACCTAACCTCTCTCACCTCGATTTGTGAGTGAAGGCCTTTGCCCAGCAGTGGGCAGTATAGGCTGATATTATTAAGCGCGCGTGAGCGTCGCGTCGTCCTTTCGTTTATGAATGAAACATAGACCTACAAATTTCACGACAGTACAACAAAAACTTGTAAAATCGATTTTTTTCATGTATTGAGTTATGTCCGAACTCGTAGAACAAAAGTTGTTGCTTATGGTGTTAGCTATCTAGTCCTGAGAGGTTGTTGGTGTTTTACAAGTACCCCTGTATACCTTTTCAGGGATGAACCTTACAAACCATAATTTCTTTTCCTTACCTGTTATAAGTATTTTCAAAATAAATATTAAGTTAAAAAGCATATTATATAAAAATGTGTACAAAAAATATTTCGCATTAAATTAATCTGAATTCCTCGCCCGGTTTTCTCAGTGGACGCGTCCCGATCGAAGGTAGATGTCAAATTTGAGGTATACCGTTATATTTTAATGATTATTTGATTTGGTATGAAAAGCAGTACGATATACTAAGCTTAAATTGCCTGTGGTTAATTAACATCGGCAATAACGTTTTAATTGGTCAATTAGGAAAGTTTATAATGATTCTTTTGCAGTTACTCAATAATAGGAGACGACTAACGGTGAGCGCAGATTACTCGGAGTATTTATCGTAACCTTTTCTTATTGATAACTAGCTGTATTCGCAACTTCGTCCGACGTTGACTTACTACAGATATCTTGCAATGTTCTCACCGATCCCCCCGATGCTTTGACATCGCTTCTTTCCGCTCCGGATACGGACGACGACGACGAAGTCGTAGATCCCCTAGTCCGCCGACCGGTGCACTAATTACATTCCTTCCCCCCGTAGCGACTGTCCAAACCGAGGCCGTTCCTCCTTGAGGCGCCCTCGAGTATGTCGCCCCTTGCCCTTCCGGCTCGAGCGTAGTGGTTGCACGCTCGCCCGTCCGGTGAAGCTGTAAAGGCCTCACGGCCAACAGCGTATATCACTCAAGCACACACACTCTTGCAATATTGTGCCAAATTGCATCCAAATCCAAATAGTCTTTACGTGATTAAGTTACAAACATCTGAATATATGAACTTTTTCATTTATAATACTAGTTTCTGCACATGACTTGTTCCGCGTTGACTTTAGACAGGAACCTAAAATTTTTCCGGGATAAAAAGTATCTTATGTGTTAATGCGATAAGACTGCCTCGTTGGTCTAGCGTTCAAGTCCTAGTGAAAGGTCGGACAAATGTAGTTTTTCTAACAAAAAATTCCAAGTATGAGTCCGGAGTCTGGAATTGTGCCCGGTATATGGCAATAGGCTCGCCCCCTATTATATGGGACCTTACATCATGTGAAACGTGGGTGTACTCAGTACACCTCTGCCATCCCCGCTTGGGGAATATAGGCGTGACGGTCGAAAGTAACTCTGTGTGTGTGTCTGTAACCGTTCCACGCCAAAACCGTTAAAACAGATTTTGATTAAATTCGGCAAGGAAATAGATTTTATCAAGGGGAAGAACGTAGGCTACCCTGTCTCAAAGATTTAGGGTGTAAAAATAACACAAACGAAGTTGTGGGCACAGGTAGTATAATATATCGTACCTACTCGTTGCAATAATAAACTTTATTTTCTTTCTATCTTTATCAAAAAATAAATACTTGAGGTGTTGTCTCTACTCTACTCTTGAATAGTTACTAGGCATGTCGATTCATTCCATAAAGATCGATCTTTGGAACGATTCGAATCGAACGCACTAGAATCGATTTAAGATTAAATCAAACGTCGCAAGATTTTCTCGATTCTCTATTAATCGATTCGAAGTCGATTTTAGTGAATGTGATTAAATGAAAATATTTTTTTTGAATCCTTCTGTTGGTACCATTTCTGGATGCGTTGAATTAGGGGTTATCAAATGCGGGCGATCCTCTTGGCACGCTTTCCGCCGTTCGTCATCCTGGCGGACATGGACGCGAGGGTCTACGACCGAACTCGTCCGCCAAAGCGACGAATGCGTGCCCGCGCCCGAAATCAGACGGCGGGAACGACGACGCGCTCTGGAGGAGTGGCGCGCGAGGCTCAGCCAGGAGCACATCGCGCGCAAGCGCGCCGTCCAAGCCATCCTGCCGTCCTTCGGAGCCTGGCAACAGCGGAGGAGTGTGCGAATCTCCTACAGGCTTGCTCAAATAATCACCGGTCACCGCTGTTTCGGTGATTATCTGAGCAAGATTGGACGGGAGGCGACGGCGATCTGACACCACAGTGGTGGGGACCGGGATTCCGCAGAGCACACGCTTGACGAGTGCCCAGCGTGGGCCTCCGAGTGGCTGATCCTGGTCGACCGGATTGGACCGGACCTCTCCTTACCGGCAATAGTAGCGGCTATGCTGGCAGGGGATTCGGCGTGGGGGGCCGTATCCTCCTTCTGCGAGACTTTGATGTCACTGGAGGAGGAGGCCGAGCGGGATCGGGAGAGGGCCGATCACGCTCGCCGAAGGCGACGGCGCCGGGGCGGAGGCACAGCCCGCCCAGGCCCGCGTCCTTCACGTGCGACCCCGAGGAGGATGGCGGCGCGGTGTGGCCCACGCCGCCGTGATAACCGTGACGGTGCAGGGGGGGAAGCAAACTACAAGTTTCCCCTCCCGAGGCGGGCTCTTCGCAGCGCGGCACAAGGGGGGCACCGGCGTGTTCCACTCGGAGATCCCGGAGCCCCTCTGACACGTGCCAGTGCCGGCCACCGTGGGGTTTTAGTCGGTAAGAGTCCGACATGCCCCGCCAGCTTCCCCCGAGGTTGGCGGAAGTCCATAAAAAGAAAGGGGTTATCAATTAGACAACAGACATTAAAAAATGTTATGTTTAGTACATAGTATTTTTAACCGACTTCTAAAAAGGAGGAGGTACTTAATTCGACTGTTTCTTTTTTTTTTGTATTAATGTTAGTTGATCATTCCGCCAATTATAAATCGATTTTGATGATTCTTTTCGCATTGGGTTCAGTATAGCTCCAATGTGGTCCCATTTTAATTTCATCGGTATTGGACCTTGGACTTGGAAGATACACCAGGGAACTCCTTATCGACAAACAATACGAATGCGTAGATTGAGATATTATAGGTATTACGTCAATCGTATAGTTACCCGGCCATAGAACTAATCAGAATATTAACTGACTTCAAAAAAGGAAGAGGTCGACAATTCGTCTGTTTTTATAACGTCTTAATTTATGAACTGATTTTGATGATTCTTTTTGCGTTGGGTTTAGTATAGTTTCGAGGTGATCCCATTGTAATGAAATCTGTATTGAACTTTCGACTTTGAAGATACACCAGGGGACTCCTTAACGGCGAACAGCACGAATGTATAGATTCCGTTATTATGTTTGTTATATCAATCCTGTAGGTACCTTGCTGGACAACTCAGCAAAATAATATAATATAGGTATATAAATATTAGTAAATAATTCACTTGTCACTTAAAATTCTGAAATAAAAATCTTTTTAAAAAGAAAAACCGACTTTAAAAAGCAAGAAATAAATATTGAAGTCGGTGCTAAGTAACCGACTGCACTAACCGGTACCGACTTCAAATATTTATTTCTTGCGTTTTGAAGTCGTTTTTTTTTAAAAGATTTTAATTTTCTATAAAAGTGCTTTATGATAATTAAATTGCATGATTTACACAACTTGAATTAGTCATATTACCGTTTATCACTTTTTATTATTGAAACTCGAATCGATCTGATTTTAGGGCGTTCAGTATCGACTCACTGAATCGATCCAGTGTCTTAGATCGATATAAATCGTTTTTTTTTTACTCAGAAGAATCGATTTTTTTATTAATCGATTTTAAATCGTCATGCCTAATAGTTACCCCACATTCGATTCGATTGTTTCAGATGAGAAGCCATTCAAATGCACTTTCTGCGAGTACGCGTGTCGGGACAGCTCCACGCTCAGGAAACATGAAGAACGACACATCGGACTCCACAAAATATATCAATGCAGAATTTGCAATAAAACGTAAGTGGACCCTCAATAAAGTGCCATTAAACGAACCACCACTTAAGAGTCGGGGAAGAAGTATGGGAGGTACAGAAGTCCGATAGGAAGGATGTAGGTACCGGGGAAGACCTAGGCTATCTTACCATGACCAAATAGACCGGGTCTTATCTGAAGGACAAGTCAGGAGTCTCCGTAACCGATAGGGTGTGTGTGTGTCTGTGTGTGTGTGTCTGTGTGTGTGTGTCTGTGTGTGTGTGTCTGTGTGTGTGTGTCTGTGTGTGTGTGTCTGTGTGTGCGTGTGTCTGTGTGTGCGTGTGACTGTGTGTGCGTGTGGCTGTGTGTGTGGGTGTGTGAGTGTGTCTGAGTGTGTGTGGGTCTGTGTGTGTGTGTCTGTGTGTCTGTGTTTGTGTGTGTGTGTGTGTGTGTGTGTCTGTGTCTGTGTGTCTCCGTGTGTGTGTCAGTGTGGGTGTGTGTGTCTGTCTGTCTGTGTGTGTGTGTGTGTCTGTGTGTGTGTGTGTGTGTGTGTGTCAGTGTGTGTGTGTGTCAGTGTGTGTGTGTGTGTGTGTGTGTCTGTCTGTCTGTGTGTGTCTCTGTGTGTGCCTGTGTGTCTGTGTTTGTGTCTGTCTGTGTGTGTGTGTGTGTGTGTGTGTGTGTGTGGCTGTGTGTGTCTGTGTGTGTGTGTGTCTTGAGTGTGTGTTTGTCTCTCTGTGTGTGTGTGTGTGTGTGTCTGAGTGTGTGTGTCTCTGTGTGTGTGTCTGAGTGTGTGTGTGTGTGTCTGTGTGTCTGTGTGTGGGTGTCTGTGTGTGTGTGTGTGTGTGCGTGTGTGTGTGCGCGCGCGTGCGCGTGCGCGTGAAGGGCGAGGGGGCAACTAGCTGGCGGGCGCCTCAAGCAGGAACGGCCTCGGCTTGGGCAGTCGCTAAGTTTCTTACTCGCGTTAACTTTCACATTTTGTAATGACTCCGTAAATGTTACATCAGAATAACTCTAATATTTGGTCTCTTGTCGCAAACTTATAAAACGTTCACATAAACCTTACATATTTCCATACAAACTTTTATCACCTATTCCTTATTGTTATTTAACACCCTTGAGGGTAAAACTTTCTCAAACTCTGAATGTCATATTTATTTATATCGGATCAACAGCCTAAAAAATAAGTTTCAAGCTTCTAGTTTTAAAAATGACGATACTTCCATACCACTTTTCATCCCCCCTTTCAACCCGTTACAACCATTTTGTCGCAATAAAAAGTAGCCTTTGTCCTTTCTCAGCCTCTAGACTATATGTGTACCAAATTTAATTTAAATCGGTTCATTAGTTTTGGCGTGAAAGCGCGACAGACAGACAGTTACTTTTGCATTTATAATATTAGTAAGGAGTAAGGATTTTCCAGTATTTGCCCGGAGTCTGGCATTGTACCCAGTATAATGTAACTAGACTCGCCTCTATCACATGGGTCTTAACATCGTCTTTGAAAAGTAGGTGTGCACAGTACATCTCTGCCACCCCTGCTTAACAATATAGGCCTGATGGTATTTTTTTTACAGTTACGATTGTAAATCTAAGCTGACATCACACCAAGAAGAGAAACATTTCGGAATTGACAATAAAAAGATTCCATGTGAACAGTGCAATAAGTTTTTTAAAACTAGACAGAATTTGGAAAAACACGTGGTGAGTACAACTTATCATTCTCTCTTCTCTTCAGTATCTGTTACCCAGTTTACACACTGCCACTGCCGTCACCTCCCGCATAGAGCAGTGAGCAGTACCGCGGCAGCTTTTTGTGTGTGTGTGTGAATGATCTACGCTGTTGACCGCGGGGCCTTTACAGCTTCACCGGACCAGATGGCGAGCATTCAACCACTACGCTCGAGCCAAAAGGGCAAGGGGGCAACTAGCTCAAGGGCGCCTCAAGGAGGAGCGGCCTCGGCTTGGGCAGTCGGTATGGGGGAGGACGTATACTAGGTGTCTCGCCGTGGTGCTCTGCACCGGCCGGCGGGCAAGGGATTCTTCGAGCTCGCCGGCGAGGTCGGTGTCTGATCCTGTGTGCGGTGTTTGTATCCGAAAGAAGGGATATAAGGGCATCGGGATGGTCGGTGAGAACATGCCGCGAACGGCGGTAGCGGCTGCTAGGAGGGAAGTTAGCGGATTTCTATGATTGGACGCGTTCGCGAAATATCGGGTTGTCGCCTTTTTAATAATCGCGCGAATAGAATCTGCCACACACCACTATGTGATTAAATTGCTTGGCTCTTTTTTTTCTTTTAAAAACGTAGCCATACACTAGGATTATTTCCTGTGTCGTGGGTGCGTTTACAAACATGAAAATTGACACACACAAAATACCCAGACCTAAACAAATAATTGTGGGGCACACAAAGATTTGTCCCGTGCGGGAATCGAACCCGCGATTATTAGACACACTGGGCGGAGCGGCTCAAGCTCTTAACCACTGCGTTAAATCGTCCGTCAACACACACAGATGTACATAACAGTGTCTTATCTTCTCTTACAGCAAGCAATTCATGAGAAGTCTCTACAATGCGAATGCGAAGTTTGCGGACATGTTTTAAGCAACAAAGCGAATCTGACTGCGCACATGAAGAGGCACGTCGATGTAAGACCTTATAAATGCACTTTTGCGAAGTGCGGGAAGCAGTTTAAAGATAAGGTGAGTGTATTGTGGGAGTAGATATACCTGAGTACTTTGAAGGGGCTTGAGTATTTTGGGGTGCTTAAGTATTTTTTGGTGCTTAAGTATTTTCGGGTGGTTGAGTATTTATGGGTATTTTGTTGGAGATTGAGTGTTTTGGGAGCTTGAATATTCTGTAAGTATTCGATATCAAATATTTACCTTGTGTAAACCCTGCCGGGGTTCTTATATATTATCAACGGTACATTTTTTATTTCTAATGTACCATAGCATTAGAACGTGGCCTCTACTAAGAAAATCCTGTTAACAACTCTTTTCTCATTGGATATTCTCTGTTCTTTATACTTAACTAGCAGTTTCCCGCGACTTCGACCCGGTTGACAACAGCGCCACTTACCGGGTCTATGTTATAAAGCCTATGTTACTTCTGGATAAGGTAGCTTTCTAATGGTGAATGAATTTTTGAAATCGGTCCAATACTTTTTGAGTTTATTGGTTACAAACATACAAAAATACAAATCTTTCCTCTTTATAATATTAGTATATATTACTTACTGGGTACTTAACTATTCTGTATTCTGAATTAAGTTTTTCTGGATTATTTCAGAACATTTACATAAAAATCTCTGAATATTATTTTCCAACCCGGAATGTAGACTACTGTGAGATAAAATTCCGGTCAAGATGTCCCAAGTTCCAATCCTAGGTCGGACGAAGTATATTTTTCTATCGAAAAATCGCCAATATCGGTCCGGAGTCTGGAATTATGCGCGATATAACGACAGTACAAAATGTATGGAAAGCGTTGAGATTGCTGACTTTGCTAATAATCTAACCTCTGTTGATTCAATAGAAGTTTTGGATCCTTATAAGAAACAGAATCGAGTGGCATCAACAAAAGTTTTTGTGTTAATTGCCCATTTTCTTGCCGACTGTACACTTTTTTCAAAATCTGTAAATGCAGTTACAAATATCGCATATAATTAAGGATAGTCTCCTAAGACCGTTTTCCTGTAGCTACAACGGTTGAGGTAGCTGCCCTGACTGCCCCATCTCAAAACTACCATGTATCCCTAACATCTGCCATAAGCAGGCACATCTTTGCCACCCACGCTTAGGAAATATAGGCATGACGGTGTTTATTTTTCTTTACAGAGCGATCTAAAACGTCACACGATCATCCATTACCCGGATAAACAGTTTCCTTGTGAGATTTGTGGAAAATTGTTCGCAAGGAAACGTCGTTTGGACCTTCACCTCAATGTACACGCGCCCAAGAAGAAATCTGTCGAGTGCGAACACTGTGGCGTGCTGTGAGTACCTTAAAACCACAGAAATCTTAATTATATACCCCTAGAAGTTAAATACCGCACGGTTATGTCTGAAAGCACGTATTTTTTCCTTAAATACCCAGACCGAATCATTGTGGATCACACAATGATTTGTCTTTAATTTAATTCTATAATTCTTTCTGTGTGTACAACACACAGAAACTGTTACAAAATAAATTTAAATAAACAAAGGCGAGCTTAACTCAAAGTTGAGTTCTCTGACAGCAAATCTTTGTCTGTCAGTGACAGTAAGACAAAACATTAAAATCAGGTTAGAAATTAGTGTACTCGTACAACACGAAGGGAATAGTTTTAGATATTAAAATGATAGAATATTTTGTGTCGTGCAGGAATCGAACCCGCGATTATTAGACACAGCAGGCGGAGCGGCTTAAGCTTATAACCACTGCGCTTAATCGTCCCGTCACTGTCGTGGCTTTGCCATATGCAGTTTGGAACAAATAGACACGGACTAATATACACTCACTATATTGCCTATTAGTACAGTGAGTTATGGATTTTGTGTGTGTGAATGATCTACGCTGTTGGTGCGGGGTCTTTACAGCTTCACCGGACCAGAGGGCGAGCGTGAATTACGCTCGAGCCAGAAGGGGGCAACTAGCTCAAGGGCGCCTCAATGAGGAACAGCCTCGGCTTGGGCAGTCGCTATTAGGGAGGGCATATACTAGGTGTCTCGCTCTGGGGCTCTACGCCGGCCGGCGGGCAAGGGATTCTTCGGCCTCGCCGGTGAGGTCGGTGTCTGATCCTGTGTGCGGTATCTGTACTCGAAAGAAGGGATGTAAGGGCATCAGGAGGGTCAGTGACAACATGCCGTGGACGGCGGTAGTGGCTGATAGGAGGGGAAATAAGTTTTGGAAGACACTGTATTACATACATTGGTCCGCGCAATACTGAAGTATTTTGTGAAAATTTTCCACATGTGTGGTGATAAGTCAACGCGGTGATAAGTCTCTTCTACTGTCTTATTACGATTCTATCTTTCTTTTTATATCATCCCGCGAGATCCCTTGCGGGGTAGACAGAGAGTACAGAGTTCCAACAGATTCTTTCCTTACAGACCTGTCTGGCTTCCTCCACTTTCATAGTTAGTTTCATACACGCTCGCCGGTTACGAAGACTCTTGACTTGCTTGTCCTTTAGATAAGACTCAGTCTATTTGGTCATGGTAAGATAGACTATATCTTCCCCGGTACCTACATCCTTCCACTTTCGCATTGTATATCGGTTTTGTCATTCGATACGATATTGTAATACCCGAAATACTAAAACTCTGAATAGTATAGAACCCTCAGTACTATAGAGCTCTAAATATTGTAGAATTCTGTATACTATAGAACGCTTAATACTCTACCTACCTATATTATCCCTTGGGAGGAAGGCAGAGAGTACAGAGTCTCAACAGGTTCTTTCCTTACAGTTCTCTCTGGCTTACTTACTTTTTATAATTCGTCTCATACACGCTCGCCGGTTACGGAGACTTAACTTGTCCTTCGAATAAAACACGGTCTGTTTAGTCATCAATACACTAATGCCGTACTATAGTATAGAATCCTGATTACGCTAGAGCCCTGAATACTCTATAGTTTAAAATACTCGAAAATTCTGAATACTTAGAACGCTCAATACTCTAAAGCCCTAAATAATACTCTTTACTGCCGTGAAAATGCCAGAACCCCGAATACTCTAAAACCTTAAATACTACAAGAACACTGAATACTTAAGATCGTTAAATACCTTAGAACTTTAAATACTCTAGAATCCTCAGTACTCTAGATTTTTGGAATCTAAAATAAGATAGAACTCGGAATACTTTAAAACCTGAATAATTTTGCCCCTTGAACACTCTAAAACATAGTTCGTCTCATGATAACACTATTATAAGATATTCAAAACATTTGCGATCACCTGTTCTGTAAGAATAATTGTAATGGTATTTATGCGGTTTGCAGGTTCTACAGCAAGAGATATCTAACAAAGCACGTCAAAATGAAACACACGAAGAAGAAACAGAAATATATATGTGATTTGTGCGACTTCAAGACCCATAACAAGCCGAGTATTGTGATGCATTTGAAGTATGGCCACAGCGGGTGGAGAGTGAGTATTGCATATTATACGTATTGTACGTTTTACGTATTGTATATTTTACGTATAGTCCATTTTGCCCATAGTACATTTTGCCTGTGTAAATCTTTAATTTTACCTATTGCACTTTTGAGGTATTGTACATTTTGCCTCTGTACTTTTTACATCTTACGTATTGGATTTTTTTAGGTATAGTATATTTTACGTTATGTAAATTTTACATATAATAAGTACATTTGACGTATAGTAAGTACATTTTACGTTTTTCCATATTTATGTATTGTACATTTCCGAGGGTTAGTCATTTTGCGTATTGTACATTCTGACCGACTATCTCTCTCTGAAGATCGCAGAAATTCGTTGGACGCAGGTGGCATTGGACCGGTCGCGCTGGAGAGCGGTTAGGGAGGCCTATATTCAGTAGTGGATGAGTATAGGCTGAGATCATAATGTCATTATGCGACGGAGGGGTTTAGTTTAAGAGACATCAACTCCTATAATCAAGCTTGACTTAGTTTAGGAGTTGGTAGATGATTAATATGTCTTATGTCTTCGACTGCCTCGTTGGTCTGGTGGCAAAGCGCATCGTTTTGGCAATAGGCTCGCCCCCTATTACATGGGACCTAACAACGTCGGCGAAACGTGGGTGTACTCAGTACACCTCTTCCACCCCCTCTGGGGAATATAGGCGTGACGGTGTTTTTTTTTATGTCTTACGTTTGATGAGTTTTTGATAAAAATGTCATTTTGATAAAAATGGCAATTGCTTTATTTCATATTTTATCAAATAATTAATTGTAAGTATAAGAAATAAATATTTCATTTCAATTTACATATAGATACAAATGACGGACGGCTTAGTCCAGTGGTTAAGGGCTTAAGCTGTTCCGCCCACTGGATCGAGTGGCCACTGGTCGGGGGTTCGATTCCCGCACGGGACAATTTTTGACCCACAAACATTTGTATCGGACTGGACATTGGTGTATGTGAATATCATTTGTAAATGCACCCACGATACAGGAATAATTCCTAGTGTAGGGCTACTTTAAAAAACATACTAACAAACCGTCTGGCAGTGGCTGACTTCGATTATTTCGGATGTATTTTAATAAAATTGGTCCTCTGGGTATCCCCGAAACCTAGTCCGTACATTCTTTTATTTAATGTTTTCTATAGAAAAAGCCAGTGATAGCCTAGTGGTTAGACCGTTGGACTGCAAAGTCAGAGGTCTCGAGTTCAAACCCAGGCACGCACCTCTGTCTTTTCGAAAGCACGTGCGTATTAAAATTAACTATCACTTGCTTTAACGGTGAAGGAAAACATCGTGAGGAAACCAGCATGCCTGAGAGTTTCTCGAAGGTGTGTGAAGTTCGCCAACCCGCACTGGGCCAGCGTGGTGGACTATGGCCTAAACCCTCTCAGTTTGAGAGGAGGCCCGTGCCCAACGGTGGGACAGTTTCTTAA
Organism: Phalera bucephala; assembly: GCA_905147815.2. Lineage (NCBI taxonomy): Eukaryota > Metazoa > Arthropoda > Insecta > Lepidoptera > Notodontidae > Phalera > Phalera bucephala. Next base: position 11,596,494 of record LR990637.1, on the reverse strand, counting down.
CAGGGCTAATATTATTACTATTTTTATATATAGAAAAAAAACTCAGCAAATTTCTGGAGTCAGAAATTGTGCCCGGTGTAATAAAATCGCTTTATATATTTTTTTCTTTGCAGGACAAAAAATGCCAGTTATGTAATAAAGATTTCAAGAAACATGAATACTTGAAATTACATTACTTGAGAATTCACAACTTAAGATTTAAGATGGGGACTATTAAGTGAGTATATTTTAAGAAACTGCCCCTTCGGTCTCGTGGCGAATGGTGCGCTTTGTGTTCACGGGGTCCTGGGTTCAAATCCTGGGTCGGACAAATGTAGTTTTTCTGTCGAAAAATTCCCAGTATCAGTCCGGAGTCTGGAATTGTGCCCGGTGTATGGCAATAGGCTCGCCCCCTATTACATGGGACCTAACATCGTCGGCGAAAAGTGGGTTACACCTGCGTTAGGTTCGATTCCCACGCAGGACAAATCTTTGTAAACGGCACTGGTATTATTCCTAGTGTGGAACTACGTTTCAATATGTGTTTTATTAATCACACTTGTGTCGGGTTTGACTCCCGCACGAGACAAACCTTTCTGTGACCCACAATTATTTCTTTCGGTCTGGATATTTGTGTATATCAATTTCATATTTGTAAACGCACCCACGGCATAGAAATAATTTCCTAGGGTTGCGTCGTCTAATAAAAATCTCTGCTACCCCCCATTGGGGAATACAGGCGTGACGGTGTGCATTTATTTTAAATAATTATTTACAGGCCAGAAGTAAAACCGCCAGTTGTTATTAAAGAAGAACCATTAGATGAAGAATATAAGGAAGAATTACAACCAGAAATTGATCTACTAGAAATACATAAAGAAGAATTGAAAGGTATGGTATTATAATGCATTTTTTTATGAATTCACTGCTAGGTAAAGCCTCCCCCCCTCCCTTCCAAATATCTCTATCTCCTGTCAATAATGGCCATTCTTGTGGGACCCATTCGGTACATAGTTTGGTCCATCTATTTCTCTACTATTACTATATCACGCCAGATCCCTTGTGAAGTAGGCAGAGAGGTCTCTACCTTCAGTGAAAAGTGATACAAGTCGAAAATCATAGTTCTTTTTCTTAATAAATCGTGACCCCGCACTAGGATTTACTCCTGTGTCGTGGGTGTGTTTACAAACATGAAAGTTCACATACACAAATACCCCGACCGGAACATAATTGTGGGACACAAAGATTTGTCCCGTGCGGGAATCGAGTCCGCGACTATTAGACACAGTGGGCGGAGCGACTTAAGCTCTTAACCACTGCGCTAAATCGTCCGTCTAGAATGATTTTATAGTTTTAAGTCCTCTTACTTTTTCTACTGCATTTAATTGAACGGTGATTATATATATTCATAGACTCTTAAAGATTATTTTACTCAAAGACTCAAGCTATTTTAAGTAACACCGTATAATAGTCCAGAAGTTAGGAGGTCAAAGAAAGGTCACGACGAGATGGGTAACACTTTTTATTGATATTTCACAAATATTAATTGTGCACACAGCAGTGCTTTCAGCTCCAACTCTCGACAACGACTCACGATTATATTCAAATGGCGCACAACTGCATTTATACTCGAGTCAATTGACATACTCGTTATTTTTACTTCATAATTTATTATAATAGCACATCCGTTTGTTGTTAATCATTAGACGTACTTATTAAAAATGAAACGAATATAACAACCGTCACGCCTATATTCCCCAAGCGGGGGTGGCAGCTCTTATTCAAATCCTAGGTCGGACAAATGTAGTTTTTCTAACGAAATCTTCCTAGTATGAGTCCAGAGTCTGGAATTGTGCCCGGCTCGCCCCCTATTACATGGGACCTAACATCGTACACCTCACACACAATCGTTGTTTAGCTGAGGGGTTCCTATGGATTCCTTCAGGTTCCATCATTAGACCCTAGACACTATCCGGGTCTGAAGTACTCGTCAAGACAAATCCAACGAGCCCAAACACGGCAGGGTTATATTGAGTAGTTGGGGTTCCATTAGCCACCTTCCGGCTTCATCATCAGACCCTGAACACTATCTGGTTGTATATGACTCGTCAATACCAATCTAACAAGCCTAAACACGAGGGGGTTACGTTGTATACTTCACATGTTTCTTTGGCTACCTTCCGACTCCATCATCAGACCAGCTCCATGGTACCATGTTATTGCATCATCATCGGATTTACATACGTATGCCAAAGGACATCGTCGAAAATGGACAGAACCAACAAAAAATTGACCCATGTCATCATTATTCATCTATTTTATTTGATTAAAATAATGGCAAATATCCGTATGCCGACTGCCTCGTTGGTCTGGTGGCAAAGCGCATCGCTTTGTGATCACGAGGTCCTGGGTTCAAATCCTAGGACGGATAAGTGTAGTTTTTCTAACGAAAACTTCCCAGTATGAGTCCGGAGTCTGGAATTGTGCCCAGTATATGACAATAGGCTCGCCGATCATAAGATTTGAACCGAAAAGATATTAGACACACGAACATTGCAAGTTAAATAAAAGCTTATAATATTAAGACACTAGACAGATAAACAATGCCAAAGTGGAAGGATGAAGGTACCGGGGAAGACCTAGACTATCTTATCATGACCGAGTCTCATCTGAAGGACAAGTCAAGTCTCCGTAACCGGAGCGTGTATGGGACGAACTATGAGAGTGGATGAAGCCAGAGAGGCCTGTAAGAAAAGAACCTCTTGGAACTCTGTACTTTCTGCTTACCCCGAAATGGATCTGGCGTGATGATATAAATAGATAGATAGAGATGGATAATATTTTGTCGTGCCATCATCAGTGGTGCTTTACAACTGGGCTTATCCTAGTCGTAGCCTCCTTGTCTATGGCTGATCTGCTAAATTTTTGGGTCTCCCGCTTTGCAAAGGAGGGAAGTGGATTTTTATTTTTCCTACTCCTCCTCTTTTTCTTTCTAATTAAACTTGTTCCCGGGACACCTAAAGGTTCAGTCCTTGGAGTCATCTAAGGGGACCATTGTGGTTTCTGGCTTACATGAGTTACATCAGCGCGACACATTAGGTTAGAAAAAAGAACATGTAGGATCCGAACCTTCAGACATTAAGTAGGCAGTTAGAGGTATCGTGCAATGATCATGCACTCCAATCAATCAATCAATCAGCCTATCGTAGTCCACTGCTGGACATAGGCCTCTCCTAACACGCGCCATTGCACACGGTCCTCCGCTTTCGGAGCCAGTCTGTCCCAGCGACCTTTTTGAGGTCGTCGGTCCATCTAGCTGGGGGTCGTCCTACCTTACGCTTACCAAGTCGCGGTCTCCGCTCTAGGACACGCTTGCTCCATCGGCCGTCGGTCCTTCTGCAGATGTGACCAGCCCATTGCCACTTTAGCTTACTGAGTCTGCGACCTATGTCGGTAACTTTGGTTCTTTGTCGGATTACCTCCAATTTAACACTAATTATTTTAATGCACAAAATAGAATAACGAAGTGCTTTCGGTAATCAGAATATCATATCACAATAGGCATAAATTGAAACGTAGGACAGTTCCGTAACGTCTTCACTCTGTGGCGTCCCGATTGAAACAGAGTAGTGGTGGGCGATTACGAGATATTCTAATGGAGTCATTCGATTATGAAAATGTCTCGAGATATCTCGATTATAACCAGTAGTAACGAATTAGTAGTCAATAGCTAAGTTCGATTTCGCGCCACGCGCGGCGGCATGGCCGACACGAATGATGTGATGGCACTCGGCGCGGGCTCACTGTATGTACCTGCTGTGCCAGTGGCGTACGCTCCTGAGTAATTGAGTTGTAAAAGTGTTTTTTACATGTTTAATTACATGACGGACGATAGATAAGAGCTTAAGCCGCTCCATCCACTGTGTCTAATAGTCGCGGGTTTGATTCCCGCACGGGACAAATCTTTGTGTGATCCACAATTATTTCTTCCGGTCTGGGTATTAATGTTTGTGAATTTTCATGTTTTTAACGCACCTACGACACAGGAATTAATCCTAGTCTGTGTGTGTATAATATTTATTAAAAAAAAAAGAAATAGGGATCTGAAGTGAGATCTTTGAGTTAATATTATACACAAGAAAAAACATACACAGGTATCAAAAATTGAAAAGTTCTAGACATGCTGACATACTCTGTGCAAGTAGTCACAGAACGGCTTTGTTTGACAAAAGCGCACTATGTATGGGACCTAAATTATATAATAAATTACCTAAACATATTAAAGATATACAAAATTTCAATCTATTTAAATATCATCTAAAGACATGTCTATTAAATAAAGCCTATTATACGATCAACGAATATTTACTTGACTAATGTAGTATGCTTAAGAAATATATAATGTAATGACAATTTAATATAATTTTTAATCACGTTTTTAATTGACATAGACTAATCTTATAATTACATTCATCTTCTAAAATAATAATATTTGCATGCCTAACTGGTAGAATATGGCTTAAGAACATTATGATATAATAATAAGATCCCATATTGTAACCCATATTGAAGCAAATAAATGATTTGAATTTGAATTTGAAAAAAATATTAGTATTCATGAACTTGCGCTTAAAAGGTATCCTATAAGATATTTAATCATAGTTTTTGGTTGAATATAAATAAAAGTCAAAGTTAACTACTATCTATCTATCTATCTATAACCTCACGCCAGATCCCTTGCGGGGTAGGCAGAGAGTACAGAGTTCCAACAGGTTCTTTCCTTACATACCTCTCTGGCTTTCTCGACTCTCATAGTTCGTCTCATACACGCTCGCCGGTTACGGAGACTCTTGACTTTTCCATCAGATAAGACTCGGTTTATTTGGTCGTGGTAAGATAGTCTAGGTCTTCCCCGGTACCTGCATCCTTCCACTTTCTTATTGTATATCTGTTTTGTCATTCTTTGATCTGGCATTCTTTCCATATGCCCGAACCAACGGAGCATGCCCTTCTCATCTTTAAACCGATACTATCTTTCATACCCACTCGCTTTCTTACTACGCTGTTGCTAATGCGGTCGGTCAGCTTCACTCCGCACATCTTCCGCAGAGCTCGCATTTCCACCGCATTTATCCTACTTTCATTCTCCTTACATATCCAGCTCTCGCTACCATATAACAGCGTTGGGACAAGAACTCCGTTATGTATGGCCGTTATAAAATTAGTAATACTAATTAGTAACGTCATTCGATTACAAAAATTAGTAATTACTAATTTCATGATCGATTATCAATATTAATAATTAGTAAATGTCTCGATTATGTAATGTAAATCATTCATAATCGTCCACCTCTGAAACTGAGTTCGGTCGAGTTCGTCGCTATCATCACGACTTTCTCGAAGCGCGCTTGAGTTCCGTTTAGTGTCTGTCTTAATGACTGTCTCGGACAAATATATATTAATTCAAACGCTTGCAGACTAAAGCACGAGTTCTTTAAGTGTGTTTATTTTTTTAGAAGTCAAAACACCAGAACCAGAATTTTCGGACTCAGTGAAAGATTATTCAAATGCAGTATTTTCCGAGGATGTATCGCACTCTATACTGGAAGGGGGCAGCAGAGTGACCAGCGAACCGGAGAAGGAATTCGATGGGGTGTTTATAGACCATGATATGGAGAAACCAGATGTTAATATTATTGGTATGTACATATTCATAATATAAATAACTAAACTTACACACCGTCACGCCTATATTCCCCAAGCGGGGGTGGCAGAGTTGGACTGAGTACTCCCACTTTTCGCTGACGATGTTAGGTCCTATGTAATAGGGGGCGAAACTATTGCCATATACCGGACACAATCCAGACTCCGGACTCATACTGGGAAGTTTTCGTTTAAAAAACTTTATTTGTCTGACCTAGGATTTGAACCCACATCGTGATCACAAAGCGATGCGCTTTGCCGCTACACCAACAAGGCAGTCCGAGTGTATAAATTTAATAAATTAATATTAAAAAGTCGACGGACGGCTTGGTCGGGTGGTTAAGAACTAGGCGCTCTACCTATTGGAAGGAGCAGTCACGGTTTCGATTCCCGTACGGGACATATCGTTGTGTGTCCCACAAATATTAGTTGCGGTCTGGGCGTGCGTGTATGCGAATGTCATGTTTGTAAACGCACCCATGACACAGGAATCATTCCTAGAATGGGGCTACGTTTAATAGAAAAACAAAAAAAAAATTGTGCGTCTCGGGACGCCCGACAGAAGTGATAACTTAAACTAGCGCTGTGGGTTAGAGTGAGAGGGGAAGAACATGCCTACCGCTGCCGTATGCGTGAGAGAAAGGGAAGAGCGCTGTGGGTTAGAGTGAGAGAGGAAGAGCATGCCTACCGCTGCCGTATGCGTGAGAGAAAGGGAAGAGCGCTATGGGTTAGAGTGAGAGAGGAAGAGCATGCCTACCGCTGCCGTATGCGTGAGAGAAAGGGAAGAGCGCTATGGGTTAGAGTGAGAGAGGAAGAGCATGCCTACCGCTGCCGTATGCGTGAGAGAAAGGGAAGAGCGCTGTGGGTTAGAGTGAGAGAGGAAGAGCATGCCTACCGCTGCCGTATGCGTGAGAGAAAGGGAAGAGCGCTGTGGGTTAGAGTGAGAGAGGAAGAGCATGCCTACCGCTGCCGTATGCGTGAGAGAAAGGGAAGAGCGCTGTGGGTTAGAGTGAGAGAGGAAGATCATGCCTACCGCTGCCGTATGCGTGAGAGAAAGGGAAGAGCGCTATGGGTTAGAGTGAGAGAGTAAGAGCATGCCTACCGCTGCCGTATGCGTGAAAGAAAGGGAAGAGCGCTGTGGGTTAGAGAGAGAGAGAAAAAGCATGCCTACCGCGGCCGTATGCGTGAGAGAAAGGGAAGAGCGCTGTGGGTTAGAGTGAGAGAGGAAGAACATGCCTACCGCGGCCGTAGGCGTGAGAGAAAGGGAAGAGCGCTGTGGGTTAGAGTGAGAGAGGAAGATCATGCCTACCGCTGCCGTATGCGTGAGAGAAAGGGAAGAGCGCTATGGGTTAGAGTGAGAGAGTAAGAGCATGCCTACCGCTGCCGTATGCGTTAAAGAAAGGGAAGAGCGCTGTGGGTTAGAGAGAGAGAGAAAAAGCATGCCTACCGCGGCCGTATGCGTGAGAGAAAGGGAAGAGCGCTGTGGGTTAGAGAGAGAGGCAGAACATGCCTACCGCGGCCGTAGGCGTGAGAGAAAGGGAAGAGCGCTGTGGGTTAGAGTGAGAGAGGAAGAGCATGCCTACCGCTGCCGTATGCGTGAGAGAAAGGGAAGAGCACTGTGGGTTAGAGTGGAAGAGGAAGATCATGCCTACCGCTGCCGTATGCGTGAGAGAAAGGGAAGAGCGCTGTGGGTTAGAGTGAGAGAGAAAGAGCATGCCTACCGCTGCCGTATGCGTGAGAGAAAGGGAAGAGCGCTGTGGGTTAGAGTGAGAGAGGAAGAGCATGCCTACCGCTGCCGTATGCGTGAGAGAAAGGGAAGAGCGCTATGGGTTAGAGTGAGAGAGGAAGAGCATGCCTACCGCTGCCGTATGCGTGAGAGAAAGGGAAGAGCGCTATGGGTTAGAGTGAGAGAGGAAGAGCATGCCTACCGCTGCCGTATGCGTGAGAGAAAGGGAAGAGCGCTGTGGGTTAGAGTGAGAGAGGAAGAGCATGCCTACCGCTGCCGTATGCGTGAGAGAAAGGGAAGAGCACTGTGGGTTAGAGTGAAAGAGGAAGATCATGCCTACCGCTGCCGTATGCGTGGGAGAAAGGGAAGAGCGCTGTGGGTTAGAGTGAGAGAGAAAGAGCATGCCTACCGCTGCCGTATGCGTGAGAGAAAGGGAAGAGCGCTGTGGGTTGGAGTGAGAGAGGAAGAGCATGCCTACCGCTGCCGTATGCGTGAGAGAAAGGGAAGAGCGCTATGGGTTAGAGTGAGAGAGGAAGAGCATGCCTACCGCTGCCGTATGCGTGAGAGAAAGGGAAGAGCGCTATGGGTTAGAGTGAGAGAGGAAGAGCATGCCTACCGCTGCCGTATGCGTGAGAGAAAGGGAAGAGCGCTATGGGTTAGAGTGAGAGAGGAAGAGCATGCCTACCGCTGCCGTATGCGTGAGAGAAAGGGAAGAGCGCTGTGGGTTAGAGTGAGAGAGGAAGAGCATGCCTACCGCTGCCGTATGCGTGATAGAAAGGGAAGCCAGATAGACTGGCGCCGTTACGCGTTACGTTACAAAGCGGTTTACCCTCCCATAAGAAGTTATCACTTTAAAAAAAATATAAAAATACGCCTCGATATAGCCCGTTGCGTCTTTGATTCGAAAACTGTTATACAAGAATTTTGCTGGAATTAGATAGATAGATAGATAACTCTTTATTGTGCACCAATTACATAGATATTAAAATACAAAAAAAAAACTTACACAAAGGGCGGCCTTATCGCTAAAAAGCAATCTCTTCCAGGCAACCTTCGGAATTATTTTTAAGTAAATTCTATTGACTGGTTGTTAAGGGTTTCACGTTGGAATTTAACAATGTAGAGTAATACATATGACTTTAGATTTTTTTCTACCTAGAAAATTTCTTTTAATCGTGTATTTTTTTAAAATAATATTATAATATTAGCCCTGTTGGGCACGGTCTCAGACTGAGAGGGTTTAGGCCATAGTCCACCACGCTGGCCCAGTGCGGGTTAGCAAACTTCACACACCATTGAGAAACTCAGGCATTCTGGTTTCGTCACGATGTTTTCCTTGACCGTTAAAGCAAGTGATAATAAATTTTTTAATACGCACATGCTTTCGAAAAGGTAGAGGTGCCTGAGTTTGAACCCAGGACCACTGATTTTGCAGTCCAACGGTCTAACCACTAGGCTATCACTGCTTTGTTTTTTTTACCGGATGCTAAAATATAGAGTCAAAAATCATATTTAAGTCTCTAATCCATATACTTTTTCACAAGTGAATGGAGTACCAATCACGTTTTTATCGCGGTAGACCCATATAAACCAGGGGTCGGAAACCTCCTGATGGATATGGACCCGAGGGTCTACGACCGGACTCGCGGGATCGGGAGAGGGCCGATCCCGCTCGCGGAATGCGACGGCGCCGGGGCGGAGGAAAAGCCCGCCCAGGCCCCCCTGGGTAATTTTTAAATTTATAATACGGGCTAATTTGTGTCTCCTGCCGCAACATCTGGTGGGGATCTTCGCTGCACCAACATCCGCAGGAGCGCCTTTGGGGATGCTGAGGCGGGGGCCCTAAGCGTCCTTCACGCGTGGCCCCAAAGAAGATGACGGCGTGGTGTGGCCCATGCCGCCGTAAGCACCGCGACGGTGAAGGGGGGAAACAAGCTACAAATTTCCCCTCCCGAGGCGGGCTCTTTGGAGCGCGGCACAAGGGGGGCCCCGGCATCCACTTGGAGATCCCGGAGCCCCTCTGACACGTGCCAGTGCCGGCCACCGTGGGGTTTGGGTAGTCGGTAAGAGTCCGACATGCCCCGCCAGCTTCCTCCGAGGCTGACGGAAGTCCATGAGGATTTCCCTACGTAAAAACAACGGGTCGGAAACTGGTTAATTTTTCAAACCGATTTCGGTCATTGACCCCAAACCGAAATGATTTTTGTTTCTGGTTAAAGGTTACCGTTTAAAACCCGAAAAATTTAGGGAACTGGTTCGATTTTCAGTATCAGTTTTTAGCATCATATTGCAACTGATATTGAAACCTAAATTAACTGGTTAATTTGAGATAACTTTTGGTCGTCGACTTTCTCAACGTCACGATTAAAAATCAAAATCAAAAGTTTTTTATTCATGTAGACCAAAAGGCACTTATGAATAGTCAAAAAGAGAAAATTATTAATTACTTAAGACTCTACCACCCGTTCGGAAAGTCATTCCTGTGGAGAAGAAGGGCAAGAAACTCCACGGTTACTCTTTTTTAAAAATGAGGTTTACAATTCTTTTTGTATACATTGCATTTATGGAGTATGGGAGAACAATGCAGAATGAGCTAAATAGATGTGCTTAAGTATAGATTAATCATAAGTGTACTTAGATTCATGATATTGGTCAGTGTCTACATAGTCCTCTCATTTACAAAATAGAGATGTTGTAGAGGTATATAATAATCTATCTATCTATCTATAACCTCACGCCAGATCCCTTGCGGGGTAGGCAGAGAGTACAGAGTTCCAACAGGTTCTTTCCTTACATACCTCTCTGGCTTCCTCGACTCTCATAGTTCGTCTCATACACGCTCGCCGGTTACGGAGACTCTTGACTTTTCCATCAGATAAGACTCGGTTTATTTGGTCGTGGTAAGATAGTCTAGGTCTTCCCCGGTACCTGCATCCTTCCACTTTCACATTGTATATCTGTTTTGTCATTCTTTCCTCTGGCATTCTTTCTATATGCCCGAACCAACGGAGCATGCCCTTTCTCATCTTTACACCGATACTATCTTTCATACCTACTCGCTGTCTTACTATGCTGTTGCTAATGCGGTCGGTCAGCTTCACTCCGCACATCTTCCGCAGAGCTCGAATTTCTACCGCATTTATCCTACTTTCATTCTCCTCCTTACATACCCAGCTCTCGCTACCATATAACAGCGTTGGGACAAGAACTCCGTTATGTATGGCCAGCTGCGCCTTATGGCTTAAGTGCCGGCTCCCGAGTAGCTTTCCCATCGCACCATTCACTCTGTTCCCTGAACTCACTCTTCTCTCTATGTCAGCGGTGTATATAATAAAAAGCATAATAATAATAGTAAGAGAAAGTGTTACTATAAAATATGTAAAGAGCGCGTACAAAACAACTGGTCATAGCTCCAGTGTGATGCCGAACGAGACAAAATTCAACAGCATTATGGTACACGTTCAGTCAGACAAAGGGCAGGGGACGGACCAGTCCCCACCAGCAGCACCCGTTCACGAGTATGACCTGAGAAGCAGCCATCACTCTCCTCAACCATTTTAGAGGGGAAAGAATGACCCGCTCCACAGAGCCGCCACTAGCAAAGACATTTTAGTGAGCATGACCAATCCAGGACCCTGCCGACATCGTTCGAGAATAATATTTAAAATCAATGAACGCTCGCTAGGCAGGACACGCTGCACTTAACATTATATTCTTCTAGATTTCAGTTAATTTGTGTAAAAGCATTTTTATCATTTAAAAAATCATTTAGTGTATAATATCCTTTACTCATTAGTGAAGATTTAATATACTTTTTAAATCTGTCAAGTGGCAACTCTAACATGGGCTTTGGTATCTTATTGAAGCAGCGAATACCGACTCCTACGAAGGAAGTAAATACTTTTTTAAGCCTAACAATTGGTAATACCAGTTTATGTTTATTTCTAGTGTTTAATTTATGAACGTCACTCACTTTATTAAATAAATGGATATTCCTACGTATGTACACTATGTTGTCGTATATATACTGTGAAGCGACCGTGAGAATGTTGATCTCTTTAAAAAATCGTATATAAATAGTTGTGATGGGCATTAATCGATTAATTTTTCAGTTGTAGGATCAAACGTCTGAAATTTCTACCGCTGTATTAAAAAAAAACGGTTCCAAGATGGCGGACGTGATTTGAAGTAAAATCAATATGGGTGTCACTTTAAGGGTTTTCAGGGATACCGATAACGAATAAAAAGCTCGGATCCAGAAATTAACGTCATATTCGTAATTAGCATCCCCTAACATCCTAAATAAACACCCATACTGATTTAATATCAAAAGTCACGCGATCATATTGGATATCAAAACTAACGCCATATTCGTAACCAGTTTCCCCTGAACCCAAAAATGAATTCCATATTGATTTTACGTCAAAAATTGCGTCCGCCTTCTTAGATTTCTTGGACGTTATATTCGTTATCAGCATCCCTTAAAACCTCGTAAATGATAGTCTTGTTTTGTCTCGACTCTTTAAGGCGAACTTTAACTCAATCTTTGTACTCCTTTTTTTTTTTTTTACCTGGGGAAAATCCTGCATAGGACTTCCGCGAGCCTCGGGGGAAGCTCGCGGGGCGTGTCGGATTCCTACCGACTAAAAACCCCAGGGTGGCCGACATCAGCACTTTGGAGGGGCTCCGGGATCTCCGTATGGAACGCACCGGGGCCCCTCTTGTGCCACGCTCTGAAGAGCCCGCCTTCGGGGGAGACTTAATGACACGCTCCCCCCGCACCAACGCGGTGCTCACGGCAGCGTGGGCCACACCACGCCGCCGTCCTCCTCGGGGTCGCTCGTGAAGAACGCTCAAGGCCCCCGCCCCTTGCGTCCGCGACCCCGAAGGCCCCCCTGCTGATGTTGGTGCAGGGGGGGGGGGTCCCCCGCCAGATATTACGGCGGGAGACGCGAGTTAGCCCGTATTCTTAAGCCCCGGGCTATTGGGCTGGGGGGCCTGGGCGGGCTGTGCCTCCGCCCCGGCGCTGTCGCCTTCGTCGAGCAGGATCGGCCCTCTCCCGATCCCGCTCAGCCTCCTGCTTCTGGGACATTACAGTCTCGCAGAAGGAGGATACGGCCCCCCACGCCGATTCCCCTGCCAACATAGCCGCTACTATTGCCGGCAGGGAGAGGTCCGGTCCGATCCGGTCGACCAGGATCCGCCGCTCGGAAAGCTTTGTACTCCTGTTTCAACCCTTACAACACTAGACAGAAGTGAAAATTGTACACCCACATTTTACCAACGATAGATGTGCTTTTAACACCTACATTGCACCGACGATGTGATTAAATGATTAATTGTTAATCGTAAACGTACAAAAAACGATTTATAATTAATTGCAAAACTTTGCAATTACGTGTGTATGTGTGTGTGTGTGTGTGTGAATGATCTACGCTGTTGGTCGCAGGGCTTTTACAGCTCCACCGGACAAGAGGGCGAGCGTGCAATCACTACTCTCGAGCCAGAAGGGCAAGGAGGCAACTAGCTCAAGGGCGCCTCAAGGAGGAACGGCCTCGGCTAGGGCAGTCGCTATGGGGGAGGGCGTATACTAGGTGTCTCGCCGTGGTGCTCTGCACCGGCCGGCGGGCAAGGGATTCTTCGACCTCGCCGGCGAGTACGAGGGTGTCCTCCGTGATCCTGTGTTCGGTGTCTGTATCCGAAAGAAGGGATGTAAAGGCATCGGAAGGGTCGGTGAGAACTTGCCGCGGACGGCAGTAGCGACTGATAGGAGAAGAGTTAGGTTCGTAGTCGGCGGCGGCTACGTTTAGCGGATTTCTATGGTTAGACGCGTTCGCGAAATATCGGGTTGTTTTGCAATTACGATTGATCAATTGTTAATTGTCTTAACAATTAATTTTTGCCCAACACCGATAGATAGGTAATAATTCAACGTCACACTGTATGTGCGAAAGAAATAGGAATATAAGTCCTTAAAAATAGCAGACGGACTCCCCGTCGTCGAGAATATCGTGGCCGCGTCCGAGTTTAACCGGTTAATATCGATATTAAGAACAAAAAATATATTCTTTGTGATAACCGCTAATCGAAATATTAATTTTCATGTGTTCATTAACCGGTTAATAAAAGAACTTAATATTAAACCGTTTTTTAGAAACCGGTTCCGACCCCTACCTTAACCAGCGTTAGGTTCGGTCGGCCTGAGATGGGTAACCGTTTGTGACATTTTCATATTCGATATTTCATACTCAATAAGTTGTAAGCTAAAACACCTAATACACACGCACACACATACACACGCACAGTCACACACACACACACACAGTCACACACACACACACACACACACACACACACACACACACACACACACACACACACACACACACAGACACACACCTAACTACTTTTGGTGTCCAGTTTTTTATTTATATCAATGTTTTTCCAGAAGACCCGCCCCCCGATCCGGAGTTGGAAACTATAACGACGTACTCCAAGAAGGTATTATCAGAGGATATATCACGCTGTTTACTGGAGAGGGACGGGAGACAGGATGAAGGGCCAGAAACAGAGATCAACCGTATATTTATCGATCATGTAACTGAAAAACCAGAGAAGCTTGGAGTGGGTTAGTATACTCCTATCTATTCTTCTATTCTATATTATCACGCCAGACCCCTTGCGTGGTAGACAGAGAGTACCGAGTTCGAACAGGTTCTTTCCTTACATACCTCTCTGGCTTCCTCCACTCTCATAGTTCTCATACACGCTCGCCGGTTACGGAGACTCTTGACTTGTCCTTCAGATAAGACTCGGTCTATTAGTATACTCGAACTCAAATAATTTATTTTGTATAAACCCAGCACTTGCGGATTGTCAATTTACATTTGTTTTGTCTAATCTAACTACTAATCTACCACCGGATCGGAACGCGGATCCAGCGAGAAACAGCGGGCTTGTCTTTTTTGTTCAATCATCTTAATCTTTTTTCCTATTTCTTTTTTCAATCATATTGTGTGTAACTGTAACGATGGAAACGTAGCCCCACACTAGGATTTATTCCTGTGTCGTGGGTGCGTTTACAAACATGCAAAATTCACAAACACAAATACCCAGACCGGAACAAATAATTGTGGATCACACAAAGATTTTTCCCGTGCGGGAATCGAATATTAGACACAGTGGGCGGAGCAGCTCAAGCTCTTAACCACTGCGCTAAATCGTCCGTCCGTAATGTGTGGGTACAATGTTTATGTTACAATTAAATAGTCTACGATCTAGCTCCAGTGTGATGCCTTCCGATCTAGATATGAGACTAATGATGTTATTTATAATAATATCAGCCTATACTGCCCACTGCTGGACAAAGGCCTTCTCTCACAAATCGAGGTGAGAGAGATTAGGTAATACTCCACCACGCGGACCCAGTGCGGATTGGCGGAGGCAGGTTTGTGGCCACCTGCTGTTGGAACTTATCAAGCCGCCTTTTAAGGCTTCCAACTCGGCTTAACGACTCCACATTAAGTGGTAGCCGGGACCAACGGCTTCACGTGCCTTCCGAAGCACGGAGACGCTCGAATATGAAAATGCCACAAACGGTCACCCATCTCAGGCCGACCGAGTCGAAACGCTGCTTAGCCTTAGTAATCAGTAAGAACACCGCGGTCGCACAGCGCTACGAGTTATTTATAAAGAGTGTCTAAAGGATCCCAGATGGAGTAGTTCCCGCAAGCAGCACCCGTTCACAAGTATGACTACTGGAACAGCCTTGAACATAACTTTCTCTCTTTCTGTGTTTTGAGCATAACTAGGGCCAGGCACAGAAACTACACCCAAATTGATTTTAAGTATATTTATCCTTCAAAACCCTTTTAACAGACTTTTATTTAACTGAAAAGGCGCAGCTGGCCATACATAACGGAGTGCTTGTCCCAACGCTGTTATATGGCAGCGAGAACTGGGTATGTAAGAAAGAGAATGAGAGTAGGATATATGCGGTGGAAATGCGAGCTCTGCGGAAGATGTGCGGAGCGAAGCTGACCGACCGTATTCGCAACAGCGTAGTAAGAAAGCGAGTAGGTATGAAAGATAGTATCGGTGTAAAGATGAGAAAGGGTATGCTCAGTTGATTCGGGCATATACAAAGAATGTCAAAGAAAGAATGACAAAACAGTTATACAATGTGAAAGTGGAAGCATGTAGGTACCGGGGGAGACCTAGACTATCTTACCATGACCAAATAGACTGAGTCTTATCTGAAGGGCAAGTCAAGAGTCTCCGTAACCGGGGAGCGTGTATGAGAGGAATATGAGAGTGGAGGAAGCCAGAGAGGTATGTAAGGAAAGAACCTGTTGGAACTCTGTACTCTCTGCCTATCCCGCAAGGGATCTGGCGTGATGATATAGATAGATAGATTTATTTAACTTGCAATTTTCGTATGTCTGTCTGTCTGTCTCTCTGATTTAAATCTTGTGATCCATTTTTCAAGCACTTGTAGGTGTCCGATTGAGCTGAAATTTGGCGAACGTATGTAACTTCGGTGACAATGCAATCATATGGTACCACGGAGCTGGTTTGATGATGGAATCGGAAGGTGGCCATAGGTACTTGTGAACCAGCAACGTTACCCCCTCGTGTTTAGATTTGGTAGCTTAGTATTGATAAGTACTATACAAACAGATAGTGTTCAGGGTCTGATGATGAAGCCGAAAGGTGGCCAATGGAACCCAACTACTCAATATAACCCCGCCGTGTTTGGGCTCGTTGGATTTGTCTTGACGAGAACCTTAGACCCGGATAGTGTCCCAAGGTCTGATGACGGAGCCGGAAGGAAGCCGTAGGAACTCCTCAACTAAGCAAGATAACTTCGTTGCTTTTGCTCTAAAAGCTGGTTTTTAATAAGGTCTTTTTAATCTATCTATCTATCTATATCATCACGCCAGCTCCCTCGCGGGGTAGGCAGAGAGTACAGAGTTCCAACAGGTTCTTTCCTAACATACCTCTCTGGCTTCCTCCACTCTCATAATTCTCATACACGCTCGCCGGTTACGGAGACTCTTGACTTGCCCTTCAGGTAAGACACGGTCACACACAAGGTCTCTTTAAATTAGTATTATTTTTAGTAGGAATAGGCTGAGTTCAAAGTACACCTAAATTTCGTCGAGATATAAGCATGTCTCTCTTTAACGCGCGTGTTCTCGAGGAAATATAAACAAATGTGTACAAAAAACACTCATATTTCGTCTAGGTATTTCTCATACCCCTTTTACGCCCGTGTTTTCAGTGGAGTGATTGGCAGAGGTGGGCAAAGTATACCCACAATTCACAGAGGTACAATACCTCTCTTTTAATTTTAATATAGGTGTGACTTGTAATTTTTTATTTACAGTCAGAGATGGGCAAAATGTAATCAGATTATTGATTACAATTGCATTTTGTAATATTCAATCATGATTCAAAATTGAAAGTGAAATGTAATTTCACTTTCAATTTTGAAAGTGAAATTACATTTCCTTTTTCTTTTCTTATTTTATTTTAATATTCATTCCTCATATTTAAGTGAATTGTTATGTTCTTTTATGAGTAATAAAATTCTCTCTAAACGGAAACGGAATTGTAATCGTTATCATTAATACACCATCACACCTATATTTCCCAAGCGGGGGTGATTAATCATTAATCCGATTACATTTTTTGTGTGTGAATGATCTACGCTGTTGGTCGCGGGGCCTTTACAGTTTCACCGGACAAGAGGGCGAGTGTACGCTCCACCACTACTACGCTCGAGCCAGAAGGGCAAGGGGGCAACTAGCTGGCGGGCGCCTCAAGGAGGAACGGCCTCGGCTTGGGCAGTCGCTATGGGGGAGGGCGTATACTAGGTGTCTCGCCGTGGTGCTCTGCACCGGCCGGCGGGCAAGGGATTCTTCGAGCTCGCCGGCGAGGTCGGTCTCTGATCCTGTGTGCGGTATGTGTAGCCGAAAGAAGGGATGTAAGGGCATCGGGTGGGTCGGGGAGAACATGCCGCGGACGGCGGTGGCGGCTGATAGGAGGGTTCGATTACATTTTGCCCATCTCTGTTTACAGTAATAGCAAAGAAAAATATAAGCGCTTACAAAGAGAAATACGTCAAGAAAAAAGTTAAAGAAATGTTATTGGAAATTAGCAATAAGAAGGAAGCAGCCATTTTGGAGGAAGCGAGAAAGCAATATAATACCAGGATCGAAATGGCGTTGAGGAGAGCTAATAAGAAAGGTAAATATATCTATATATTATAATTATAACACAAGAGGTATCGTAAATAATGCAAGTCCTCAGACACCCAGATAATTACTTCACAAATTCAACTTCCAATGGACACTGTCGAAAATTGCCCCAGAACCAACAAACATTTGAGCCATGCCATCATTATTCATCTATTTTATTGAAATAATGGCAAATATCCGTATCTAACGGACAATTTGCAATCTAAAACGAATATTTCAAAGTATTGTAAGTACTTATATCGAAGTCGCCGACATCTTTACTGAATGTCAACACACAATATAACCTCATATGTATTAATGGCTACTGAATTATAAACGCAAAATCTAATACTTTTTGTGTAATATTGCGATTCCCCCGCTTGTCCGTTTAATAATAAATGCCTTAAAAGAATTTATGGGTGATTTGAAATCAAACAAGTATTTTTTCATTGCTGTTGGTTCTGGGGCAAATCATGTATGGCGCAGAACAATATCCTTCAAAGTCTTACCTGCCTAAGCCTTTTTCAAGCACTTTTATACCCCTATTAACAATGAAACTTGTACGTGTATGTTTGGGTATTGACAAATTTGTTTTAGAAATGCATTTAAAATCTTCGTATCGCTTTGAATCAAAAATAAATTTAGTTTATTATAGCGTATTGAGGGAGTAATGGCATATTTTGCAAATTAAAAGAAAATGTAAAATACATTAATAATTGTTGGAATCCATGCAGTTACCCATTTAGAAAAAATCCCTTGGAGGGGTAGGCAGAGTACAGAGTTCCAACAGGTTCTTTCCTTACAGACCTCTCTGGTTTCCTCCACTCTCATAGTTCGTCTCATACACGCTCGTCGGGTACGGAGACTCTTGACTTGTCCTTCAGATAAGACTCGGTCTAAATATACTTGTCGAATCCGTTAATCGTAGTCGCCGCCAACTACGATCCCCCCCCTACGACCCCTGCCGCCACCGCCGGCCGCGACATGTTCTCTCCGATCCCCCCGATGCTTTGTCATCCATTCTTTCCGCTCAGAATACGGGCGACGACGACGACGTAGTCGTTGATCCCCTCCCATAGCCGGCGGTTGACCGGTGCACTTAGTAGTGCAACCCGTCCCCCCACAGCGACTGTCCCAACCGAGGGCGCCTCTTCAAGGCGCCCTCGGTTGGGACAGTCGCTGAGTAAATATGCTATTGTTTTGCCACTAGACCGACGAGGCAGTCAATATAGGCAATAGGTTCTCCTCCTATTACATGGGACCTAACATCTTCAGCGAAAAGTGGGTGTACTCATTACACCTCTGCCACCCCCGTTTGGGGAATATATGCGAGACGGTGTGTTCTCTTTTCAGTCACATAATTATAACAAACTCCCCGTGTACACCAAGTGTTCTCTTTTATAAGCAGTCGGATTTCCATTCGTTATTAATAATTTGATCTTGTTTACAGAGCATGTAAATATTAAATATTTCCAAAATAAAAAATCTGAAGATACCACCAACGATATAACGGAAGGTGATGACATTGCTGAGCATAACGAACCAGTAACGGATGATGTTGATAATGATGGCGATGATCAAACGGTGAAGAATAATAAAATTAAGTTTAATACCCACCAATGTTATATCTGTTTTAAGGTACGTATATAGTTAATTATCTTATACTGTCCCACAGCTCGGTAAACGCCTTCTCTCACAATTGATCTTATTATTGTCCTATTCACCAGTCATGGGTACGCTGGCGATTAGAATTTGACGTTTCGAGAAATGTGTTGAGTGTGAAATAGAATCGATTGAATATTAAATCAAACCAATCAAAATTTATAACGAAGAATGAATTGATATGAATAATCCCTTGCGGGGTAGGTTCCAACAGGTTCTTTCCTTACATACCTCTCTGGCTTCCTCCACTCTCATAGTTCGTCTCATACACGCTCGCCGGTTACGGAGACTCTTGACTTGCCCTTCAGATAAGACTCTGTCTATTTGGTCGTGGTGAAATAGTCTAGGTCTTTCCCGGGACCTACATCCTTCCACTTATACAATGCGTGTATATCTGTTTTGTCATTCTTCCTTTTGACATTCTTTCTATATACCCGAACCAACGGAGCATACCCTTTCTCATCTTTACACCGATACTATCTTTCATACGTACTCGCTAGAAGATGTGCGGAGTGAAGGTCAGCTTCACTCCGCACATCTTCCGCAGAGCTCGCATTTCCACCGCATTTATCCTACTTTAATTCTCCTCTCACTTAATAAACATAATTTAGGAACCACTCATTATTTATTTAGGAATCAAGCCATTGGTCAGAAAAATCATCTGACAAATCGCTTGATTAGCCGCGTGTATTACTATTAAAATATCTATAAAACTCTGTTTCATTTATTTATTAATTTATAAACAATGAAAATACTAAACATTTCAGTCAGATATATAGAACAATATATTCGTAAAGAAGGCGGCAATCGATTGTGTGCATTTAAAAACTAAAAAAAAACATCATATCGATTATAACGAGATCATTGTGTCAGTCTTAAACCATTACAAGTTACATAATTTAGTAGCGTTTAAGTTACATAATTTACAGCGAAGTAAGAAAGCGAGTAGGTACCAAGGATAGTATTGGTGTAAAGATGAGAAAGGTTGGTTCGGGCATATGGAAAGAATGCCAGATGAAAGAATGACAAAATATATATACAATGTGAAAGTGGAAAAATGCAGGTACCGGGGAAGACCTAGACTATGTTACCACGACCAAATAAACCGAGTCTTATCTGAAGGACAAGTCAAGAATCTCCGTAACTGGCCAGCGTGTATCAGACGAAGTATGAGAGTGGAGGAAGCCAGAGAGGTATGTAAGGAAAGAACCTGTTGGAACTCTGTACTCTCTGCCTACCCCGCAAGGGATCTGGCGTGATGATATAGATAGATAGATAATTTAGTAATAGAGTTTTATTAAGTTTTTAAATAATTACGCAATTTGATATAAGAGTATATGATTTAAATGAAAAGTAAAGTAAGTTTTGATGTATTTTTATATTACTGTTTATTTTTTGAATTCTATATGTTCAATATAATTGAACAGGACGAATATAATACGGCGTGCGCCCTCTTACAGTTCTGGGCAGTGTGCGTCACGAGGGAAGATTCGAATGAAAGCCAAACCAATCTTGAAACAGTGCTCCACCCACCAGTTGTAACCCTCTTCAGCAAAGGCGCGCTGAGTGTCTTCTTAAATTTTATAGGGTCACAACTAGCGAGCGGGCTTTGCAATGAGCTTTTTTGTTCTAATAAACAAATCATGAAGAAAAGTCCTCTGTCCCTAACTAGGGTAAAACTCTTCTGTGCTATCTATCCCTTTCTAGGGTCACACAATACTTACAATACTTATTTCTAATCTTAATCTATTGCATTATATTTATTACACTATGAAGGCGTCGTCCCGAACAATACTTAAATACAATATGCGTATAATGGAATATGATCAAACGTCACCATACCTATGTCTCGTGAAAAAGGCTATAATGGAATACAATATAGCCTATTTGGTCATGGTAAGATAGGTCTTCCCCGGTACCTACATTCTTCCACTTTCGCATTGTATATCAGTTTTGCCATTCTTTCTTCGGACATTCTTTCTATATGCCCGAACCAACGGAGCATACCCTTTCTCATCCTGTTGGAACTCTGTACTCTCTGCCTACCCCGTAAAGGATCTGGCGTGATGATATAGATAGATAGATATATAGAATATAGCTTATGTTTCTTCTGGATAATGTAACTTTCTTATGGTGAAACAATTATTAAAATCGCTTCGGTAGTTTCAGAGTTTATTGATTACAAACAAACAAATCTTTGGTCTGTACAATATTTTTCTAATCTATATCATCACGCCAGATCCGTACCCGGGTAGGCAGAGAGTTAAGAGTTCCAACATTCATGTTTTGTATATTTTTACAGCTGTTCCCAACTAAATCAAATCTAACAGAGCACTGCAAACATCATTTCGATATATGCAATTACAAAATGCTTAAAAAATGCCCTTACTGTGGCTATGTAACTAACCTAAACATACGCCAACACTTAAAAATAAAACATGATGTCACTCTACAATTTCCATACAACAAAATAACTGAACGAAATAACGAGAGTGGGTCGAAATATATTTACGAAATCGACAAAGATACGGCTTTAGAAATTATACCAAGCATTAAAAATTTGAATCGGTTAGCTTCAATTAAAATAGATGAACGCAAAAGACATGATGTTAATAACAAAATTGCTAAAACCAAGCTTATTAGGAAAGGCAATCAATGGATTGTTGATAAAGAACTTATTAAACTTTCTACAGAGAATATTTTACCAGAATTTTCTTTGGATGAGTACGCGAAAATCAAAATTAAAGGTGATAAATACGAGAATGTGTTGAGAAAATTAGGCTTTCTGGCTAAAAAACGCGGTCTAGTTATGTTGTTTCCGTGTGATGGATGCGAAAAAATATGTCAGACTTTAAGCGGGTTAGTTCTTCATAAGAGAAAACACGAGATAAACCCGAAAGCGTTCAAACCTAAAGTATGGAAAAATAGAATTGTTAAAGCTAAAAATGTGACGAAAACTGAAAATTTGATGTTTAATAAAGAAGATTTTAAAAATTTGAAAGTTATATGGAATTTGAAATTAGCGAGAAATCTTAATAAAGGCAAAGGGTTACGATATGACAAAAATGTTAAAACAGCTGATAATAATCAAAATGCTAGAAATATGGACAGTGTTGCCAGTAATAGTAGAAATGATGCTACTAATAATAATGTTGGCAGCAACAACAACACGAAAACTACCACTAATATTGCTATTAAAAGAAATAGAGTTCCAAATGGTAGAAATAAGATTGAAAATCGTTTTGCTAAGCCAAAACCTATCGTAAACAAACATAAATGCGATAAGGAACTTATGGAATTCTACGAGAATAATATTAAAGGTGCTGATATAGAATTTTGGCAGTTTTTGAAGATCTTCAATAAAATGAGTAGAGAAAATGTTAATGATTTTAAGGATTTGGAGCATAGAAGCGATTTTGGTTTACATTTTGATGGCAGCACTGAGAGTTCTTTAAATGATAACATAGAATCCGAGAATAATCTACCGAAAGAAGTGATAAAAGAAAATATTGCAGCTAGCACCACTGAAACGTCAAGATTACAATTTGAAAATAGAATCGGTAGATTATCTAATAAGGAGTGTGGCAATACTAGGATACTTAAAAAGGTGTCAAAGATAAATACTTACAGAAGAGTTTTGATGATAAGTAAGAAAGATAGACAGAGAAGGAATGATATTAAAAACCAATTGCGGAGAAGGATAGAAGAATCTAAAATTACTGATAAGAACTAAAGGACATTGTTCTGTGCCCATACATGATTTGCCCCAGAACCAACAACAATAAAAAAATACTTGGATGATCTCAAATCACTCATAAATTCTCTAAAGGCATTTATTATGAAACGGATAAGCGGGGGAATTGAGATATTGCACAAAAAGTATTAGATTTAGACGTTATAATTCAGTAGCCATTAATACATATTTTAAGACATTCAGTAAAGAATTCGTTTTAGATTGCAAATTGTCCGTTAGATACGGATATTTGCCATCATTTTAATAAAATAGATAAATAATGATGGCATGGGTCAAATGTTTCTTGGTTCTAGGGCAATTTTCGGTATGGTAACCCCAGTTATGAAATTAGGGTTACCATATAGTTAGTACAAACCAACGCTCCCCCCCCCCTCATGTTATCCAAATGCCAAAAGATCCTTGTTGCACTATATATATGTCCAAACGCGGCCGTTTTTCGACTATCTATCTATATCATCATGCCAGAACCCTTAAGGGGTAAGCAGAGAGTACAGAGTTCCAACAGGTGCTTTTCATACAGACCTCTTTGGCTTCCTCCTCTCATAGTTCGTCTCATACAAGTTCATGTCTTATATAGATGTATACAAGGTGCATCATAATTAATGCAAGATCTGAAAGTAGTTTGAACTAAATATGCAACTGAATCGTTTCCAACTATTTTTAAGGTTGGTTAATTTTTGTATTTAATTTTCAAAAAATGCTGTTGTTAACTAAAAAACGCAGTGGTCGCTAGTGGTAAGACCGTTGGACTGCAAAAGAGCGTGTCAAAAAATTTACTATCACTTGCTTTAACGGTGAAGGAAATCATTGTGAGGAAACCTGCATGCCTGAGAGTTTCTCGAAGGTGTGTGAAGTTCGTCAACCCGCACTGGGCCAGCGTGGTGGACTATGGCCTAAGCCCTCTCAGTTTGAGAGGAGGCCCGTGCCCAACAGTGGACAGTTTTTTAACGGGGTTAATATTATTATAATATTATCTGTTACTCGTTCTGTTCGCTGTATTAAACAAAATTTAATAATTATTCAAAGAATTACGGCTATTTTATTACGCATACAAAAGGTGATTAATTATTAAATTTTATGATTCATTTGGGTACCGAAGAGCTTAGAAAAATGGTAGAAAACCCTTAAAATCGAAAGTTTGATTTTCGTATTGAATTCGTAAAGCAATAATCTAATTGGGGTGCGTCAGGTCTTGCGTTAATTATGTTTCAACTTGTATAATCCCTTTATTTTTTAGGGAAACTCAACATAATAATTCCTTAAGTTAAACTTAATACTGTAATGTACTAGTTAAGAAGTTATAAAATAAAGATTTTTGTTTAAGTTACAATAAAAAGTTATTAACTCTTTGTTGATTTTTATTCAATATATTTTAGTTACCTTGGAAAGTTCGTATTTCTGTCTGTCTTTCCAGTTCAAATCTTGTGATCCATTTTTGAAGCACTTGCGGGTATCTGATTGAGCTGAAATTTGGCATACGTATGTAAGTCCGATGACAATGCAATAATATGGTACCATGGAGCTGGTCTGATGATGGAGTTGGAAGGTGGCCATAGAAACATGTGAACTATATAACGTAACTCCCTCGTGTTTAGGCTTGTGTAAAGAAGCAAATAAAATACCTTTAATATATGGTTATCATAACTTTAGTCTCGATTATTAATTCCGTGTGGGTACACTATACACTTTTTAAAAAATCCAGGTCACCCGATTCCTACGTCTGCTCCAATTGCGCGCTCGAATCGAACTATCTTAAAAATAGCCGGTCTTATCAACTTATATTAGTACTTGAGTCAAATTAGGTACTGTTTAAAATCAGCGTTTAAGCAACAAATCAAATTATGAACTATTTATTTTACTTTTAAATTCAAAGTCCTATAAAATACTCTTAAAATTCAAAATAAAGTAACCGGAAATTGTCACTTGTTAGATAAGTATTGAGTAGCCAGAGAGTGCTCAGGGTATGATGAAGCCTGAAGGCGGCCAATGGAACCACACAAACAATATAACGTCGCCGTGTTTGGGCTCGTTGGATTTGTCTTGACAAGTACTTTAGACCGGGATGGTGTCCAGGGTCTGATGATGGAGCCAGAAGGAATCTACAGGAACTGGACTAATCTAGGTACATTCATTGTGTTTTTGCTATAAAAGCTTCTTTTTAAAATTAAAGATATTACTAGCAGTTTCTCGCGGCCGCCACCGCCTGGATCTATGTTACTTCTGGCTAACGTAGCTATTAAAACGGATAAAAAATAAAATGAAGCAGTTTTATTCAACCCCTTTCAATTGGTACTAGAATAATTCGCAAATGACTTAGCTAAGGATATACATACATCCCCACTACTATGGCAGTGGCAATTTGGCGGGGCGTCAGGGGGTGCGTCAACATGGCGGCAGCGATTGACAGTTACAAGAACTTACTATCGTGGTTTGGTTTAGCTTCGGCGGGGCTTGGCTTTAGCTTACTTTGGCAGGCTGACGCGTTGGCTGACATTGCGTCCGTTACACATTATAACCGTGAAATAATTATTAAAATCGGTTCAGTAGTTTCAGAGTTAATTGATTACAAACAAACAAATATGTTCTTTAATATTTATTTGTTACTAATATTTGGACCTTACCAGTATTATACAGGGTTATTCGGAATCATGCTGAAAGTTGTTTCCTTTTTACTGGTATCCGACCGAAGGTTCAGTTTCGGCTACCTTCAGTCACAAATACCACCATTGGTCAAAATAGGCCGAAGTTTAAGCCGAAGCCGATGGTTTCCAGCAAGCACCGAAATTGAGCGATCTATTACGATTTACGAATGCTTTTAAGTAAATAAATGTATAAGTAACAATATTTCAGTGTTATATTATTTTTAACTAATTGTAGGTTATTTTATCAACTCCTTAAATTTGCCCCTATTATATGTGACCTAACATCGTCGGCGAAACGTAGGTGTACTCAGTACACCTCTGCCACCCCGTCTGGGGAATATAGGCGTGACGGTAACTCTTTAAATTCAGTTAGTCTATTTATTTATCTTTGGGATAACAAACAGGTACATAATAACTATGACATAGATTATAATAATCTTGATTAATTACTAATTATATACCCAACACCATTACCCATTATATTTGATACCCAATATTTGAATCTAAACATTTGAAGCTGCTAGTTCATACCTGTTAGGCAAGTAGGATAATCAAAAGTAAATTTATAATTTAGGTTTTAAGTACTAATTACATAAATTTAAGTTTGAATATAATTTAGCTTTTTAACAATCTGTTTTTTAAATAATGAGAAGGATAAGTTAAATATATCAACATCGGCAAAGTGATCATTATGTGATTTCATTATGCGTCGTAAAGGAGCGCGTTCACCAGCAATAGTACGACATCTTTTTGGCGCGAAAGGACATTGAGAATGAGTTTCACGTATTCGTTTTGAACGACTTGGAATACGGAGATATATTTGATTTATAATTTGGTTACAGTCGAATCTATTGTGACAGATATTAAACAAAAGCGTTTGATCCAAGAGCAGTCTTCTTGCGCAGAGAGTTTGGAGTGAGTACTTATTTAAAAGTATATCATATGAAGTTCTTGAGTGACAAAACTTATAGTTAAGATATCGAAGTCGATAGTCAACATAACTTTTTAAAAATGTACCCTATCATGAACCAAATTTGTTAGGGTTAATATACCTTCGGTTTCGGCGATGGCCTATGAATCGGCTTCGGCAAGAAATACAACTTTTTCGCAAATTCATTTTTAGAACAAATTTATAATAAAAAATGACGGTATATTTGGTCGAGAGGTTATGATCTTGTTCGCTCTGCCCACTGGATCATGCAGTCGCGGGTTCGATCCTCGCACGAGGCAAATATTAGTAAACACCGTCACGCCTATATTCCCCAAGCGGGTGTGGCAGAGGTGTACTGAGTACACCCACTTTTCGCCGACGATGTTTTCCCATGTTATAGGCGGCGAGTCTATTGCCATATACCGGGCACAATTCCAGAATCCGGACTAGTACTGGGAAGTTTTCGTTAGAAAAACTTCATCTGCTGGGATTTGAACCAAGGACCTCGTGATCACCAAGCGATGCGCTTTGCCACTAGACCAACGAGGCAGCGACACAAATATTTGTGTGACCCACAAATGTTTGTTGCGGTCTGGGTGTTTGTGTATGTGAATTTCATGTCTGTAAAAGCATTTACGCCAGATATTAATTCTAGTTTACTGAAATGAAAACATTGAGTAAATCTGATTGTCCGCGAACTTGCCGGCACTGGTTACCTTTCACGCGACTGACCTCCATTATTCCTAGTGTGGGGCAACGTTTTTAATTAAAAATAAAAATGTGAACTTATATGGGAAAGTAAAAAAAAACGCGAAAATACTTTTATAAAAGGGTAAACCGACTTCTAAAAGCAAAAAATAAATACTTGAAGTTGATGTCGACTTATGCAGTCAGTTACTTGGCACCGACTTCAAATATTTATTGAAGTCGGTTTGCCTTTTTTAAAAACTTTTTATTTACTATTTTATTTGACGAGTGAGTTAATTATTAATATTTGCATACCTATATCATATTTATCTACGTAGTTCTACAAAAAGGTACTTACAGGATTGATATAAAACTGAATCTTCACATTCGTATTGTTTGTCGTTAAGGAGTTCCCTGGTGAATCTTCAAAGTCCAAGGTCTAATACGGATGAAATTAAAATGGGACCACCTTGGAGCTATACTGAACCCAATGCAAAAAGAATCATGAAAACATGAAAATTGGCCCAAAATTGACGGAAATATCAATGAACATACATAAAAATACATACAGACGAATAAAGAACCTCCCCCTTTTTGAAGTTGGTTAAAAATAAAAAGTAGATCAAAATGCAACAGTTTTTAATTGCCTTACTAATATTAAATTACATTCATCTTTACTAATATATCATGTAGTTGCCTGTGGTATCTACAAAATACACTTCCAAATTTGTTGCTTGAATAATCTTGAAACTCAATCTGACTTCGGACTTTATGGAACTTATTCACCATGTATCTGAAAGAGAAAGAAATATCTTAAGTAGTTTCCGACCGAAGCTTCGGTCACCTTCGGCCGAAAATACCACCTTCGGCTTCGGCTAAATGAGGCCGAAGTTTTAGCCGAAGCCGGAGGTTTCCAGCAAGCACCAAAATTGAACGATCTATTACGACTTATGAATGCTTTGAAGTAAATAAATATTGATGTAAGTACCGGGGAAGACCTAGACTATCTTACCATGATTAAATAGACAGAGTCTTATCTGAAGACAAGTCAACAGTCTCCGTAACCGGCGAGCGTGTATGAGACGAACTGAGAGTGGAGGAAGCCAGAGAGGTATGTAAGGAAAGAACCTGAACCTGAAACCTGGAACTCTACTCTCTGCCTACACCGTAAGGGATCTGGCGTAATGATATAGATAGATAGAGAAATATATTATAAATAACATAATTTCAGTGCTAATATTTTTAGCCAGTTGTGGGTAATTTTAATCATCTCGTTAAGTTAATACAGACAACATAACTTTTTAAAAATTTAGCCAATCATGAACCAAATTTCTTAGGGTTATGAAACATTCGGCTTTGCCCGAAGGTTTTGGCGATAGCGTATTATTCGCTTCGGCTTATCGGCTTCGGCCAAAAATTGACCTTCGGACACTAATCTTTAGTATTTCGCTTCATTTGTATTCTATTAGATCTCTTGCGAGTTATGCAGAGAGTACATAGTTCCAACAGATTCTGTCCTTACAGACCTTTCGCTTCTCATAGTTCGCCTCATACATGCTCGCCGGTTACGGAGACTATTGACTTGTCCATGAATTCTAGATAATTGATTGATGGATTGAAAGTACCGCGACAAAAATGTGTTTTTGTACTCCAAGCACTTAAAGAAGTATGTGGATTAGATACTTAATATTTAGAAATATGATTTTAGACTATACTTTAGAATCTGATAAAAGGTCTACACGATTAAACAAAATTTTCTCCATAGAAAAGAAATCTAAAGTCATCTATTGCTTTACATTTTCTGATTCCAACGCGAAACGCTGAAGAATTAGTCAATAGAATTTCCTTAAAAACATAGTGAATATCAGCAAAGTTCTTGTAAAGCAATTTTTTATTTCACAGTGTAGTTGTTTAGAAAATGTTATTTGGACATTGTTCTGCGCCCGTACATGATTTGCCCCAGAACCAACAGCAATGAAAAAATACTTGTATCATTTCAAACCACCCATAAATTCTCTTAAGACATTTATTATTAAACGGACAAGTGGGGATATTGCACAAAAAGTATTAGATTTTGAGGTTATGATAATAAATTTGAAAAAAAAAATGTTTAAATAAAGAGTTTTTCATTTTCAATTAAATCAAAATACAATAAAAGCAGCACGAAACACTAGCACTAATTATAAATCTAAATCTTGTCCGCGTGGTATGGTGGCAAGAGCGCTGGCTGCATTGCCTCGCTGAACAGCTAAGCTAATTTTCTGCGCGAGGAATAAGCCAGCCCTCTTATCAGTATAATTCAGTAGCCATTAATACATATGAGGTTATATTGTGTGGACATTCATTAAAGATGTAGGCGACTTCGATATAAGTCCTTACAGTACTCTAAAATATTCGTTTTAGATTGCAAATTGTCCGTTAGATACGGATATTAGCCATTATTTTAATAAAATAGATACATAATGATGGCATGAGTCAAATGTTTGTTGGTTCTGAGGCAATTTTCGACAATGTCCATTGTTTTTGTACAGACTTCGTTTATTTATTTATTTGGCTCCCAAAACAAGTTACAATCATAAATAGTAAACATTTATACATCTTAAAAGATAAAACTAGATTGTAGCTCTAACTATGTGTGCACAGAGAGATCCAGATAAAAGGGTTAGTTGTGTTAGACCTTAATTACGGGGCTAGGGGCTTACATCTGAAGTGTTAGTATTAAAGTACAGTACAATATAAAATAAAAATACCTTAATAACTAATGGAAGATGAGTGCTATACTAAGCCAGATCTGTTGGAACAGAGAATACTTTGGATTTCGGTTTTGAAATTCCTGAGACTACTTTTAAACAAATCAATATCAACAATTTATTTGCGAGCTCGCGCTCAATATCCGTCCCTTATTATTAATTTGTTAAGTAATTGCTTTACTGTTACTCTCCTGGTCGATCGCAGTAGGCCATTGACGCCCGAGTCGGCGATTAAACTCTTGAGTTTTCAACGTTTCAACGTTTGTAAACGTCGACTTAGCACTAAACACTTGACGTTCAACGTTCATTTTTACAATACTAATCTGCACACGCCATAGGATTAGTAAGCTGAAGTGGCAATGGGCGGGCGTTAGGGCAGAAAGATTCTAGAGTGGAGACCACCTATTGGCAAGCGCAGCGTGGGACGGCCGCCTTGTGAGGATCCCAGGAAGTCGTTGGATGCAGGTGGCATCGGACCGGCTGCGCTGGAGACTGATTGGGGAGGCCTATGTTCAGCCGTGGACAAGTTTAGGCTGTGGTGATCATGACGATGATGAATCGTGGCCCCCCTGAGAAGAACCGGCGAGACACTCATGAGGTTTGTTTTTTTGTGAAGTACACGATCTAACTCTAGTATGATACCTTGAGACTGATATGTAAGACTCTTTTGTGTGTGAAAGATCTACGCTGTTGGCCGCGGGGCCTTTACAGCTTCACCGGAGGCAACTAGCTCAAGGGCGCCTCAAGGAGGAACTCGGCTTGGGCAGTCGCTATGGGGGAGGGCGTATACTAGGTGTCTCGCCGTGGTGCTCTGCACCGGCCGGCGGGCAAGGGATTCTTCGAGCTCGCCGGCGAGGTCGGTGTCTGATCCTGCGTACGGTATATGTATCCGAAAGGAGGGATAAGAGCAGGTTATTGAATGCTTTGTATACTTTAACTTCAACTGCCCCATTGGTGTAGCGGCAAAGCGCATCGCCTTGTGATCACATGGTCCTGGCTTCACATCCTAGATCGGAAAAATGTCGTTTTTCTAACGAAAAATTCCCAAAATGAGTCTGGAACTGCGCCTGGTATATGGCAATAGGCTCGCGCCCCATAACATGGAACCTAACATCGTCGGTGAAAAGTGGGTGTAATCAGTACACCACCTCTGGCACCCCCGCTTCGGGAATATAGGCATGACGATGTGTATACTTACAGCTTCTGCGATATCTATCCAGTCCATAGCTTTTATAATATTATCATTTTTCGAAGGTTTTTTGTCCCAATTCCAATATGTGAAGTCTTTAAAACCACCAGCAACCTGGAATAGAATGATAAATCAGTCTATACTGTACCCACTGCTGGGCCAAGGCCTCTCTCAAATCTCGGTGAGAGAGATTACATACTCCAGCACACGGAGCCAGTGCGGTGCGGCGGAGGCAGGTGCGTGGACACCTGCTGGTGGAACTTAGCAAGCATTGCAGCATGTGCATGTGACGATTTTATAGCATGGTATCTGCCAGAGATGGGCAAAATGTAATCAGAATGATTACAATTGCATTTTGTAATATTCAATTATGATTTAAGATTAAAAGTCGTTAATCATTAATACATACATACAGCAGTGATAGCCTAGTAGCTAGACCGTTGGACTGCGAAGTCAGAGGTCTCGGGTTCAAACCTAGGCACCTCTGTCTTTTCGAAAGCATATGCGTATTAAAATTAATTATCACTTGCTTTAACGGTGAAGGAAATCATCGTGAGGAAACCTGTTTGCCTGAGTTTCTCGAAGGTGTGTCAATATCGCCAACCCGCACTGGGCCAGCGTGGTGGACTACGGCCTAAACCCTCTCAGTTTAAGAGGAGGCCCGTGCCCAACGGCGGGACAGATTTTTAACAGGGCTAATAATATAATATAGTAATACTAAATCATTAATACACCATCACGCCTATTTTTCCTAAGAGGGGTGGTTAATCATTAATCTGATTACATTTTGCCCATCTCCTGTATCTGCTACCTGTTGGAACTGGAGTTCCAACAGGTAGCAGAGACCATGTTATAAAATCCAGAGAGAGTAGATAGAGATAGGGTAGAGGGACATCTAGAGCGAGCGAGTATCTACTCTCTACCTACCCCACAAGGTATGTCGCGTGATGATTAGAGACTGGAGTATATGCAACTTTAGGTGAACGATAACGAATAACAGGTGAAAAAGGACTAAATATGCAAAAGCACGCAACATGCATATCGCATCTTCAGAACAGTAGTGAGTTATCTCAAAAATCAAGTTTTTGGGAAACTAAACGCATCCCTTCAGAACCGAGCGGCACTGGTAGAGGGAGAGAAAGTGAAAGAGACCGAAGTATCGTATTTCTTAATTCTACTATATATTCTACTAATATTCACCAGATATATATTAGATATAAAAATCCGTTGTTTTCATATTCACCAGATAGGGCTTACCTTTTAATGGCCCTCTAAGAACGTAGCTCGATTTTTTTGATTTTTGAGTTAAGTCCTACTATAAACCGTTCTGAAAGTGCGATATAATCTGGTCTCTAGTGATGATAAAGAACTAATCAATATTAAAAAAAAACTATGCCACGTTGGTCGGACACATGTAGTTTTTCTAAGGAAAAGTGGGTGTACTCAGTACACCTCTGTCACCCTCCCTTGGGAAATATGGGCGGGACAGTGTAGGTAAAAAAAGCATAAGAAACATGCAAATCCATATAATCCGGTCTCTAGGGATGATAAAGACAAGAGACAAGAGGGCGAGCGTGCAACCACTACGCTTCAGCCAGAAGGGCAAAGGGGCAACTAGGTCATGGGCGGCTCAAGGAGGAACAGCCTCGGCTTGGGCAGTCGCTATGGGGGAGGGATCAGATTCTTCGCGGGCGAGAACCACCCAAGACCTCTGACTTTGCAGTCCAACGGTCTAACCACTAGGCTGTCACTGCTATACTATATACTGATCTGTATACAAATAGACCGAGTCTTAACTGAAGGGCAAGTCAAGTCTCCGTAACCGGCGAGCGTGTGTGAGACGAACTCTACGATGAACGACGGACAATTATACGCGGGTTCGATTCCCGCACGGGACAAATCTTTGTGACCTACAATTATTTATTCCGGTCTGGGTATTCGTGTATATGAACTTTCATGTTTCTAAACGCACCCACGACACAGATATAAATCATAGTGCGGGGCTACATTTTTTTTATAAAAAATACTATGAGAGTGGAGGCGAGAGAGGTCTAGGTACGGAAAGAACCTGTTGGAACTCTGTTATATATAATCTGTAATCTAGTACAAATAATATATCGATAGTATACACAGGACCTGGTACAGGTCACGGTTAAAAGCTGTCTGAGTATAGCACAGCCGGTCGTCGGGGAGAGCTTCGGAGAAGGCCTTTGACCTGCTGTGGACGGCTTTTGAAGATGATGACACGCAGAAGACCTCTTCTACACGCCTTTCTTATAGGCAGGTCTATTTAAAATCCTAAAATCGATTTTTTCAAGCCAAATAATCGACTTTTAAATCGATCTGAACCACTGAAACGATTCAGTTTATCGATTCCGAAAGCCGTCGGATATAATCGGCTCGATTCTCGTCTCAATCATTAAAAAATTTGTGCGTCTCGGGACGCCCGACAGAAGTGATAACTTAAATTAGCGCTGAGGGTTCGAGCGAGAGAGGAAGAGCATGCCTACCGCTGCCGTATGCGTGAGAGAAAGGGAAGAGCGCTGTGGGTTAGAGTGAGAGAGGAAGAGCAT
Organism: Phalera bucephala; assembly: GCA_905147815.2. NCBI lineage: Eukaryota > Metazoa > Arthropoda > Insecta > Lepidoptera > Notodontidae > Phalera > Phalera bucephala. The sequence goes on along the minus strand of LR990637.1, from coordinate 11,562,657 downwards.
GCCTACCGCTGCCGTATGCGTGAGAGAAAGGGAAGAGCGCTGTGGGTTAGAGTGAGAGAGGAAGAGCAAGCCTACCGCTGCCGTATGCGTGAGAGAAAGGGAAGCCAGACAGACTGGCGCCGTTACGTTACGAAGCGGTTTACCCTCCCATAAGAAGTAATCACTTCAAAAAGTAATATTCGAAAATATTATCAAGTGGTTTGTGTAAATCAGGGATATAAAACAAAACACGTTTATTGATAAAAATACTACGTTGCAAACATGAGTTTATTTTAAGTCGGTTGTCTTTTAATAACCTATAAATTGAATGTATCATTAGAAATAAAAAATATTAATATTAGTAGAAATTATACGAAGTAAGGAATCCAAAATAAAATCATTCAATCGACAAATTAATAAGAATCGACTTCGAATCGATTATTCGAGAATCGATTCTTACGCGTTTTATTTGAATAGATCCAAAGATTTTTTTTTTTAAATGAATAGTTCTGATAGTATTAGTAACCGTCACATCTACATTCCCCAAGCGGGGGTGGAGAGGTGTCCCGAATACACCCACTTTTCGCAGACGATGTTAGGTCCCATGTAATAATAATATTGCCATATACTGGGCACAATTTCAGACTCCGGGCTCATACTAGGAATTTTTGGTTAGAAAAACTACATTTGTCCGACCTAGGATTTGAACCCAGGACCTCGTGAACACTAAGCGATGTGCTTTGCCACCAGACCAACGAGGCAGTCAGTAATCATTTTAAATAGTTTTCTTAATATTAACTAAAATTTAAACTTGCATTGTTTGATGCGATAATTTTTTTCTGACTGCCTCGTTGGTCTATTGGCAAAGTGCATCGCTATGTGATCAATGTGTGAACTCAAGGAACTCGTGGGATAGTATTAGTATTAATAACCTGGAATTTCCTCTCAGCATCTTCAGCTAGTGGTCTTTTAGCTTCCGTCACCTGTACTGCTCTGTAGCCTTCGGGGAAGCTCATCTTTGTACCGTCTAGAGGGTGTCCCCTAAACGCAGCAGTTAACTCTGATAATGATAAATATATAATAATATTAGCCCTGTTAAGAAACTGTCCCACCGTTGGGCACGGGCCTCCTCTCAAACTGAGAGGGTTTAGGCCATTGTCCACCACGCTGGCCCAGTGCGGGTTGGCGAACTTCACACACCTTCGAGAAACTCTCAGGCATGCAGGTTTCCACACGATGTTATCCTTCACCGTTAAAGCAAGTTATAGTTAACTTTAATCTATCTATCTATCTATAACCTCACGCCAGATCCCTTGCGGGTAGGCAGAGAGTACAGAGTTCCAACAGGTTCTTTCCTTACATACCTCTCTGGCTTCCTCCACTCTCAGTTCGTCTCATACACGCTCGCCGGTTACGGAGACTCTTGACTATTCCATCAGATAAGACTCGGTTTTTTTTAATATTAAATAATTATTCTTTATTGAACCAACTGGCATCGAGTCGTACAAATTGTAATAAAAAACATTAATAATAATCACACCAAAACCATTCCTGCGCTTAATTTAAAGTAGGATAAAAAAAAGAAAAGATTTATTGACGGATAATTTAGCGCAGTAGTTAAGAGCTTAAGCCGCTCCGCCCACTGGGTCGAATAGTCGCGGGTTCGATTCCCGCACGGGACATATCTTTGTGTGATGCACAATTATTTGTTTCGGTCTGGGTATTTGTGTATGTGAATTTTCATGTCACAAGAATAAATCCTAGTGTGGGGCTACGTTTTTTTTTTAAATATATTAAGTTAAGAATTATATTTACTTAATAGATTATTAATTTCTTGATGTGCCCTAATAATAATAAACTTCTCGCAAAGAGCCTCAATGTGTCAGACCCATGTCCCCATGCCAGCTTTTTAAAGGTCCAGATAAAACTGTGAATTTCAGCAAGATAGTCAAATAAATGCGTCGGCGCAGCTTTATATAAATATATTTTGTTTTACAAATATACAGTACATACATACGTATACAGTCGTTTAAATATTACTTAAGGTTCGTGCAGACGGTAAGAGAGCTTAAAAGATATTGAAGGTACTTTATTTGGTGATGGCTTTTTATAGGCATCGCCAAACAAACATGTTTACGTCGGCGTCGCCTACGCAGAGTGCGCCGTTATAATTCATATTTGCTTATTAACCAAAACAGTTAGTGGAACTGAACGGAGATTAAACATGTAATTTGATATTTGTTTACAATGACTTGCCAATCACGTACGCAGTTAAGGCAAGTTATGCTGAACAATCACAATATTTCTTGGAATAGATTTGTTTGTGCAATACTTTGTATTTATTGCATCATCTTTTAATGTACTTGCACTGAACTAGGTATTGGTTGGGAATATATAACTAGATACATTTATAATAATAAAAACATAGAACTGACACGTGTGTGTGTGTGTGTGGCCTTTACAGCTTCACTACGCTCGAGCCAGAAGGGCAAGGGGGCAACTAGTTCAAGGGTGCCACAAGGGGGAACGGCCTCGTCTTGGGCAGTCGCTATGGGGGAGGGCGTATACTAGGTGTCTCGCCGTGGTGCTCTGCACCGGCCGGCTGGCAAGGGATTCTTCGACCTCGCCGGCGAGATCGGTGTCTAATCCTGTGTGCGGTATCTGTATCCGAAAGAAGGGATGTAAGGGCACCGAGAGGGTCGGTGAGAACATGCCGCGGACGGCGGTAGCGGCTGATAGGAGGGGATTTGGGTTCGTAGTCGGCGGCGGCTACGATTAGCGGATTACTATGATTGGACGCGTTCGCGAAATATCGGGTTGTTGCCTTTTTAATAAAGGCGCGAATAGGCTCGAGATTGAGATCGGAATGGAGGTCGACATTCCGTATGAACCACGGGGCTTTTGCAGCTTTCCGGAGGAAACGGGATTGAACCGTTAGGAGTCTATCGATGTGAGAGCGGGCGGCGTGCCCGAACACCTCACACGCGTACATCATGATGGGCCATGCCATGCTGTAAGCCATGATGTAAAATGTCACCTTATTCCTAAGGCAAATTTTACTCCGCTTGCAGATCATCGCGTACAGACGACCGAGCACAAATACTGCTCGGTTACGGGAGTCCGTGTCAAGCGAGTGCTTGATGTGCGGTCCGAAGGTCATGGTATTGTTTAGGGTGACCCCTAGATATTTGACCTGTTTGACCCAGGTATTAGGTGTCGTATTCCGAAGATTTCGGGAAGACTGAAAAGTGCCCCTGCACAGCGCAACATGTCGCCGTCAACACATGTATCTTAGTTTATAAGTTTTTATATTTTATGTGTATGTTAGTCTGTATATACCTATATATTCTTTATTCCTTTGCGAGACATAGCGAGCGGTATCATCCGCGAATAGGGCTAGATGCACCTTACTCGAACGAGGAATATCGTTTGTTTAAATAGGAGGGGGAGAGAGCTGAGCCTTGTGGGACACCAGCTTCTATAGAGTGGCGGGTACAGCGCGTCATTTCAACGCGATACCGAAAGGCGCGATTTGACAGGAAGTCTCGTAAGATGGCACGAGTCTGTCCGGCACACCCATTTGGTAAAGCTTGTAGATCAAGCCGTTGTGCCAGACTTTGTCGAACGCCTTTGCGACATCGAAGAAAAGGGCACCTGTGGAGACGGGTTTGAGTTTGTTGAGGCCAGTGGGGATGTGCTCCGTGATGCGGTGCACTTGATGGACGCAAGAGTGTTTGGCTCAAAACCAAACTGCTCATTGATGAGAATACCCTTGGACGATACAAAGTCTTTGAGCCGTGCCAGGAGCAGGCGCTTGTAGATCTTTGCCAGGGAGTTGAGGAGACTGATGGGGAGGTAACTCGTGGGACGGTCACGAGGTTCACCGGGCTTAGGGATGTCTATTACGTCGGCTTCCTTCCACTGAGTGGGGAAGGTCATGGCGGCATTAAGGATGGCCACTAAGAGGCAGATGAGTTGGGCGGGTAAGCATTTGAGTACGCGATTGGAAATGGCGACAGAGCCGGGGCCTTTTTCGGTTTAAGACCTTTAATCAGGTCCTCGACCTCGGTCTGGGTAATAGGGGGTAAGGAATCGGTTGGGGGGAGGGACGCCCTGCGCTCGACTTCCCTGTCGATCGAATCGACATGAGGCGAGTCAACGGGAAGAGAGCTGGGAGTGCACTGGCTCTCGAGGGTCTCGGCGTGAAGGTCGGCCTTTTCGTCGTCATCGAAGGCTGGTGTTGCGCCTGAAGGGCGGGTCAGCGGGGGCATGTCAGACATGGAATCGGATTTAAGGGTACGCGCTAGCTTCCAGTAAGCCGGATGCGATAGCGTGAGGCTCTCTAAGAAGTCACACCAGCGATCATCCCGGACCTTTGCTTTACATCACTTGGCTTCGGTGGGGTAGGAGTCTTGCCAGACTGCCGTCTAAAGCGGTTGAAATCCTCCGCCTCGAATTGCTTTGACGACCGACTGACAGCTGATTGGATATGAGCGGTGAAGGCATTTACAGCCTGATCGGTGTCCTGAGGGGACGGAGTGGAGTCTGAGCTGAAAGGAAAGGGGGGTGGGTCGGCATCCGCTAAGGCTGTACTCAGCGCATGCCAATCCACCACCGTCGTCTTGAACGGCTGAGGGGTAGACGGAGGATCGAGTCTCATGACTACAGGTCTGTGGTCAGAGTCCATGGACAGCTCATGGACTATTTCCAAGGAGCGCAACTGTAAGGTTACAACCTTCAGAAGCGCCATTTCCAGGACATCAGGACTGTGGTCGATGTTGTCCGGATAGTGAGTGGGGTGCATAGGCGCGATGACGTCAAGGCTCCTATCGTTAGGGGGAAGTGGTGAGGAAAATCCAAGCCACGTGCTTGCAATTGAAGTCGCCTGCCAAAATGACGACGCTTCCCAGATTAAAGAGTGCTTCGAAATTACTCCTGAGGACAAGTTTAGTGGGAGAAAGATAGACGGAGGCGATCACAATGGGTTGATGCCCAGTGAGGGAAATACGACAGACCGAGGCTTCGATATTAATGAACGCAGGGTCGAGAGGAATACAGTGCAGGGACCTCCTGTAGTAAATGAGAGTACCGCCTCCACGTGAGCCGATTCTGTCATTACGCACGCGGTTGTAGTTTGCGATCCTAGGATCGCGATGGGCGGGCTTGAGGAAGGTTTGCTGCACCAGATGGATGTCCAGTTCATGATCCCGGAGGAAATCACCAACCTGGTCACGTTGGGAGCGGAGGCCGTCGGCATTAAAGTACGCCAGGGATAGGCTATGGGGAAGGTCTTAAATCCATTATAGATTGTAGGGACGATGGGTTTTAAGGGAGGCCATGGAGTCATAACGACAGGTCGATGCCATGCACGGCGGGCCGATGCCAGCTCGACCTCCATATTGGAGCCCAAGTGAGGCCCGGACCCGCACGCAGAGACAGGGCGGTTAACTGGGGGTCGGGGGGCGCGCGAAGGACGCGGTAACAAGAGTTATCGGCGCGGCGAAGGCGGTCGCGGGACGCGCGGCGTCGCACATACCTCGCCGCTTGCAAGGTACGCGGAGGGAGAGGGGGCCGCGTAGTAGTCGGATGTTTCGGGACACCCGACCGGCGACGCGTCCGGTGGAGCGGGGGAATACACCTCGAATAGCCGGATGAGCTCCAGGGACTTAGAGGCGATGAACTCGATCAGGTTCCGAAGGAACTCTGGTGAGTAGTTAACTGCCATATTCAGACTATGATGGGCCATGGGATCCAGGGATATGGCAGGGCGGGTGAAGGGAGTGGAAGCCCTAAGTCCCGGGGGCTGGACCTTGAGTAATGCCCTGGGGGTTTGTGTGCAGGATTACACAGGTGTGTAGGATTTCGGGAAGGGAAAAGGTAGGTCCTGGTGTAAGGATGAGCTCTGACTAGGGTAGTGCCCAAGGCCAGAACTCAAACCCTTCCGAGTTAGACGCCTTCTGAAGGAGGGAGGCGAACGTACGTAAATACGTACGCGCAATCGGGAGGGCGGTCTGCGTCGCAGGGAGAGTGGTGCGGTAAGCGGTGACGCGACCAAACGCGGCGAGCGACACAGTCGGAGTGAGGAACTAGTGGTGGGCGATTATGAGATATACTAATTGAATCATTCGATTATGAAAATGTCTCGAGATATCTCGATTATAACCATTAGTAATGAATTAGTAGTCAATAGCTAAGTTCGATAACGCGCCACGCGCGGCAGCATGGCCGATGTGAATAATGCGATGGTACTTGGGCTCACTGTATGTACCTGCTGTGCCAGCAGCGTACGCTCCTGAGTAATAGAGTTGTAAAAGGATTTTTACGTGTTTAATTAGACATTTAAAAAAATATTACTATTCATGAACTTGCGCTAAAAATGTATCCTATAAGATATTTAATCATAGTTATGTATAATCTAAATAAAATAAAAAGTAATAAGTATTATAGTAGTATTAGTAATTAGTATTCAATCTTTAATTAATATATTTTTGTTTTCCTTTAACTATTGTGTAGTAAAAACTTAAAAAAAAAAGTATTAATTGAATACTAATCAATGTTTAATTAATTATTTTTATGTTATTTAGGAACAAAGATAAAATTAACAAAAAGTATTGAAACAAAGTTTTTATCAAACAAAATAATTATATAACTTTTGTATGTGAGTACTTACTATGATATATTTTTATAATCACAAATTGTGATTCACGATGGCATAGTTTTATTTCGTGGTCTACTGATACTTAACCTTAATAAACCCTTTAATAAATCACAGCTATCGACAAATCAGTCAGTTATCAATGTTATTAATCGTCTAAAATCATATTAGCATTCGGGAATACGATTTCTTTGTTTTTTTGCCTTTAACATAGTGCGTCTTAGTTAGAAACAAACATAAAATTAACAAAAAAAAATAGAAACCTAAATATTTATTGAACAAAATAAATATTAAACTTTTATACAAATGTACCAGTACTTAGTACATTTTTATAATCACAAATTGTGATTCATATTGGCACAGTTTCACTCAATCTTCTACGAATACTTAATTTAAATAAAATCTTTAATAAATCACAATACAATAAATATAGTAACACTGATTAGCAACGTCATTCGATTATGAATATTATTAAGTTACTAATTTCATGATCGATTATCAATATTAGTAATTAGAAACGTCTCGATTATGTAAAGCATTCATAATCGCCCACCTCTATGAGGAACTGTCACGCTTATATTCCCCAAGCAGGGGTAGCAGAAGCGTATTGTGTATGCCTACTTTTCATTGACGATGTTAGGTCGCATTAGAAGAAACTATTGCTATTATACAGGGCACAATTCCAGACTCTTGACTGATACTGGAAATATTTCTAATGAAAAATTATATTTTGTCCAATCCAAGATTCACATCCAGGACCTTGTGATAACGACCAAATTCGCTACTAAACCATGCAGCTAATGATAATAAACCGGCCTCTACTGTTCTACCTCTCTATCTATCTATGTTGACGGACAATTTAGCGCAGTGGTTAAGAGCTTAAGACGCTCCGCCCACTGTGTCTGTCATCATCGTGTTTCTTCGTCATCTTTGTGTGATCCACAATTATTTGTTACGGTCTGGGTAATTGTGTGTGTGTACTTTCATGATTGTAAACGCACCCAAGACACAGAAATAAATACGAGTGTGGGGCTACGTTTAAAAAAATATATCATCATGCCAGGTCCCTTGCGGGGTAGGCAGAGAGTACAGAGTTCCAACAGGTTCTTTCCTTACAGACATCTCTGGCTTCCTCCACTCTCATAGTTCATCTTCTTGACTTGCTCTTCAGATCAGACACTGTCTATGTGGTAAGACCCCAAAAACGTGGAGGTGTTTGCGTGTTGGTAAAAAATGAATTGTCAGCTAGAGAAATACCCATTTTTAAAGAACATTCCAAAGACAAGGACTTTGAGTGTTGCGGAATCGAAATTTTGAAACATAACTTATTTATTATAACTTTATATAGAACGCCCAGCTCTGATTTTAATATTTTTACCATACAATTAAATAAGATTTTACATCATAGCTGCATGAAATATAAAAATAAAAAAATTGTCTTAGCGGGTGATCTCAATGTTAACACTATGCAAATTCATAGAAACTCCGTAGAACTAACGAATGTTATAAATAACTTTAACTTAATTTTTCACATTAAAGAAGCAACTCGTCAGAACACGTGTATAGATCACTTAATTAGTAATATTCGTTCAGCCAAGAGTAAACTTTTACATTTAGACCTATCAGACCATAATACAGCCCAGCTATTATACATTCCCGTGAAAAATAAAGAAATGCCTTTAGAGTATTACATCTACAGAAGAGATTACTGCGTTCAGAATATAAAAAAATTCAAACAATGTCTTACAGATCTTTCGTTCTCGGAAGTTTACTGTAATGCGAATATTAATACAGCATATAAAACATTTCATGATCTGGTTTTGATGTTATATGGTTTGTGTTTTCCAATTATCAAAACGAAAATTACAACAAGAACTAAAAGACTCAAATGGATAAGTAAAGGTTCACGTATAAGCTGTAAAACAAAAAGAATACTACGATACAAATACTATAAAGAAAAATGTAGTACCAATAAACATAAATATAAAACATATTGTAAAATTCTGAAACGATGTATCAATCAGGCTATTAAAAATAATACAAACACCATAATGAAAAAAGCAAAATACATAGGTAAAACATCATGGCAATTAATTAAACAAGAATCCGTACCCCTGAAACCTATGAATCTTATTACTAAAATTAATGATGGGAAGGTTGAAACCAGTGATCCTAAGCAGATTGCAGAATTGTTTAGTGACTACTGGACAAATTCTACAAACACGCAAAATTGCAACGTACGCAATACGCTTGATTCAAATCTATGCAATACTATTTTCTTAAAACCGTATAATTATAACGAAGTAAAAACAATTATCAAATCCCTTAAAAATACAAAAGCCGTTGGTTACGATGACATTGCGACCAATATTCTCAAAGCAACTTCAAATGAACTGACCCCTATATTGACATATTTAATAAACTTATCCCTTGAAAGTGGGTGTTTTCCTGATGGCCTTAAAAAATCCCTAGTAAAACCGCTATACAAAAAAGATGATCATACTAAGATGCAAAACTACCGACCCATTACCCTTGTACCAATAATCTCAAAGATTTTTGAAATTGCCATGTATAAACGTTTAAGGGATTTTATTGAAAAACACAACATTATAAGAAATGAGCAATTCGGATTTCAAAAAAAGAAATCTACCACACTAGCCTGCTTTCACTTAATGAATAAAGTAATTGACAATCTAGACGATGGTAAATCAGTTACTGCAATATTCTTTGATATGTCAAGGGCGTTTGATTTTGTCTCGCACAAAATATTGTAGGACAAAATTGAAAAATATGGAATCAGAGGACCTGCTCTAAAATGGCTAGAATCCTACTTAAGTGAAAGAATGCAAACCGTTGAAATAATGAGTATAAACAAAAAGAATGAACAAGTCAACCTACAAATCCAACTCTTGGGGTGTGCCACAGGGCAGTGTTCTTGAGCCATTGTTATTTTTATTGTACATTAATGATCTACCCAAAGTTACTCCATATCCATGCATTTTGTTTGCAGATGACATATCTATAATAATTCCCTTAAATAATGACATTATAAATTCTTCCAGGGACATTAACGCTACAATTAAATGCATAATCTCATGGCTTGACATAAATAACTTAAAGGTCAATGTGACAAAAACAAAAATGATACAATTTAGCACATATGGTAAAAAAAGCAAAATATGAATATAAATTATGAGGGACAAAAACTAATAGAAGTAGATGAAACCAAATTTTTGGGCATTATAATTGATAAACACTGTAACTGGAAATCCCATGTTAACCTGGTATGCACTCAATTAAATAAGTTTGTATATGTTCTATATCGCCTCAGTAAAACAGCGAATCAACACACTGTCCTAACCGCATACCATGGCTATGTAGGTGCAATATTAAGTTACGGTCTAATACTATGGGGCAACTCTACTGAAGTACAAAGTGCGTTTCTTGCACAGAAGAAATGTGTTAGAGCGATAGCCGGTATAAGGCCCTGGGAGTCATGTAAGCCCTATTTCTAAAACTAAAAATTTTAACACTGCCCAGCATGTATATATTTGAAGCAGCAAAGTTTGTTAAAGAACATAAACACCTGTTTACTCAAACACATCATAGGTTTCCTAGAAGCACAAGGAATCGTGAAAATATTGTTTTGCCTAAAATACCTAGAATTACTTTGTATCAGAAAAATTGTTATGCAATGTGCGGTCGCATTTACAATAAAATTCCTGGTGATTTTAAAAACCTTCCGACTTCAATGTTTACCAAAAAACTTAAATTGTGGTTATTAGACAAATGCTTCTACTCTGTATCTGACATCCTAACATAATTATTTTTATTTTTTTACATGGTCTTAAACTTTGCCTTTGACACTTATTTTATTACTTGACATTAATATCCTTGGATTATTTTATTAATGAATTGACAATTTTAATTAGACTAACCGAATTGAATTTCTACTTTTATTTTAGCCATATCTTAGCAAGTAAGACGAATTTTTTGCATGTCAACATGTTGTGACTAAAGTTGTATGAACCTTTTTATACTAAAATAAGACTGCAAATGTACCTACCAACTTTTATGCAAATAAATAAATAAATAAGATAGTGTAGATCTTCCTCAGTACCTACTTCCTTCCACTTTCACTTTGTATATCTGTTTTGTCATTCTTTCATCTGAGATTCTTCCTATATGCCTGAACCAAGGGAGCATACTCTTTCTCATCTTTACACTGATACTATCTTTCATACCTACTCGCTTTCTTACTATGCTGTTGCAAATATGGTCGGTCAGCGTGACTCCGCACATCTTCCACAGAGATCGCATTTCCACCGCATTTATCCTGCTTTCGCTCTCCTTCTTACATACCCAACTCTCACTGCCATATAACAGCGTTTTGTCAAGCACTTCATTGTGGATGGCCAGCTGCGCCTTTTGGCTTAATTGCCAGCTCCCAAGTAGCTTTCCCATCACACCATTCACTCTATTCTCTGCATTCACTCTTCTCTCTATATCAGTGGTGTATTTCCCATCATTACTTAAGGCGCATCCAAGATATACAAACTCATTCACTTGCTCCAGCACATCGTTACCAACCACAATCCTTGCATTCGTTCTGGTTTCTTCCCGTTCAAAAACCATAATTTGATTTTCTTCACATTCAAATGTAAGCCATTGTTCATGCAGTCGTCTTTTATAACTGTGATTAGTGTTTGCAGAGAGAACAGGGACATGATTTATAATTTATTTTATTCGACTGACCTCCATTCTTTTCCGTAATGTAAGGTTCAAAATATTTGTTAACATTCGCCGGACCGTCTTCCTCGATGTTACACGGCACGTAGTGCGCTCGCTGCTCAAATATCTCTTTGTTTTCAGTATTTTTTAGGTTGTTTTCAATTTGTATCGACATTTTACACTCAATAGTATATTCTAAGCTTTTATTTATTTTATATCACAACAAAATGAACTTGAGGTCTTATTCTTTCTTTATTTGCGTAAAAACACAATTTCATAACATTACGTGAATATAAATTAATAATAAATATTACAATATAATGGCTAATTATTAACTTATTATTAAAAAAATAGGCAAAACGAAAACACTATTTCTCAATACGAGATTCCCAAGATTTCCCGCCAAATTTAATTTCAAAGTTGACACATGACAGACCATATACATTTATTAGTAATCTGTGGTTGAGCAACTTTTGCATTTTGGAAAACTCGTTAGTGATTACCTACCCAAAAAAAGGTATCACTTATTTACGCTCATCATAACAATAGATTCTCATGTATTTTTAAAACTGTATGTTAAGTTTCTACTTATTAATTACGTTTCTAATCACAACTAATTACGAAAACTTCATCAAAATGTTAATTTGATATTATAATTATCCTACCTGTTGGAACTCTGTACTCTCTGCCTACCCCGCAAGGGATCTGACGTGAGGTTATAGATAGATAGATAATAATAATATAGGCCGCGATATTAAGTAAAAAAAATGGCGTTAGTTTTAAAAAGTATAGAGTTCTTTTTTTCTATGACGAGGTCCATCGTTCTGAAACCCAAAACTACAAATATTTGAGTATGTTTTTAATGTTTTGCCGACAAAGTGCTAAAAATGTGTATTCTTTCTTTACTCACAGTTTTGGCTTTTTTAAAACTGTTTTCACACAATTCTATCCTTTTTGACTATTTTAACAATTTCATTATAGTTTTCGAACGACTTCCTATCAACTTGCCATATTGAAAAAAAAATCCTAATTCCAGAATCCCCAGCAAATTGTCAAAACTGTCAAAATATTTTGTGAAATTCACTATCATCATGACGAAATATTAGCAACAGTTACGATTGTTACGAAATTATCTTATCGGAACTATGCTAAACTAATTTAATTCCCATTTACCAATATTAAATTTTATTGTTCCGTGACAGAATACAAGTATTTTGTATGAATAGTGACGATAATACTACTTTATTTGTGCAGTTGTTACATTATATTTACGTCATAATATGTAAATAATTTGGCGGTGTTCCTATGTTTGTGTTGTTTGTTGACTCACAATAGTTTCAGAAGCCGTGTTGGCAACAACTCTTTCATGTGACCTTGTGATCGAAACAGCTGTTGTACTGTAAGTACCTTTACTCTATTTATAGATAGAAAAAAAATTATAGCTTTTTTAAATTACTTTTTGTATGGCATTGATAACATTTATTTATTACAATGCCGACAAGGTCACCTTCTCTTACTTTGGACTTGGTGTTCTTTACACACTAAAGCCTGTTTTAGGTATAATTAATATCAGGTAAATATAATAGGCAAGGAAAGTGTTTTTTTTTGTAAATTAAAATAAAATTATCTCTTTTCCCGCCATTCTTTAATGGCTTGTCAAAGTCCTTGAGATCTTTACTTTTACCAATACTTACAAACAATGGATGTCTGTATTGCATAAATAAAACAGTCATTGCTCTATATTTCATAAAAGTGTGCTCTGTGCTTTATCAGTTACTTTTGAAACAATGGGTGATTATTTGTTTCTTGTAACAAAATTATTGTGTAAAGATACTGATGTTATATAGAGAAATGATGAAAATAATCTGGATGTGAAATAAATGAAGCTTTTATCCTTATTATGTAGGTTGCTATGCTACTAGGCTGGTCAACTCTGATATTGAATTTTTTTGGGCTTCATGAATAGGAAATTGGGACAGAAATTAGCAGTATTATGGACAGGCGAAGAGGGACAGAAAAGATAACTGGGTAATTTTTTTTTGACATTGGAAATAATTTGAATATGATAAAATCATGATTAAATATTAATTTGGAATCAGATTACAAAAGATTTTTACCTCTTTATTGCATAATCAAAAAGCTGGCCACCCTAGTTGATGTCCAAAATTTTGCAAATTGTGTCTTAAATTGTAAAATATCCATGTTTTACTTATAGTTTTATTCATAATGTAAGTAAACCTAGTAGTTGAATTAATTAATAATAATAATATTAGCCCTTTTAAGAAACTGTCCCACTGTTGGGCATGGGCCTCCTCTCTAACTGAGAGGGCTTAGGCCATGGTCCACCATGCTGGCCCAGTGGGGTTGGCGAACTTCACATACCTTCAATAAAGTCTTAGACATGCAGGTTTCCTCACGATGTTTTCCTTCACCGTTAAAGCAAGTGATAATTAAATTTTAATACACACATGCTTTCAAAAAGACAGAGGTGTGTGGGTTTGAACCAGAGCCCTATGACTTTGCCGTCTAACAGTCTAACCACTAGTTTATTACACAGGTGAATTAATTAAATAATTAAAATATAACTACTAATTAATTTTTATTATATATTTGCTAGGTACCCCCTATTTATATATATTTACTAGCGGTTTCCTGCGGCTTTGCACACATTTTTTTATACTTACAATAGTGACCCGGCCCAGTGTCGCACGGGTGTATTCTATACATAAACCTTCCTCTTGAATCACTCCGTCCATTTGTAAAATCCCTTTGGTTGTTTGTCATGTTCAGATAGACAGACAGAAGCCGCAAACTTGGTCCCCAAGTTAACAACGGCACCATCTACTGAGTTCAACTACAGCTAAGAACCATCTAGGTGACTCCATAAGTACAAAAAAATGGCATAGTTATGGATTCACTCGCAAGAATCGTGCGAATCGCCACATTTAATAATTAATATTTTTTAGTAGGCGATTTGCACGAGGACATTTATTTTCGTGCAAATAGCCTACCTTGAAGGTGGTGATTCGCACGAGAAATATTCTATTATCCCCAAAAAAGTTATCAAAATAGGTGAAGTTATTTAGGAGGAGAAGAATGGCAGATAGTTTGGTGCAGTGGTTAAGAGCTTTAGCCACTCTGCCCACTGGATCTAATAATCAAGGGTTTGGTCCCCGCACAAGGCAAATCTTTTTGTGGCTCTCAAATATTTGTTTCAGTCTGGGTGTTTGTGTACATAGATTTGTGAATCCTAGTGGGTGGGTTACGTTTTTTAAAGAAAAAGTAGATTTACACAAGAATTTTGGATAGAAAGATTTTGAATTTACTAGCTGAATATAATAATATCAACCTATACTGTCAAAGGCTTCTTTCACAAATCTAGGTGAGAGAGATTAGGCAATATGCGACCATTACCACCACACAAACCCAGTGCAGATTGGTGGAGGCAGGTTAGTGGCCACCTGCAGTTGGAACTTGGCTTAACAACTACTATATTACGTAGTAGCCGAGTCCAACAGCTCAACGTGTCTTCCGAAGCTTGGAGACGCTGGAATCTGAAAATGCCACAAACGGTCACCCATCTCAGGCCGACTGACCCGAGTGGTGCTTTCCCTTAGTGGTCGCTAAGAACACAGCCGTCGCACAGCGCTGCGAGCGCTTCGACTTCCATAATTCCGCGTTCGCACGGACGCTTTTTCAACGCGCTTAGCTGAACATTGCGCCACCGGAGCTCAGGAGGGAACAAGCAGCAGCCAGTGAGTGGCGGTAGTCCTTTCGGACAGACCTCCATGAGATGCCAATCCAAAAGACCCTCAAAACATTCCCGCTCATAGACTACCTTCCCAGATACAAAAACAAATCACGTGTATTTTTTGGGATCAAAGTATCTAAAAATGTTCAAGGCAAGTCCAGGTCACGCGCCGCTTTTAGGTTTAGAAATTGCGCATTCAACAGAAAAATAAATATAGGAGATATCTCGCTTTACCCCCTTCCCCCCTTTCGACCCTCACGTGATTAATGGACGAACTCATGGATATATTACAATGGATTGAGTACTGCCAAATATTGTTAAAGAAAATTAAACTCTTACTCACAGGCTCACATCATTGAATTTTCTATGATTTAAACAACTCGAGAAACCATGATGAGTGAGTGAAATAACCTGGAGCCCGGTGTCACGCTCGCACCCATTACGATGGAGTACGGTGACCATAAGGTAGAACTAATACGGTGTTACGACCGCCTGACGGCGGGTACAAATAAAAACACAACGATACGATTTATTATTAAGGTTTATTAAAAAAAGAATATTTAAATAAATAAAAAAAAAATCTCAAAAAAAAGAATTAAATTAAAATTAATGATTTTACTACACCCGAGGTGTGGATTCGCGGTACAGGAAAGCCTTCTGGTCAAAAAAAAAACTATGTGCGCTGCGGCTGTTCGATCCCGTAACGCGTGGGGGTCTTCGGTGAGAAGCTTCCACCAACTTAGTGGGGAACTCAGAGGTGCCCTAGGGAAGGCCCTCAGCCGCAGAGGTCAGCTGGAGTCGACGGGCAGAAGTGTGGCCTGTTGTCTCCCAAACCGTACTTTGCAATCCGTACAGTGGCCCCCAGTTTCCAAGGGGGTTGAAAAATGATTTATTATTTTAGTATAGCACTGGTACTATCACTTTTTAAAATAGAACATAATTGTTCTATTTTCACGAGTAGTTGTCGTGCGAACTTTGGCGTCGAAAATTCCTTGTTCCTGCGCGTATTCGTTTTTATGTACTATGTCGGAACTACCTACTTCCTGTCTGAGGCAATAGTGCGCACTCTCCAGATTTCTACATCCTTCATATGAGACGAGGACAGAGATATCGAAAGAACGGCTCAACCGAAGCGAGTCACGCCCTAAACTATTGTCTATATTTTATAAAATTCTTTTGGGACTAAGATAGCTATAATCGAACCGAGCGAGATGGGATCATTGTCCCGTTGTTCGCTATTGTATTCTTTTTAATATTTCTAGATATTTCTATGTTGTGGCCGTTTCTTATCAAATGTTTTAGAAAGAATTTGATTTCCGGTACCAACGAATACCTTATATGGTCATTATGATGCTATCACTAGTTAAAGCGCGCGGTTTCAATTCGATTGTAACAACTAGTTATTTTGTTTGTTTGTGTGTGATGACTTTTTGTATTTATTTTATATTTTTAAAACTTTGTTACGGCGTAACAACGGACTACGGCGTAAATTATGAATATAAATTTAAATCCGTATATAGAAGATATAAAGCGCATTGGAAAACATGGAAACAGAAGACCAATAACAATTGAATTAACAAGCAAAAGATTGACAAAATATATTTTAACCAACGGAAGACAGTTTAAAGACACAGGATTGGCAATTGGTACATTTATGGATAAAAAAACACTACAAGAACGGAACGAGTTAAAAAAACGCCTCCTATTAGCTAGAAAAAACGGCAATCATGCTGTTATAAAAAATAATAAACTGCTAATTTATGGAAAAGAACATGACATTTCTACCGATTTCACTCAAGCAGTTGACAAACCAGATGTAAGAAACAAAACCTATGATGAAAGCATTAAAAAATCAATAACAACAACCCAACCACTATCACAGCTTCAGCGAGATAATATATCAATACAAAATATAGCCAACCAGACATTTCGACAATAATCTCACCATTTCCTTTCAAAATATACAAAGTATCGGAAATAAGGTACATTTGCTTGAAGAGTTTTTAAGTTCTTATAATATCGACATAATATCATTATCAGAAGTATGGAAAAAAAAATATTTCTGCGAACTTATTCAGTTACCAGAACACAAAATTGGATCCATTTTCTGTCGGAAATCATACGAAGGTGGAGGAGTTTGTGTAATTGTAAAAAACACACTAGAACATATTGAAAGGACAGACATTGTTAATTTCTCCAAAGAGTTTATTATAGAATTTAGTGCAATAGAAATTCCTAAAATAAACTGCATATTTGTAGGTATATATAGAGCAGATCGTCACATTAATATTTTTTATGAGCAACTAGAGAAAGTAATGAATAAATTAAATACAAAAAATACGAATAAATGTATAGTAATTGGCGGCGACTTCAACATAAACATACACAATAAAAACAAACAAACCCGAGACCTATTAAATGTAATGCAATCACATAACCTACAACAATTAATCCGAGAACCCACGCGAGTAACAAAAGCAAGTTCCACCTGTATTGACCTACTATTTACAAATCGCGAAAATCTTATAACAAAAACATACGTTCAAGATTATGGTCTCTCCGACCATAAAGCAATAAACGCAAACCTAAAAATCCTCTCAAAATACAATACAAAAATATGGCACACCGAAAAAAGGTTATTTACTAAAAATAAAATTCAATTATTTAGAAATTCATTAAAATGTATAAATTGGGAAAACGTAATTCATATAAACAAAAATGTAAACATAAACTATAATTTATTCCAAGAAACAATAAATAATATTCTTAACTCACACATACCGACACAAAAACTAAAGATAAGTAATAAACCAAAAAAAGGATGGTTAACTACTGGCATTAAAAAATCTTGTCAACACAAAAGAGCTTTAAAAATTATTTTAAACGAAACCAACAATGAGGTAATTAGAAAACACTTCAACTATTTCTCCCAAATTCTAAAACGAATCGTTAAAATATCAAAAAGAAATGAATACATAAGACAAATGGAAAAATCAGACAATAAAACAAAAACCATGTGGAAAATAATAAATACAAAATTAGGCAAAACAAACAAACACAAATACAAAAATATAAGTCTAGAAGTAAATAATAAAACAATTAAATGCCCCATAACCGTAACCAATATATTTAATGAATTTTTCGCAACAGTAGGTGAAATACCAGATAACCAAACCAATAAGAACCTAAATGGAAAATCGGTTATTAACTCTCCAACTCAATCAATCTATTTACGCCCTGTTGACCAGAAAGAAATAACTCAAATTATCGAATCAATAAAAAATAAACACAGTTGTGGTGTAGATGACATTCCTCCTATCTTAATAAAACAATGTGCAAAAGAACTTTCAATACCATTAACCATCCTAATAAATCAAAGTTTTCAAGAAGGACAATTTCCAGACGCATTAAAAATATCACTAGTGAAACCAATTCATAAGAAAAATGACGAATCTACACCAAGTAATTACAGGCCTATAGCCCTGTTGCCAACCTTCTCTAAAATATTCGAGAAGGCAATGTGTAATCGAATATATAGTTTTTTAGAGAAGCACAAAATACTCGATGATAGTCAAAACGGATTTCGGAAATCAAGATCTACCACACTGGCGGTATATAAATACGTTCAAACAGCCCTCCAATGCATAAATGATAAACAATATGTACTAGGATTATTACTGGATATGACTAAAGCATATGATAAAGTACTGTACAATATACTGCTTACTAAACTATACGGGTCAGGCATTCGTGGACCTGCTTATAAATGGTTTAAATCTTATCTGAATAACAGAACTCAAATTGTCCAAATCGAACACTACAATGAAAATAATAACCAAATTAAAACCATACGATCTCAAGTAAGGAAATTATCGTGTTCAATTCCACAAGGAAGTGTATTAGGCTGTATATTATTTTTAATATATATAAATGACCTACCTAAAATCTTAGACAACAAAACAATTACGCCGGTTCTATTTGCAGACGACATTTCTATTCTAATAAAAATTGAGAACGAAAAAGACCCTATTACACCACTAAAAAACACCTTACAGAATATAACGCAATGGCTACAGGAACATAATCTCGAAATAAACTACAATAAAACAAAAATTATGCAATTCAGATCGTACAAAAAACCAGCATTAAATGTAAACATGGCATTCCAAAACACACATATAGAAAACGTAGACACATTTAACTTACTCGGAATCCACATTGATACACATCTTAACTGGAAATCGCACATCGACCAAATAATATCAAAATTAGCAAAATTCACGTACGCTCTTTTCCAAATTAAACAAAGCACCAACGCTAGCACTGCACTGTCTGCTTACTACGCGTATGCATACTCTTGGCTGAGATATGGCATTATGCTATGGGGAAACAGTGTAAACGCAAATCAGCTGTTTGTTATGCAAAAAAAGTGCGTAAGAATCCTAGCACAAATAGATAACACCCAAAGTTGCAAACCTTATTTTATAAAATATAATTTATTAACACTCCCCTCAATATATATTCACGACATATGCCTTTTCGTTTTTAAAAATATTTCTAACTTTTCCAAAATTTCTGATACCCATAATAGAAATACGCGTCACAAAAATAGGTTATATATTCCACAATCACGTATAAAAATGCTCAACGAAAGTCCACACTATATGGCTGTAAAAATATACAATAAACTACCACATTATATCAAAACCGAAACTAAATTAACATCATTCAATAAACGACTAAAATCTTACTTAATTCATAACTGTTTCTATTCACTATCAGAATATTTAGAATTGCCCCAATAACATAATATCAAACATCAAACATTGGAACAAAGTACAATTACATACAACTACCTACTTATATTACATTTTACATTATATTACATATTACATTGACATGACGATTGCAATATACTATGAAACTTTATTGAAATTGTAGTCTATTATAATAACTAAATTATATTAATAACTTAATTATATTATTTCATTAATTTATGTCATACCTACTTAACATTTTTATTACAACTGTATTTGCAATGCCCGTAAACGGCCACTAAGTCATAAGCACTTTATAATATTAAGATCTCATATTATTGTACACTTAGTCCGCAAATAAATATTTGAATTTGAATTTGAATTTGACTATACCTATTTATGATATGGTTTAAATACACTGTAAACCATTTATTACCGAGTTCAAAACGAACAAGGTTCTCAATTCGTCTTTATATATAGGATGGATTAAGATGGGGCAGTAAGGGCAGCTATCTCAACCGTTGTAGATACAGAAAAACGGCGATTATTGCGATATTTGGAGCTGAATTTTCAGATTATGAAAAAAATTTACAGTCAGCATGAAAATGGGCAATTTAATCAAAAAATGTGACTACTGCTCATTTAAGATGTGGCTTATGCGTAGGAAGAAAGATTTACGGCAATAAACAGTGCCTGAGAATTATACGTTATTTATATGTCAACAAGTCCATAATCGTACCAATGTTTGGTCATCCTACTTAGAAAGAGACGTAGGGCGCTATGTGAGTATCTTTGTCATCACGTTTTTTCGCAGAGTGCTCCATCCATTGTATTATATCCATGCTACGGACAATAATAATTGTGCAAAAAGTTTGGAGGTAACACAAAAACTTGACATTGTTATTTATCTGAGCATAATAAACTGGGATACAAAAAATAAGAATGTTGAATTATTTATCAGCAGTATTCACTGCTTTTAAACTAATTAAATGATTACTGCCTCGTTGATCAAGTGGTGCATCATGTGCGTCGGTGATCTTGGTTTTGAATTCTAGGTGGAAATAGTTTAGTAATACTTCTCGTTGACCTTGAATCATGAAAAACTCCGAAAAATAAAAATAACGCCATTAAGTAAGCCCTGATACGAAACGCGCATAGACAGAGAGAGAGAGAGAGAGAGAGGACAGAAAGACAGATAACTATTCGCACCTGTCTGGTTATTTTATTCTTAATTCAGACTTTGAACATCACACTGCCAAGTTTTATGTCTGCTTCCCTGCTCCGTAGACTAAATCTAAACATAGAGAAAGAGAGAGATAGAATTTAATAACAGATGAAATCCTTCTTCATTGTTGTAGACCATCACTAACTACATACCGACCGTTCAATAACGACGATTTAGCGCAGTGGTTAAGAGCTTAAGCCACTCCGCCCACTGTCTAATAGTCGCGGGTTCGATTCCCGCACGGGACAAATCTTTGTGTGACCCACAATTATTTGTTCCGGTCTGGGTATTTGTGTACGTGAATTTTCATGTTTGTAAACGCACCCACGACACAGGAATCAATCCTAGTGTGGGGCTCCGTTTATTTTAAACAAAAAAAAAAAAAAAAAAACTAACCCAGCCGTTATCACGCGCGGCATATTCTCACCGACCTTCCTGATGCCCTTAACTTCCTCTTATGGAATATACCGCATGAGACACATCGATCAAATGTAGGTAGAGACACGCTCGCCGCACGAAAAATAGCACCACCAAAAGGCAGGCAAAAGTGGACGGTACTAAAAAATTAACAGGCTTCTGCTTTTTTGCAAATACGAGGCATGCCTTTTAAGTTTTGTCGTTTAAAGAAAAAAACAACTAGAACCTTATAGTACTTTTTATTGTTTTTCAAAGTATTCACCACGTAGCTTAATACACTTTTCCATTCGCTCAACCCAGTTAACCCAGTTAACATAACATTTATTCCACTCTAAAGTGGGGGTGTTCAAAATGGCTGACTTGAAAGCGTCGACTGCTTCTTCACCGGACTGGAACCTTTGACCACGAAGACTTTTCTTAATTTTAGGAAATGTAAAGAAATCGTTAGGGCTTAGGTCAGGACTGTATGGAGGATGGTCAAGAATTTCTACTTTTTCCTGCTTTAAATACTCAATCGTTTGACGAGCGCTGTGTGAGCTTGCGTTGTCGTGGTGCAGGATGATGCGTTGCTTTGAGTTAGATTTTCGAAGATCGGCGATGACTTGTGGTAAAAAAACTTTGGTATACCACTCTGCGTTAACCGTTCTACGATCTTCAAGTGCAATAGTCGCAACATGGCCGGTTTTTCCAACGAACGTGGATACCATCTTCTTTGAAGTGCTTCGAGAACGAACAACTTTAATCGGCTTTGGCTCGTCTTGAAAGACTCAGATTGTAGATTGTTGTTTGGAATCAGGATCGTAGGCATAGATCCAAGATTCTTCACCACTGATGATGTCGTAGACGTGATTTGACTCTCCTCGGTTGAACCTTTGCAGAGTTTTCTTACACCATCTGACGCGGGCCGCCTTGTAATCGTCGGAAAGCAGATGCGGTATCCAACGGCAAACTAGCTTTCTCACACCAAGCGCTTCATGCAAGATCTTCTGAATGGTTGTCCCTGAGATGCCTAATAGAGCCTCTATCTTTCGATACGTCACATGACGATCTTCGAGAATTAGTTGTCTCACAGCAATGATGTTATTTTCAGTGAAGGCGGATTTTGGGCGTCCTTCGTGAGATTTGTCACTAACACTAGTATGTCCACGCTGAAATTCTAAATACCAGCGTTCGACAGTCCGCAGACATGGGACTTCATCACTGAATACAGATGTTAGCTCTTCAAAACACTGAAGCCGTGTCAGGCCTCTTCTAAAGTTGTAGAAAATTATTGCACGAACATTTTCCTTAGAAAGATTCATTTTCGTACGTAACCTGACAGATTCCAATCGACGCTGTGACTAAACAATAGCTTTAATCCTAATACTTTTAACTGTTTTGAGATTCAAAATTTAAACACATTCGAATCGTTCTAGGTTCGAATCCCAGGTCGGACATGGTGTTTTTTGTTTAATATAAAATTCTCAATAGCAGTGAATGGAGTTTAGAATCGTATTCAGTTAAATCTTTACTAATAATACTATAAAGAAAAAACATTTTTAAATGTAGTTTTTCTAACGAAAAACTACTAGTACAATTATATTTGTCAGATGTGACACTTATACCAGCAATCTATCTATCTATCTATATCAGGGATTCCCAAACTTTTTTGGGCAGAGACCCCTTTTCCAAAATGAACTGATACCTCAGACCCTCATAGCCAAATTACTTCCAAATCTTCAAAACTTAAAAATCCAATCTCTAGTTTTTTTCTCTGCCTATCCCGCCAGGGATCTGGCTTGATGATATAGATAGATAGATAGTTTTTTTTTCCTATTGATACAAAATACTTACCAATTTAAAAACTGCGGTTGGTTAAGTGAGTAAAGTACTTCCTACTAAAATATTAGTCATTCTTATAACAAGTTGGTACACGTAACACAACTTATACAGTATCTGGAAAGTTTCAAATAAGAACTCGTCTTAATTAATAGGGGTTCATTTTTAGACCTCGTCGACCACCAAAACTAGTTTTCGTATGTCGACCTCTGAGAAACCGATATCTACCCCAAGGGTTCGATATCGACCACTTTGGGAATCCCTGATCTATATCGTCACGCTAGTTCCCTTTTGGGGTAGGCAGATAGTACAGGGTTCCAACATGTGATAGACACATTATAAATATTTGGGCTTAGTATTAAGACTTGTCTAGACGAAGCATTGCTGCCAAAAATGGCGCCTGAAAGCGGCCCCAGTTATGCACTATGTATCCTTGATGCCAGTCTGCCTCTTAGCGACTGCCCAAGCCGAGGCCGTTCCTCCTTGAGGCGCCCTTGAGCTAGTTGCCCCCTTGCCCTTCTGGCTCGAGCGTAGTGGTTGCACGCTCGCCCTCTTGCCCGGCGAAGCTGTAAAGGCCCCGCGGCTAACAGCGAACATCACTCACACACACAAAGTGATGCCAGTGTTCGATTTTTGAAAAGGACATTGTTATGCGGCCATACATGATTCACCCCAGAAACAACAGCAATGAAAAAATGCTTGTATGATTTCAAATCACCTATAAATTACCTTCATGCATTTATTATTAAATGGACAAGCGGGAAAATTGGAATGTTGCAAAATAAGTATTAGATTTTGAGGTTATAATTTAGTAGCCAACAATACATCTGTTACAAAGTTACCGACATAGCTCGCAAACTCAGTAAGCTAAAGTGGCAATGGGCTGGTCACATCTGCAGAAGGACGGACGGCCGATGGAGCAAGCGTGTCCTAGAGTGGAGACCGCGACTTGGTAAGCGTAAGGTAGGACGGCCCCCAGCTAGATGGACCGACGACCTCAAAAAGGTCGCTGGGACAGACTGGATGCGGAAGGCGGAGGACCGTGTGCAATGGCGCGTGTTAGGAGAGGCCTATGTCCAGCAGTGGACTGCGATAGGCCGATTAAATTGAATTGAATTGAATACATCTGTAAAATCTTTCTGTACGTAAAATATATAAGCAATAAAAAAATTGAATATATTTGAATGTAATCGATAAATATAATCGATTGATAGGATTGGCATCTCCAACCGTAATTCGATAATGACATTAACATTCGGCAAAGATGACAGCGACTTTGATATAAGTACATACAATGTTTTGAAATAGTTGTTTTGGATTGCAAATTGTCTGTCAGTTACGGATATTTGCCACTACTAGATTAAAATGGATGAATAATTATGGTATAGGTCACATGTTTGTTGGTTCTGGGGCCATTTTCAACGGTGTCCTTTGTTCTAAAGCTGTCAATGTGTGCGTGCGCATACATTTGCGTACTGCATATATCTACCCTGTGGGAGGATAAATTTTATGCCGTTTCCGCGCGTCGATTCTCCATCTGGATAAGTAATTCGTCGAAGTATTTGGGTATCATTGACCTCTGCTTCAATTATGTTAATAAATAGCTCAAAATCTATTTTAGATCGCCAAAATGAGGATCACGCCATTAACGAAAATATTTGGCGTAATTACAAAATATTTATATTAAAGAATTCCGTAGTGCGTGCCTGCCAAATCAGAAACCCGCCAAAATGATTTGCCAAGATTAAAAAAAGTACCAATGTTGCCATTATTTTAAAAGTGTTCTGTTTATTTTTGGGTATATTTGACGCCTGGGCCATTCTGGCATTAAACACGTAACGCGGTGCGTTATGATGCCTCCGTGAAATGATCGTTTATTGGTAGGCACTTTAGTGATTACAAGCTTTTATTTAACTTGCAATGTTCATATGTCTGTCTGTCTTTCCGGTTCAAATCTTGTGATCCATTTTTCAAGCACTTGCGGGTGTCCGATTGAGCTGAAATTTGGCCTACGTATGTAAAGTCGGTGACAATGCAATAATATTATTGTGCTGGTCTGATGATGCATTCGGAAGGTGGCCATAGGAATATGTGAACTATACAACGTAACCCCCTCGTGTTTAGGCTTGTTAGATTAGTATTGACAAGAACTATATAACCAGATAGTGTTCAGGGTCTGATGATGAAGCCGAAAGGTGGGCAATGGAACCACTCAACTACTCAATATAACCCGCGGCGTTTGGGCTCGTTGGATTTGTCTCACAAGTACTTTAGACCCAAATGGTGTACAGGGTCTGATGATGGAGTCTGAAACAAACCATAGATACTTCTTAACTAAGCAAGATATCTTCGATGTATTTTTGCTATAAAGGCTTGTTTTTAAAAAGATCTTTTTAAATTAAAATTATTTATTTAATAGCGGCTTGGTCTAGTGTTTAAGGGCTTAAGCCGCTCCGCCCACTGGATCGAGTAGTCACGGGTTCGGTCCCCGTACGGTACAAATCTTAGTGAGACCCACAAATGTTACAGTCTGGGTGATTGTGTATGTGAATATCATGTTTGTAAATGCATCCATGACACAGGAATAATTTCTAGGGTACATCGTGAGTAAATGTATACAGATAAGACACCAACCTCGGCAGCGAGGTCGAAGAATCCCGGCTGGTGCAGAGAACCACGCTGAGATAATTAGTATACGCCCTCCCCCATAGCGACATCCCAAGCCGAGGCCGTTTCTCCATGAGGCGCCCTTGAGCTAGTTACCCCCTTGCCTTTCCGGCGGGAACCTAGTGGTTACATGCTCGCCCTCTTTTTCCGGTGAAGCTGTACCCCGCAGCTAACAGTGTAGATCATTCACACCCACATACAAAAGCTAGTTGGAGCGATGATTTTCGTATTAGCCGGAATTGGATGAGAGTAGTCGAGGATCGTATCCAATGGCGTGTAGTTGAAGAGATCTATGGATTAGAGTGGGCAACGTTTTTGGATATTTCGATGGTCCCATAGAACAAAGTAACATATACCAAACAAAATAAATTTCACCTTCAGAACAGTATAGATTTAATTAAAAAATTAAAGAAATCGAGTTACGGTCATAGAGGTCCATTAAAAGGTACGTTCTTACCTTTTTCGGGCAAACCGCTGAATAGATTTTGACCAAATTCGTCAAGGAAATAGAATTTATCCAGGGAAAGGAAATAGGCCACCTTTTGTCTCAATATAGGAGCTTAAAGGTGTGACATATATGCCTGAAGATAATGCAAACAAAGTTGAGGGTACAGCTAGTTTCACCACATATAAAAATGTAGTAGGTAGTTAGTATATATAAATGTAGCAAAACCGACTACTTTACTATATTTGATGAGTTTATTAATAATAAATACACACCGTGTCGTCTATATTCCCCAGAGGGGGTGGCAGAGGTGTACTGAGTTCACCCACGTTTCGCCGACGATTTAAGGTCCCATGTAATAGGGGGCGAGCCTATTGCCATATACCGGGCACAATTCCAGACTCCGGACTCATACTGGGAAGTTTTCGTTAGAAAAACTACACTTGTCCGACCTAGGATTTGAACCCAGGACCTCGTGATCACAAAGCGATGCGCTTTGCCACCAGACCAACGAGGCAGTAGCCATAATAAATAGTGTATTATTACTATTAGCTATTTACTAATTATTTGAAATAAAATATATTGCGTATGTATATAATGTACCTATATCTCTGATTATACAATTATGTTGTTTATATATTCCTCCCTTAGTTCAGTTTGCCATCTTTGACGTCACTCCTCCTTTTTTTTCATTGTTATTATTTTCGTTATTAATTTTAGTATCTCAATGTCTATGTGTGTGGTTTAATAAATGAACGCTGCTTAAGCTTGGTGATCGGCGAGAACACCGAGGCCAACATTTAATTGCAATTTCATTATATATTATATTATTATTAGCCCTGTTAAGAAACTGTTCCTCGTTGGGTACATGCCTCCTTTCAGACTGAGAGGGTATAGGCCATAGTCCACTACGCTGGCCCAGTGCGGGTTGGCGAACTTCACACATCTTCGAGAAACTCTCAGGCATGCAGGTTTCCTCACGACGTTTTCCTTCACCGTTAAAGCAAGTGATAGGTAATTTTTAATACGCACATGCTTTCGAAAAGACAGAGGTGCCTGGGTTTGAGCCAGACCCCTGACTGTGCAGTCCAACGGTCTAAACAGGCTATTACTGCTTCTATTATTATATTCACAATTAATTTTTATCCAACTCTGCTGCAAACATATTTGGTTGTCCGGGTATCGACCCCGCGACTACTCGTTCCAATGGGCGGACCAGACACGCTGTAACTACCAGACGAAACCGTCAACTATATTTATATTCGCCCACACTATCTATACTTATCAATGTAATCTATAAAAATATCGCGAGGTCGTTGTACTGTATAGTCTGTTTCTACAGCTGACGGAAAAACGGACAATAGACTTTGAACGTATCTTGTACCCGGTTTACACACTGCTACTGACTTCAGTTCCCGTCAAAAGATATTAGCAGTACCCCAGCATCGTCGACTCACATACTCCCATCGCACTTTAAGCATCGCTCTGTGTTTCTCTTGTGTTTGCAAATACTCCCGACTCCCGTGTAAAGATGAGAAAGGGTATGCTCCGTTGGTTCGGGCATATAAAAAGAATGGCACTAGAAATAATGATAAAACAGATGTACAATGCGAAAGTGGAAGGATGTAGGTACCGGGGAAGACCTAGACTATCTTACTATGACCATATAGACAGAGTCTTATTTGAAGGACAAGTCAAAAGTCTCCGTAACCGGCGAGCGTGTATGAGACGAACTATGAGAGTGGAGGTATCCAGAGAGGTATGTAAGAGAAGAACCTGTCGGAACTCTGTACTCTCTGCCTACCCCGCAAGGGATCTGGCGTGATGATATAGATAGATAGATACAGATTAGATTTTCTTTTCCCCGAAACGATATTTCCCATGGTTTTTCTGGTGCAACACTCTCACATTTTTGTTTATATATTTCTTTAGTTTTTTATTCCTTAAGTTTTTTCAAAACTATTATATTTCCCGTCATTCCAAAAAGATTTTTAAACTGGCCACACTGTTTACGTGGCCTGTCAGTCTTTCGACTCCCGCTCAAGAAACCGCCAACGAAGAGAGCGCCCGGCAGTGATAGTGTGGGAAGGGAAGTAGAGCGTAGGTGGCGCGTTTATACGTCTAACCTTCTTTCACTTTACGCGGAAGTGAGCAGTGTATAAACCAAACTCTCCATTCTGAAGTGAACCTATCTATCTGCGACCCAAACTGGTCCACTGCTGGTCAAAGGCCTCCCCTTAAGACCGCCACAACGACCGACTTTGTGCTATTGACCGGCTTTGATTCTACCCGCGACCTACCTGCACCAGGTCATCGGTCCATTTTGTGTAGGCCTTCCTACTCCTAGTCTTCCGGTACGTGGTCGCCGCTCGAGAAACTTTCTACCTTTTTATAGTAGCCATTGCGCTGATATAGATGACGAAAATACAGTATAACCAGTGCGTTCTACCAGTCATGACATACGGTGCCGAGACGTGGACACTTACAATAGGGCTAGTCCATAGTCTCAAAGTCGCGCAGCGTGATCTGGCACGGGCTATGCTCGGAGCCTCTTTGAGGGATAAACTCCGAAATGAGGTTATCCGTCAAAGAACCAAAGTAGTTGACATAGCTCGCAGAGTGAGCTCGCTAAAGTGGCAGTGGGCTGGCCATGTCTGTCGAAGAACCAGACGAGTTTTAGAGTGGAGACCGCGACTCGGCAAACGTAAGGTAGGGCGCTCCCCAGCTAGGTGGACCGACGACGATAAGAAGGTCGTAGGGTGGGACTGGATGCGGAAAGCGGAGGACCGTGTATTGTGGCGCGAATTGGGAGAGGCCTATGTCTAGCAGTGGACTGCAATAGGCTGATTTGATACAGTATTCGTTTGTGACTTATGTTCATACTGTTTGTTGTTCTAGTCCGTTTTGCCTTCATATGTGGTCCGTTGTTCCTCGCTATGAAGGTAAAATGGTCTAAAACTAGTGTTTTTGAAATTCATATAATAGCTTCATTTTGCGTGACTTTATCAAATGTGTTACTGATAGGTTTCGTAGAGTACAAAATTATGCTTTGATTTTGTCTTATAACAATGAAATAATGGGTTTAGTTTTTATTCTACGACTGTTTTCGCTTAAGTGGTCCGTTTTGCATTCCTTTCCCCGATAAAGCCGAAAGTCGTTGTATGCCGTGATAGATATACAATCATGTATTCATTTATCACGCCAGATCCGGAATAGGCAGAAAGTACAGTTTCTACAGATTCTTTGCTTTTTGTTATACTCGTAACAAATAACAGCTTAATTAATTTAATACCGGTACCGGGGAAGACCTAGACTATCTTACCACGACCAAATATATGTTTTATCTGATGGAATAGTCAAGAGTCTCCGTAACCGGTGAGCGTGTATGAGACGCACTATGAGAGTGGAGAAAGCCAGAGAGGTATGTAAGGAAAAAACCTTTTGGAACTCTGTACTCTCTGCCTACCCCGCAAGGGATCTGGCGTGATGATATAGATAGAGAGATAGATAGATGAATTTAATACTATGACTGTTGTGCTGAGAGCATTGAGAGTATCTACACTGTTAACGATGTGTTTAAAAAACAAACTGTGGACATTCTTATAATAAATTTGACGGACGATTTGGCGCACTGGTTAAGAGCTGAAGCCGCTCCACCCACTGGGTTGCGGGTTCGATTCCCGCACGGGACAAATTTTGGTGTGACCCACAATTATTACCACACCACGACATAGGAATAAATTCGTTTAAGAATAAAAAACAGACTGACGTCCACTCTCATAGTTCGTCTTATACACGCTCGCCGGTTACGGAGACTCTTGACTCGCAATCACATTTATCATATTTATTATCATAATTATACCCTTGTTTCAGAGAGATGGACTCATTTTTCAGTCTCTTCGACCCTTCGGAGGGTAATCAGACAAAGCAGAATAATAAGAAGAGACACAAACAAGAACAGAATACTGTTAAGAAGAAACCAGATGTACCTAAAGGTAGGTATTTTAAAACGAAACCAGTGGTTTAAGTATACATAATACTGTTGAGTAGTCGCCGGCTCAGAGGCGGATTATCCCTAAGGCAATCTAGGCACGTGCCTAGGGGCGCGAGGTTACTAAGGGACGCGCATGTGGAAGATTTTAAACAAAAAAAGTAATTATCAGAATATAATGATAATATTAGCCCTGTTAAGAAACTGTTCCGCCGTTGGGCACGGGCCTCCTCTCAAACTGAGAGGGTTTAGGCCATAGTCCACCACGCTGGCCCAGTGCGGGTTGGCGAACTTCACACACCTTCGAGAAACTCAGGCATGCAGGTTTCCCCACGATGTTTACCTTCACCGGACTATGGCCTAAACCCTCTCAGTTTGACAGGAGGCCCGTGCCCAACGGTGGGACAGTTTCTTAACAGCTAATATTTTTGGACGCCTCAGTTCCTCCCGTGACCATGGGTGCTGTTAAGCACTCGAAACGTTGGGACCGTAAAAATTAAAAATAAGCCGCGGCGAAATTCGAAATATTTAAATTGCAACTTAATTTTTTCATAATTACTTTTTGCCCAACTCTGGCAGAAAGCTTCTCGATTGGAAACCACGTACCGGAAGACGTGGAGTGTTATGCCCACAAGGTTAACCGATGATTAGATAAAGGTTGCGGGTAAAATCTGGTTGCTTACAGCTGAAAGCCGGTCGTGTGTGTGAATGATCTACGCTGTTGGCTGCGCGACCTTTACAGCTTCACCGGACAATAGGGCGAGCGTGCTACCACTACGTTCGAGCCAGAAGGGCAAGGGGGCAACTAACTCAAGGGCGCCTCAAGGAGGAACGGCCTCGGCTTAGGCAGTTGATATGGTGGAGGGCGTAGACTAGGTGTCTCGCCGTGGTGCTCTGCATCGGCTGGCGGGCAAGGGATTCTTCGAGCTCGCCTGCGAGGACGGTGTCTTATCCTGTGTGCGGTGTCTGTATCCGAAAAAAAGGATGTAAGGGCATCGGGAGGGTCGGTGAGAAGGAAGGGAGGGCTAATGTAGCTCTATATTTTCCAGGCAGAAGACGGGGTAGAAAATCGACAGGAAAAAATGAGACACTACCAGAAGAATCCTCGTTCCTCTGCGAACCAGATTTAAGCACAGAACTCTTAGTAAAAGATGTTAGTTATATTGAGAACTTCATTGAGATTAACAAGAAGGAAGATGGTAAGTTACACTTGGGATTAAAAACTGCTCTGATTAGAGGAAAAGCCAGTGATTTTAGCTATTTTTTGATTTGATGGTGTGTGAATGATCTACGCTGTTGGCCGTGGGACCTTTACAGCTTCACGAGGCAAGAGGCGAGCGTGGAACCGCTACACTCGAGCCAGAAGGGCAAGGGGGCAAGTAGCTCAAGGGCGCCCCAAGGAGGAACTGCCATGGCTTGGGCAGTCGCTATGGGGGAGGGCATATACTAGGTGTCTCGCTGTGGTGCTCTGCACCGGCTGGCGGGATTCTTTGGCCTCGCCGTCGAGGTCGGTGTCTGATCCTGTGTGCGGTATCTGTATTCGAAAGAAGGGAATTAAGGACATCGGGAGGGTTGGTGAGAATATGCCGCGGGCGGCGATAGCGGCTGATAGGAGGGGAGTCAGATGCGTTGTCGGCGGCGGCTACGATTAGGAGGTTCGAATGGTATGATTGAGTGGATGAACGGATGGAGTGATGGGTGATGCTGTAAATGGTTTTTTTCTGACATAAAGAAAACTAAAAGAAATAGAGACAGCTACTGATCAGTTTCTCGCCGGCTCTTCTCAGTGGAGGCCGCATTCTGATCCAAGGTTTCAATTACCACCCGAAGCTTATATCCAGAATACTTGAAGGGATATCGCTTTTGTGTTAGGTCACTACAAAGATGGGTCGATGATGTGGTTAATAGACAGATGGCTTGTTCCAGTGGTTAATACCTTAAGTCGCTCTGCCCTCTCGATCGAGTAGTCGTGGGTTAGATCTTAGACGGGAAAAATCTTTGTGTGTCCCACAAGTATTTGTTTCGGTCTGGGTGTTTGTGTATGTGAATTTCACGTTTGTAAACATTTGAGGCGCTCGTAGCGCTGTGCGACCGCGGTGTTCTTACCGATTTCAAGGTTAAGCAGCGTTCGACTCGGTCGGCCCGAGATGGGTGACCGTTTGTGGCATTTTCATATTCGAGCGTCTCCGTGTTTCGGAAGGTACGTGAAGCCGTTGGTCCCGGCTACCACTTAATGTGGTAGTCGTTAAGCCGAGTTGGAAGCCTTAAAGGCGGCTTGATAAGTTCCAACAGCAGGTGGCCACAAACCTGCCTCCGCCAACCCGCACTGGGTCCGCGTGGTGGAGTATGACCTAATCTCTCTCACCTCGATTTGTGAGAGAAGGCCTTTGTCCAGCTTTGGGCAGTGTAGGCTGATATTATAAACGCACCCACGACACAGGAATAATTCCTAGTGTGGTCCTACGTTTTTTGTTTGTAAAAATGTGCTTAGTTGGTTAAGATTAGCTGAGGATATGTGGAGTAAGAGAGAGAAGGCTTTTGTTCAGCAGTCGGTGTAACCAGATGCAATTGGTAATGACTAATGTGCTTTGCGGTCACGGTCCTGGATTTAAATCTAGATCGGACAAATGTAGTTTGTATATCAGAAAATTTTCAGAATACGTTCGGAGTCTGGAATCGTGCCCGGTATATGGCAATGGGTTCGCCCCCTATAACATAGGACCTAACATCGTCAGTGAAAAGTGGGTGTACTCAGTACACCTCTGCCACCCCCGCTTGGGGAATATAGCCGTGACAGTGTTCATTTTTGTACTTATGGCATCATTTCTATGGTTCTTAGCTATAGTTGAACCCGGTAGGGAGCTCTGTTGTCAAACGGGCGCGTGCTTCGAGAATTTTTTTCTCCTAATACAAATAATTTCTTACAGATCCAAAATCAGACGACAAAAAACCCAGGCGACGAAATTCAAACAGAAAGTCCAGGCGGAAAAAGCATAAAATATCGCCCTGCAAAGACTTGCCCCCCACAAACGCCTGGCCCGACGACCCGGAAGTCACCTGGAACAACCAATCGACTGTGTCCAAGAACTGCGATGAAAATATTGGGAAGAATGTCAATGATCTCTCGAAAGAGTTTAAGAAATTAGGAGATGGAGAATTAGGTAAGTACCGCTTAGTAAATATAAAGAGTAGTTGACTTATGTCATCGGCTATAAATATAGAAACATCCTGTATTTAATATCAATGATATAATATTTACTATACAATACAATGCAAAAGTGGAAGGATAAAGGCGGGGGAAGAGGTAGATTATCTCATCATGACCAAGTAGACCGTGTCCTATCTGAAAGGGAAGTCAAGAATCCAATGAGAGTGGAAGCGGAGAGGTTTGTAAGGAAAAAACCAGTTGTGAACTCTGTACTTTCTGCCTACCCCGCAATAGATCTCGCGTAATGATAGAGAGACCACGTAGTAAATACAAATAGTAGTTGGCTTAAGCATTGTGTCCTACAGCTAGGTCCTGACGTCATTCTAGTGGGCGTGGCTTACTTTAGTCTGTTAGCTAGGGATATGCAAATGAAAAAAATGCATAATATCGTATCGATAAGTGGGCGCTAATAGAAAATACCATGTTAACTATATCCAACCTAGCATTTGATTTAGAATATTAACTTTATAGTAATAAAATACAATTTTCATTAGCACATTTTAATGATTGAAACATTACTGAGTTCTTAGATTTACGCGAATATTACACATGAAATAAAACTATTTTACGGATTTTATCGCGGTTTATTATTGATTTTTAGTTCCCGACGTTTCGAGTGCTTTGCAGCACCCATGGTCACGGGAGGGACTGAGGTGTTAGACGTCCAAAAGGCATAGTTGTTCCGGGGTACCCTCAAACTTCTTAATTATTTTTGTTGGTCCGATCTACGCAGAATGAACTCACGGTGTCTTGAGGTCTTGCAGTGTTATGCTTGGTTTTGGATTTGATTATATTAATTACCGGATCCCAAGTCAATGGAAGCACCCAGCCATCTTCTCTATTGAAAATAGGATGTTTTTTTAATTTCAATAGCCTCGCGAACCATCCTTGGTAGGAATCGGTGTTCTTTCACGAGAATTTGTGGTCTATCAAATCTGATGTTATGACGGGTGCGGTCAAGGACATGTTCACAGACTGCAGACTTCTTTGAGCGACGGTGTTTTAGGTCAGCTATGTGTTCTTTAACCCGAGTTTTTACCGGTCTTTTTGTTTGTCCTATATAATAGAGACCACATTCACAATCAAGCTTGTATACTCCTGCATCTTGTAGAGGGATCTGACACTTGACAGATGGTAAAAATTGACTAATCTTCTTCGGCGGCTTATAAAATGTTTTAATTGAAGCACGCTTCAAGATGTAGCCAATCTTGTCCGTGACTCCTCTCATGTAAGGTAGTACTGCAGGGAGACGCTCGACTGTGGCTGGTTTCACTCGGTCACTGTGACGTTGGCGTGGGACTCGAAGCTTATTGTCGTGCAGGACTTGCTTGACATGTTAAAGCTCGGCAGCCAGATGTTTCTTGTCACAGATCCCTTGTGCTCTCTGAAACAAAGATTTACCCACAGTAGCTAACTGTGTTGGATGGTGGTGAGATTCACCTATCAATATGGGTCTTTTTTCTATAAACCGTATGGCTTAACAGGAACAACTATGCCTTTTGGACGTCTAACACCTCAGTCTCTCCCGTGACCATGGGTGCTGCAAAGCACTCGAAACGTCGGGAACTAAAAATCAATAATAAACCGCGATAAAATCCGTAAAATAGTTTTATTTCATGATTGAAACATTATTGCAAATCTGTGTCCAAATACTTTTTGATTTTTTTTAAATATAGCATCGCACTAGGATTTATTCCAATGACGTGGGTGCGTTTACAAACATCAAAATTGTGGATGACACAAAGATTTGATATTTCCTACTCATCCTATTTTTTCTTACTAATTAAAATTGTTGCGGGTTCCAAGACAATTAAAGCGCGTCCTAGGACATCCCAGGGTTCAATCCTTGGTGTCATCTAAAGAGACCATTGTCCTGGATCCTGGCTTACAGGAGTTACAATGGTTCCACTCCGCCCACTGAATGTGTCGAATGACAGACGATATAGCGCAGTGGTTAAGAGTTTAATCCGCTCCGCCCACTATGTAATAAATGAAATCTTGTAAATAAGAGGACTATGTAGACACTGACCGATACCATGAATCTAAGTACACTTATGATTAATCTATACTCAAGCACATCTATTTAGATCGTTCTCATTCCCATACTCCATGAATGCAATGTATACAAAAATTGTAAAACTGTCATTATTTAAAAGAGCAACCGTGGAGTTTCTTGCCCTTTTCCTCCACAGGAATGACTTTCCGAACGGGTGGTAGAAGTAGTCCCGTCTTAAGTAATCAATAATTTTCTCTTTTTCACTATTCATAAGTGCCTTTTGCCTTTTAGTGTACATCAATGAAAAACTTTTGATTTTGATGTTTTGATTATTCCGAATAGTCGTGGGTTGATTTCCCGCACGGACAAACTATTTGTTTCGGTCTGTGTATTTGTGTATGTGGATTTTTATGTTTGTAAACACAGCCACGCCACAGGAATTTATCCTAGTATGGGGCTACGTTTAAAAAATAGTGGAAATGTGTGGCGGGCTTAGTCCCAAAAAAAACCTGACTTCGAGAATATATGATAATATCTATTTTTATTTTTAAAATGTCTATCTTTTTTTTTCAGGCAATGACAATAAAGAGAACACAAACAACGATTTTAAAACCACAGAGGAATACAACGTTATAGATAAGTTGGAAAAAGTCATACTTAAAGACGACATGTATCTGGCCGGAGACTTTAACACGAGCGACCTGGAAAACGACTTCTTTTACAGTTCAGACGACATGGAGGAGTATATTGATGAGTCGTGAGTATATTATAATATAATATAGTATTTACACTTACGCATTCATGCTAATTCCAATTGACGCCACTAAGCTTAGTGAAAATAAGTTAAAATCTTGTGTTAAACGAACCTTCTTACATAACCAACTCTCACTGCCATATAACAGCTTTGGGACAAGCACTCCGTTATGTATGGCCAGCTGCGCCTTTAGGCTTAAGTGCCGGCTCCCAAGTAGCTTTCCCATCGCACCATTCACTCTGTTCCCTGCACTCACTCTTCTCTCTATATCAGCGGTATATTTCCCATCCTTATTGAAGGCGCATCCAAAATATACAAACTCATTCACTTGCTCCAGCACATCGTTACTAACCATAATTCTTGCATTCTTTCTGGTTTCTTCCCGTTCGAAAACCATAATTTTGGTTTTCTTCACATTCAAATGTAAGCCATTGTTCAAGAGTCGTCTCTCATAATTGTGACTAGTGTTTGCATATCAGTGGTTGTTGGCGCTATTAAAACCGCGTCATCTGCATATTATTATATGGTTTACCACTAGATCACCCATTTGTGCCCCTTCATTCATTGCACTCAGTCTCTAGAAGACTTATATCCAGATATATTATAAACAGTCTAGCGGACAACACGCAACCCTGCTTGACGCCTATTTTAACATCAAACCAGAGTGACACGTTACCATCCACCCGTACGCATGCCTTGCTGTCCACATAAGAGGAGTGGATGGCTCGTAACGGAGTGCCGTTTATACCATACTCTGGCAAAATGTCTTAAAGCCTCTTCCGCACGACTCTATCAAACGCCTTCTCCAGATCCACAAAACCGCAGAAAAACTTCTGGCCCACTGCCAGATACTTCTCTACGATGTTGCGGAGGGAGAAAACTTGATCCGAACATCCTCCTACAGATCTGAAATCTCCCTGTGCCTCGCACAACATTCCATCGGATATTTTATATGTAGTAATATTTAAAGGAGCTGCTACTCTGGGTGCTGGAACTCTGTACTCTCTGCCTACCCCGTAATTAAAGTCTTAAGAGGCAGACACTGCTTAGTTGCCTATATGCTTTGCACCATGAAGCAAATACGAAGAGTAGATGGCCTAAGCTAACGAGCCTTGTGATTTCATAAAAGCATTGAAGTCATCGTGGTGGGCGTGGCTTACCTCAGTTTGTCATCGCTACTCGCTCAATTCGCACGTCCGCTCGACTCCGCATAGCTTTGAAATATTTTCAATTTTTACTAAATATAAAACCCTTAAAATGAAGTGTTGTATCTTAACATGCAAAAATTAGTTCGACATTCTGATCACACAAATGATATCAGATCGCACTTGTAAGTATTTTTTACGTAATTTTTTAGGAAACTTCTATATTAAAAATGCCATCTACCGTAATATAATTGAACTTACAAGTAACACTGACATAGACGAACCGTTTAGATGTTACCAGTCTCCGCCAGATGGCAAATACAAATGTGGATTGGGCGTAACTTCCCTCTCGCCCTGTGCCACCCCGCGCAACGACTAATTTCATTCTATAGAAAAACCTGTTTAGGCCATCTCCCCTTCGCATTTGTTTCGTGCTTTGCACACCCTATTCGCACAAACACACAAAACACATGCACACACACGTATTATAATCAGTTCATACTTTGACGGACGATTTAGCGCAGTGGTTAAGAGCTTAAGCCGCTCCGCCCATTGAGTCTAAAAGTCGCGGGTTCGATTCCCGCACGGGACAAATCTTTGTGCGATCCACAATTATTTGTTCCGGTCTGGGTATTTGTGTAAGTGAATTTTCATGTTTGTAAACGCACCCACAACACAGGAATAAATCCTAGTCTGGGGCTACGTTATTTAAAAAAAAGGAAAAAAAGAAATAGTTAATTCTTCTGTTATTTTACAAATAAATAAAATTTGAGTGTTTGTTTGTGATATAAAAATAACAGCTTTTTGATAAATGCATATGGAAATATATACGGTACTTATAACGAATACATATTTTTAACTATCTTACCACGACCAAATAAACCGAGTCTTATCTGATGGAAAAGTGAAGAGTCTCCGTAACTGGCGAGCGTGTATGAGACGAACTATGAGAGTCGAGGAAGCCAGAGAGGTATGTAAGGAAAGAACCTGTTAGAACTCTGTACTGTCTGCCTACCCCGCAAGGGATCTGGCGTGAGGTTATAGATAGATAGATAGATAGACATATTTTTAAAAAATTTTGTCTGTTTGATCCGGCTAATCTCCGAAACGGCTGAACCAATTTCGTGGGTGATTGAAAGATATCCATGTACAACGCAAAATGTCGTCGGCAACACATGTTATTTAGTTTATAAGTTTTTATATATTATATGTATGTTTGTCTGTAAGGTATCTATGGGCCTGTAAGTTAAAAAAAATATTTTTGTAAAATTTCAGTTGCCTGAATTAAAAGGCTTATTATTAAATTATTATTATTTGACGGGACTATTAACTATGAAGTGGAGGAAGCCAGAGAGGTATGTAAGGAAAGAACCTGATGGAACTCTGTACTCTCTGCCTACCCCGCGAGGGAGCTGGCGTGATGATATAGATAGATTATTTGACGGGATTTTCACGGGCAGATTTTTTTTTTTAGAAAATCTTTTTTTTTGCAAAATATTTTTGTTAAATCTCACGCGGACTAAGTCTCGGGTAACAGCTAGTCTTCAATATAATAATGAACTATTTATTACTTTATTCCTGCAGACGCTCGTAGCGCTGTGCAACCGCGGTGTTCGTACCGATCATCAAGGTTAAGCAGCGTTCGACTCGGTTGGCCTCAGATGGGTGACCATTTCATAATCGAGCGTCCCCGTGCTTCGGAAGGCACGTTAAACCGTTGTTCCCGGTTACCACTTAATGTGGTACTCGTTAAGCCGAGTTGCAAGCCTTATAGGCGGCTTGATAAGATCCCCCAGCAGGTGTCCACAGACCTGCCTCCCCCGCCCCGCACTGGCTCCGCGTGCTGGAGTATGACCTAATCTCTCTCACTGAGATTTGTGAGAGATCTTTGCGCAGCAGTGAGAATGAGAATGAGAATATTTTTATTCATGTTTGGTTATTACAGTATTTATGAATCGTCAAAATAGTAACAAAGACTCTTCCACCACCACCACTTCGGAATGTCGTTCCTGTGGAGAAGAAGGGCAGAAAAAAATTCAAATTCAAATTCAAATTCAAATCATTTATTTGTGGATAATAGGTTAGATAGGATGTTACATGTATATAGTCATAAGTTCTACTATATCCTGCCATGCATCAGGCGTACAAAATTATAAAGTAATATGAAATATATAATGTCATATTATTATTAAATTAATTTAAAATTTATATTAATGATCTTATTATTAGTATTAAAAAAAAAAACTATATAATGCTATTTTCCCTCTAAGAAGTCGTCAATGGAATAGTACTCTTTGTCTATTAAAAAATTACTTAACATATTTTTAAAAATATTAGCACTACTAATTTCCCTTATGTGTAGGGGTATTTTATTATAAATAGTAGGCCCCATACAGACTATGCTTTTATGCATAAGATGTGTCTTACAAGGTATTGGGTGTATGGTATGTTCCCGACGGCTTCCTATAGGATATGTATTGTATATATGCATATTACTTTTCACAAAAGCTGCAACCTCGCAGATGTAAAGAGAGGGTACCGTTAGTATCCTTAAACCTTTAAATTTTCCTTTACATGATTCTCTCATTCCTAGACCAGTTATCCCACGCACACACCTTTTTTGAGCTTTAAATACCTGCATCTTATCGGTTGAGTTACCCCAAAAAATTATACCGTATCTCAGTATAGAAGCTACATGTCCATGATAGGCCGTCATTACCGCTGATAAATTAACTACCCTAGATAGTTTATATAACGCAAATGAGAATTGGTACAGTCTTTTGCATATATTTTGGATATGAAGTTTCCATTTTAGTTGACGATCGATGGTCAAACCTAAGAAACGCGTTGACTCGATTTCTACGATTTCTTTATTTGAAAATTGAATGTCCAGTTTTTCCGTTTTACGTTGCTGTTTGAAGTCCATTATATGTGTTTTTGTCAAATTTATTTTTAAGTTGTTCAATGTCAACCAGTTTTTAATGCAAGTCAAAGTATTAATTATTTCGTCATTTAAATTGTCCGAATTATCTTTAATAAATAAAATAGTGCTATCGTCAGCAAATAATGTCATGTCATAGTTAGTAACATTAGGAAGGTCATTAATATATATTAAAAATAACAGTGGTCCGAGAACACTTCCTTGTGGAACTCCATAACATACTGATATTGCGTCTGAAGTATATGTTGTCTCTGTAAGTGTCATAGGACATACTTTGCTTAGCTGCGTGATTTGCATTCTATTACTCAGGTATGATTTCAATAACCTATATGCATTCCCTCTTACTCCATAGCCAAACATTTTTTTCAGTAGAAGATCATGTCTTACATGATCAAATGCCTTTGTCATATCCATGTATAAGGCTATTGCCCTCTTTCTTTTATCTACTGCTGTCATTACTTTTAATAAGAAGTCATAAATTGCCATATTAATCGTTTTATGTTTTCGAAATCCGTACTGCTTGTCTGATAACAGATTATAATTTTCAAAGTAATTGTATAATCTACTGTAAATTGCCTTCTCAAAAACTTTGGCTATGACTGGTATTAGCGCTACAGGGCGATAGTTACTTAACTCATGTGGATCACCTTTTTTGTAGAGAGGTTTGACGATTGAAATTTTCAATTTTTCTGGATAGGTTCCCTGTTCCATGCATAAATTGAGTATGTAACATATGACAAATGTAATAACCGTCGCTACTTCTTTAAGGATTTTAGTGGAGACATTATCATATCCAACGCTACTTGTACTCTTTAGAGATGATATTATTTTAAGAATCTCAAAGTTCGTGCATGGAAATAGATATATCGAATTGCAATTATTCTGATAACTGTCGTATGTGTTAATATTTTTGTTGCCCTCTGCATTTTCGGCGAAGTAAGTATTAAAAACATTGGCTAGCTCAGTAGGGTCAGTTATAATCTTGTTTCCGTAATTTACTTTTGAGATAGTTTGTCTTGGTTCATTTTGCAAATAGTTGTTGACAATATTCCACGTGGCTTTAGATTTATTTCTAGCATTTTTGATACAGTAATCATTTTGCGATTTTTTTGTAAGTGAGATTATTTTTTTAAGTCTGTTTGAAAATGCTTTAAACCCTTGTTTATTTGTTAATGTGGGTGACCGTCTATATTTCCATAGCAACTTCCTCTTAATACTGCTACATTTTTTAATTCCTTTAGAAATCCATTTGGGTTTTTTATGTATTAGTATTTTTACTTTCTTAAGTGGAAAACATAAGTCGTAAAACAGGGTAAAGAGCACATGGAACTGATTGAAAGCGTTATTGGCTTGAGTTTCTTCAAAAACATTTTGAAAACTTAAGTTTGCTAAGCATTCTTTGAATTTACGCCTGTTATCAGAATTATAATCTCGTATTGTTATGAACCAATGTTTTATTCGAAAGAATTTTTTAACGGGAAAGTTTAGCACTTGTGCCGTGTGATCTGATACAGCAAGTTCAATAACCTCTCCAGTACTACCTCTAATATTATGCGTTATATTGTCAATTCCTGTGCCACTACTTAGCCTAGTTGCTTGTTTAAATTGAAGCTTTAAATTATATGTAGCTAATAGGTTCTGAAAATCCATTGACGTTTTGGTTCTCTTAAGATAATTAATATTAAAATCCCCACACATTATAAGTTTAAATTTATTTTTATTACACAGTTTGTTCAAAATTTGGTCAAGCTTGTCAAGGAATAAGTTTATTAATTGTGTGTGACATCGTGGTGGTCTATACACGCATACTATATATATTTTATGCAATGGAAGACAAACTGCTGAGCATTCCACTACCTTGGGAATAGATAGGTCAACAATTTCAGCTAGATTTTCATACTTATGGTTATTATTTATCAATATACATGAACCACCGCGTCTTTCATTTCGATAAAAACAGGAAGCCATCTCAAAGTTATCTATTTTTAGTCGAGTTCTGTCTTCTCTTATCATATTATGCTCTGTAATACACAGTATGTCTATTTGTTTACCTTTTTCACCCATCATGCATAAATGAATAGATAAGGCATCTGATTTACTTATTAGACCATTAATATTTTGGTGTAATAGATACATGTAATTATTAACGAAAAAAATTTGCATTGACATTCTTTACTACATTAGTTGCATTTGGAATAACATTATTGCAATTAATATTTAACCTTTTTGGGCTGAGATCATTTTGCTCAACTTGAGTAGTTGAACATGTTTGAGTGCTTTTATCTGTATAAAGTAATGCTTTTTGTCCCATTTTTTTTTGTTCGTATTTACTCATATTATATTTATAAGTCAAGTGTAGTATTTCCTTTAGTATATATCTACTTAAATTTAAGGGAAAGTAACGAGTATGGGGCAAATATCTACTATAGTCGAGATCTACATAAATTACGTTCTTATATTGCTGACATATGAATTTTAGTTCAGCGTTGAGTTTATTTTCATTAAGATGTTTGTTTTTTGGAATCTCACAGACAATAACATTTGTATTTTTGATTGAATTGAGCCATTGACCAATACACTCCACAACCAAAACTCCACGGTTACTCTTTTAAAATAGTATTTTTACATTTTTTCCATCTACATTTTGTTGTGGGGTATGGGAGAACAATGTAGTATCAGGTGAGACTAAATTTCATTAACCAAGTTAAACTATTCATTTGAATAGCTACATAGTTCTCTCATTTACAAATAAAGAAATGAGGAAGAAAAATGATAAATTTTATTTAACTACTAGAAGGAAGAGAGGGAATAATAAATAAATAAATAATATGTGGGCAGTATAGGCTCATATTGTTATTATAATATACTTTATTCCTAGAACGACGGATCCAGAAGACTCGGGGGACGAGGTGTACGGCAGTCTACCGCCAGAGCCCAGGTTCGGTAACGTGGAGTACAAGCTACAACTTGTGTCGCTATGCGAGAGAAGATTCCAGCACCTGGTCACTCAGGTTAGTAGAGATAGCCCGAAGACCCTATAATCGTGTTCACAAATTCACGGGCAACTTGACAGGTGCTAATGTCAAAACAAAAAAAAATGTTGCCAGCTTAAGACAACTAGATCAAACGACATCAATTATCGATATACAAGGTGTAACATTATAAACGCAATACCTCAGACAACCCGATTAGAGAATTGCTTCATAAATTCAAAACGGAATCCAAATTTCAAAATTTAAAGGTTTTTACCCTTTTCTTAAGCACTTTTATACCCCAATTAACAATGAAACTTGTATGTGTATGTATGCATTTTGAAAAATACGTTTTAGGAATGCCTTTGAAATCTCCTTATTGCTATGAATCAAGAATAAATTTAGTTTTTTATAGCGAACTGAAGGAGTTTCTGAAAATTAAAAAAAAACGTGTAATATACATTAAAAATTGTTGCAATCAATTTAGGTACCGATTTAGAACAAACTACTTTTAGGTTTTGCGTTAATTATGTTACACCTTGTATATAGTGGTTAGACCGTTGGACTGCAAAGTCAGAGGACTCGGCTTCAAACCCAGGCACGCACCTCTGTCTTTTCGAAAGCA
Source organism: Phalera bucephala (assembly GCA_905147815.2). Taxonomy (NCBI): domain Eukaryota; kingdom Metazoa; phylum Arthropoda; class Insecta; order Lepidoptera; family Notodontidae; genus Phalera; species Phalera bucephala. The sequence goes on along the minus strand of LR990637.1, from coordinate 11,518,580 downwards.
TGTGCGTATTAAAAATCAACTATCACTTGCTTTAACGGTGAAGGAAACATCGTGAGGAAACCTGCATGCCTGAGAGTTTTTCGAAGGTGTGTGAAGTTCGCCAACCCACACTGGGCCAGCGTGGTGGACTATGGCTTAAACCCTCTCAGTTTGAGAGGAGGCCGTGCCCAACAGTGGAACAGTTTCATAAAGGGCTTATATAGATCTATCGTTGAGGAGTCATGATTTATAAAAGGTATGGTTTTTTTTAGCTCAAATGGCGTCTGCGTTCTGGCGGTGGAAGCGCAGTTTACGTGCTAGGGGTGCGTGATTGCGGAGCCCTAGTGGGGCTCCGAGCGCGCGCTTTGCGAAACTCTCTAGTGTCCCTACGACGAATGGCTCAAGCACTTTCTGCGACTTTAACGCATGTTACTGCCCGTCGCGTCGCGCCGCATAGGGCCGTCGCAGAAGTCTACGTGAGAAAGGTTGGTCATTAAGATTGGAAAAATCGCATGCGACTTTTTGTTTAGTACCAGTGTAATAATGTGATAATGTGGTAATATAATGTTATGTTTTGCAATGATAAAACATTAGTGGCAAAAAGTTGCATGCGACTTTTTGTTAAGTACTAGTGTAATAATTGATAAGAATGTGATGTTTAGCAATGATAAAACATTAGTGGCAAAAAGTTGCATGCGACTTTTTGTTTAGTACTAATGTAATAAGTGATAAGAATGTGATGTTTAGCAATGATAAAACATCGCATGCAAGATTTTTTAGATGCGCTCGTAGCGCTGTTTTCTTACCGATCACCAAGGTTAAGCAGCGTTCGACTCGGTCGGCCTGAGATGGGTGACTGTTAGTGGCATTTGCATATTCGAGCGTCTGCGTGCTTCGGAAGGCACGTTAAGCCGTTGGTCCCGGCTACCACTTAATGTGGTAGTCGTTAAGTCGAGTTGGAAGCTTTATAGGCGGCTTGATAAGTTCCAACAGCAGGTGGCCACAAACCTGCCTCCACCAATCCGCACTGGGCCCGCGCGGTGGAGTATGACCTAATCTCTCTCACCGCGATTTGTGAGAGAAGGCCTATGCCCAGCAGTGGGCAGTATAAGCTGTTATTAATATGCAACTTTTGTCATTTGAAATGGAATAAAATGAAAAATATTGCATTAATTTTATTTGCAGTATCATAGGTCGTGAAAATGTGATGTTTACAACAAACGTTTATTGGCGATTAAGAGTCGCATGCAATTATTTTATCGCTTGTTTTGTTGGCATAGGCATTATTTATAATATAAAAAATGTCATGGTAAGCTGTAAATTTACGAACAAAAAATGCGATTATTTTGTTGCGTGTTATTCTTCGACGCTCGGAAACTGGAAAAAAAAAGTTTAGCAACAAAATCGCATCATCATCTCAGCCTATACTTGTCCACTGCTGAAAATAGGCCTCCCCAATCACTTTCCAGCGTCAGCGGTCCGATGCCACCTGCATCTAACGACTTCCTGTGATCCTCACAAGATCGTCGGTCCATCTGGCAGGCGGTCGTCCCACGCTGCGCTTGCTAATACGTGGTCTCCACTCTAGAATCTTTCTGCCCCAACGCCCGTCCGATCTACGCGCTATGTGGCCCGCCCATTGCCACTTCAGCTTGCTAATCTTAAGGGCCATGTCGGTGACCTTGGTTCTTCTACGAATCTCCTCATTCCTGATTCGATCGCGTAGAGAAACGCCGAGCATAGCTCTCTCCATAGCTCGTTGACAAAATCTCACTTAAGGCAAAAAATCGCGCGCATGCATCCTTATAATTCCCAGGTATACCGCGAAACATAAGCATTATCCGATGATAATACAACTGTGTTTGCAATTTTAAGTATCTTGCGACATTAAAATCGCAAAGTGGAAATGTTTTTAATTAAAATATTAATTCTTTATTGACATCTGTATGCTAATTAACAATTTGATATTAAAACAGTATTTCCAACTAAAAATACTTTACGACAAAAAGTCGCAAATTAAAATACTTCAAATTATTTTTTTTGATTTGCTTACAGTTGCCAGATCCCAAACAGAGCGTGGAGTTACGTGTGGCCGTTATGGGTGCCAACGAAGCTGGCAAGTCCACCCTAATTGGAGTTTTAACTCAAGGTAAATATTGTAGAGATTTATCTATATTATCACGCCAGTTCCCTTGCGGGGTAGGCAGAGAGTACTGAGTTCCAACAGGTTTGTTCCTTACAGACCTCTCTGGCTTCCTCTACTCTCATAGTTCGTCTCATACACGCTCGCCGGTTACGAAGACTTGACTTGCCCTTCAGATTACACACTGTCTCCTTTGTCATGGTAGGAGAGTCTAGATACCTAAATATCTATCTATATCAGACACAAATAGTATAGAGTTCCAACAGGTTCTTTCCTTACACACCTCTCTGGCGTCCTCCACTCTCATAGTTCGTCTCATACACGCTCGCCGGTTACGGAGACTCTTGACTTGTCCTTCAGATAAGACTCGGTCTAATATAAAGATGCTATGGTTAATGTTCTAGCGATCACCAGGGTCAATCAGTATTTCGCTCGGTCCATCGGTGATGGGTGACCGTCAACCGTCAACTAATCACTAGTTGAATTAAAATTGATGTTTCTTTCTTAAATAATAATTAATACAAGCCCTGTTAAGAAACTGTCCCACCGTTGGGCACGGGCCTCCTCTCAAACTGAGAGGGTTTAGGCCATAGTCCACCACGCTGGCCCAGTGCGGGTTGGCGAACTTCGCACACCTTCGAGAAACTCAGTTTTTCGAAACTTTTCTTCACCCTTAAAGCAAGTGATAGTTCATTTTTAAAACGCACATGCTTCCGAAAAGACAGAGGTGCGTGCCTGAGTTTGAACCCGAGACCTCTGACTTTGCAGTCCAACGGTCTAACCACTAGGCTATCACTGCTATTAGTCGCACTATAAGCAGAATATTAACCTACTTTAAATAAGGAGTATGTTCAGTCATATGGAGTTTTTTTATAACCTCTTTGTTGATGAACCGATTTTGATAATTCTTTTTGTGTTAAGTTCAGTATAGCTACGAAGTGTACTCGTTATTGTAAATTTAAAAATATACAAGCTGTAACATAATAAACGCAAGACCTGAAAGTAGTTTGTTCTAAATCGGTAACTGATTGATTCCAACAATGTTGAATGTATGGTTTTTTAAATTTGCAAAAAAATGCTGTTACTCCTTTAGCGCGCTATAATAAACTAAATTTATTTTTGATTCAAATCCATACGAAGATTTCAAATGCATTTCTAAAAAGTATTTCTCAATACGCACACATACACGTTTTTATTGTTAATTTGGGTATAAAAGTGCTTAAAAAAGGGGGAAAAAATGTTAAATTTGGGAAAATAGTAGTCGTATTGAATTTGTGAAGAAATTATCTAATCGGGGTGTCTGAGGTGTTGCGTTAATTATGTTACACTCTGTATAATTTTCATTACGTTTTCAGGTGAACTGGACAACGGTAGAGGGAGTGCCCGATTGAATATGTTTAGACATCTTCATGAAGTTAAAAGTGGGAGAACATCTTCTTTGAGCCACGAGATACTAGGGTTCGACGCTCAGGTTAGTATTATTTTTTTTACAACCGAACCCCACTTACTACGCTGTTGCAAATAAGGGCGGTCAAGTTCACTCCGCATATCTTCCGCAGAGCTTGCATTTCCACCGCATTTATCTTTCTTCCATTCTCCTTACATACCGAACTCTCACTGCACTATAAAAGCTTTGGGATAAGTGTCCATCTATCTATCTATATCTTCACGCCAGATCCATTGCGGGGTAGGCAGAAAGTACAGAGTTCCAACAGGTTCTTTCCTTACATACCTCTCTAGCTTCCTCCACTCTCATAGTTCGTCTCATACACGCTCGCCGGTTACGGAGACTTGACTTTTCTTTCAGATAAGTTGGGACAAGTAACAGAGGAAATATTATTAAGAGGGATAGGGGAGGAAACGTTTCTGGATCCTGTTTTTTTTTATGGATGGATATTATGTTTTCTGTTTACCAGGGTAATGTGGTCAACTATGGGTGTTCTGAGCTGATGACTGCGGAGAGGATTGGAGAGAGGAGTGCTAAGTTGGTGTCTTTCTTAGACCTGGCTGGGCACAGCAAGTACCAGAGGACCACAGTACACGGTTTGACTGGATATTCCCCTCACTACGCTATGCTTGTGGTGAGTGAATATATATTATTTTCAATCACCCTTAAGGTTTTTTTGAGACAAAAGGTACCCTATGATTTCCCCTGGAGAGAATTCATTTCCTTGCCAAATTTGATGCGAAAGTACTTTGTAAGGGAGGGGGGGGCATTTAAAAATAAACAATGTCACGCAAGCGGGGGTGGCAGAGGTGTACTGAGTACACCAACTTTTCGCCGACGATGTTAGGTCTCATGTAATAGGCGGCGAGCCTATTGCCATATACCGGGCACAATTCCAGACTCCGGACTCATACTGGAAAGTTTTCGTTCGCAAAAATACATTTGTCCGACCTACGATTTGACAGGACAACCCAGGACCCCGTGATCACAAAGTCATGCGCTTTGCTACTAGACCAACGACCAACTTCATTTTTTAACAGTAAAAGTAGGCTTGTTGTGTATGTGTGTGTGTGTGAAAGTGATCTACGCTGTTGGCCGCGGGGCCTTTACAGCTTCACCGGGTAAGATTGTGTGTGTGAGTGATGTACGCTGTTGGCCGCGAGGCCTTTACAGCTTCACCGGACTTAAGGGCGAGCGTGCAACCACTACGCTCGAGCCAGAAGGGCAAGAGGCGACATACTCGAGGGCGCCTTGAAGAGGCGGCTTCGGTTGGGACAGTCGCTGTGGGGGGACGGGTGCACTACTAAGTGCACCGGTCAACCGCCGGCTATGGGAGGGGATCTATAAGAGGGCGAGCGTGCAACCACTATCTTTCTTTTGCTTGACTAAAGTTACACCGTGTATAATTTTTTTCATCAGATATCAGCTACAGCCGGAATCACACCAATAACGGAAGAGCATATCGGACTCCTGACTGCTTTGGACCTTCCATTCTTCACGGTGATCAGCAAGTGCGAGCTGGCTCCAACCGCGGCCAGGGCCTTGTTGGGCAGGCTGGAGGAACTGCTGGCAGCTGCTGGCAAGGTAAATAATGCGGCCAAATCGGGCCAACTGCGGCCATCTCCGGCCAGGGCGTCCAGCTGCGGCCATGGCGGCCAATTGCGGCATGTGCGGCTATCTGCGGCCACGTGCCTTTAACAGTGGCCTTGAACGCTCAACGTTGTTTTGGTTAGTAGCCACGTGTGGCTATATGCGGTCAATTGCGGCCAACTGCGGCCATGATCGGCTGATACGGCTACAATTAAAATAGAGTAATAAAAAAGTGATATGGCCGTGAAAATACGGTGATATAGAGTGATGCTGCGGAATTTTTTGGTTAAGCGGATAGATGCGGCCAACTGCGGCCAGTACAGCGAACGTGTGAATGGTGAAAATAGGGAAGCTGTTTATTTTGGTTATGCGGTCACTTGCGGCCAGCTGTTGTCACGAATGGCCAAGATTTGAGACGAGTTTTTACAGTTTATATAGCATGAGTTTAAAACTTGATGAAACAGAGGCGCCCGAAGCGCTGTGCGACCGCGGTGTTCTTACCGATTACCGAGGTTAAGCAGCGTTCGACTCGGTGGGCCCGAGATGGCTGACCGTTTGTGGCATTTACATATTCGAGCGTCTCCGTGCTTCGGAAGGCACAGAATCCGCACTGGGTCCGCGTGGTGGAGTAAGACCTAATCTCTCTCACCTCGATTTGTGAGAGAAGGCCTTTGTCTAGCAGTGGGCAGTATAGGCTGCTATTATATCAAGTTTTATATATATATGTGAAACTTGATTGTCTTTCCAGAAACCATTGCTGATAACCGACGAAAATCTGGCAAGGAACTGCGTGGCCCCACAAAAACTGATCCTGGACACCATTGATGATGCCAACGAGATAGAGTAAGTACGAACAATAATTTAAAAAACGTACCCTGACCCTAGAAATTATTCCTGTATGTGCGAACTAACACCCAGAACGAGATAATTGTGTGTCACACAAAGATTTGTCCCGTGCGGGAATCGAACCCGTGAGTACTCGATTGTAGTGGGCGGAGCGGCTTGAACTCTTCAACACTGAATCAAGCTGTCATCAGTAAGGGATGAGAGAGACCGAGAGAGTGACAGTGATCCAATAATTTTATAAAAGACTAATAAGGCACGGAGGCGCTCGTAGCGCTCTGCGACCGCGGTGTTCTTACCGAACCTTGGTAAGGTTAAGCAGCGTTCGACTCGATCGGCCCGAGATGGGTGACCGTTTGTGGCATTTTCATATTCGAGCATCTCCGTGCTTCGGAAGGCACGTTAAGCCGTTGGTCCCGGCTACCACTTAATGTGGTAGTCGTTAAGCCGAGTTGGAAGCCTTAAAGGCGGCTTGATAAGTTCCAACAGCAGGTGGCCACAAACCTGCCTCCACCGCACCGCACTGGGTCCGCGTGGTGGAGTATGACCTAATCTCTCTCACCTCGATTAGTGAGAGAAGGCCTTTGGCCAGCAATGAGTAATATAGGCTGATATTATTTATTATTATAATAAGGGACGGATATATTGTGCGTTCGTTCGGAATTTAACGACGTATATAAAAAACAAATTTTATCTATTTCTAAAACAACTATACTATAAAATACAAAACTGCTTTACAAGGTACAATTATTTGCTTTGTCCTTGCGGGGTAAGCAGAGAGAACAGAGGTTCAACAGGTTCTTTCCTTACATACCTCTCTGGCTTCCTCCACTCTCATAGTTCGTCTCATACACGCTCGCCGGTTACGGAGACTCTTTGACTTGTCCTTCAGACAAGATTCGGTCTATTTGGTCATGGTAAGATAGTCTAAGTCTTCTCCGGTACCTACATCCTTCCACTTTCGCATGTTTTTAAGTAAATTCTATTCATTAGTTCTTAAGCGTTTCGCGTTGGATTCGTGAAATGTAAATCAATAGAAATTACTTCAGATGTTTTTCGAGAAAATTTCGTTTAAACGTGTATTCCTTTTACCAGATATACAGTCAAATACAATAGTCAATCAGTCATTAACAATATTTCGAAATATTAAGTCTCTAATTCACATTCTTCGTAAAGTGCATAGAGTACAAAAACACGTCCAAAATGATAAAATACTGTAATTATACACACCGTCACAACGTCACGCCTATATTCCCCAAGCGGGTGGCAGAGGTGTACTGAGTGCACCCACGTTTCGCCGACGATGTCAGGTCCCATGTAATAGGGGGCGAGCCTATTGCCATATACCGCGCACAATTCCAGTCTCCGGACTCGTACTGGGAAGTTTTCGTTAGAAATAACCCCCAATAAACAATTTTCATTGTTAATTGGGGTATGAAAGTGTTTAAAAGAGGGTAAAAAACTTTTAATTTGTAAATTTGGTTTTCGTCTTGAATTCATGAAGCAATTATCTAATCGGGGTGTCTCAGGTCTTGCGTGTATTTACTTGAATAACTACTAGGAGGGATCAAAAAGTAGTAAGAACGACATACTACTTGATAAAAAAAAATACTGACAGGCATAGCTCAGATACATATTTGTAATATTATGTAATTACAATGTAGTCATTTGTTTGCTACGTTATTAAATACCTCTGTTTAAAAAAGTTAACGACGCAAGAAATTCATTGCGATTTGGAGGCAACATTAGGAGAGTCTGCTCCGCCGTATTCCACTGTCGCAAGGTGGGCTTCTTAATTTCGAGTAGGGAGAACGAGCACGAAAGACGAACATCGTTGCGGCCGTCCATCGACGTCAGTCACCCAAGAAAATGTTGCGAAAGTCGAGAAAATTTTATTGAGCGCTCGAAGAGTTACCATCCGATACTTAAATCAAGAAACGGGCATTTCATATGGAACTATTCAATCAATATTGAAACAATCTTTGAATATGAGAAAAGTCTCCGCAAGATGGGTGCCGAGAATGTTAACCGACAGTCAGAAACAAAATCGACTTGACATTTCGAAGACACTTTTTGTCTCGTTTCGTAACAATGGACGAAACATGGGTCCATCATTTTGATCCCGAGACAAAACAGCTATCTTCGCAATGGAAACGGCCATCATCACCGACCCCGCAGAAGTTTCGTGTCGTGGCATCGGCTGGCAAGGTTATGGCCTCAATATTTTGGGACTCAGAAGCAATATTGTCGATTGATTACCTGGAGCGTGGAACCTCTATTACGGGCCAATATTATGCAGCTTTAATTCCCAAGCTAAGGAATGCCATCTAAGAGAAAAGGAGAGGGAAACTTCGAAGGGGCGTGCTCTTTCATCACGACATCGCACCCGCGCACAGGTCGGCAGTTGCGATGGCTGCCATTCAGCAAGCTGGCTTCGAATTGGTTGACCACCCCCCTTATTCACCAGATCTGGCGGCTAACGATTTTTATTTGTTCCCCAAATTTAAAAAATACTTAAGGGGAAACAGGTACGAAGACGATAACGAGGTGATGGATGCCGTGGAGAGCTTTTTGCAGGACCAAGACAAAACTTTTTTTGTGAAAGGGATTGAAGCCTTGGAAAAGCGCTGGACTCGGTGTGTAGAGAGACTCGGAAACTATGTAGAAAAATAAATTATTAAGTTATCAATAGTCATTATATTCTATCTCATTCTCACTACTTTTTGATCCTTCCTCGTAAAACTTAATATTTAAATTAGAATGGTTTGCGTTTTAGGGACTGACACAATAAAAATCTAGTTATAAACGATCAATTGTTTTTAAATTTGTACAAACTCGATTGCCGATTTCTTTATGAATATATGAATATGTATCCGATTAAAATTCATGGTCTGCTCCAAGTCAAGAAATTAATAAAAAATATGTGGATGCGCCATCTTGACACATTGAAATAGACAGTTTCATAGATTTTTCTCTATCTATCTATCTATATCATCACGCCAGATCCCTTACAGGGTAGGCAGAGAGTACAGAGTTCCAACAGGCTCTTTCCTTACATACCTCCCTGGCTTTCTCTACTCTCATAGTCCGTCTCATACACGCTCGCCGGTTACGGAGACTCCTGACAGCGAGAGCTGGGTATGTAAGAAGAATGAAAGTAGGATAAATACGGTGGAAATGTAAGCTCTGCGGAAGATGTGCGAGCTTAGTAATAAAACGAGTAGGTATGAAAGATAGTATCAGTGTAAAGATGAGAAAGGGTATGCTCCGTTGGTTCGGGGATATAGAAAGAATGTCAGATGAAAGAATGACAAAACAGATACACAATGCGAAAGTGGAAGGATGCAGGTACCGGGGAAGACCTAGACTATCTTACCATGACTATCTTGTCATGAAGGGCAAGTCAAGAGTCTCCGTAACCGGCGAGCGTGTATAAGACGGAACTATGAGAGTGGAAGAAGCCAGAGACGTATGTAAGGAAAGAACCTGTTGGAACTCTGTACTCTCTGCCTACCTCGCAAGGGATCTGGCGTAATGATATAGATGGATATTTTTTATTTTGTTAAATTATTGTTATTAAAATCTATTCGTTCTCCATTACAAATTATGTCTATACGATTTTTCAAGCGATTCTTTTTCATTTAATTTTATCATTACCATATTTCTAGAATAGTCCAATCTCATGTCAATTACTACCGCAATCCGCGTCAAGGAACTTCGTTCCAAAAACATTTAACAAACGTCCAAATTATTACATTGGGACCTGACCTCGTCGGCGGAACGTGGGTGTATGAAGTATTTTTATGCTTTATGCACTAAAGGTACTTTAGGGTGATGTAGAAACAATTGAAGCAGGTGCAAAACCACATGAGGTCGAAAAAAAGATAAATAAAGCCAATAAGATAATTAAATATTTATATTATGTAAAATGTAAATATATATACATATATAATATCAATAATTAAATAATATATACAAGGTGTAACATAATAAACGCAAGACCTGAAAGTATTTTGTTTTGAATCGGCAACTGAATTGATTCCAGCAATTTTTAATGAATATTATTTTATTTTAAAATTTGCAAATATGCTTTTTTACTCTTTCAGTGCGCTATAAATACAAAATTTATTCTTGATTCATAGCAAAGAGGAGGTTTCAAATGCATTCCTAAAACGTATTTCTTAAAACGCACACACAAACGTATAAGTTTCATTGTTAATTGGGGGATTAAAGTGCTTAAGAAAGGATAAAATCCTTTAAATCCTTTAAAGAAGAAGAAGTCGATTATTTGAGGTTCGAAGATGTTTATCATGATTAGAGCATAGAAATTGAAAATAGGAGGAAAGATATTCAGGCGAAGCAGGGGAGTCAAGGACAGAAAACAGCATTGTCAGTGTCCTCAGAGCTCTGCGCTGGCGAATAGGCAACCACTTTAAAAGAGTTCGATGCTCAGACACATGATTATGTGTTCTCCTCTTAAATAGACACCAAAGTTATCTATCTATTCTTTTGTCCACAGTGGAAACTCGGAGATAATACCAGTGTTTCCAGTCAGCTGTGTAAAAGGCATCGGTTTGAGTGCCCTTCATGCGTACCTGTTAGCTTTGAGACCGCCCCAACCTGCGCCCACGCATCGGCCAGATGACGTAAGTATATACATTTATTTAAGGTCCGGGGGATCGCGGGATTATTTCAAAATCAAAAGTTTTTTTATTCATATGTACCAAAAGGCACTTATGAATAGTCAAAAAGAGACATTTATTGATTACTTAAGACTCTACCACCCGTTCGGAAAGTCATTCCTGGGGCGAAGAAGGGCAAGAATCTCCACGGTTACTCTTTTTAAAAATGAGAGTTTTACATTTGGTTTTGTATGCATTGCATTCCTGGGGCATGGGAGAACAGTGCAGAACGACCTAAATATATGTGCTTAAGTATAGATCAAACATAAGTGTACTTAGATTCATGGTATCGGTCAGTGTCTACATAGTCCTCTCATTTACAAAATAGGGACTTTGTAAAGTTATATAATAAAAAGTATAATAAATATAGTAAGAGAAAGGGTTACTATAATATTTTTCACATGAGATGGGTAGTGACAGTTTCAAGTGCCAAACGAAATTAATATTTAATTCAATGGTATTAAGGCATATAACCATAAGTATAAAAACGGGTCATGCTTCTTATTGCGATTGAATAAAGTATAATTATCTTTGACACAACTGTCACAGTACCCATCTTACATGAAAAATACTATATAAAATACTAGCTGTGCCCGCGACTTCATCCGCGTGGTGCTTGGCAAGTTTCTTACTCGCGTTAATTTCAGTTTCACATTTTGTAATGACTCCGTAAATGTTACATCAGAATAGCTCTAATATTTGGTCTCTTGTCGCAAACTTATAAAACGTTCACATAAACCTTACATATTTCCATACAAACTTTTATCACCTATTCCTTATTGTTATTTTACACCCTTAATGGTAAAACTTTTACAAACTTTGAATGTCATATTTATTTATATCGAATATACAGCCTAAAAAATAAATTTCAAGCTCTAAAAATGACGATACTTCCATAAAACTTTTCTTCCCCCCTTTCAACCCGTTACAACCATTTTTTAGTAGCCTTTGTCTTTTCTCAGCCTCTAGACTATATGTGTACTAAATTTAATTTAAATCGGTGCAGTAGTTTTAGCGTGAAAGCGCGACAGACAGACAGAGTTACTTTCGCATTTATAATATTAAGTAAGGATGTAAAGAGTGCGTACAAAATAATTGATTATAGTATAATATTATAAATTGGAAGAAACCTCTCTTATAGTCTTTTGCATGTAATCTTTCGTCTTATACAAGGTGTATCGTAAATAACGTAAGACCTCAGACACCCCGATTAGATAACTGAACTGATTTAAAATCTATATAACACTCTTTAAGACCCCAATTACCAAGGAAACTTGTCCGTGTATGGGTGCAAATTGAGAAATACGTTCTAGAAATGCATTTGAAGTCTCCGTGTTGCTTTGAATCAGGAATAAATTTTGTTTATTATAACGCACTCATAGAGTAATAGCATTTTTAGCAAATTGAAAAAAAAAATAGATATTAAAAATTGTTGGAATCAATTCAGTTATCGATTTAGAACAAACTACTCTCAGGTCTTGCGTTTATTATGTTACACCTTGTCTATCTATCTATCTATCTATCTATCTATATCCAGACACCAGCTCCCTCGCGGGGTAGGCAGAGAGTACGAGTTCCAACAGGTTTTTTTCTTACATACCTCTCTGGCTTCCTCCACTCTCATAGTTCGTCTTATACACGCTCGCCGGTTACGGAGACTATTGACTTGTCCTTCAGATAAGACTCGGTCTATTTGGTCATGGTAAGATAGTCTAGGTCTTCCCCGGTACCTACATCCTTCCACTTTCGCATTGTATATCTGTTTTGTCATTCTTTCATCTGGCATTCTTTCTATATGCCCGAACCAACGGAGCATACCCTTTCTCATCTTTACACCGATACTATCTTTCATACCTACTCGCTTTCTTACTATGCTGTTGCGAATACGGTCGGTCAGCTTCACACGCATTCAAATTTGAAGTTAATTGAAAATAATCCGATTTCAGGGCTAGTATAAAGTGTTTCCTAGAGAAATTGTGTCACCTACCCAATTGGATGTTATTATATTAGCGACCTAGGTAGCATTATGGGAATGGGCGAGAATACATAGTTTATATGAAGGCAAAATATAATCACATTAATAATTACAATTGCGTTTTGCAATATTCAATAATTATTCAAGATTAAAAGTGTAATCGTAAACGTTGAAGATTACAAAATGTAATTCTTATAGTTAATCATTAACACACCATCACGCCTATATTCCCCAAGTGGGGGTTGTTAAACATTAATCTGATTACATTTTGCCCATCTCTGGTCGCGGGCCGCATTTTGACGACCACTGATCTATACTAATATTAAAAGAGAAAAGATTTTTTTGTTTGTAACCGATTAACCCTGAAACTACTGAACCGAATTTAATATTTTTTTCACCCTATGAAAGCTACATTATACAGAAGTAATATAGACGGCAGCTGGCTCTGTTGTCGACCGGGTGCTAGGCTATGGATGCCTACAAGTATTTTAGGGAACGTACCCATACTACGTGACCCGTTTAGGGGAGCAGGAGGGCGGCCTTGAAAATGCCACGCTTGGTCACAGGGGGGGGGGAAGGCTTAGGTTTTCGTCACGTAGTCAATATCCTCTAGGGAAATCTCGCGCTTTTTCGAGGCAACTTAATTCAAAATATTTTTTAAATTTCTGTTTGCAAAAAATGATTGAAAACCGTATTTATGAATTACTACGTGAAAGCTAGGGAAGGGGGGGGGGGTCTTGGCATATACTACGGGTGGTCCCCGGGAGAGAGGGGGGTAAAATATTGTAAACAATAGTTCCCTTATAAAGTCCCCGGGAATACAAATAAACATCTTATATTTATTTTATTTTATGATTTCGAAAACTTACAGCTAGAACAGAGATGGTATAGTAAAGTAATTTATAACAGAGGGCCGAATACAAGTTTTCATTCGATCACTCACTATAATGTCTTTGCTTGCGGTGGCTGTCTGTCGGGTCACTCCTTTCCCTTCAATATGGCCGAGGGGAGTGATGGCTGTTCCAGCAGTTATCTCGTGAACGTTCTGCTTGTGAGGACTGTTACCAATTGGAATACTTAAGACAATCTTTATAAATAACGTCATCAGTCTCATATCTCGATCGTAAGGAATCACACTGGAGCTAGATCGTAAACTATTTAATTGTAACCCAAACATTGTATCCACACGATATGATTGACGAAAAAGAAAAGGGAAAGAGAAGTAAATAAAAAAGACAAGCCCGCTGAGTTTCTTCGCCGGATCTTCTCAGTGGAACCAGCATTCCAATTCGGGGGTAGATTAGTAGTTAAAACTAGAATTAAAAAAAAAATGTATATTGACTATTTGTAAGCGCCCCCGCAGGGCATATACAATATAGATTATTTGAGTTTGAGTTCACTGACTGAGACCGCGGTGTTCTTACCGATTACCAAGGTTAAGCAGCGTTCGACTCGGTCGGCCCGAGATGGGTGACCGTTTGTGGCATTTGCATATTCGAGCGTCTCCGTGCTTCGGAAGGCACGTTAAGCCGTTGGTCCCGGTTACCACTTAATGTGGTAGTCGTTAAGCCGAGTTGGAAGCCTTAAAGGCGGCTTAATAAGTTCCAACAGCAGCTGGCCACAAACCTGCCTCCACCAATCCGCACTGGGTCCGCGTGGTCGAGTATGATCTAATCTCTCTCACCCCGATTTGTGAAAGAAGCCCTTTGTCCAGCAGTGGGCAGTATATGCTGATATTATTTATATTTATTTATCACAAGTAATTTAACAAAATAAGATTATTTCGTGGACATTATATAAAAAGAGGAGTAAAAGATATCACACAAAAAAACAATTAAAAAAAACAAACAGTTTAGGATTTTTTTAAGTTTTGGAACACTTGTACAGAAACTTCTATATCAGTATCATGCACCACTGTATTATTATCTATTTTTGTTATATGACCCTCTCAGTTTGAGAGGAGGCCCGTGCCCAACAGTGGGACATTTTCTTAACAGGGCTAAAATTATTTAATTACATAAATTGTTTTAGGACACGCTAGAGTTTCAAATAGACGAGATATTCCATGTTGGAGACACTTCGGGGCCCGTGGTGGGAGGCCTTCTGGTGAAAGGACAGCTGTGCGAGGGAGACAACGTTATTATAGGTGAGTAATACTGATTAGTGATAAAGAGACAACGTTATTATTGAAAGAAATGAAGAAAGAAAAATGTTTTATTTGTCACAGCATGAGAGACACAGACAGAGATATTTAGCTAATATTACAACATCTTAGCAATTTAACCATTAATTTAAATAAAGTACAAACGATTAATATTGGTCTCTAAACATACATACAAATTTTTTTTTACAAAAATGCAACAAAACAAAGTAAGTCATACACATGAGTATGTGTCTCACGGCTGAGCCAAATAGGTATCCAGATCAGCTTAATGTCAGGCACAAGTGCGAGACGCTGATTTTCATCTGGACCCTGAGTCTTCACCGATGTCAATCCAGTATCCATTGCTAATACCTATCCTACCTATATCATCACGCCAGCTCCCTCGCGGGGTAGGCAGAGAGTACAGAGTTCCAACAGGTTCTTTCCTTACATACCTCTCTGGCTTCCTCCACTCTCATAGTTCGTCTCATACACACTCGCCGGTTACGGAGACTCTTGACTTGCCCTTCAGATAAGACACGGTCTATTTGGTCATGGTAAGATAGTCTAGGTCTTCCCCGGCACCTACATCCTTCCACTTTCGCATTGTATATCTGTTTTGTCATTCTTTCTTCTGGCATCCTTTCTATATGCCCGAACCAACGGAGCATACCCTTTCTCATCTTTACACCGATACTATCTTTCATACCTACTCGCATTCTTACTACGCTGTTGCGAATACGGTCGGTCAGCGTGACTCCGCACATCTTCCGCAGAGATCGCATTTCGACCGCATTTATCCTGCTTTCGTTCTCCTTCTTACATACCCAACTCTCACTGCCATATAACAGCGTTGGGACAAGCACTCCGTTATGCATGGCCAGCTGCGCCTTTTGGCTTAAGTGCCGGCTCCCAAGTAGCCTTCCCATCGCACCATTCACTCTATTACCTGCATTCACTCTTCTCTCTATATCAGCGGTGTATTTCCCTATCCTTACTGAAGGCGCATCCAAGATATACAAATTCATTCACTTGCTCCAGCACATCGTTACCAACCACAATCCTTGCATTCGTTCTGGTTTCTTCCCGTTCAAAAACCATAATTTTGGTTTTCTTCACATTCAAATGTAAGCCATTATTCATGCAGTCGTCTCTCATAACTGTGACTAGTGTTTGCAGATCAGTGGCTGTTGGCGCTATCAAAACCGCGTCATCTGCATACAATAGGTGGTTTATCACTAGATCACCCATTTTTACCCCCTCAGTCATCGCACACAGTCTTTGAAGACTTTTATCCAGATACACTATAAACAGTCTAGCGGACAACACGCAACCCTGCTTGACACCGATTTTAACGTCAAACCAAGGTGACATGTTACCAACCACCCGTACGCATGCCTTGCTGTCCACGTAGGTGGACTGGACGGCTCGCAACAGGGTGCCGTTTATACCATACTCTGGCAAAATGTCCCAAAGTCTCTTTCGCACGACTCTATCAAACGCCTTCTCCAGGTCCACAAAACCGCAGAAAACCTTCCGGCCTACTGCCAGATGCTTTTCTACGATGTTGCGGAGGGAGAAAACTTGATCCGAACATCCTCTTCCAGACCTGAAACCTCCCTGTGCCTCACACAACACTCCATCGGACTTCTCGCGCATTCTCCGTTCAATAATGTTACCATACACCTTAGCTGCCAAGCTGATCAAACTGATGGCCCTGTAATTGGCGCAGTCATATTGTGAGCCCTTGCCTTTATACAAGGGTACTATGACTGCGCGGCGCCAATCTGTAGGGACTCTACCGGTCTTCCAGCAAAGATTTGCGAGGACCCAAAAAGCGTCCCGGACGCAAGTTCCACCATATATAATCATCTCGGCAGATATCATGTCTATTCCCGCAGCTTTACCATTTTTCATACTGCGTATCGCCCATTCAACTTCTTCCATAGTGATGTCCTCTGTGGATTCTGGTGCCGCAAACTCGCCTCTGGGCTCGTCTGTGGCACCAGCATCCGGGGCATTCTCATACATTTCTCCAAAGTGTTCACTCCACCGGTTTAGTACAGCTTGTGTGTCTCCATTGCTAATAAAAAATAATAAATAAAAATATTGGTGAGTACAACTCAGTAGTGATAGGGAGACAGCGTTATTATTGGTGAGTTCTACTGTTCAGCGTGAAGCTAGATGCGTATAATACAAATTACACTTGCAAAAGGCGTATATACTATTTAATATTATTTATTAATAGACCGGATCTTATCTGAAGGACATGTCAGGAGTCTTCGTAACCGGCGAGCGTGTATGAGACGAACTATGAGAGTAGAGGAAGCCAGAGAGGTATGTAAGGAAAGAGCCTGTTGGAACTCTGTACTCTCTGCCTACCCCGTAAGGGATCTGGCGTGATGATATAGATAGATAGATAATATTATTTATTTTTGATCCTAATAAGGTTTAGAATCGATCGGCATCATAATAAGTTTTTGTGTGAATTGTTAATTTTTATGTGGACTTAATTTTTTAGTCTACCTCGTTGATCACGGTGATCACTAGGTCCTGGGTTCAAATCCTAGGTCTGACAAATGTAGTTTTTCTAACGAAAAATACCCAGTATGAGTCCGGAGTCTGGAATTTTGCCCGGTATATGGCAATAGGCTCGCTCCCTATTACATGGGACCTAACATCCGCGGCGAAACGTGGGTGTACTTAGTACACCTCTGCCACCCCCGCTTGGGGAATATAGGCGTGACGGTGTGAAAAAAATTTATTAAGTGCTTTAGATCAAGTACTTTTTCAAAGTATGGCCGCCACGATGATTTCCTACAAAATGTATGGAAAAAGATTTTTGCGATTTCTGACTCTTATCTACTCCTCTAACCACAGTTGGTGTAATATCAGTTTTTGATCCTAATGAGGTATAGAATCGATCGGCATCAAAATAAGTTTTTGTGTGAATTGTTAATTTTTATGTAGACTTAATTTTTTAGTCTACCTCGTTGATCACGGTGATCACTAGGTCCTGGGTTCAAATCCTAGGTCGGACAATAGAAGTTTTTCTAACGAAAGCTTCCCAGTATCAGTATGAAGTCTGGAATTGTGCCCGGTATATGGCAATAGGCTCGCCCCCTATTACATGGGACCTAACATCATCGGCGGAAAGTGGGTGAACTCAGTACACCTCTGCCACCCCCGCTTGGGGAATATAGGCGAAAGGGAATATATATACATTTGCCCGACCTAGGATTTGAACCCAGGACCACATCACAAAGCGATGTGCTTTGCCACTACGCTAACAAGGCAGTATTTCTTTTTTTTATGATACTGAGTCCCACTTTCCCTACAGGTCTTCCAGTATTTCTTTTTTTTATGATACTGAGTCCCACTTTCCCTACAGGTCTTCCAGTATTTCTTTTTTTTATGATACTGAGTCCCACTTTCCCTACAGGTCCAATGGAAGACGGGTCTTTCGCGACGACTCTAGTCCGCAGCATATACCGCAACCGCGTGTGCTGCGGCTCGGTCCGCGCCGGGCACTGCGCCAGCGTGGGGCTGGGCGCCGCGCGCGCGCGCCCCGGCATGGTGCTGCTGGCGGCGCCCAGGAAGCCGAGGGGGCCGCCGCCCAGCTGGGGGGGCTGCGCCCCCGGCGCCTGCGTCACTAGAGACCGGGTAAGTGTACCCTTGCTTGAATGATGAACAGTCGGCAAGATATTGGGAGTCGTAGGTTCACCCCTCAGGTGGGTAGCTGCCCTAGAGCCTGTGTAACTAGAGACCGGGTGAGTACAACCTAGTTTAGATATAGGAGAGTCGGCTTGATATTGGGGGTTGGGGGTCGCCCCCAGGTGGAGATAAGGGTCTGCCTGGAGCCTGCACTACTATAGACGGGGAAAGTTAACCTTAGCTTGGATATTGGGTCGGCAAGATATTGGGAGATTGGCCATAGGTGTACAACCTGGCCACCATGATGCTGTTGGCAGCTATAGGGAGGTCAAGTACACCGTCCCCTAAAATGGAGGAGAATGTCCCCCTGAAGCCTACTAGGGACTAGGTAAGCTCGCATGTTGAGGGTTCAATTGGTGCAATCCCTCCACAGATATTAGCGACCGGGTACTTATAGTGCTGTTAGCGGCTCGTGAGAAGCTGCCTTCTTGGAAATTCTTTCTCACTAAAAAGTCTATGCTTGCAGTGGCTATTTGGTGCGGGTCATTTCCTTCCGTCTAATATGGTCGAGGGAGGTGATGGCTGCTCAAGTAGTCGTAATCGTGAATGGGTGCTGCTTGGGGAGACTGGTCCACCTAGATTCTTTAGCTTATCATTCTTTAAAAATATTATTGTTAGTCTTTTATCTCAGTCGTAAGGCATCACACTGGAGCTAGATCGTATACTTAATTTTGTATAATATATAAAAAATGTATGTATATACAAGGCGAGCCTATTGCCATATACCGGGCACAATTCCAGACTCCGGATTCATACTGGGAATTTTTCGTTAGAAAAACTACATTTGTCCGACCTAGGACTTGAACCCAGGACTTCGTGAACACAAAGCGATGTGCCTTGCCACTAGACCGACAGGATTTTTTTTTCTGGTAAGTATACAAGGTGTATCGTAAATAACGCAAGTCCTCAGGCACTCCGATTAGAGAATTGCTTCATAAATTCAAAACGAAAACCAAATTTCCAAAATTAAAGGGTTGTACCCCTTTTTTAAGCACTTTTATACCCCAATTAACAATAAAACTTGTATGTGTATGTGTGCATTTACTTAGAGAAATACGGGTTAGGAATGCATTCGTTATCTCCTTAATGCTATGCATCAAGAATAAATTTAGTTTTTTATAGCGCACTGAAGGAGTAAAAGCATTTTTTGCAAATTTAAAAAAAAATTAAGATGCATTAAAAATAGTTGGAATCAATTCAGTTACGATTTAGAACAAACTACTTTCAGGTCTTGCGTTTATTATGATACAGCTTGTATACAGAAAATGTTGAAAAACAATGAATAGAGTATTAGACAAAAAAGACAAGCTCGCTGAGTTCCTCGCCGATTTTTTTCAGTGGAGCCTGCGTTCCGATCCGGTAGTAGATTAGTAAGTTAAAACAAATTATGTAAATATAACCATTTGAGTTGGAGTTTGAATCGTAAGAAAATTAACAAAGACTACCACCACTTCGTAATGTTATTCCTGTGGAGAAGAAGAGCAAGAAACTCCGAACTCAGAAGATGTGGGGTACGGAAGAAAAATGCAGGCATCAGTGGGATAATTCGATTTAATATATTGTTACGTAGCGTAGTAAATCAAATGCCGAATAAAGTGCGAAGTACACACAAAACAGTACGTCGTTTGCAAATACACACGCAAACTAATCACACACTAGTACTGCTTCCAAGTCGCTGAGTCACTCGTAGAATCCGTATATCGATGCTAAAGTCGCCGGTGTATTCCACTTAGATCGCTTGTTCGCCGATTTGATCACTATCGCTTCCGATAAAAGACTGTGTCCGTCCCCGCGCTCTGTGTTCCTTTTATACACGTTTGAAAGTGCTAGAACGGACGTGAACCCTCTCAGTACATCGATAGAAGTACATCGAACAATAGCCGGCGCCACCCACAAAGCGGTATTATTATAGGTACTTGTATACCGCGACCGCGCGCCGGCGATAATTAAAGGGGTGGGACCTTCTAGACGTTTCGCCACTTAAGCGCGGATTCTAGATCTTTCAAGTTAGATCACCGGAGGACCTAAGGGTGTGTTATGCGTTTTAGAATGGACATCCCCTGATAAAGTCTTTTCAAGATGTTGGGGTGTGTTCGGGTCGTAACAATATTATTATTCTTTACAGATAACAGAACTAATAAAAACGACAGAACAGAACCTATCAGACAAGACCAAACATCGAAAGAATGTCAGAAGGAAACACAAGAATTTGCTCCAAGACCTGTCCAACGTTGAGCAGAGTTTGTCCAAAAGCTCTGATGAAGACGAGGAGAGGAATATATGGGAGGGGGGAGAGGAAAGGGGACAGGAAGGGAGCGAGGAGTGTGTGTGCAGTGACAAGCTGGTTCTCGAAGACCCAGATGACCCGAGAGGGTGTATCTACTTCCAGGTTAGTGAAAATAATTTATTGATAAAGGGATTGTTCAGGCATATAGAAAGAATGTTTGAAACTCAAAAAAACTTTCAAACTCATTCATTCTTGGCCAATCGCCGAAATATCCACAGTTATGTATTGCTAGTGATAGCCTAGACCGTTCCACTGCAAAGTTAGCGGTCTCGGGTTCAAACCCAGGTACGCACTGTCTTTTCGAATACAAGTGCGTTTAACGGTGAAGGAAAACATCGTGAGGAAACCTGCATGCCTGAGAGTTTCTCGAAGGTGTGTGAAGTTCGCCAACCCGCACTGGGCCAGCGTGGTGGACTATGGCCTAAACCCTCTCAGTTTGAGAGGAGGCCCGTGCCGAACGGTGGGACAGTTTCTTAACAGGGCTAATATTATTATTATTTATATATTGCTTGCCATAATTATATACCGGGCACAAATCCAGACTCCGGACTCACACTGCGAAATTTTCTTTAGAAAATCTACATTTTTCCGACCTAGAATCTGAACCCAGGACCTCGTGATCGCAAAGCGATGCGCTTTGCCACTAGACAAACGAGGGAGTCATCATAAAGACAGTCAACAAGGGGTCATTTTTATTATAATATATTAGTCCGCGCGTTTTTATTCAGTAATATCTTCCACTTAGTCATTGAGCTAAGCACAAAAATCTAAACTCAAAGTATGTCAAAGGGCAATGGAACGCAGTATTCTAGGAATCAAGATATCTGATCGAGTAAGTAACACTATTGCGTTCCAAAACTGTCATTTTAGACGTGGGCTACAAGACTGCCAAGCTCAAATGGTGATGGGCGGGTCATTCGAGCCGAATGACCCCAGATAGGTATGCAAAAATCACTACCGAATGGCGACCAGATGGACACCGACACCGGGGAAGATGGTCTGATACGGCCAAGGATCGGGTTAAGCTGAGAGTCATGGGAGAGATCTTTGCCCAGCAGTGAGACGAAATAGGTTAAAAAAATATTCTCCAATTACCCTCTTTCAAGCTTGCATTAGGGCGCTGCCGCATCAGCCTCCAAGGTTGAATGACTCTCTAAACTAACATAGACCTGTAGGTCACAAGACCTTATAGTTACATAGGTTCTACTTTCATGTCACAAGACTTCGTGTCACTTGACCTTAGGTCACATCATTTCAACTTAAAGCCACATGACCTCAAGGTCACTTAGCTTTCGCCCCATCTCGTTTCGGTTGATGTGATTGAAGAATAGAAAAGAATACTTATCATATACCATCAAAATTATAAAGAATGACAAAACAGATATAGGTACAATGCGAAAGTGGAAGGATGTAGGTACCGGGGAAGACCTAGACTATCTTACCATGACCAAATAGACCGTGTCTTATCTGAAGGACAAGTTTAAAGTCTCCGTAAACGGCGAGCATGTATGAGACGAACTATGAGAGTGGAGAAAGCCAAAGAGGTATGCAAGGAAAGAACCTGTTGGAACACTGTACTCTCTGCCTACCCCGCAAGGGCTCTGGCATGATGATATTAGAGTAAGTATTATTTTCAAGTCGTTAATACAAATATCATTGTCTACAGGCGTCGGTACAAGTTCTGCGGCACTCCACAGCGATATACCCCGGCTTTCAGTGCACAGTACACGTCGGGAATGTTCGACAGACCGCCATTATAGAGGTAACACCTGAAGCCCAATTCTCGTAATTAATTCTCAATCTAATCTCAATGTCGTAAATCTCACAAATGGTATTCTCGTAAAATATCGACATCGACCGAATCGCGGTCGAACCGAGAGTTGAATGAAATGAAAATGGTATTTCGATAAAATTTTGTACTGATATGAACAAATATACAAAACATTGTCAAATTTAAGATTTCAGTTTCATATTTTTCATTTAGATTAGACAGCTGAGATTGACATGTGGTCAACAAATTAATAACAATATATTTTAAATTAAACAACTTGACATTATGTCGAAATTAGACTGAGATTATACTGGAATCGTATTGATACTTTAGTGGAGCAGAATACCCAATGTAATTGAATTCATTATTAAATATCATTTCAGTCAAGATTCAGTCTGTGTCAATTAAATACGATATTCTACAGGTGGATTTTTGATATGGAGCCGTAAGGGCAGCTACCTCAACCGCTGTAGATACAGGAAGGTCTTGAAATGCATTTACAGATTTTAAAAAAACGTACAGTCCGGATGAAAATTGGCAATTTACTGCTTGGATAGGTGCTGTTCCAGCTCCACCCGAATGTGGATAAAAAGTTCAGTCATTATTATTTCCATTTTTCCTTCTAATAATTTAATAACATTGTCAATTTTTCTTCCTCATTTCTTTATCTGCAAATGAGAGAACCATGTGGCCAGTCTCACGAATAGTATAACTTGTTACTATTCGTGATACCACTACTATTGTTCTCCCATACCCCCAACAGAATGTAGATGGAAGAAATTGTGAAAAATACTATTTTAAAAGAGTAACCGTGGAGTTTCTTACCCTTCTTCTCCACAGGAATGACATTCCGAAGTGACAGTAGAGTCTTTGTTACTTTTCTGACGTATCATATATACTGTAATTATTTACATCCGGGATTCCTAAACTATTTTGGGCAAGAGACCCCTTTCCAAAATGATACCTTAGCCCCCTATAGCCAAATTACTTTAAAAATCCTATCGCTAGGTTTTTTTCCTATTGATACAAAATACTTACCAATGTAAAAACTTTGCGGTTGCTTAAGTGAGTAAACTTTAAATCATTTTCTCATCAAAATAGACATAAAATTCTGTAAATATCAAGTGTAATTAATAATTATTTATACAAATTACGTAAAATTACTTAAGTAGGTAATTATTTTTTGAAAAAAAAAAGCTTTAAAATTGCAAAGTATAGATAAAAAAAATCAGTGATAGATGAACCTGGTGACTTTCTACCAATCTAGCTAAATCCGGTTCAATATTGGCGAGTTGCAGACAAATCTCCAAGTTCGTTGATTTTCAAACGGTTTCTTTGTTTTGTCAAAACGTTGGTAACCACATTGAAGCCTTTTTCGACTAGGCATGATGATGGAAAAGCGATAACGTATTTTTCAGCAATGTTCTACAATGCAGGACACTGTTTCAATGTTGTGTTGCAACCAGAACTTCTGATAGCCTTGGTTGAACTTCTGCTTGAGCTCCTCGTCTGCGCTGATAGTAATCATCTCTTCTTGCATTATCACATTATCACATTAAAAGGGGTTGATTTTTAGACCTCATCTACCGGCAAAATCAGTTTTCGTTTATGTCAACCGTTTATGAAACCGATATCGACCCCTGGGGTCGATATCGGTTTCCCAGGGGACCACTTTGGGAATCCCTGGTATACATGAATAAAGAAATTCTGATTCTTAAGAAAATGGTACTTAGCTCTTAATAAAAACTGTAATTTTGGTATGTGTTTTGAATTTAACACCGTTTTTTTGCCTATATTCCCC
Source organism: Phalera bucephala (assembly GCA_905147815.2). NCBI lineage: Eukaryota > Metazoa > Arthropoda > Insecta > Lepidoptera > Notodontidae > Phalera > Phalera bucephala. Next base: position 11,494,205 of record LR990637.1, on the reverse strand, counting down.
AAGCGGGGTTAGCAGAGGTGTACTGAGTACACCCACGTTTCGCCGACGATGTTAGGTCCCATGTAATACGGGGCGAGCCTATTGCCATATACTGGGCACATTCCTGACTCCGGACTTGTACTGGGAAGTTTTCGTTAGAAAAACTACACTTGTCCGACCTAGGATTTGAAGAACCTCGTGATCACAAAGCGATGCGCTTTGCCACTAGACCAACAAGCCAGTTGTTTTGAATTTGTTAAGCGAAAATCTTATTGGGGTGTCTGAGGTCTTGCCTTATTTATGGTACGTGTTATATTTGTTCCCTTCAGGGTATAATGTCAAGAAACAACGTGTTAAGAGCTGATGAGACCGCATCAGTTCTGTTCAGATTCGTCCGCTGCCCAGAGTACTTGGTTAGAGGGAGGAGACTTCTGTTCACAGCTGGACTTGGGACCAGGTATGTTTATCCTTACTAATATTATAAACTAGTTACTGCCCGCGACTGCGTCGGTGATTTTAGATAGGAACCTTGCGTCTAAGGTTAACGCAGACGAACTCGAAGGCGGGAACTAGTATGTACATAAATTGTAGTATTTTTGTAGTGACGGACGATTTGGTGCAGTGATTAAGAGCTTAAGCTTCTCCGCCTACTGTGTCTAATAGTCGCGGGTTCGATTCCCGCACGGGACAAATCTTTGTGTGATCCACAATTATTTGTTCCGAGCTGGGTATTTGCAAGCACCAGGCTATCACTGCTACGGTATTTTTATTATTGATTATTTTTACTCTCGACGGAAAAATAAGTGTGTTTTTAAGTATGATTCAATGGAGTCGGGAGATTTATTTCCCAAGCGGGGGTGAGAGGTGTACTGAGTACACCCACTTTTTCCGATGATATTAGGTCCCATATAATAGGGGCTGAGCCCATAGCTATATGCCGAGCACGATTCCAGACTCTGGACTAAAACTGGGAAGTTTTCCTTAGAAAAACTACATTTCTTCGACTTAGGATTTGCCAGTAGACCACCTAGACAGTTCTTATTTTTAATGTCAAAATTTTAATTACCTAATATTTCTATGTTCTTTTTTCTTACAGAGGCATCGGTCGGATCTCACAGATCTTCCCATACGTCCCGTGAACTTCTGCTCACGCCTGTACGGTCAAATCTTTGTTATAATCACGACGCGCACATCGTAGAGTAGGCAGATATCTTTCATATCTCCTTCACTTGTTGCACTGTGCTAGATTTTTTTTTACTAACCCATTTCGTCACACTGATGGGCAAAGATTAATTATAAAGTATGTATTTTCAATACACATATTATACAACGTGTTATTTAATTAACGGTACGGCAAAACTCGAATGAGTTTATGTGGCACGTTACTGAACATTTATTGTAAAATTGATATTTCAAGTTTTCAAATATAAAAAAAATGTTTTAGCACCACATAATTAACACAACTATATTTTATCTCGTGGTGAAAATGAAACAGCAATAAACCGTGTCTATCCCCGTCACTTTCTTACCGTAAAGTTAGATCTTCTTAGCGTATCAGGCAGTCATGATAGGATCATAAGGATGCGGCCCGGAAAACGGCTACACTAACTGCATTTTCGGAAGCAGACATCAAGTCTTGCTGTGTGATGGTGTTAGGGCACGCAGGACAAGTTGAGACTGTGTTATTTAAATGGGAAATCAAAAATTATGAAGCGTCACCTGTTAATATTAATATTAAGAGCTCATACATTACCAGACATTTTCTTTCGTCATTCCTGACGATATTTTTATGGTATCTAAGGAAAAAAAATTTTTTGGCACACCCTAACGTACATGTATATAAAAAATAATTGAAATAATAGATAAATGTATTTTTGTGCTGATAAAAACTTAAATTTGCATAAATTTTTTCGAAACTAATGAATTATATTAAAATTTTCCGAAGAAAATGTTGAAAAATTAGTAAGAGCGATAAGTATTGAACTTTGATCATAAATATCTTTCAAACGCTTATTCTATTCGACTAAGCATAAGAGACCTTTTTTGTAGAGCATTTAATTTCCTGCAAAAATATGTATTGCGCATTTCATAACGTTCATTTGTCAACGACTTACAAAATTCAGAAGCAAAAAGAAATGTACCTTAAAATCTTTAAATTTCAATCTTGAATATCTTTAAAATGGCGAGGCGTGCGAAAAAAATGTAAGAAACCTTTTTTGTAGAACGTTCAATTTCCTACAAAAAACTCTTGAAAAATTTTGATGTACGAACAACGAATGGTGTGATATGAATTTTTTTGTATGGGACTAAAGAAAAAAAGAAAAACTCTAATGCGCCACCTCTTAATATTAATATTAAGAGCTGAAACTTTAACACAATTTTTTTTTCGTCATCTCAGACGATATTTTCATGGTACATAATAAAAAAAAAATTAAAAGTTTTTTTGGCACACCCTAATATACACATATTCATAACTAATGCTTTATTAGGCCGCAGACACCTATTATTTTGTGTCTGTATTAGGGATGGGCAAACAGAAAAAGAAATAATATTTGTGAATATGGGGAAGATCTGGACTATCTTACCATGACCAAATACACCGAGTCTTATCTGAAGGGCAAGTCCAGAGTCTCCATAACCGACGAGTGTGTATGAGACGAACTAAGAGAGTGGAGCAAGCCAGAGAGGTAAGGAAAGAACCTGTTGAAACTCTGTACTCTCTGCCTACCCCGCAACGGATCTAACGTGATAGTATAGGTAGATAATTATACGAATTCGTGACACGAATTATCAAAATTGTAAGGAGCAAAATTGCCGCCCTTTATCCAATAAAGTAATTGTTCCAACTGCAAGGAGTAATAGTAAATAAAACCCATCTCCTAATCTTGACAATGAATTTATCCTCAGCTGACAATTAATTGCCATTGGATGCTGAAAAAAAAATCATTTGAATATATATTACACAATTCAATTGATAATATATTACACATTCAAAAAATATTGATTATCGATGTAATATATCGAAATAAAAAAAATTGACGATAACTGACATTTATTCTATGAACACAATATCGATATTTTAAATTATCGACATATGTTGCCCATCCCTAGTCTGTATATATTGTAACTGAGGTACAAAATCAAACTTATTTGTAAAGATAATTAACAATCTAAAAATAATAATAGACCAACTGACATTAATTTATTCTCGTCTTTATTGTATTAACCTTCCCTTTTTACAAAAAGGATTCAGGCTAGATGGTGAATAGGAAATTTTTTTAAACTCCCTTATTTCGTATAAACAAGAAGTATATATTAATACACCAAGCTGGACGAGACATAAATAAAATAATTTAAATTTAAAAAGCCTTTTTGCAAACAAGATTTTATAGCAAACAAAGAAAATATCTTGCTTAGCTGAGGCTTCCTTCCGGCTCCATCATCAGACCTTGGACACCATACGGGTCTAAAGTACTTGTCAAGACAAATCTAACGAGCCCAAACACGGCGGGGCTATATTGAGTAGTTGGGTGGTTCCATTGGCCACATTTCGGCTTTATCATTAGACCCTGAACACTATCTGGTTGTAAAGTAATCGTCAATACAAATCTAGCAAGCCCTAACACGAGGGGGTTACGTTGTATAATTCACATGTTCCTATGGCCAGCTTCCGAGTCCATCATCAGACCAGCTCCATGGTACCATATTATTGCATTGTCACCGAACCTACATAAGTATTCCAAAGGACATTGTCGAAAATTGCCCCAGAACCAACAAACATTTGACCCATGCCATCATTATTTATCAGTTTCATTAAAATAATGGCAAATATCCGTATCTAACGGACAATTTGCAATCTAAAACGAATATTTCAAGGTATTTTAAGTACTTATATCGAAGTCGCCGACATCTTTACTGAATGTCAAATTAATGGCTACTGAATTATAACCTCAAACTCTATTACTTTTTGTGCAATATTGCGATTCCCCCGCTTGTCCGTTCACAATTCAAAATGGATCACAAGGTTTGAACCGGAAAGACAGACTTTGCAAGTTAAATAAAAGCTTATAAAAAAAATACTAGCCCCAATTTAAAAAATAATAAAAGAAGTTTGGTCTGTTGTAACTTGGTTCTATGTGCTAAAGTCTGGTCTAGTCAGATTTAACTGGGACTCAATTTAGTCTAGACTAACTCTGATCTAACCTAACTTATCTCTTCTGTTTGGGTATAATTTTTCGAGTAATTTTTTAATGTTTTTTTTCGTAGTTTAAAAATAAGTACAATTATTATGCTTTAAATAAATATTCAAATTATGTGACGTTTGAAAATCTAGATAGAATAAGATGACGAATGATTTTAAACCTTATTTCAATACTTTTAGTACTCTTATTTCGTTGGTACTTAATGCCGCACAATAAATATCATTCAAATTTCAATGTGTTTATATTTGCCGAACGATTTACAATCTTTATTTGATACTAATAGAATATATATTTCGTTGTTATTCCATACTGCGAAAGTCTTTGGCAAGCCAAAACGTGATGACAAAGCCAAGGAAATACAACCAGTAAGTCTGTTGAAATAAGGATTAAATTCTGTGATTTTTCGAAAGTTTTATGCTTTATTTAGTCAATAAACCTAATACTACTTCGCCCAGTAAAATATATGAATTCGCATCTTAATATTGTGGGTTAATTCTATTTAGATTAATTTTAAATTCAACTAGTCTTAAATTAATATATTACAGTGTGATTACAAATAGATATTGTCTTATCTGGAGGGCAAATCAAGAGTCTGTAACCGGCGAGCGTGTATGAGACGAACTATGAAAGTGGAGGCCAGAGAGGTCTGTAAGGAAAGAACCTGTTGGAACTCTGTACTCTCTGCCTACCCGAGAGATCTGGCGTGATATAGATACAAAGAGTGTGTTTACAAATATATGGTACCTCGTTGATAATTGACGATAAATGACGGACGATTTAACGCAGTGGTTAAGAGATTCAAAATCAGTAATATCTTATATCGATCAGTAATTCAAATAAAATCGACTGCAAAATTAGTACCTAACAGACCAACACACAGACAAGAAAGTGGGTTAATAAATCTATCTATATCAGCACGCCAGATCCCATGTTGGGTAGACGGAGAGTTGAGTTCCAATAGGTTCTTTCCTTGTAAACTTCTGGCTTCCTTCGCCCTCATAGTTTTATTAATGACTAGCAGTTTCCCGCGATTTTGTACCTGGTCGACAACAGCGCCACCTACCGGGTCTATGTTATATAGCCTATGTTACTTCTGGGTAAGGTAGCTTTCCAATGGTGAAAGAATTTTTGAAATCGGTCCAGGAGTTTTTGAGTTTATTCGTTACAAACATACAAAAATACATATCTTTCCTCTTTATGATATTAGTATAGATATCCCAGATCCCTTGAAGAGTCGGCAGAGAGTACAGAGTTCCTTCAGACCTCTCGCCTCCTCTCTTATAGTTAATGAAAAAAAACACATGATAAAAACGTGTTATTTATTTTAAGTCACCCTGTAATCACTGATCTCCTATACAATAGGGAGAGGGAATTTCATATTTAGTAAATTTTTTTGCATCTAGCAACGATTGTACAGCGCAACAAGGATCTTTTGACACGCGAAAGTGGAAACACTGTCAAATGAAATGACACTATGACAGTCGCAGAGCTGCCGTTTGCTATGACATTCATCCATGGATATAATACAATGGATTGAGCACTCTGCGAAAAAAACGGGATGACAAAGATACTCACTGAGATCCCTACGTCTCTTTCTAAGTTGACCAAACATTGGTACGATTATTGACTTGTTTTCTTTGTTTTTTTTTTTTTTTAAAACATCCCTACACTATGATTAATTCCTGTGTCGTGGGTGCGTTTACATACATGAAAATTCACATACACAAATACCCAGACCGAAACAAATAATTGTGGATCATACAAAGATTTGTCCCGTGCGGGAATCGGACCTGCGACTATTAGACACAGTGGGCGGAGCGGTTTAAGCTCTTAACCACTCCGCTAAATCGTCGGTTATTGTTAACATATTATTAACGTATAATTCTTGCGCAATGTTTATTGCCGTAATTCGTTCTTTCTACGCAAATGCCACATCTTAAATGAGTAGTAGTCAAAGTTTTTGATTAAATTTTTCATTTTCTTGCTGACTGTACATTGTTTTCAGTATCTGTAAATTCAGCTCCAAATATCGCAAAACTTTAGTATCGTCTCCTAGAGCCGTTTTTTGTGTCGACAAGGGTTGAGATAGCTGCCCTTACTGCCCCATCTTAATCCATTCTGTATATAAAGACGAAGAACGTTGTTCGTTTTGAACTCGATAATAAATGGTTTACAGCGTATTTAAACCACATCATAAATAGGTATTGTCCGTATTAGTTCTACCATTATGGTCACCGTACTGCATCGTAATGGGTGCGAGCGTGACACCGGGCTTCTGGTTATAGCTCTCACTTATCATGGTTTCTCGAGTTGTTTAAATCATAGAAAATTCAAAATTTTATGACAGTACTCAATCCTTTGTTTTATATCCATGCATTCACCCAAGTTCTTGTTTTAATTAGTAACCCACCTGTTATAATATTTCCCTCGAAGGAACAAAATTTTACTAAATGATAACTCTAATTTCATACTAAGGCCCCTTTGTCAATGTCGTACACAGACTAAAAGATCCTTGTAGAACTATAATTGTATTTGACACTAATAAACAAATATTTTACGTCAGTAAAAAAATAATGTGATTTTTTTTAGTAATGAATTAAATAATATTTCACTATATGTATGTATTATGCACTAAAATAAAAATATGAACAAGGGTTGTGTTGGTTTTATTTACTTGTATTTATGTAATTGTAGAACTGACGGCAGTAGGATCTTAAAGGTTGAGAAATACACCGCTGACATAGAGAGAACGAATGCAAGGATTGTGGTTGGTAACGGTGTGCAAGTGAATGAGTTTGTATATCGTGGATGTGCCTTCAGTAAGGATGGGAAATACACCGCTGACATAGAGATAAGAGTGAGTGCTGGGATCAGAGTGAATGGTGCGAAGGGAAAGCTACTTGGGAGCCGGCATTGAAACCAAAAGGCGCAGATTGCCATACATAATGGAGTGCTTATTTAGAGAGATGGGTATGTAAGAAGGATAATGAAATCAGAATAAATGCGAGCTCTGCGGAAGATGTGCAGAGTCAAGCTGACTGACCGTTAACGCAACAGCGTAGTAAGAAAGCGTGTAGTGTATGAAAGATAATATCGCTGTAAGTAGAGAAAGAGTATGCTCCGTTGGTTCGGGTATATAGAAAGAATGTCGGAAGAAAGAATGACAAGAAATATATACAATGCGAAAGTGGAAGGATGTAGGTACCAGGGAAGACCTAGACTATCTTACCATGACCGAACAGAACGTGTTTTATCTGAAGGGCAAGTCAAGAGTTGTTGGCGAGAGTGTATGAGACTGGCGTATGCCAAAGAGGCCTGTCTATTAATTTAAACTCATCTATGGTTACACGTTGTGTATTTATAGTATTTTTCATGAAGGATGGGTACTGTGACAGTTGGAAGTGTCAAAGAAAATTATACTTTAGTCAATGGCAATAAGAGGCATGACTCGTTCTATATTTATGGTTTTATGCCTTAATATTATTAAATTAAACATTAATTTCTTTTGGCTTTAAAAACTGTCACTACCTATCTTATGTGACAAATCCTATAACGGAAATTAGCTGTTATTGTAGGGGTAAGGTGATTGATTCCTTATCCTACAGATGAGTCGTGACCCGTTTGTGGGAGATAAAGATTGTTTGTTTCTTAAATGGTTTTAATTAGAATTTACAATTAAAACATGTTAGTTGTTTGAGTACAAAATTGCTACTGATATGTTAAATGTTATACAAATTCCAATGTTCTGCTGAATCGCAGGTTTACTGGAGGACGTTCGGATTGCAACATAAATACAGTAGAATTCACTATATAGAATAATAATGTGCGTGTCCGTACATCCTGCCAGGCCTAAAAGTTATACAACCACAAATGTTAATAATATAAAAAGATAAAAATGTTTTAAAATTAAATGTTGAATGTAGGTTGAGGACGTGCGTATTCCGATCTCGAGTGTTGGAACCGTGTAGTAGTTGTCCTCGGTAGGGTTCTCATCTCAATGTTGACGGTTGCGTTGTCGGTCGGCGCGGGCGCGGGCGCGGCGCGGCGCCTGTGCACGTAGCTGCACGCTGCCGCCGCCACCACCAGCAGCACCACGAGGCTTGTGTACGACACCGCATATTGGTGTATATCATGGCTTGTTATCCCGTTATCTAATTCGCTCTGGACCTGCAGTTCGTCTATTTTTTGTTTCAGTTCGTCTAGGTTGGCTGCATCTTGTTTTAAGTTTGTTGTAAGTTTTGGAGAGAATTGGACTTCAGGACTTGTCAAGTTATTTATATCATAGCTGTTCACTTTTGGTATGTGAATTTCGGTATTTCTGTTTATATAACTCTCGTGCAGCGTTTTTGTATAAAATGTTGCGTCTTCGTGCTTTACTATACAATTAGGATCTACTTCAATAATTCCTGCTTTTTGTGTTGTTCTTGCACTGATGTGTTCATCACATATAAGTTTTAGTTCACATGTACTACAGCAGAAATAAATCCACGTATTCGGCTTATGCAGCTCGAGCCATTTGTTATTGCATGTGTCCTCAACGTACTCACAGCTCTTAGCGTATTCGCCGGTTATTAGTGATATTTCACAGGGCGTGTTATTACTGCGCATGTTGTATGTTGGTTTGTTTAGCTTACAGATCAAGTACTTTTGCTCGACTACTGTACAGGTCCCGATATCTTTTTCTGACAAGGCCATGTATATTTCTTTTCTCAAGTTTATTCCAATGTAATCTGACACTGTCTTCATGAGAAATGTTGTGTTATTTCTTATTATAGGGATTGGTATCACCCTATATAACCGAAGTCCATTATCATTAGTCAGCGGTAGTTTTATTTCCGTGATGAATAAATTTTGAAATACTGCCCACTTAACCTCTAGCAGCTTATAGATACTGCTTAAATGGTTTCGGAAGTTTTCTATGGGGAGTGATAAATGTTCTGGTAGCTGTCCTGATATCGCGTTCAGTTCTTGCCGTAATTGTTCTGGGGTCAGCAATCTGTTATCAATCTGCCCATGTTGGATGCTAGTCGCAATGTTAAGGAGCATCTGTTGAATTGAACGTGTGTGTGTGTGAATGATCTACGCTGCTGGCCTCGAGGCCTCCACAGCCTCACCGGACCTCAAAGGCGAGCGTGCAACCACTACGCTCCAGCCAGCCAGAAGGGCAAGAGGCGACACACTCGAGGGCGCCTCGGAGAGGCGCCCTCGGTTGGGACAGTCGCTGTAGGGGGAACGGTGCACTACTAAGCGCACCGGTCGACCGCCGGCTATGGGAGGGGATCTACTACTGCGTCTGCGTCTACGGCGTCGCTCGTATTCTGAGCGGAAAGAAGGGATGACAAAGCATCGGGGGGGTCGGTGAGAACATGTCTCGGCCGGCGGTAGCGGCAGGGGTCGCGAGGGAGGTCGTAGTCGGCGGTGGCTACGATTAACGGATTCGCATGGGAAGATGCGTTCGCGAAGTGACGTGTTGACGCCTTTTTAATAAAGGCGCGAATAGGTTCGAGACCTAGATCGGAGTGGAGGTCGACGTTCCGTACGAACCAGGGGGCTCCTACGGCTTTACGGAGGAAGCGGTTTTGAACCGCTTGAAGTCTGTCGATGTGAGAGGGGGCCGAATGCCCGAACACAGCACACGCATAAGTCATGATGGGACGAACGCAAGTTTTGTAAAGCGTCACCTTATTTCTAAGGGACATTTTACTCCGCTTGCAGATTAACGAATGGAGACGACCGAGCACGAAGGATGCTCGGTGACGGACCCGCTTGATGTGCGGGCCGAAGGTCATGGTACTGTTCAGGGTGACCCCTAAATATTTGACCTCTTTGACCCAGGGAATGGGTCGGTCGAACATGGTCACTTGACCTCGGTTCCTTCCGGGGCGGCGCAGAGAGTGGTGCGAAGGTGCACCTCTGGCGAAGAGCACCGCCGCGCTCTTGTCCGGGTTCACCTCGATTCGCCACTTCCTGAACCAATCCCCTAGGGTATTGGCGGCGGTCTGGAGTTTCCTCGTGATGCGGGCCTTGTTCCTATTGGAATAATAAAGAGCGGTATCATCCGCGAATAAAGCTAGTTTAACATCACTCGAACGAGGAATGTCGTTCGTGTAGAGGCTAAACAGGAGCGGAGAGAGCACTGAGCCCTGTGGGACTCCAGCACTGATGGAGTGGGAAGCGGAGCGCGTCATTTCGACGCGATAACGAAAGGCGCGATTCGACAAGAAGTCTCGTAAGATGAGCACGAGTCTGTCCGGCACACCCAATCGGTAGAGCTTGTAGATCAAGCCGTTGTGCCAGACTTTGTCGAATGCCTTCGCGACATCCAGGAAGAGGGCGCCCGTGTAGACGGGTCTTCCGGGCCCATTGAGACCGGAGAGAATGTGCTCCGTGATGCGGTGCACCTGATGGACACAAGAGTGTTTGGCTCGAAAGCCGAACTGCTCGTCGATAAGGATACCCCTGGACGTTATGAAGTCCTTGAGCCTCGCCAGAAGGAGGCGCTCGTATATCTTGGCCAGGGAGTTGAGGAGACTGATAGGGCGGTAGCTCGCGGGGAGATTGCGAGGTTTGCCGGGCTTGGGGATGCCAATGACGTCCGCCTCCTTCCACTTAGCGGGGAAGGTGCAGTTCGTCATGGCGGCGTTCAAGATGGCCACCAAGAGGCAGATGAGTTGGGCGGGCAGGCATTTCAGAACGCGATTCGAAATGCCGTCAGGGCCGGGGGCTTTTTTAGTTTTAAGACCCATGATCAGATCTTCGACCTCCGTTTGCGTGATAGGAGGCAAGGAATCGACGGGGGGGAGGGATGCCCTGCGCTCGACTTCCCTGTCTACCGCGTCGACGTGGGACTGGTCGACGGACTGAGAGCTGGGGGCGCACTGGCTCTCGAGGGAGTCGGCGAGAAGCTCGGCCTTTTCGTCGTCGTCGAAGGCTGGGGGCGCTGCGCCTGAAGGGCGGGACAGCGGGGGCATGTCAGTCGTGGAGTCGGATTTGAGGCTACGCGCCAGCTGCCAGTAGGCCAGATGCGACGGCGCGATTCCCTCTAGGAGGACACCCCACCGTTCCTCCCGGACCTCCGCGACACGACGCTTTACCTCTCGTTGTAAAGCGCGCATCCGGGCCCGATTGGCTTCGGTGGGGTAGGAGTCGTACGCTCGGATGGAAGCATTCTTGGAACGAATGAGATCCCTAACATCGTCCGGCAGTCGAAAGCGGTTGAGGTAGAAATCTTCCGCTTCGACTTGCTTGGACGATCGACTGACCGCCGATCGGATGTGTTCGGTGAAGGCATCTACGGCCTGATCGGTGTCCTGAGGGGACGGGATGGAGTCCGAGCTGAGAGGCAGGGGGGGAGGGTCGGCATCCGCCAAGGCCGTGCTTAGCGCATGCCAATCCACCACCGTCTTTTTGGGTCGCTGAGGGGCGGAAGGGGGGGAACCGAGTCTCATGACTACAGGTCGATGGTCAGAGTCGAGTTCCTGGACTACTTCCAAGGAGTGCAGCCGTAGGGTGACACCCTTCAGAAGCGCCATGTCCAGGACGTCGGGTCGGTGATTGGGATTGTTAGGATAGTGGGTAGGGTGCATGGGTGCGATGACGTCAAAGTCGAGAACGTCGACCAGGGCGTCAAGGCTCCTACCGTTAGGGGTAGTGGTGAGACCGTTCCAGGCCACGTGTTTGCTGTTGAAGTCGCCCGCCAGAATGACGGCGCTTCCCAGATTGAGGAGTGCTTCAAAGTCACTCCTGAGAACGGATTTAGTGGGGGAAAGGTAAACGGAGGCGATCACGATGGGCTGGTGCCCCGTGAGAGAGACGCGACAGACCGAGGCTTCGATGTTGGTGAGCGCGGGGGGATCGAGAGGGATGCAGTGCAGGGACCTCCTGTAATAAATGAGAGTACCGCCTCCGCGGGAGCCGATTCTGTCATTGCGCACGAGGTTGTAGTTTGCGATCCTAGGATCGCGATGTGCGGGCTTCAGGAAGGTTTCCTGCACGAGGAGGATATCAAGTTGGTGATCTCGGAGGAAATCAGCAACCTGATCTCGCTGGGAGCGAAGGCCATCGGCGTTAAAGAACGCCAGGGATAGGTTGTGGGGCTTATGGCGGGGAGGTCGCAGATCCATTATCGGGTGCGGGGGGGTTGGGTTCTGAGGGACGTCAGGACGTCATAGACGTCCCTGTATTCCGCGGCCAGGAGAACCTGGTCCGCCAAGTTGGTGGCGGCGCGGAGACGAAGGGCGAGTTCGCGGACTCTGGGAAACAGAGCGGGGCTTATGACCGCCGAGACACTCATTATGAGGTCGACGTCCTGACTGACGTTAGTGGGCGGAGGGGGACAAGCCGCCACCGGCGGGATCGCCGGCGCGCGCTTCGGGGGGCAGGCGGGGCCCACTGACGCAGGGTGGGAGGCCGCGGTGTAGGGCAGCGGCTTCACCCATGCGTTGGCGCCGAGGGACGGCCTGAGCGGCGGGGGAGGGGGGGCCAGCTTCAGCGTCGCGGGAGCGCGGGGAGCCGCGGTCGCTGGCGCAGAAGGCACCGGACGAGGGTGCGCTGAGGGCGCGGGGGGGTGTTGCGCTGAGGGCGCAGAGGGGGGGGCAACCGCGCGGGGGCGGCGGCGGCCGCCGCGCCTCGCCCGGCCGCGCTTCCCCTTCGGGGCCTTGGGGCAACCGCGATAGTTCGCGGTGTGCCCCTTGGTGCCGCAGAGGACGCAGCTGGGGGGCTCGGCCGCCGTCTCCTTCGAGCGGGCGCACTGGGACGTCGCGTGGTCCCCGATGCACTTAACGCATCGAGGGCGCGCGTGACAGTTACGGGCAGAGTGCCCGTACAGCTGGCAGTTGTGGCACTGCCCGGGCGTGCCACGTTTATGGGGGGCCTCCACGGAGAGGCCAGAGATATGGCACACGGCCTTCAGGTCGAAGACCCTACGGCCGGACTCGGTGCGGTCGAGGACGACCAGCACCATGTCGTACGCCTCCTTGGAGCGCCCATTCACCATTCTGTGCACCTGGCGCACAGGAAGGTCCTGGGACTGGAGGTCGGCCTTGATGACGGCGGTGTCCAGCTCTCTCGGGACACCGCGGATTACCACCCTGAGCTCCCTTTCCTCCTCCAGGGTGTATGTGTGGTATGCGATCTTATTAGATCGCAGGAACGCGGATAGCCGTCGGTGGTCGTCCGAAGACGCCACCTTGACGGCTATGCCTTGCGCGGTGGAACGCGCGTGCGTATAACTAATTTGGCGATTGTAAATCGCCTTGGATATACGCTCCCAGGCGCTCTTGTCCTGAATGACAAGCGGCGGGGGAGTGATGTTCGGACGTGCGGGGCGCGCGAGGGGGGAGGCCCTCGCGGCCGCGTTGGGAGACGGAGACGGCCGGGGGCCGGAGGGGCCGGGAGAAACAGAGTCGTTTCCGGCCCTCTGGATTTTGGGCGGCGGCGAGTCGCGCGGTTTGCGCGCCCGCTTCCCATTCGCGATGGGAACGAAGTCGTCCTCCGACGAGAGCGACGGGGACGGGGACCGGGCGGGGGCGGCGCGTCGCGCGGACGCGCGCTCGACCTCCATGTCCGAGTCCGAGAGAGGCTCGGACCCGCATGGCGAGACGGGGCGGTCGGCGGGGGTCTGGGGCTGCGCCCCTACATCAGTTCGCGGCGCGGCGAACGGAGTCACGGGGCGCGCAGAAGGCGCGGGGTGCGCGGGGCCGGGGGCCGACGCGCGCGCGGGCGACGCGTCGGGCGAGGCGGGCGAGTACGTCGCCTTGAATTCCCGGACTATGTCCGGGCAGCGTAGGACGATGTACTTCGCGAGCTCCCGGACGAACTCCGGAGGGAAGTCTTCCGCCATTTCCAGAGGGGAAATGGCAGGTCGAGTGAACTAAAAAAAAAAAACAAGAACAAGGGGCCCTAAGACCCGGGCGTGAACGTTGCCCTGATCCCCCCACCGGGTAGCGGCGGGGGGGTGGCACTACCGGGGAGACGCGGTGTGCCCCTTCGCCTTAGGGGCGAACGGGCGGCACCAAACCCTATCTGCTCCGGGGCGAAGAGAACCGCCGCACGGAGAATAGGATAGAATAGATATAAGAGAATAGATAATCGAATTAAAAAACTCACCCTAGAGAAGAAACCGCGGGAGGGCCGGCCGCGCCGTTAGCCGACGCGGCTGCCTAGCAACCCACGTGCTTGGTCACGCCGGGCTATACGCGAACCGTACCTGCACGGGACGCAAAAGCACACGCACAGCGAGTGCAAACACGTAGACACACAAGCACAACACACGCAAGCACAGCCGCGACGAACCACGTAGGTCGCGGAAAACGACCGTTACAAAAACGCGGGAAGACCGACCGCCGTCAGAACGGCGAGTCTGCCTAACGGCTCGCCTTGTTGCTACGCGCGAGCCAGACGCGGAGAAGCAACGTCGCAGCCCGTATATGCGTACGTATACACGTATACGAGCTAATCAGATTACCACTCCACGCAAGCGCAGGCGTTTCCAACAAATCAAGTCGAAATCGAGAATTACGTAACACGAAAATAGCGAGCGGGCGGGCAGCGCAGTGACACAACCGAACGCGCGAGAGGCACTGCCAGGACTGAATTGAACGTAGTTTCGCTAAGATGATATTAGCTGACATTGACATCATGTTGAAATAGATCATGTTCTGATTTTGCTCCACGGCGTGTTCCATTTTGTTTAGGTAAGTATCTGTATAATTTAAATGCTCTTCCATCAGTTGAAATTGTTGATTCATCACTAGTTGATTGCGTTTAAGTATATTATTCTGGGCTTCAATAACTGTTGTTTGGTTTCTAATTAGATTAATCATATGATGTTCATTTGTTTGTAAGTTAAGTATATCCTGTTTATATTGTTCTGCAAATCTGGAATCTAACACGCCAAACAGCTCATTTGCTATGTATCCTATGCCGTTGATCAGGCCGCGAGATATACGTCTTGGCCTTGGCGTTTGCTCGGAGATAAGTAAGTAGTTGTTGTGTGTTATTTCCGTAAGTTCTTGTTTCAACTCCAGGACGATGCTGTGGCAAATATTCTTGTATTCAAAATTCTTGCATCTTGATTCCACGTGTAACACCAATTTTTGTATTGATCCGATCCCTTGCCAATAGGATGTCATGTTAAAAAATGTTACTATTTTCCAGGTATCGTGTATATTTTGCAGTTTCCCGATATCTTCAAAATAGACTGTTTTTTCCTTGTGAAACTGATTAATATTTACCATCTCGTTATCTTGTTTCGTTGGATGAAATAATGTTAATAATATTAAAAAAAGACATGCTAGATTTGTTCTGGAAAATCTCAATTGCTTAGTTTGTTTTCGTTTTTGCTTATGTGGAGTTTCTTCCTTCTTTTCAGGTCTGGTAACTACAGATGCAGATTTTTCTATAGGTAACAAAATTAATTTACTTGTTGGACGCTTCAGGGTCCCATCCTTTGTTTTCAGGGTCACCACGCGAACTAAGTCATCTTTACCAGGGTGTGTTTCAGTTACTCGGCCCAGGATCCACTTTGCCGGAGGTAAGTTATCTTCTTTTATGACGACAACTTCCCCGACCTTTAGGTTTTCCTGTTGTTTGTTCCATTTACTTCGTACTTGTAAAGTATGAAGATATTCCGCAGACCACTTCCGCCAGAAATGTTGGTGCATTTGCTCCATTAGATGCCATCTATGTTGGAAACTGACTTTACAGTCTGTTATTTTTTCTTCGGGCAATGATGTCAAAGGTCTCCCAATTAGAAAATGGCCTGGAGTTAGGTATTCCAGGTCTTCAGTGTCTTCCGTCAATGGACACAGGGGCCTAGAATTTAGGCACGCTTCAATCTGCGAGATTAATGTTAAAAATTCTTCGTAGGTGAGCTTTTGTGTTCCTATCACACGTTTCAGATGGTGTTTCATGGACCGAACTGCTGCTTCCCACAGTCCGCCTGCAGATGGCCAGCTAGGGGCATTGAAATGCCATTCCACTCCTAGGTTATTCATGTTGTGTTGCCAAGAGTTTGTCGTTTGAGTTAGACGAAGCTGTTGGTACAGCTCTCTTTTTGCACCTATGAAGTTGGTGCCGTTATCACTATAGAGATGTTTTGGACATCCTCTTCTAGCAATCAGCCTTTTTAAAGCCATTATAAATGTTGGCGTGGACAAATCGCTGACCAACTCTAAATGCACGGCCTTCGTGACCATGCACACAAAGATGGCAATGTAGCCTTTAGATGTTCGTACTCCTCTGCCTTTGTTTAGCTTCACCTCCACGTAGCCAGTGAAGTCCACCCCCGTGTGATAGAAGGGCGGGGATTGAGTTATGCGAGCAGCAGGTAGATCAGCCATGCGTTGTTGTTGGACTTTTCCATTAAAACGGCAGCATGTTACACATTTTCTTATGTGTTTTTTCACTGTTTTGTTGCCACCAATGATCCAGTATCGTTGTCTCAATGTGGCTAATGTTAATCTGGCTCCTGCATGTAGGGTTGTTAAGTGCGCTTCGTTAATCAGTAATGTTGCTAGTTGACTTTCTTCCGGGATGATAATGGGGTGTTTCATATTTTCTGGTAAATAAGAATGTTTCAGTCTTCCTCCCACCCGAAGTAATCCTTTACCGTCCAGGACAGGATTCAGTTTGTAAATGCGACTTCGTTTTATTACGAACCCATTAGTTAATAGCTCTGTTATCTCTTGTTTATAACAAAACTCTTGAACGTCTTTAATTATAATTATCCGTGCTTCTCGTATTTCACCTATTGTTAATTGCTTTGATTCATCGTGCTCCTTTGGGTGGCGTGCTCTGTTTATGAAACGTAACACCCATGCGATAATCCGGCACACTTTGTTTACATTGTTATATTTATTTAGTGTTTCTGTTATAATGTTGGGTTCCGTACACCTTTTTATCACATTGTACACTTTTATTTCTTTGTCTGTTGGCATTTTAAGGTGATCTTGTGTACTAGGAATGCAATCATTTTGTAGCCATTCTGTTCCATTCCACCACAGCTTGAAATTATGTAACTGAGACGGCATCAAACCTCTCGATGCGCAATCTGCTGGGTTTTCTTCGGATTTTACGTATCTCCAATTTTGTGGTGGTATAATGTTCGTTATTTGCTTGACTCGATTAGCTACGAACGACTTCCATCTGTTAATGTCACCATTGATCCATCCCAAGACTACCATGGAGTCAGTCCAGGCTGTAACATTGATCCCATTCCTGTTCATACATTGTTTTATTTTGTTAACTAGTTGGCTCAGTAGTTGTGCACCACATAATTCTAGTCTGGGCAATGTTTGTTGTTTTTGTAAAGGGGCAACTCTTGTCTTCGCCGCTATTATGTTTATTTGTATTTGATTCTTGCTGTTTCGTATGACGCTATAAACAATGCATGCGTACGCTTTTTCTGACGCGTCACAGAATGCATGGAGTTGCCTGTTTTCTTGGGTGATGTTTGCACCCAGCCATCGTTTTATATGAAATTCCTTGCATGTTGTTAATTCATGTCTCAAGGCTGTCCATTGTTTCTGAATATGTTCAGGAATATTTTCGTTCCATTCAATTTTACTTTTCCAGATATCTTGAAAGAGTATTTTTGTTTTTATTGTTATTGGAGACAGCCAGCCCAAAGGATCAAATAACGTCGAGATCTCACTCAGGAGCTGCCTTTTTTTTGTTGTGGTTAATTTTGTTGGTTTCAAGGTTGGTTTCAAAATAAAGTTATCTTTTTTCGGGTTCCAACTTAGGCCCAATGTTTTCGATGTTTCCGACTCTGTGAAATGAACGTTGAGTGGATTTCTCATCGATTCAGGCAAATCTTCTACCAGTTTTGGTTCGTTACTAGCCCACTTGCGGATGTTGAATCCTCCACTCTTCAACAATTGTATCAGCTCATTTCGAGTTTCTTGAGCATCTTTAATTTGGTTGCAGCCAAATATTCCGTCATCCATGAAAAAATTATGTTTTAATATGTGTTTGGCCTTCGTGTAGTTGTAGCCTTCATCTTCTGCCAGCTGATGTAATGTTCTTAAAGCCAAAAACGGAGCAGCTTTTGTGCCGTAAGTTACAGTGCACAATTGAAATTCTGTCATGGCTTGTTCTGGACTGTCACGCCAGATGACCGTCTGTAGTGGCTGGTCATCAGGATGCATAGCAATGTATCTATACATCTTCTCGACGTCTGCTGTTAGTGCGTACCGATACTGTCTCCATTGTAATAGGATTGCTTGCAGATCGGCTTGCAAATTGGGTCCACTCTCCATCAGGTCGTTAAGGCTGCATTTTGTACTTGTTTTCGCAGAAGCGTTAAACACCACTCTCAATTTTGTTGTTATGGAATTTTCTCGTATTATTCCATGATGTGGTAGAAAGTACTGAAGAACACTATTGTTACTTGTGAACTTCTTCATATGTCCCAGATTTTTGTATTCGGACATGAAGGCTCTGTAGCTTTGTCCAAAATTGACATTATTGGCCATTTTTCGTTCAAGCATCTTAAATTGTGCAATTGCTTGAGGTTTAGATGTTCCTAGTTTTTCACAGATCTCTTGTTTCAGTGGAAGGCGAACCTGGTATCTTCCATCTGTTAACCTGATTGTTGTTTCCTTGTAGTATGTTTCGCAAGGATCTTGCTCGTTTTGTTCTTTATTATTATTTGTTATATCTTCATAATCCCAGAATTTAGCTATTTCTTCTAGGTTGTTTATAGTAACATGGCAGTGAAATGTTTTGTATCTCCCACAAATAATCCACCCTAGATGGGTTTGTTGAGCCACGATATTGGAATGTTTTGTTTTTATCAGACCCTCTAACAAAATTTCTGAGTATATGTCAGCACCCAATAATATGTCAATGTTTCCAGCTATGTTAAATTTTGGGTCTGCTAGCTTAATGTTCTCCAAATGTTTAAAGATTGATTTATTTATGTTATTGTTCGGAAGCTGACTTGTTAGTCTGTTCATAATCAAGGCTTCGGCTTCAAATGTGAAGTCATTATGCAGAGATTTACAGGATAGTTTAACCATTCCTTTGCATTTGTTTGTAGGCGAAGACCCAATTCCATATACCGCCGCATCCAACTTGCTTCTCTTCAGCCGCAGTCGTTGAGCAGCGTCTTCTGTTATCATTGTAACTTGTGAACCTTGGTCTAATAGGGCTCTCAGTTTGATGTTGGTTCCAAATGAGGTCTTGACTTCGATTTGGGCTGTTGCTAAGAGTACATCATTGCATGGTTCGTTACACACATGGGTATGTCTTTGACCCTGTTTGTTCGTGGAATTTTCCCGTTCGTTATGTAATGCATCATGCAGTAAAGTGTTATGATTGTTATTGCACTGTTTGCATTTCTTCGTTGACGTGCATTGAACTCCGTTATGGCTAAACAGGCAGTTTTTGCATACGCCAAGTTTGTTCGCTGTTATGAGTCGGTCTTGTGACGTCATGTCTATAAATTCTTTACAACGGTATAATCCATGTTTCTTGTTACATTTAGGGCATTTTATAATAAAGTTATAAAATGTCTTCGGTGACTGACTATTATTGTACTGTTCATTATGTTGTTTATATTTTCTATAATTGTAAATAGGTTTCTCCGAAGTTGTTGCTTTTTCTGCGTTCGTACTACGGCTAGGCTTAATGTTTGTTTCCAACGCCATAAATTTATTCTCTAAAAATTTCAAAAAATCAATAAGTGTAGGTATTTCTCTGGGGTTTTTCAAAGACTCCACATAAGCTTGTTTCGTTTCACTGTCGAGTTTGTTCAGAAAAATATGAACCAATAATGGGTCCCAAGTTTTGGTTTCAATCTTCAGGTTTGACATCGCGTTTACATTTTCTTGAATTACGTCATGCATCCTTTTCACACTTGCGGCTGAAGGTTGTTGGATGGTAGGGTGATTCAGAAGTTCACTGGCGTGGTAAGTAAATAACAGTCGGAGGTTATCATACCGTTGTTTTAAGATGTTCCAGCAAGTTTCGTAGTTGTCCGCGCTTATTGACAAGTGTTGAACTAGGCGTTCAGCTTCTCCTTTCAATTTAGACTTGAGATGTTGCATCTTTTGGGATTTTGATATAAACGTGTTCTGATGCACTGTTTCCGTGAATAAGTCCTTGAATGTGGTCCACTGCGCATAGTTACCCGCGAAGCTAGGCAATTCTATTTTAGGTGCTGATGTCTCTTGATGGTTGCGCTCCCAGATTTTGTTATTAATCATTGTTTTAGCCACTTCGTACATTTTTTCCAGCTTGTTATATGTTTGTTCGTGGGCACTTACGTCATGAAGTATGTTATCCAATTTCCAGTACAACTTATCAATGTTTTCCCATCGCTGGGTGATAATCTTGAGTTTGTCTTCCAGTTGCCACTTTTCTGTAAGTACTCCAATATCCAGATTGCGTGTTGTTCTTTCAAATGCCTTAACATTAGATTTCTGTTCGTTAATCAAAGTCATGGTATTTTCGTCGTATTTTCGTTCGCCGTCACTACCTCTTCCCTCACTGGCTTCTCTAAAATACTCACTCTCTTCAATGTTTCCTTCTTCAATGCTAGCTGTTGCTTGCAGTTGTTCTCTTAGCATTTGTTCTTCATGCGTGATTCGGCGCTCCAGTTCTTGCTTGGAGGTCAAAATCAACGTTTTTGTTTGTTCATAAAATTGTTGGAGTTTTTCAAATACCTTGTTGTCAAAGTAATTACCCTTTTTCTCAGTCTTTAGTAAAGAAAGACGGGTATTGTTAAACTCAAAGGTTGACCAATTGTTTTCAAGTTTCTTCAGACGCTCGTCATGGTATTCAAGAGTTTGTTTCCTTGACGGGCTATCTTTCTTGAAGTTGGCCTGAATGGCTTTGATGATCTCCACCAGTTCAGCCTGTTGTTGTAAAATATCATCATACGAATCCGTAGACATTATGTTATGTTGTTATTTAATATGTTACTTAAATTTGTTTATGTTATGTTGTTCCCTGCTTGGTAAAATGTTCACTGTTTTCACACTTGTTAAATTGTTCTCTGTTTTCACCCGGCACTAGTTTTGTTTAATCTTTAGTGACTTTATCAGCTTAGCTACGTTATGTGCAACGTCTCAATTCGCCTGGGGGATTCCGCTGGTGGAAAGCCAGGTAAACCGATTTGCTAACGCAGCAAAGATTCTAAAACACTAAAGCAGGGCTCGAAGGACCAAAATGTAGGGGTAAGGTGATTGATTCCTTATCCTACAGATGAGTCGTGACCCGTTTGTGGGAGATAAAGATTGTTTGTTTCTTAAATGGTTTTAATTAGAATTTACAATTAAAACATGTTAGTTGTTTGAGTACAAAATTGCTACTGATATGTTAAATGTTATACAAATTCCAATGTTCTGCTGAATCGCAGGTTTACTGGAGGACGTTCGGATTGCAACATAAATACAGTAGAATTCACTATATAGAATAATAATGTGCGTGTCCGTACAGTTATCTTCGGCTGCGCACGCGTTTATTATGTAACAGGTTCCCTATACAAACTTCCATAGCTTCACACTCTTAAGATTTTTTTGAGTCACTGGTAGCCTATGCCCTTCTCCCGGATATAATGTATATCGGTCCCAAATTTGATCAAAATCTGTTTTATAATTTTTAACGACGGACGATTTAGCGCAGTGGTTAAGAGCTTAAGCTCTGCCCACTGCGTCTTATAGTCGCGGGTTCGAGTCCCGCACGGGACAAATCTTTGTGTAATTCTCAATTATTTGTTCCGGTCTGGGTATTTGTGTATGCGAATTTTCATGTTTGTAAATGCACCCACGACACAGGAATTAATCCTAGTGTGGGGATTGGTTTTTATAAAAAAAAAAAAAAATTGGGCGTTAAAAGGTGACTCTTATTCATGTTTATTGAAGTTGGGATAAAATAAGTCATCAACCATTAACTGATATTAAATGATGACCAAATATTAACTGATTGAGTTTCTGATGAATAATCAAAATTAAAAAAAAAAATTTAAAAATATGCTTTTATAGCAAAAACATAAGGAAGATATCTCGCTTAGTTGGCGAGTTCCTATGGCTTTATCATCAGACCCTGAACACTATCTGGTTGTAAAGTACTTGGCAATACTAATCTAACAAGCCTAAAAACGAGGGGGTTACGTCGTATCGTTCACATGTTCCTATGGCCACCTTCCGACTCCATCATCAAACCAGCTCCGTGGTACTATATTACTGCATTGTCACCAAACCTACATACGTATGCCAAATTTCAGCTCAATACGATAGCCGCAAGTGCTTGAAAAATGGATCCCAAGATTTGAACCGGAAAGACAGACAGACATATTAACGTTGCCAGTTAAATAAAAACTTGTAAGACAGAATATAAAATAATTAAAACGAATGAAGGTGCGTGTTACTCGATTACCTACTTGATCAGATACCGACCTCGCCAGCAAGGTCGATATCAGGTCAACTTAGTCCGAGCATTGGCATTCTCCATATTTATGTATGGTGCCGAGACATGGACCCTAAAGAAGGCTGACCGCGACCGCATTGATGCCTTTGAGATATGGTGCTGGAGAAGGATGCCAGGTATACCTTGGACAGCACACCGCACTAAGGTGTCAATCCTAGCTGAACTCAAGACCCAAACCCGACTGTCCACTACTTGCCTACGCAGGGTTCTGGAGTATTTTGGTCACTTTGCTAGGAAAGACAGTGACAACCTCGAAAAACTGATGGTCACCGGTTAAATTGAAGGCAAGCGACCACGAGGAGGGAGCCTAACACGCTGCACGAATCAGATTTGCACAGCTCTTGATACCACAGTTCACGATGCTCTTCACTCGGCTGCAGATAGGAGTGGATGGCGACTCATTATCCGCAGAAAACTGCTCTCTAAGATATGACCACGACCTTTAGTAACGAGGAATCCAACGCAAGGAGGAGGAAGCTATTAGTGTCCGACCGAAGCTTCGGCTTTGGCTCCGGGTACCTTCGGCCAAAAAACCACCTTCGGCCAATCCTTCGACTTCTGCCAAAATAGGCCGAAGTTTTAGCCGAAGCCGAAGGTTTCCAGCCTTTCGTACCGTTAAAAGCGAAGTGTATAATATTTAATTGCTGCATTCTGCCTGTTATGACATATGGATGCCAAAAATGGAGCCTAACTATTGATAGCATACGCCAATTAGAAACTAGCCAGCACAGTATGGAGCGAATAATTGCCATTCAATTAACAGATAAAATTAAGCTAGATACGATAAGGAGCTAAACAAAGGTCACAGATATCACGTACTGTATTAAAAAACTAAAATAGAGGTGGGCACGTCATATGATTAGGATTAACATAGATAAATGGTCTAGGGATGTAACAGAATGGTGCCTGAGACAACACAAAAGAAAGAAAAGGAGACAGCGACGTAGATGGGAAGACGATATTGTGAAAATAGCGGGGTATACTTGGAGAAGACAAGCGCTGAACCGCACTCGGTGGCGTACTCTAGGGGAGGCCTATGCTGTACAGCAAGAAAATCTTCACGAACCGGTGTCAAATGAGTAAATATGTTTATTTTGTAAATATATTTTGCGTAAGATTGTTAAATAAAGACTATTATTGTTATTATTATAATGCTTTTTTACGTAAATAAATATAATAAATAATATGATTTCAGTATTATTAATTTTAGCCAGTTCTTGGTGATTTTAAATAAGTTAATACAGTCAATATAATTTATTAAAAATTTCACCAATCATGAACTAAATTTCTTAGGGTTATTAAACCTTCGGCCGAAGATTTTGGCGATGGCCTATTAATCGGTTTTGCCTTCGGCCAAAAATCAATCTTCGGTCGGACACTATTGGCTATATTTTAAATAGCTATGTTGACTGTATTAACGAACTGCTTTGTTTTGATTTGGTTATTTACTGGCAATGGCGGCCAGCCGGTGCAACGCAATGTTACCTCTGCCCCCTGCGCGCCGTCTCTTGTCATGCTCTCGCGCATTTGTAAGTCGTAAATCGTTATAGATCGTTCAATTTCGGTGTTTGCTAGAAACCTTTGGTTAAAACCCGAAGGCGAAGGTTTGGTCGGACACTAATGGAATGGGAATGCAGTCTTGAGTCGCACGAGGTCGCCACCGACAATATAGTTGTGTAGACAGGGACAGACAAACAGGCAGAATTAATTTCGAATTTACAATATTAGTACGGATTATCCACGAGTAGGTAATATATATTCACCGTAATCAAGGAAATGATAAGAATATAAATAGACAATGATAACGAGTTACATAAATCCCCTAATCCATTAATACACTTAGTTTCGTCATAAAAAATACATGCCTATATTCCTCAAGCGGGGGTGGCAGAGGTGTACTGTGTACACCCAAGCTGACGATGTTAGGTCCCATGTAATAGAGGGCGAGCCTATTGTAATGTACCGGGTAGTGTGCCCGGTAAAATGGCCAGACTCCGGAATGATGGTAGGAATTTTTGGGTAATTGGACTTTGTCCGATCGAGGATTCCAATTCAGGAGAATTTTCTCGTGTTCTGTACGCGCCTTATTCGCCAGTAGACCAACGAGGCAGTCGTAGTTGTTTCGTTATATGCTACATAATCTTTAAATAAAGTGATGTATCTTAACATGTTAAATTACTTGGATCGACATTCTGGTCACACAAAGAATATCACATTTCATTTGTAAGCATTTTTTCGTTATTAGAATACCTCTATATTAAAAATGCCATCAACCGCAACATTGATATAATGAACGATTTCGTTTTCACCAGTCTCCGCCAGATGGCAAATACAAATGTGGGTTGTTCGTAACGTCCCTCTCGGATTCCGGCACTCCGCGCAGTTGCACGCTTAAATTGTATAGGCAGAGAGGACAGTGTTCCAACAGGTTCTTTTCTTACATACCTCTCTGGCTTCCTCCACTCTCATAGTTCGTCTCATACACCCTCGCCGGTTACGGCGACTCTTGCCTTGTCCTCCAGGTCGGTCTATTTGGTTCGGTACCTACATCCTTATGTTATTAAACCACCAGGTCACATATACTCGACTGATAAAGGCGGTCAAGTTTTGGTCCTCCACGGGCATCGCTTCCACCGCGAATACGGCAACGAAATGCGGAGCTATTGGCGGTGCTCCAAGAGGTCTGCACTCAAGTGTCCATGTAAAGTGCATATCATTAACGGTCAGATCATCGTGACCAATTATCACAGTCATACATAATGAATCTTCCTATGTATTTTTTTCTGTATGATCAGTATGAATATTTCTCATTCGTCTTTTCTCACATGATTATTGTTTCCACATTCGCATTGTATATCTGTTTTGTCATTATTTTTTCTGACATTCTTTCTATATGCCAACGGAGCACCCTTTCTCATCTTTACACCGATACTATCTTTCATACCTACCCGCTTTTTTACTACGCTGTCGAAAATCGAACATCTTTGACTTTGTATCGTCCAGGGGTATTCTCATCAATAAGCAGTTTGGTTTTCGAGCCAAACACTCATGCGTCCATCAAATAAAAAATATTCTGAAGAAAAAATGACAAAACAGACGTACAATGCGAAAGTGGAAAGATGTAAGTACCGGGGAAGACCTAGACTATCTTACCATGCCCAAATAGACCGTGTCTTACCTGAAGGACAAGTCAAGAGTCTCCATAACCGGCTAGTGTGTATGAGACGAACTATGAGAGTGGAGGAAGCCAGAGAGGTATGTAAGGAAAGAACCTGTTGCAACTCTGTACTCTCTGCCTATCCCGCAAGGGATCTGGCGTGATGATATAGATAGAAAAATATTCTGATTCTGGTCACACTTAAACTACTGGCCCATGTCGTTATTCATGTATAATTTTTGTCTCAACGTTTGATCAGTAAAATGATTATACTTGAAACAATCTACATTCTTTTAATAACTTCTGAAATATGGTATGTATTAGAATGTCCGTTAGTGGAATTAAAATTGTAGACTTAAATAATATAATAGACGGGATAGATATTTAAACACTAAAAGGTTGAAGGGAGAGGGGAGGGAAGGGTGTCTGTCCAAGAGCGTGCTCGTCGCGACCCCTGCCAGTCATTATGGCTGCAATCTTGGACCGAAGACGTACCGCAGTGCGGGCTAGGGCGTCCCCCCGAGGCGACGCGTACCGGCCCGCCCCCGTCGGTACGAATATAGGTGGAAGCGGCGATGGGGGCCGCCACCCATCACGCCGGGCCCGAACTGGTGAGTCGTGGGGTGCAGAGTGCCGAATAGGCACTTGGAATGTAAGAGGTGGTATGGAAGATAAGATGCATGAGGTGATTGATGTAATGAAAGAGAGACGCCTGGATGCTCTGTGTGTAACAGAGACTAAGCGGAGGGGCAGTGAAACCTGTGATCTTCCTGATGGAACGATGGCTCTGTGGTCTGGGGTACCGCAGAGCAGTCGTGCCAGCATGGGGGTGGGTATCTTGCTGTCCCGTCGCCTGGCCTCTGGAGTGAGAGATTATGGCCTGTGCGATGCGAGACTTCTCTGGGTCCGTTTAAAACTGGGTGTCACTAGAGTATTTTTGGTCGCAGCGTATGCTCCCGTACGCTCGTCGACACCCCAGGACCTTGAGAAGTTTTGGGATAATGTCAGGGAAGTTCTGGATTTGGCTGAGGCTAATGAAAAGGTGATTCTGTGTGGCGATCTGAACGGATGGGTAGGAACCAGGCGGCAAACTTGCGACGCTGCTCTGGGTCCTTATGGTGATAAGAGAGTGAACGATGCAGGTAAGCTCATTGTAGATGTTTGTTTGGAAAGGGGTCTCCTTGTGTCTAATACGATATTCCAGCACAAGGACATACATTTGTATACGTGGAGAAGGAATGAACAAAAAAGCATGATAGATCTGATCCTGGTTGATAACCGTCTCCGAAGCAAACTACAAGATACGCGTGCGTATAGAGGCCTAGGTATGGTCTGTTCAGGAAGTGGAGACACTGGCGAGAGCGTATCCCCTTCGGAGACTTGAAAGATTAAAGGTTGAAAAGTTGCAAGATGAGAGCGTGAGGAGAATGTATGAAGACAGAGTCCGAGACAAGCTTTTGACAGCAGGCTCTTCGGACTCAAATGTAGATGAATGCTAAAATAGCCTGAAAGAGAGTTTGGTGGAATCCGCGAAAGAAGTATGTGGTTGCTCAAAGAAGCATATTACAGCAAAAGGTGATGCATGGTGGGATGCGGAGTTGCAAAGCTCCGTAGAAAGTAAGAAGAAAGCGTGGCAGGACTATGTATCTTCTTTAAACCTGAATGCCAGTATGACAGAGATGAGGAAAGAAATATACCGGCAATGCAAGAATGCCACTAAAACTTTAGTGAAAGAAAAGCGTGAAAGAGCCAGTATGATTGAGGAGGAGAGGCTGGCGAAGAACTTCGAGAACAACACCAAACTCTTTTGGAGCAAGGTGAGAAAGGCTCGAGGTGATTCGTCAGGCTCCAGAATGGAAAGGATAAAATCTAAAGATGGTGACATTCTTGCAGACACACAAGCTGTGCTAAACCGGTGGAGTGAATATTTTGGAGAAATGTATGGAGATGACCCGGATGCTGATGCCGCAGACGTGCCTAAAGGCGTGATTGCGGCACCAGAATCAACGGAGGACATCACCATGGAAGAAGTTGAATGGGCGATAGGAAGTAGACATGATATCTGCCGAGATGATCAAATATGGTGGAACTTGCGTCCGGGACGCTTTCCGGGCCCTTGCAAACCTTTGCTGGAGGACCGGTAGAGTCCCTACAGATTGGCGCCGCGCAGTCATAGTACCCTTGTTTAAAGGCAAGGGTTCACAATATGACTGCGCCAATTACAGAGCCATTAGTTTGATCAGCTTGGCAGCCAAGGTGTACGGTAAAATTATTGAACGGAGAATGCGCGTGAAGTCCGATGGAATGTTGTGCAAGGCACAAGGGGGTTTCAGGTCTGGAAGAGGATGTTCGGATCAAGTCTTCTCACTCCGTAACATCGTAGAGAAGCATCTGGCAGTGGGCCGGAAGGTTTTCTGCGGTTTTGTAGATCTGGAGAAGGCATCTGACAGAGTTGTGCGAAAGAGACTTTGGGACATTTTACCAGAGTATGGTATAGATGGCACTCTGTTGCGAGCCGTCCAGTCCACTTATGTGGACTGCAAGGCATGCGTACGGGTGGGTGGTAACAGGTCACCCTGGTTTGACGTTAAAATCGGCGTCAAGCAGGGTTGCGTGTTGTCCGCTAGACTGTTTATAATATATCTGGACAAAAGTCTTCAAAGACTGAAAGCGATGAATGAAGGTGTACAAATGGGTGACTTAGTGGTAAACCATCTACTTTATGCAGATGACGCGGTTTTAATAGCGCCAACAGCCACTGATCTGCAAACACTAGTCACAGTTATGAAAAACGACTGCATGATCAATGGCTTACACTTGAATGTAAAGAAAACCAAGATTATGGTTTTTGAAAGGGAAGAAACCAGAACGAATGTAAGGATTGTGGTTGGTAACGATGTGCTGGAGCAAGTGAATGAGTTTGTATATCTTGGATGCGCCTTCAGTAAGGATGGGAAATACACCGCTGACATAGAGAGAAGAGTGAGTGCAGGGAACAGAGTGAATGGTGCGATGGGAAAGCTACTCGGGAGCCGGCACTTAAGCCATAAGGCGCAGCTGGGCATACATAACGGAGTTCTTGTCCCAACGCTGTTATATGGTAGCGAGAGCTGGGTATGTAAGAAGAAGAATGAAAGTAGGATAAATGCGGTAGAAATGCGAGCTCTGCGGAAGATGTGCGGAGTGAAGCTGACCGACCGCATTAGCAACAGCATAGTAAGACAGCGAGTAGGTATGAAAGATAGTATCGGTGTAAAGATGAGAAAGGGCATGCTCCGTTGGTTCGGGCATATAGAAAGAATGCCAGAGGAAAGAATGACAAAACAGATATACAATGTGAAAGTGGAAGGATGCAGGTACCGGGGAAGATCTAGACTATCTTACCACGACCAAATAAACCGAGTCTTATCTGATGGAAAAGTCAAGAGTCTCCGTAACCGGCGAGCGTGTATGAGACGAACTATGAGAGTCGAGGAAGCCAGAGAGGTATGTAAGGAAAGAACCTGTTGGAACTCTGTACTCTCTGCCTACCCCGCAAGGGATCTGGCGTGAGGTTATAGATAGATAGATAGAAAAGGTTGAATCAGAGATTCCTAAAGTGGTCGATATGGACCTCTAGGGGTCGATATTAGTTTCCCAGGGGTCGACATAAACGAAAACTGATTTTGGGCGTCAACGAGGTCTTAAAATCGACCCCTATAACACAATTTCTTATTTGAAACTTTTAAGATAATGTATACATACACAACTTATAAGTTGTGTTACGTGTACTAACTTGTTATAAGAATGACTAATATTTTAGTAGGATGTATCATTGGTGTACTTTACTCACTTAACCAACGGCAAAGTTTTTAAATAGGTAAGTATTTTGTATCAATAGGAAAAAAACTAGAGTTAGGATTTTTAAAGTAATTCGGCTATGGGGGTCTAAGGTATCATTGCATTTTGGAAAAGGGGTGTCTTGCGTAATATAGTTCGGGAATTCATTATCGTTAGAAAAGTAACAAAGACTTGACCACCATTTCGGAATGATATTCCTGCGGAGAAGGTTAGTGTTAATGAAAGAATATTGATTAAGTTTAGTTTTTTTTTATACATAGTATTTTTCATGAAGGAAGGGTACTTTGGCAATTGTAAGTGTCAAAGCAAATTATACTTGATTCAATGGCAATGAGAGGCGTGACCTGTTTCTATACTTACGGTTTTATGCCTTAATGCCAATGAATTAAATATTAATTTAATTTGGCGCCTAGAACTTTCACTACCCATCTTATGTGAAAAATTTTATAGGAATTATTCTTGCGTCGTGGGTGCGTTTATAATATATAATAAATAATATTAGCCCTGTTAAGAAACTGTCCCATTGTTGGGCACGGGCCTGCTCTCAAACTGAGAGGGCTTAGGCCATAGTCCACCACGCTGGCCCAGTGCGGGCTGGCGAACTTCACACACCTTCGCGAAACTCTTAGGCATGCAGGTTTCCTCACGATGTTATCCTTCACCGTTAAAGCAAGTGATAGTTAATTTATAATACGAAAATGTTTTAGAAGATAGAGGTGCGGGTCCTGGATTTGAACCCGAAACCACTGACTGTGCAGTCCAACGGTCTAACCACTAGGCTATCACTGCTGTTTTGATCGAAATAAAGTCGAGAAGAATTTTATATTTTTTTACATATCACCTGTATAAATATGTTCCATGACGAATAGCCACGGCAAGCAGAGACTTTAATGAACATTAACATCGATGATGACGTGATGATTTAAAACTTATTTACACAGTTGCAAACTAAAAGTAGGTATAGATGCGGAAGTACAGTCCGACGAGGAACTTTCGCCCCCTTGTTAATGTCGTCCATGAGCGAAAAGTTCCTTGTTGCACTATATATCCAACCGTGCTAGGTTTTTGGCTGTCACTTTGTTCGTGATTCGTGTTATAGTGCGAATAATATATTGATGTGTATAACCAATTCCAGACACTCAGTGTGTGAGTGTGTGAAGCTGTTAAGGCCGGGCCTTTACAGCTTCACCGGAAAAGAGCCAGAAGGCAAGGGGGCAACTAGCTCAAGGGCGCCTCAAGGAGGAACGGCCTCGGCTTGGGCAGTCGCTATGGGGGAGGGCGTATACTAGGTGTCTCGCCGTGGTGCTCTGCACCGGCCGGCGGGCAAGGGATTCTTCGAGCTCGCCGGCGAGGTCGGTGTCTGATCCTGTATGTGGTATCTGTATTTGAAAGCAGGGATGTAAGGGCATCCGGGACACTTAGAGATCATCTTCATATTGTATCTCCGTCTATTATATTACCTAAGTCTATTGTAAAAATATGTTATTTATTGCCTAGTTCTTAGATAAGAAGGCTTATAAACAAAGTTTTTTTGTAAACAACAATATTCTTACAAAATGTGTCGCGTAGGAATAGCATTTTTGATATTTGGAATTGTTGGAGGTAAGTTATAAATATTTATAACTAACATTTACCGGGATATATAGTATCCTTTGATTTAATCCACATAATAAACTATCTGTGTGTCAGCCATTTTTGCGTGTTTGAGTAACAAACATTTAAACATCAAAACATACATACTTTTACATTAATATAAGTAGGAAGTAGGATACTGCCTCGTTGGTCTGGTGGCAAAGCACATCGCTTTGTGATTATGCGGTCCTGGGTTCAAATCCTAGGTCGGACAAGTGTAGTTTTCCTAACGAAAACTTCCCAGTACGAGTCTGGAGTCTGGAATTGTGCCCGGTATATGGCATTAGGCTCGCCCTCTATTACATGGGACCTAACATCGCCGGCAAAACGTGGGTGTACTTAGTACACCTCTGCCACCCCCGCTTGGGGAATATAGGCGTGACGGTGTGTGTGTGGAAGTACGATAAATGGTCACTTTTAAAATAGATCAGCTTTTCTCCATCGAACTTCAATCACGTAGTCCTTGTTTTCTTTCCATAATTTACAATAGTGTGTACATAATTTACAATACGCCCTCCCCCATAGCGACTACCCAAGCCTAGGCCGTTTCTCCTTGAGGCGCCCTTGAGCTAGTTGCCCTCTTGCCCTTCTGGCTCGAGCGTAGTGGTTGCACGCTCGCCCTCTTGTCCGGTGAAGCTGTAAAGGCCCCGCGGCCAACAGCGTAGATCATTCACACACACACACACACACACAAAAGTACAGAGTCCCAACAGGTTCTTTCCTTGAGTCCTTCACTCTGATATAATAATTTATTCTCCAGCTATACCAACTCCTAAAACTGCGGAGCTGGTTTTCAATAGAGGAAGATGTCAGGATCAAACTGTGGATATCTCTGTGACGAGTGATAACTTGAAAAATGCTAGATACACTGCTGAAACTGATAATGTATACCATCTTTTTACAAGGTAAGGCGGCTTAAGAACGAATTTTTCAAAAAGCAGAATGCCTAAAAACTTGGAATACCTAAAATGCATCACGGCTAATCATCAAGACACGTAAGACAGCCAGAGCTAAGAAGCACCATACCTAAAATTCAATAGGTATCTTGTCGGGTGGGGTATCAAAAGATCCATTCCACTCTAAAGTGGGGGTGTTCAAAATGGCTGACTTGAAAGCGTCGACTGCTTCTTCACCGGACTGGAACCATTGACCACGAAGACTTTTCTTAATTTTAGGAAATGTAATGAAATCGTTAGAGCTTAGGTCAGGACTGTATGGAGGATGTTCAAGAATTTCTACTTTTTTCTGCTTCAAATACTCAATCGTCTGACGAGCGCTGAGTGAGCTTGCGTTATCGTGGTGCAGGATGATGCGTCGCTTTGAGTTAGATTTTCGAAGTTCGGCGATTACTTGTGGTAAACAAACTGTGGTATACCACTCTGCGTTAACCGTTCTACGATCTTCAAGTGCAAGAGTCGCAACATGGCCGATTTTTCCAACGAACGTGGCCACCATCTTCTTTGAAGTGCTTCGAGAACGAACAACTTTAGTCGGCTTTGGCTTGTCTTGAAAGACCCAGATTGTAGATTGTTGTTTGGAATCAGGATCGTAGGCATAGATCCAAGATTCGTCACCAATGATGATGTCGTAGACGTGATTTGACTCTCCTCGGTTGATCCTTTGCAGAGTTTTCTTACACCATCTGACGCGGGCCGCCTTGTGATCGTCGGAAAGCAGATGCGGTATCCAACGGCAAACTAGCTTTCTTACACCAAACGCTTCATGCAATATCTTCTGCATGGTTGTCCCTGAGATGCCTAATAGAGCCTCTATCTTTCGATACGTCACATGACGATCTTCGAGAATTAGTTGTCTCACAGCAATGATGTTATCTTCAGTGAAGGCGGATTTTGGGCGTCCTTCGCGAGATTTGTCACTAACACTAGTATGCCCACGCTGGAATTCTAAATACCAGCGTTCGACAGTCCGCAGACATGGGACTTCATCACTGAATACAGATGTTAGCTCTTCAAAACACTGAAGCCGTGTCAGGCCTCTTCTAAAGTTGTAGAAAATTATTGCACGAACATTTTCCTTAGAAAGATTCATTTTCGTACGTAACCTGACAGATTCCAATCGACGCTGTGACTAAACAATAGCTTTAATCCTAATACTTTCAACTGTTTTGAGATTCAAAATTTAAACGCATTCGAATATAGAACAGTTCCAAATTCAAAATTGCCGGGAAATATGGAAACGACAAAACTTAAAAGGCATGTCTCGTACAGTTCAGTTTTAACATTTTGAATTGTTTGTGTGTCTGTCTGTGGCATCATTGCTTTCAAACGGAGCTTGTTTGTTGAAAGGTGACTTGATCGAGAGTTCTTAGCTATGACTCATTTGGGTTTTTACCCTTACAGCGTAGGCAGAGGGACAAGTTTTCAGTTTTCATGTTTCAGGGAAGCAGTGATAGCCTAGTGGTTAGACCGTTGGACTGCAAAGTCAGAGGTCTCGGGTTCAAACCCAGGCACGCACCTCTGTCTTTTTGAAAGCATGTGCGTATTTAAAATTAATTATCACTTGCTTTAACGGTGAAGGAAAACATCGAGAGGAAACCTGCATGCCTAAGAGTTTCTCGAAAGTGTGTGAAGTTCGCCAACCCGCACTGGGCCAGCGTGGTGGACTATGGCCTAAACCCTCTCAGTTGGAGAGGAGGCCCGTGCCCAGCAGTGGGACAGTTTCTTAACAGGGCTAATATTATATGTTTCAGGGAAAATCCATCAGAGAGCAATCCTCTAGTTTACGGTGGTACTGCTCTGGTTTCGGCTTCAAATTTCAATGCATCAAGACGGACAATTGTTACCATACACGGCTGGCAAAATTCAGCTACTTCTGAAGTAAATGCTGTTTTGGTTCCAGGTACATACTTAGAATTGTATTATTTAAGAATTAAAACCTTTTATAATAAAGCAGTGACAGCCTAGTGGTGAGACCGTTGGACTGCAAAGTCAGAGGTCTTGGGTTCAAACCCAAGCACCTCTGTCTTTTCGAAAGCATGTGCGTATTAAAAAATTAACTATCACTTGCTTTAACGGTCCAGGAAACATCGTGAGGAAACCTGCATGCCTAAGAGTTTCTCGAAGGTGTGTGAAGTTCGCCAACCCGCACTGGGCCAGCGTGGTGGACTATGGCCTAAACACTCTTAATTTGAGAGGAGGGTGGCTTCTTAACAGGGCTAATATTATTATGATATAATTTTTTGTAAGGCTTAAAGAATTGCATTTTATTTTTACTTTTCATTTAACTATTGCATGATTAAGGCTATTCTAACGTTAGGCTGCATAGCGTGCCAAAGAAGTGGGCATATCAATATGACTCACAAATATTTGTTTCGCTCTGTGTGTTTGTGTGTGTGAATTCATGTTATAAACATGAACGCACTCACGACACAGGAATAATTCCTAGTGTGGGGCTAGACCAAGGACTCGCTCCATTCCGATCTCGGGCTCAAACCTATTCGCGCCTTTATTAAAAAGGCGATAACCCGATATTTCGCGAACGCGTCCAATCATAGGAATTCGCTAATCGTAGCCGCTGCCGACTATGAACCTAACTCCCCTCCTATCAGCCGCTACCGCCGTCCGCGGCATGGTCTCACCGACCCGATGCCCCTACATCCCTTCTTTCGGATACAAATACCGCACACAGGATCAGACATCGACCTCGCCGGCGAGGTCGAATGATCCCTTGCCCGCCGGCCGGAGCAGAGCACCACGGCGAGTCACCTATTATATGCCCTCCCCTATAGCGAATACCCAAGCTGAGACTTTCTCCTTGAGGCACCCTTGAGCTAGTTGCCCCCTTGCCCTTCTGGCTCGAGCGTAGTGGTTGCATGTTTGCCCTCTTGTCCGGTGAAGCTGTAAAGGCCCCGCGACGCACAGCGTAGATCATTCACACACACAAGGATGGCTCGGTAGATGGCGGGATCGGAGAGTTGGAGGAACAACTCAGGGTAAATCGGCAGAGGTACTGCGAAGAATAATACAAAAGTGAGGAAGCTTATGCCCTGCAGCGGCTTACATGAAATTGACGATGATAATTAATGAATCCTTGATGGGGCAATGTGTACGCTTCTACAATAAATTACCCATAAGTGTCCGAAACATACCTATCAAAAAGTTTAAAAGGGCAAACAAAACGAGACCGGATAAGATAGGGTATTACAAAATTTCGGATTAGCTTGACGATAAAACAAACTTCGAAATCGATTTCGAAGAAAGAAAAAAAAAGGTTATCAGAAAGGCTAAACAAATTAAGTTAAAAGACTAACCCGCTGAGTTTCTCATCGATCTTCTTAGTGGAGGCCGCGTTTCGGTCCGGTGGTAGATGTAAATAATATTGAAGTTTGTGAGAGCTATTGTATTGGCCTATACAAATATATGATTTTTGGCTTTGAAGATGTGAGGCTACATTTTCCAAAAATAATGGATTGTTACGCTTGCGGCATGCCTAACAGTTTCTCTAAGGTGAGTGAAGTTCGTCAACCCGCACTGTACCAGCGTGGCGGACTTTGGCCTAAACCCTCTCAGTAGTAGAAGAAGCCCGTGCCCAACGGTGGGACAGTTTCTTAACAGGGCTAATATTATATTATTATACTATAAAAATAATCCCAATGATGGTATTTCGGTCTCCTTCCAGCATTTCTCTCAGTTGAAGACGTGAACGTTTTAGTGGTGGACTGGAGCGCAGGTGCAGCGGATGATGACTACTTCGTGGCTCTGGAAAATGCTATCACATCAGGTACCTGTTACTTTCAGCTCCCTTTATCATCATCGATAGATCCCAGGGTAGGAAGAGTATACGCCTTCCCCCATAGCGACTGCCCAAGTATTTATGTATGTAAATTTTCATGTTGGCAAACGCACCTATGACATAGGAATAAATCCTAGTGTGGGACTACGTTTTCTTTTACCTTTTTTTAAAAAATGTCGTGGCTGTTCCTCCTTGAGGCACCCTTGATCTAGTGGGTCGACCATTAATAACGTGATATTTCTAGCAACTTTTTTAATCTTCCCCTCTGGTGATACGTGGTGAGGTTTAAGACTAACGTCCCCCACGTTATCACCAGAGGGGAAGAGTAAAAAAATTACACGAGGTAGGTAGTAAAAAAGGCTACACGAAATCACCTGGTGTTTGTTAGTGCAAAGTATCTTAATAGACCTAGTCTGATCTGAAGGACAAGTCAAGAGTCTCCGTAACCGGCGAGCGTGTATGAGACAAACTTTGAGAGTGGAGGAAGCCAGAGCCAGTATGTAAGAAAAGAACCTGTTGGAGCTCTGTACTCTCTTCCTAGCCCGCAAGGGATCTGGCGTGATCTTATAGATATATAGATAGATAACGTATCTTAAACATTTTCAGTCCACACCATTACTTTTCTCTTCTCTATGACTTTTAAGGTTTGGTTAAATAGCCGACACTGCGCGACGGGAGCACGACAGAAGCGCTCGTCTTCGTTCGGTCGTGACGAGGCTGCGCTGTGTGGCGTCTTCCGAACATTTTTGTACATTACAACTCCCCAAGCCGCGCCGAGCGGGGCTGCGCTGTGTGGCGTCTCCCATACATTTCAGTACATTACAACTCCCCAAGCCGCGTCAATGTCGCGCCGAGCGGGGCTGCGCTGTGTGGCGTCTCCCGTACATTTCAGTACATTACAACACCCCAAGCCGCGCCACCGTCGCGCCGAGCAGGCGTCCCACCCCCCACACACACACAAACACGTTTTAGATTTAATTTTTTTTCTTGATTGATACTTTTACGTAATCTTTTGCTGTTAAATTTGGTCATTTTATATCTGTATCGTCTCATATAATAAAAAAAGCTCTGGTCTCAGATACAGGATTTCTTCTAGTTCAGGCACAGAAGCACATTACTTTGCTTTAAAGGGCATTGTTCTGCGCCCGTACATGATTTGCTCCAGAACCAACAGCAATGAAAAAATACTTGTATAATTTCAAATCACCTATACATTTTCTTAAGGCATTAATTATTAAACGGACAAGCAGGGGAATCGCAATATTGCACAAAAAGTATTAGATTTTGAGGTTATAATTCAGTAGCCATTAATACATATGAGGTTATATTGTGTGTTGACATTCAGTAAAGATGTCGGCGACTTCGATATAAGTACTTACAATACTTTGGAATATTCGTTTTAGATTGCAAATTGTCCGTGATGGCATGGGTCAAATGTTTGTTGGTTCTGGGGCAATTTTCGACATGTCCTTTAAGATACTGTGTAACTTTATTTTTAAGTACAACAAAGCAACAGTTCATCCTCTTTTGATATCAATAAAAGTTATTTTTTTAATTCTTTTGATGTTCTCAGGAGTTGCAGTAGCTACCTTCATATCCTGGCTGAACGGTATCACTGGAGCTGATTTATCCCAATACCATATTGTTGGACACAGCCTGGGTGGTCATCAAGCTGGAATTGTCGGCAGAAATTTAGGTGGAGAAGTTCCTTATATCACTGGTAAGAGGTTGAGACCAACTATGAGAGTGGAGGAAGCGAGAGAGGTCTGTGAGAAAAGAACCTAATGGAATTCTGTACTCTCTGCCTATCCTGTAAGGAATTAGGCGTGATGATGTAGATAAATAGGAAATTTCGGATTCTGGATTGCTATTCAAATATGTTCTATATCGATACTACGGGGTTAAAAGGGCGTAAAGGATCTGTCTATCTATGTTTATAATCAAGCCAGATCCCTTGCGATGTAGGCAGAGAGTACATAGTTCTAACAGGTTCCTTCCTTACATACGTCTTGGGCTTTCTCTACTTTCATAGTATCGGTGTAAAGATGAGAAAGGGTATGCTCCGTTGGTGGTTCAGGTATATAGAAAAAATGTCAGAAGGAAGAATGACAAAACAGATAGACAATGCGAAAGTGGAAGGATTAGGTACCGGGGAAGACTTAGACTATCTTACCTTGACCAAATCGACTGTGCCTTATCTGAAGGGCAGGTCAAGGGTCTCCGTAACCAGCGTGCGTGTATAAGACAAACTATGAGAGTGGAGGAAGCCAGAGGCGTAAAGGATATTTGGCAAAAATATTTACCATGATCGTGTTGTTTATAATTTCCTAACAATCTGTAAAATTCATGTAGCTAAATTCTTCTTCAGATTATTAACCACCTTTTTTTGGTCTCTAAACTCAACTCTTGGCGAAGATAGGCATTAAATTATCAAAAGGTAAATCCATTAATATCTGTAATTATAATCTACAAACTTTGAGAAAAGAGTAAGCGAGAGGTGTGTCACTTTTTGTCTGCTGCCAGGGATCTGGTGTGATTATATAGATAGAATTAACAGACTATGTAATAATATCTTCTCGTCCCAAATACCGCAATGTCTCAAGGCAAAAGTTTTTGACCAGTGTTGGTAGCCAGTGGTGACCTACTGAACTGAGACGTTATTACTTACAACAGGACTCTTAAGAAGGCATTAATATCATCATGTCAGGTCCCCCGCGGGTTAGGCAGAGAGTATAGAGACCTAATAGGTTCTTTCCTTAAAGATCTCTCTGGCTTATACTCTCATAGCTCGTCTCATGCACTCTCGTGGGTTACATTGTCATCATTTCAGCCTTTACCCGTCCACTGAACATAGCTCTCTCCAATCGCTGTCCAGCGCAACCCGTCCGATGCCACCTGCATCAAACGGCTTCCCGCGATCTTCACGAGATCGTTGGTCTATGTGGCAGGCGGCCAGTCCACGCTGCGCTGTCAATACGTGGTCTCCACTCTAGAATCTTTTGCCGTTATATGCCCTCGTTTAAATATACAATCATTTAGTCGCTCAATCATACACCCATACTATCGTGCAAACATTCAATCATTTATTCCTTAAATCATTCAACCATACCTACTCTACCCTAACCTATTTTTGTAAAATTTTATATAATTTGGAAAGTTCGTAAGTCTGTCTGTCTGTCTTTCCGGTTCAAATCTTGTGATCCATTTTTCAAGCACTTGCGGGTATCCGATTGAGCTAAAATTTTGCATACGTATGTAAGTTCGGTGACAATGCAATATTATAGTACCATGGAGCTGGTCTGATGATGGAGCTGGAAGGTGGCCCTAGGGACATGTGAACTATACAACTTAACCCCTCGTGATTAGGCTTGTTAGATCGGTATTGACAAGTACCATGCAACCAATTAGTGTTCAGGGTCTGATAATGAAGTCGAAAGGTAGCTAATCTTCTTCTCTTCTTCTTCTTCTTCTTCAGCCGAAAGACGTCCACTGCAGGACAAAGGCCTCCCCTAAAGACCGCCACAACGACCGGCTTTGTGCTGTACGCATCCAACTTCTACCCGCGACCTTCACCAGGTCATCGGCCCATCTTGTAGGGGGCCTACCCACTCCACGTAGCCAATGGAACCACCTAATTACTCCATATAACCCCGACGTGTTTGGGCTCATTGGATCGGTCTTGATGAGTAATTTAAACCCAGATGGTGCCCAGAGTCTGATGATGGAGCCGGAAGGGAGCTAATCCTTAACTAAGCAAGATATATTCGTGGTATTTTTGCTATAATAGCTTGTATTAAAAAATGTCTCTTTATCTAACTATATCATCACGCCACCTCCCTCGCAGGGTAGGCAGAGAGTACAGAGTTCCAACGGGTTCTTTCCTTACAGACCTCTCTGGCTTCCTCTACTCTTATAGTTCGTCTCATACACGCTCGCCGGTTACGGCGACTTTTTGACTTGCTCCTCCGATAAGACACGGTCTATTTCGGCATTTTAAGATAGTCTAGGTCTTCCCCGGTACCTACATCCTTCCACTTTCACATTGTATATCTGTTTTGTCATTCTTTCTTCTGGCATTCTTTCTATATCCCCGAACCAACGGAGCGTACCCTTTCTCATCTTTACACCGATACTATCTTTAATACCTACTCGCTTTCTAACTACGAGTTGCGAATACGGTCGGTAAGTCTGTCTCCGCACATCTTCCACAGAGCTCGTATTTCGACCGCATTTATCGATATTATATGTCTCTTTAGATTAAAATTATTCCCTACAGGCCTAGATCCAGCGGGTCCAGGGTTCGAAGGCAATGACAACAGGTTTCAATCTGACGATGGCCTTTACACCGAACTGATCCACACAAACGCAGGGGTGTTAGGGTATCAATGGCTGCTGGCAGATGTTGACGTTTACCCTAACGGGGGGGTAGGCATGCCGGGGTGTGCGACTATAACCTGCGACCACGGAAGGTGAGATCTTTAATTTAGTTGGTATTGGTAGAAATTAGTAGGAATTAGTCATTTGTGGTAGGTTTTGGTGCTTCGTCACTTGAAACAACGGTATATAAGATTTTGGAAATGGTAGATTTTGGTAGCAACCGGTAGTTTTAATAGCAAGCCATTTTGACACAATCGGTTCCAATTGGATGGAATGTAATACACGGAGGTGATCAAAACGAACGCGGGGGTGTTACTACACTAACACCCTACTAGTGGAGGTGAGGACATGTTGAAATCTACCTTAATGGGAGGGAACGCATTCCAGGGTGCGCGATCGTCACCTGCGACCATGGCAGCTGAGTTTTAGAATTTAGTAGATATATGGTACCTTACGGCCAAATGGTAGAAACTGGTTCCGTTTGGTTGATTTTAGCAGAATCAGGGATATGATTTTGTGTGTGCCCATGGTAGGATCAGAGTTTTGGTAGAATAGTAAAAATTGTTATTTACGTAAAAATTGGTATGTACTAATCTCAGAAATTAGTTGTATCTTTAGTAAACTACTACAATTATAAATATAATGGTAGAAATTGAAACTGATTTTAGGTCGTTCTTCTACTTCGCTGAGTCCATTGTAAGCGGTGGATTCACCGGTGTAGCCTGCTCATCCTACGAAGAAGCTATGGCTGGAAACTGTACATCATCAGACACTTTGAACATGGGGGGGATAGAACCCAAAACTGGGTAAGAACTTCATTAGAATATTCCTGTAATAATTTTATTTAAAAAGGTACCCGCCCGGCTTCCGCTGTACCTACATCCTTCCACTTTCGCATTGTATATCAGTTTTGTCATTCTTTCTTCGAATGAAAATGAAAATTTATAAATACTATAATTTATAAAAATACAAGTTTCTGCCTGTGACTTCGTCCGTGTTGACTTTAGCGAGTACCTACATGTTTCTGGGATAAAAAGTATCCTATTTATTAAACTGTGTGCCAAATTCAATCCAATCCAATCCCCTTGAGGCGTTTTTGCGTGATTGAGTAACTAACATCCACACATATAAACATACACACTTTCACATTTAGTATATTAGTAAGATTCTAAAATAAAGGCATACGCAGTCGCTGGTAATATTATCATTTTAATTTTTCAGGTCTTCAGGAATATACTACTTGGAAACTAACGCTGCTCCTCCATTTTCGATTTCGTAGTGCTTTTTATTGAACAATTATATGAAAATTCAATAAATTATCAACACATACTACGGTTCATTTTTTTATACCCGATTTACTATAGATGGATCAGGCATGAGGAGATTCGTAGAAGAACCAAGATCAGAGACGTAGATTAGTAAGCTAACAATAATTGACTTCACATCTGAGGTGGAATTTATTATCAAAAGGACCAAAATGACTAGTCATACAAAGATAAAAAAATACTTTAGACTTAGCAAAATTATTAAAAAAATCAAAAGGCTGTTAAAAACACAAGATTATTGTAAGAAATTAAATTTGCTAGTGGTCGCCTATTGGTCGAAATTCGACCTACTCTTTCATTGTTTGCTGGTTATGTTGGACATTCAGACAAATAATATTAAAGACAAACAATATGAATCTATTCTCAATTTGACCACAGACTTTAACAATAAACAAAAGAGTATATATGTGTGTGTGTGTCAAATACATGGTAGTGTGTGTAATCTTTTTTTTCATTGATTTAATGTATCTTTATGCATAATTTTTAAAAAATATTAGCATTCTGCACTCCTTCTCTATATAAACTATAAGTGTGGGAAATTTCATACTCCCCCGTCCGCGCAATTTTCGTAAAAAGGGGTACAAAGTTTTTGCTTCATGTATTAATATAATGATGATTTAGAAAAGATAGTATAAACACGATGTCCAAATTAAAAAAAAATAGACTCAGTTGCATCATAGTGACACAGAGGGTAAAGAATTGCACACTGAAATTGTTAATCTCCAGTCTAATTTAAAGAAGATGACTACCAAGTATGAACAGGCTCAAAAGTTTCTATAATGTTAACTAACAAATATGGTGCACAATATTGAGTCAGAATTGCTCATCTATACCCAACCTTAATCTATTATTATAGACTACACATAACAGACTACTAGTTTGGTACCACTGTGTGAAATTAATACTAGTAGAAAAATATCACATCAGAAGCCTTTAAAGAACACTGTTATTTATTTATTCAGACAAATTAAGTTATGGACTAGGTTTGATTTTTTACAATGAACTGCACAATCATATTCATCATCATCATCAAATTATTAATTTGTGTCCACCCGGAGCTTTAATTATATAATAAATTCTATTTGCTCAAGCAAATTTGACTCCACCATTGTAATATTATATGGTGATAGCTTTTCTGTAAAAAAGAAGGACTTAGTAAATATTATAAATAGACTACTGGAACTGAAAATTGGCCCTGGTGACATACATCGCACGCACATTGAGGACAGATGAGAAGCTAGTTTGAGCTGGAAGAAGAGTTAAACAAGTTGCGGTGGAGTGTTGTTGGTTTCTCGGAGGTCCGAAGAGAGGGCGAGGACATGATAACCTTAAAATCCGGCAACTTGTTTTACTACCGGGAGGGCGAACAGCAGTCCCAAGGTGGTGTCGGATTTATCGGCCACAAGTCACTCATAAACAACGTTGTGTCCATCACTAGTGTGTCGAGCAGGGTAGCATACCTGATACTCAGAATATCCAAAAGATATTCGCTGAAGGTCATACAGGTCTACGCACCGACCTCGGCATACTCAGATGATGAGGTCGAAGTTATGTATGAGGACATTAGTAGAGCCATACATACTTCCAAAACACACTTTACAGTGGTTATGGGTGACTTCAATGCGCGGCTGGGCAAACGGGGCGATGATGAGTTGAAAGTGGGGCAATTTGGATATGGGCAGCGCAACCCCAGGGGTCAGAGGCTGGCTGAATTTCTGGAGAAGGAGGGACTCTTTATGATGAACTCTTTCTTTCAGAAGCCGTCTCATAGGAAATGGACCTGGATGAGCGCTGATGGTTTCACAAAAAATGAGATAGACTTCATCATGAGCACCAAGCGACAAATATTTAATGATGTCTCCGTGATTCACAGGGTAAAAACCGGCAGTGATCACCGAATGGTCAGAAGCACATTAAATATTAATGTCAAAATGGAAAGATCGCGTCTGATGAAGTCTACGCTCCGACCTTCTAATGCACATATCCAAAACCCCGAGAACTTTCAACTCGAATTGTCAAACCGCTTCGAATTGCTAGACAGCAGCGCATCAGTGGACGAAATCAACAATAGGTTGGTAGAGACTGTCCATACGGTCGGGTCAAATCATTTTAAGCCCCACCGTAAAAATAGGCCTCAAAAGCTATCTGACTACACCCGAAACCTTATGGCTGAGCGACGTACCATGACACTCCAAACCTTGTCCCTGTCCTGTCCCTGATGCTAAGTCCTATAGGCAGCTCAATGGACAGATATTGAAGTTC
Organism: Phalera bucephala; assembly: GCA_905147815.2. Taxonomy (NCBI): domain Eukaryota; kingdom Metazoa; phylum Arthropoda; class Insecta; order Lepidoptera; family Notodontidae; genus Phalera; species Phalera bucephala. The sequence continues at coordinate 11,450,244 of LR990637.1, read as the reverse complement.
TTGCAACACGATTTACGGTCCTTCAATACAAGACGATAACGTCGAATAGGTCAGAGGTGCTCAGGGAGATAGAGAGGTTCTATGGGCAGTTGTATACCTCAGTAGCTGAACCTGTTGTTGACTTGGTAAAAGACCCAAGAGCCAAGCTAACCCGACACTACACTGAAGATATCCCGGACATCAGCCTGTACGAGATTAGGATGGCTCTCAAACAACTTAAAAACAACAAAGTGCCGGGTGAAGACGGAATTACCGCAGAGCTTCTGAAAGCGGGCGGATCGCCGGTACTTAAAGTCCTTCAGAGGCTGTTTAATTCCGTCTTGCTCGAAGGGAAAACGCCGGAAGCATGGAACAGGGGTACTCTTTTTCAAGAAAAGTGATAACACTTTATTAAAGAACTATAGGCCCATCACACTGCTGAGCCATGTTTACAAGTTGTTTTCGAGAGTCATTACGAATCGTCTCGAACGCAGGCTTGATGATTTCCAGCCTCCCGAACAAGCCGGTTTCCGGAAAGGCTTTAGTACCATAGACCACATGCATACGCTGCGGCAGATTATACAGAAGACCGAGGAGTATAATCGGCCACTATGCTTAGCGTTTGTGGACTATGACAAAGCCTTCGATTCGATCGAGACTTGGGCGGTTCTTAGATCTCTCCAGCTATGCCGCATTGACTATCGGTACATCGAAGTGTTGAAGTGCTTGTATAATAACGCCACCATGTCAGTCCGAGTACAAGGGCAGTGCCGACGACATTGTGGTCATGGCGGAGTCGCTGGAAGATCTAGGACGAATGAATCAGAATCAGAATATTTTTTATTCATGTAAACAATTACAGTATTTATGAATCGTCAGAAAAGTAACAAAGACTCCACCGCCACTTCGGAATGTCATTCCTGTGGAGAAGAAGGGCAAGAAACTCCACGGTTACTCTTTTAAAATAAGAAATTGCAACCTTTTTCATCTACATTCTGTTGTGGGGTATGGGAGAACAATGTAGGTTGGTCATCAGGTGAGTCTAAGTTAAAAAAGCGAATAATACTATTTATGAGAATGGCTACATGGTTCCCTCATTCACAAAAAAAAGTACATGTTGTGTTAAATCAATAGAAGGAAGAGAGGAAATGTTAACTAACAAGAAAAGAAAGAAAGAAAAAGAAAGAAAAAAAATTTATTCAGCACAGCACACATAGAAAATATATGAAAGGTAACAAAAGAAAATAAAAAACGAGGAAAGACAAATAAACTACTGCTGCTTCTTGTGACGTATGCCTCGGTGTGAGCTGTGCCGAAAGGCATTGGGCTCAGCATGTGTTGGAGGGGGACAAAGTCTCCCCCAACGCTGGTTTTCAGCCAAAGCCTCCCCAACGCTGGTTTTCAGCCAAAGCCTCAACAACAGTTGAATAGGTTGTCATGACTCAAGTGGAGCTGGAATAGCATCTATCCAAGCATTTTTATATTTTAAATAATCTTCTATTGAATAATAAGCTTGCTTACAAAGCGTTCGTTTTACAAAAGCTTTGAACTTATTTTCACTAAGTTTAGTGACGTCAATGGGAATTTTGTTATAAAATCTAACACAGTGCCCCATGAAAGACGTGTGAATTTTTGACAGACGAAACTGCGGTTGGTCTAATTTATTTCTATGTCGTGTGTTATAGCAATGCCTATCACCTAGCTGATTAAAAAGATGTTTTCATAAATATATTGACATGGGACCGTCATGATATTAGCTACTTTGAACAGTTCTCTTAAAGAGTCGCGACTACTCAAGTTATAGATGGCCCTAATAGCCCTTTTTTGCAAGATAAAATGTCCGCTGCCCTACCCCACAATAATATACCGTAAAACATGACACTATGAAAGTAGCTAAAATAGACTATCCTCGCGGTGTCCACATCAGTCAGTTGTCTGATCTTCCTTACGGCATAGGCAGCGGAGCTAAGCCCTTTACCTAAATTCTCAATATGAGGACCCCATTGTAACTTGGAGTCAAGCGTAATCCCTAAAAAAGATGTATCATTGATGAACTCAAGTTTCTCATTGTTCAGTATAATATCATGTACAGTACTTTTTACATTTGGCAAAGAAAACCTTATACATTTAGTTTTCTTGTTATTGAGCACTAAATTGTTGGATGTAAACCAGTTATGTAGTTGAAGAATAGCGTCATTTACTACGTCAAAGTTATTAACATGTCTACCTACTTTAAAAATCAAAGAGGTATCGTCAGCAAATAACACTATCTTCGCTCGATTTTTAATTACTTCAGGTAGATCATTTATGTAAACTAAGAATAGGAACGGACCCAGTATCGATCCCTGTGGAACGCCCATTTTAACTAAAGAGCCTAGAGATTTAGTTTGATTTATTTGAACACACTGTTGTCTGTCCTCTAGGTAATATTTCAAAAGATTAAGTGCTTTACCATGGATACCATAGTGCTCCAACTTAAGCAGCAGTGTTTCATGTTTCACACAATCAAATGCTTTGGAGAGATCACAAAAAATGCCAATGGCGTCCTGTGAGTTCTCCCAGGCATCGAATATATGCTTTATTAGAGTTACACCGGCGTCAGTAGTACAACACCCTTTGGTAAAACCAAATTGCTGATCTTGCAGGATGTTGTTTGCGTTAAAATGATCTAGCATTTGCATGAGCATTATCTTTTCGAACACTTTACTGAGCACTGGCAAGACAGACACTGCCCTATAGTTGTTGGCATCTTTACTATCGCCGGATTTGAACAGTGGTATTACCTTACTATATTTCATTAAATTCGGGAAGACTCCTTGATCTACGCACATATTAAAAATAACAGCTAAGTGTGGCGCGATTGTATGTATAATGGATTTACACACTTTTACCGACATTCCCCATAAGTCTTCAGTTACTTTTAATTTTAAATCATTAAAGACTTTGATAACAGACCGGGGATTAGTGTACTCAAACCCGAACTCCACCGGACAAAGAGTAATGTTGATTTTAACGAAAGAAATTGCAAGGGAAGAAGAGCAATTTAAGGATTTTGTTGTCTCTACCGGAATATTAGTGAAAAAATTTTCGAATTCTTGAGCTACGTCACTATCTGCCTGAATGAGCCCACGCGCAGTCTCTAGAGTAAAGTCCACACTGCGGTGCTTAGACCTCCCAGTTTCACTATTAACAATTTTCCAGGTGGCCTTAATTTTGTCATCTGCAGATTTAATTCTTTTACTTATATGTAGCGCTTTTGCTGCCTTACATACTCTTTTAAACGTTTTAGAATAATTTGCAACATACCTTGCAAAACTTTCACTATTTGTTTGGGATTTTAGGTATAGCTTTTCCCTACTTCTACGAATTCCAGCGGTGGCCCAATCACAGAACGTGAACTTGGGATGATATTTTTAATTTTAATGTGAATGCTACTAGTAAATTGTACCTGTATAATTGAAAAAAGATCAGCATACAGTTTATGAGGTTCGTTTGCGTTACTCGTGTAAATATCTAATTTATTACTCAAAGCTGTATTAAATGTATGCAATGTTGCAGGTGTTATATTTCTAGATTTAACTTTAACACTTCTTAATGGTGTAATATTAGTGAAAGTGACTGTTTGCCCAGTGTGATCAGATTGTAGATAACTAACTACTGCTTGATCTATATAATCGCAATTACAAAAAATATTGTCAATGCATGTAACAGAAGTTAATGTTATTCGAGTCGGTTCAAGGAAAACATTAATTAACTTAAAAGAATTGAATAAAAGTAAGAGTCTGTCACTATACGATGTTTTTTTCTAAAATATTTATGTTGAAGTCACCACAAACTACAACAGACTTGTTACTCATGAAAGTTTTATTCAGCACATCTTCCATTACAGATTCAAATGTAGTAAAATTTTGACTGTTTGGGGGTCTGTATACACATACAATAATATGCTTATCCAGCTCAACACAAGAAATTTCAACACACTGTTCAACTGAAAGCTCAACTATATCCCTACGTTCTCTCGACTTGATATTTTTTTTAATCAAAATTAATGTACCTCTATGAAGCTTGGATTTACGAGTATAGTAACTTAAGACGGAATAATTGTTATAATTTATTAATAATTCATACGATTTAAACCAATGTTCACAGATACAAACAACATCATATTTAGTTTTTTCCAAAAATAACTCTATCTCTAATGATTTTGAAGAAAATCCTTGTATATTCTGATGGAAAAGTTTCAAAGTACCAGGCCTTTCTTCCTCCTTATTTAAAATATGTGATTTGCTAGAGATACTAGAATGTACCTCTGTTGTCAGCCTCGGTCGTTTAAACAGTTTATCACAGTATTATTAGAATGCTCGGCGACCTCAACAGAGTATCTCAACAAGTGGGTCTTAAAATTAACATGGACAAAACGAAAATAATGTCTAACGTCCATGTCGTACCCACCGCACTCACCGTTGGGAACTCTACTCTTAAAGTTGTCGACGAATACATTTACCTGGGACAGGTAGTCCGGTTAGGTAGGTCCAACTTTGAGAGAGAGGTCAATCGACGAATCCAACTCGGCTGGGCAGCGTTCGGGAAACTGCGTAACATCTTCTCATCCAAAATACCTCAGTGCCTAAAGACTAAAGTTTTTAGTCAATGTGTGTTACCAGTGATGATATATGATCAGAGACGTGCTCTCTTACTATAGGTCTCATAAAAAAGCTCAGAGTTGCTCAGCGGCCTATGGAGAGAGCTATGCTCGGCGTTTCTCTACGTGATCGAATCAGGAATGAGGAGATTCGTAGAAGAACCAAGGTCACCGACATGGCCCTTAAGATTAGCAAGCTGAAGTGGCAATGGGCGGGCCATATAGCGCGAAGATCGGACGGGCGTTGGGGCAGAAAGATTCTAGAGTGGCGACCACGTATAAGCAAGCGTAGCGTAGGACGACCGCCTGCCAGATGGACCGACGATCTTGTGAAAATCGCGGGAAGTCGTTGGATGCAGGTGGCATCCGACCGGTTACGCTGGAAAGCGATTGGGGAGGCCTATGTTCAGCAGTGGACAAGTATAGGCTGAGATGATGATGATGATGACTGGAACTGAGTGTAAAATACAATTGTAAATTTGTTTTATGTGGCTTACCTTATGCCTGTTATTTAACACAGGATTAAAATAAGCACATATACGACATGAATCTAAGTATATATAATTTAACACATCGTCATAGCGACATTATTTTTTATTTTGATTTAAATAAATTGACTATCAATAAGTTCAGGCTGACGATAGATACTATGTATCTGCCATTTTATATACAGCGACGTATAGCTACATTGTAAGCATATACTATTCAGAAATTCGACCCGGTTATATGTCATATACCCAAGACTATTGACATGGGTGATAGTGTTAATAATAATATCAATATTAACGTAATTGACATACCCGATAAAAATCGTGACATTTTAAATAATTTAAATTGAATTTTAAGACAACAGAGAATATCTCTCGTAATAATATTGTTAATAATATTCAACCAGGTTCATCAAAACATCCAATGCCTTAAGAGTAAAGATTTGGAAATTGAATTGTTTCTAAACTGCAATAATATAGATATTCTTCGTATAACCGAACATTGGCTTAAAAGTGAACAATTGATGTTTAATTTTAGTAATTGGTAACAACGCAAGCAAACCAGGTTGCTAGCTCGTTCAGCAGAATAAACCTGATTCATGGTGGCTCTTTAATAATATTGAATAACAATATAAAATTCAAAGAACGTAAAGATATTGTGAGCCTCTCTGTTGAGCGTGCGTTGAACTCGCACAGTTAATAGTGTTGTGTATATACAGGCCTCCGTGTGCTCCATATGATGAATTTGGAAAAAATTAGAACATATTTTGTTCAAAATTGCTAACTCAAATAAAACAATAGCTGTCGGTGGGGACTTCAATATAAATTTACTCGAAAAAATACAGTAACCAATAGATTTTTAACTCTTTTACAGTCATATGATTTGCTTAGCACTTTTATTGAGCCTACTAGGGTAACAACTACTAGTGCAACGTCCATTGATATCTATCTCTCTATCTATATCATCACGCCAGATCCCTTACGAACTTACCTATTGGAACTCTGTACTCTCTGCCTACCCCGTAAGGGATCTGGCGTGCATTGATATAATAATTACAAATCGGAAACCAGCGAGCAAGGAAATAATAAATAAGCTGGACTAGGATCACTGTGGGCAATTAGTCGTATTTAATAGCTATATCATCACACCACAAAGGAAATGTAGTTTAATTCTGATTACCGCCTGTCGCCTTGAGCCCTTCCTAGATAATGTAGCAAACAAACTGCCTGGCTTACCACTTTATAGCGATCCAAATGCTCGTTATAATTTGTTATTCAATCTCATTACTGATGAGTTTCATTGCGTATTTAAACAGAAGATATCATCAATCAAAAACCGGGCATCGTTTAGTGAGTGGGCAACCGAGGGCATTTACAAAAGTAGAAGAAGATTATATGAATTGTATAGTAAAAGGACAAATAATCCTTATCCTCAGTTTAAAGACTATGCTAAGAAATATTCTAATATATTTAAGAGAGCCTGTTCTGTTGCTAAATCTCATTATATGAAAAACAAAATAATTATATTTCTTCGCTTCATTCTTCAGATATAATTAACCACGTAGTCCTTTTAACCTACAGGCAACTTCGCACGTTTTAGATAGTATTTTGAAAAAATAAAATACTCTATTGACTATCCCCACCACGTTCACCTTACCAATGTCGCCGTTGGGGAGTCTCATTCTTTTCTCGTGCGCGGCATCGTTAACACGTTTACATGTTTTCCTACCCGTCTTTATATTTGTAAAAATAATTATACCTTTATATTCACCTCAACTTTTCATTTGAATTATTACTTTTTTTTTACCGTAACTTAACGATCTAACTAGTGATTTATAGTGTTTCTAAAATAATCGTGTTTTAAAAAATGCCAAAAAGAAGTGCAGATGGCAAAATTGAATATTATAACAAAAAAATTAAGAAGCTACAAAGACGAGACCAAAAAAACGTCATTTGATTATCGTGGATTCGTCGTCCGAATTAGAAGGCAATAACCACGCAGGTAAGACAGTGTTCTTTCTTTCACCCCCACGTTGGACAAATAATAACAATTTGTGCCTCGATTCGAATTACGAACACGGCACGCCTGGAGGTTGAACGAGATTCAACACGAAGGCAACAAAATGCAAAATCACCGGTATATCCTAATAATAATATCAGCCTATACTGCCCACTGCTGGACAAAGGCCTTCTCTCACAAATCGAGGTGAGAGAGATTTAGGTCATACTCCACCACGCGGACCCAGTGCGGATTGAAGCAGGCAGGTTTGTGGCCACCTGCTGTTGGGACTTATCAAGACGCCTTTAAGGCTTCCAACTCGGCTTAACGACTACCACATTAAGTGGTAGCCGGGACCAACAGCTTAACGTGCCTTCCAAAGCACGGAGACGCTCGAATATGAAAATGCCACAAACGGTCACCCATCTCGGGCTGAACGAGTCGAACGCTGCTTAACCTTGGTAATCGGTCAAAACACCGCGGTCGCACAGCGCTACGAGCGCCTCGCCTCGTCTCTATATTCTAGTAGGCGCACCGAATAGTTGCAACAAACTTGTTTCAAAACGCATACATAACCGAGGCTAAACTAAGCGCCCCGAAAAAAATACCATACTAAAATTATATAATTTTCTGTAGATGCCTCCATACTGACCAACGACGAGTCCTACGAGATGCCTGCTCATGCCGCAGAACTCTCACCCACCAACCAAGATCCTGTAGTAATCAATAATGATTCTGCACCTTCAGCTGACAGAACGTCTACATTATTGGAACTTGCACCTGAAATCCTATCGGCATTAGGTGAACCGACAGACGATACACCAAAATTTGGTGAAAAAATTAACGATATTCTGGCTAATAGATAGCCTTTGCTCAGAAACGGTCTTCGAAAGGAAACTAAGGAAGCCCTCTTAAAGACCTATTTAATACCCGAAAATTGTCCGCTTCTCCTTGCACCAAAATTAAACCCCGAAATTTCGGCGGCAATCAACGACATGTCAAGAAACCGTGACAAGAAGTATCAGACCTTTCAACAACAGATTGGCGTAGGTATGACGGCGCTAAATAGAGGTATATCGTTATTACTCAAATACATTAGTAACACAGATAAAGTGCAGACTATAAAATAATTAGGTGATAGCTGTTGTATCTTCGCTGATCTCCATTTCATGGAAACTCAGGTGCAAACAAAAGCCATTACCCCAAGTCTCGAAAAATCCTTTTTAAACCTTATTCAGGACCAAGAAAGGGACGGCACTATTTGGGAATACATTACCGGAAAAAATTAAGGCCTTGGGTTCCCAAATAAAGTAAGATACTGAATAAAGTATTTCCCGCGTGGTTCCCGGCTTAGAATAGGACCAACCCATCTCATCCCATCGGGTGTCGTACAAGGCGACTAAGGGAAAACTAGGGAATGGGCAGCAGCATTCTCTTAACACTTCTGCGATCAAAAACTGCGCTCGCCAACCCGCCTGCCAAGCGTGGCGAGTATGGCAAATCCCCCCAATCACTATTATGGAAGAAAAGGAAAAAACTAGGCCCCTAGTCCCCGGCGGTCCTGATCGTCCTGGCCACGGTAGCAGCCATGGTAACGACAGGACAAGGGGTGCTAAGAATCTCCGGCAGAGATTCGGCTACCACCAAAAACGAAAATTGGCCCTGGTGACATACAACGCACGCACTTTGAGGACAGATGAGAAGCTTGTTGAGCTGGAAGAAGAGATAAACAAGTTGCGGTGGAATATTGTTGGTTTATCGGAGGTCCGAAGAGAGGGCGAGGACACGATAACCTTAAAATCCGGCAACTTGTTTTACTACCGGGAGGGCGAACAGCAGTCCCAAGGTGGTGTCGGATTTATCGTCCACAAGTTACTCATAGACAACGTTGTGTCCATCACTAGTGTGTCGAGCAGGGTAGCGTACCTGATACTCAGAATATCCAAAAGGTATTCGCTGAAGGTCATACAGGTCTACGCACCGACCTCGACATACTCAGATGATGATGTCGAAGTTATGTATGAGGACATTAGTAGAGCCATACATACTTCCAAAACACACTTTACAGTGGTTATGGGTGACTTCAATGCGCGGCTGGGCAAACGGGGCGATGATGAGTTGAGAGTGGGGCAATTTGGATATGGGCAGCGCAACCCCAGGGGTCAGAGGCTGGCCGAATTCCTGGAGAAGGAGGGACTCTTTATGATGAACTCTTTCTTCCAGAAGCCGCCTCATAGGAAATGGACCTGGATGAGCCCTGATGGTTCCACCAAAAACGAAATAGACTTCATAATGAGCACCAAGCGACAAATATTTAATGATGTCTCCGTGATCCACAGGGTAAAAACCGGCAGTGATCACCGAATGGTCAGAGGCACATTAAATATTAATGTCAAAATGGAAAGATCGCGTCTGATGAAGTCTACGCTTCGACCTTGTAATGCACATATCCAAAACCCCGAGAACTTTCAACTCGAATTGGCAAACCGCTTCGAATTGTTAGACAGCAGCGCATCAGTGGACGAAATCAACAACAGGCTGGTAGAGACTGTCCATACGGTCGGGTCCAAGTATTTTAAGCCCCACCGTAAAAATAGACCTCAAAAACTATCCAACTACACCTGAAACCTCATGGCTGAGCGACGTTCCATGACGCTCCAAACCTCCGATGATGCTAAGTCCTATAGGCAGCTCAATGGACAGATATTGAAGTCCTTGCGACAAGACTTACGGTCCTTCAATACAAGGCGTATTGAGGAGACCATAGCACAGAACAAGGGCTCTAAAGTGTTCGCAAGAGACGCGTCTATTGGGCAAAGCCAGTTGACGAAGCTGAAGATGGAGGACGGAAACGTAACGTCGAATAGGTCGGAGGTGCTCAGGGAGATAGAGAGGTTCTATGGGCAGTTGTATACCTCAGTAGCCGAACCTGTTGTTGACTTGGTAAAAGACCCAAGAGCCAAGCTAACCCGACACTACACTGAAGATATCCCGGACATCAGCCTGTACGAGATTAGGATGGCTCTCAAACAACTCAAAAATAACAAAGCACCAGGCGAAGACGGAATTACCGTAGAGCTTCTGAAAGCGGGCGGAACGCCAGTACTTAAAGTCCTTCAGAGGCTGTTTAATTCCGTCTTGCTCGAAGAGAAAACGCCGGAAGCATGGAACAGGGGTGTGGTGGTACTGTTTTTCAAGAAGGGTGATAACACTTTACTGAAGAATTATAGGCCCATCACACTGCTGAGCCATGTTTATAAGTTGTTTTCGAGAGTCATTACGAATCGTCTCGAACGCAGGTTTGATGACTTCCAGCCTCCCGAACAAGCCGGTTTCCGGAAAGGCTTTAGTACCATAGACCACATACATACGCTGCGGCAGATTATACAGAAGACCGAGGAGTATAATCGGCCACTATGTTTGGCGTTTGTGGACTATGAGAAAGCCTTCGATTCGATCGAGACTTGGGCGGTTCTTAGATCTCTCCAGCGATGCCGCATTGACTATCGGTACATCGAAGTGTTGAAGTGCTTGTATAATAACGCCACCATGTCAGTCCGAGTACAGGGGCAGTGCACGAAGGCAATCCCCATAAAAAGAGGAGTAAGACAGGGAGACGTCATTTCTCCGAAACTGTTTACGGCCACCTTAGAGGACGCCTTCAGGCTCTTGGAATGGCAAGGACTTGGCATCAACATCAATGGCGAATACATCACTCACCTTCGATTTGCCGACGACATTGTGGTCGTGGCGGAGTCGCTGGAAGATCTAGGACGAATGCTCGGTGACCTCAACAGAGTATCTCAACAAGTGGGTCTTAAAATGAACATGGACAAAACCAAAATAATGTCTAACGTCCATGTCGTACCCACCGCACTCACCGTTGGGAACTCTACTCTTGAAGTTGTCGACGAATACATTTACCTGGGACAGGTAGTCCGGTGCAGCGTTCGGGAAACTGCGCAATATCTTCTCATCCAAAATACCTCAGTGCCTTAAGACTAAAGTTTTCAGTCAATGTGTGTTACCAGTGATGATATATGGATCAGAGACGTGGTCTCTTACAATAGGTCTCATAAAAAAGCTCAGAGTTGCTCAGCGAGCTATGGAGAGAGCTATGCTCGGCGTTTCTCTACGCGATCGAATCAGGAATGAGGAGATTCGTAGAAGAACCAAGGTTACCGACATAGCCCTTAAGATTAGCAAGCTGAAGTGGCAATGGGCGGGCCACATAGCGCGTAGATCGGACAGGCGTTGGGGCAGAAAGATTCTAGAGTGGCGACCACGTATTGGCAAGCGCAGCGTGGGACGACCGCCTGCCAGATGGACCGACGATCTTGTGAAAATCGCAGGAAGTCGTTGGATGCAGGTGGCATCGGACCGGTTACGCTGGAAAGCAATTGGGGAGGCCTATGTTCAACAGTGGACAAGTATGGGCTGAGATGATGATGATGATGATATCAGTCCCTAAAGCCGATAAACACTTGGTCAGGTTTAGAAGGTCGAAATGACTTTAGCTATAAGCAAACTTATAGACTTAGGTGCAATTTCTCAATGTAACGAATTAGATGACCAATTCATTTCCAGTATATTTTGGATTCTAAAAGTAATGGTAGCAAAAGATTTATTTTAAACTTCAAATCATTAAATAATTTTATTCCTAAAATACATTTTGAAATGGAAGGCCACAGAACTGCCAAAGAACTCATATCACCTAAATGTTTTATGGCTACCATAGACTTAAAGGAGGCTTATCTTAGCCTACCAATATACCCAGACCACCGTAGATATTTACGTTTTCAATTCCAAGACAATTTCTTGTCGAATACTCCTACTCACATACTCACATATGAATTTTGCGCTATGCCTTACGGTCTTTCGGTTGCCCCTAGAACCTTCAGCAAAATAATGACATAAGTAATCTCGTATTTGCGTTTAAAAGGTCACAAGTCTGTTATATATTTGGACGATATATTATGTATCGGCAGTAGTTATTCAGAGTGCCTAAATAACGTTCATAAAACTTTAAAATTGTTGGAATGTTTAGGGTTTATAGTGAACTACGAAAAGAGTTCGCTAACGCCTTATCAATGTGCGCGATATCGTCAAAGTTGCTAGCTACGAATAGGTATATGCGTAAGGATAGTGCTGCAAGGATATTTTGATCCGTGGATGAAATTAACAGGGGGCGTTAGTGTGAAATTAGTCATAACGTTTAATAAAATTTCCCTACTTCCAGGGAAATATTTTAGCGCAGTGGTTAAGAGCTCAAGCCGCTCTGCCCACTGTGTCTAATAGTCGCGGGTTCGATCCCCGCACGGAAATAATCTTTGTGTCACCCACAATTATTTATTTCGGTCTGGGTATTTGTGTATGTGAATTTTCATGTTTGTAAACGCATACACGGCACAGGAATAAATCGTAGAGTAGGGCAACGTTTTTTTTAAATTGTATAATGCTACAAGGATATTTTGACGCGTGGATAAAATTAACAGGGGGCGTTGGTGTGAAGTTAGGGTTATCATTTAGTAAAATATTCCTATATCAATCAATCAGCCTATCGTAGTCCACTGCTGGACATAGGCATCTCCTAACACGCGCCATTGCACACGGTCCTCCGCCTTCCGCATCCAGTCTGTCCCAGCGACCTTTTTGAGGTCGTCGGTCCATCTAGCTGGGGGCCGTCCTACCTTACGCTTACCTAAATATTCCTATATCCAGGGAAATATTTCGGGTAGGTCCCGCACGGTTACTAACTTAAAATGAACTTGGGTAAATTTCTAAGCAAACGACAACTCTGCGACTGTCATGAAGTGACATTTCACTTGTGTCCCAACCGAGGCGCCTTCGGTTGGGACAGTCGCTGTAAGGGGACGGGTGCACTACTAAGTGCACCGGTCAACTGCCGGCTATGGGAGGGGATCTACTACTACGTCGTCGTCGTCGCCCGTATTCTGAGCGGAAAGAAGGGATGACAAAGCATCGGGGGGGGGTCAGTGAGAACATGTCGCGGCCGGCGGTGGCGGCAGGGGTCGGCGGGGAGATCGTAGTCGGCGGTGGCTACGATTAACGGATTCGCATGGGTAGATGCGTTCGCGAAGTGACGTGTTGACGCCTTTTTAATAAAGGCGCGAATAGGTTCGAGACCTAGATCGGAGTGGAACATTTCACTTGATGACAGAGTCTTGTATAACTGTACCTTTGACTAGAAACTACATTATCACTGATCGTTTGATAATTTTTATCATGGCTACGTCAGAGCTTATAATAGATTAATCAATCATTTAATATCATACATTTTGAAGGAAAATAATAATGATTTCCACGTTTTAGTTAATGATAAATATCATTGAAAAACATCATGGGAGTCGTAATATATAAATATACTAGCTTCAGCCTATTGCTTCGCCTGTGTGATTGCACAATACTTCGTCGGCTCGAAGGAAAACTAGAAAAACCGCGAGATCTATCTATCTCTCTATATCATCACGGCAGATCCCTTGCGGGGTAGGCAGAGAGTATAGAGTTCCAACAGGTTCTTTTCCTATACACCGCTCTGGCTTCCTCCACTCTCATAGTTCGTCTCATACACGCTCACCGGTTACGGAGACTCTGGATTTGTCCGTCAGATAAGACTCGGTTTATTTGGTCGTAGTAAGATAGTCTAGGTCTTTTTCGTTACCTACATCCTTCCACTTTCGCATAGTATATCTGTTTTGTCATTCTTTCTATATGCCTGAACTAACGGAGCATACTCTTTCTCATCTTATTCATACCTACTCGCTTTTTTACTACGCTGTTGCGAAAACGGTTGGTCAACTTCACTCCGCACATTTTCCGCAGAGCTCGCATTTCCACCGCATTTATCCTACTTTCATTCTCCTTCTTACATACCCAGCTCTCGCTACCATATATTGTTGAGACCGAAATTAAATAAATAATTGGCCCAGTAAATCAGTGTCTTTAAATATCTTTTTAAGTTTGTAAGTTTATTAGACAAAAAATATTATTTTTTCTTTAGAAGTGCAGTTGCTAGCAAGCAGATATAGAGGAGTTGGCTTCAGTAACTGTACACTGTGTCTTCTAACTAGGCCTTGATGTCTTCGCGTAGTTTACGTCAGTCTGTCATTCTCAGCTTAATCGAAAATATAGAAGTGGGGGGTATAACATCCTTTTCGTCCCGCGCCACCCCGCGCAGTGACACGCTGAATTGTATAGGGAAACCTAATAGAGCCATCTCCTCTTTTCATTTGCTTCCTGAATGCTAGTTACGAGTAGGTATGGATGCGTAAGTGTAACGCGACCTATTATTTTGTGTGTGTGATCTACGGTGTTTTTATTTGTCATTTTCTACGTGAATAATATATCAATGAGACCATTGAACCTAGTCGACGTCAAACTACTTCTTTTTGTCAGCTATTTTCGTCCCACTGCTGGGCAAAAGCCTCCTTCCTTTCCATTCGGTTCTGCTTTCGGCCTTTAAACGCCAGACGTTCAAGAAGGAGTCCAGCTCGTCCCGCCATCGCCGTCTGAGCCTGCTGCAATGTCGTTTATAATAATAATTATTATTTATTTATTTCAGGCATCAGAAATTATACAATTTACAGGCCCATATAAAATATACCTTAAAGACTAACATACATAAGATATAATAAACTTACAACCTAAGTACCATGTATTTTCGGCAACATTTTGCGCTGCGCAAGGGCATCTCGCAGTCCCCCACGAAGTCTCCTGAAGATGACATCCTTTGGCCAGAACTCCTCGTTCATGAAGGTCTCAAGTTTGACAGTGGGAACTCGCACCAAAAACGAATTAAACGCCGTATTGTTTTGCGAGTTCAGCTTCTCGACCCTCAGAGTGAACATGGTCTTCATGCGGGCATACTCCACAATGTCATCGGCTTTGGTAGTGAAATTGACCCGTGACACGTACTGTCGTACGTGTCACATTCGTCGTTGGTACTGCTTTATAGTTGTGTGGGACCCAGTTGGTAAGTATTTTTGCCCAAGCTGTGTCAGACATGCGGCAATGTGGCCAGCCCAGTTCAATTTCAATGTTGCGGCTTTGTGACCTATATCAGAAATTTTCGACATGGAACGCAGTACACTATTTTTAACCTATTTTTTTTTTATTAAATGATGTCTATGTTCGTCTGTATGTATGCTTTTATATGTATTTTCACCGATATTTCCGTCAAATGTGGACCGATTTTGCATTGGGCTCAGTATAGCTCCAAGGTGGTCCCATTTTAATTTCATCGGTATTGGACTTTGAACTTTGAAGATACACCAGGGAACTCCTTAACAGCAAACAGCAGGAATGTAAATTCAGTTGTCATGAGTATTATATCAATCCTGTACGTACCTTACTGTAGAACTAAATAGAATAATATGATATAGGTATATAAATATTAATAATTAATTCACTCATCACTTACAAACCTTTTAAATAAAAGGGAAACTGACTTCAAAAAGCAAAAAAGTAATATTTGAACTCGGTGGTATGTAACCGACTGGACCAACCGGCACAGACTTTAAAAAATATTTTTTTTGCTTTTGGAAGTATCTAAACCCCTTCTATATAATAAATAATATTAGCCCTGTTAAGAAACTGTCCCAATGTTGGGCACGGACCTCCTCTCAAACTGAGAGGGTTTAGGCCATAGTCCACCACGCTGGCCCAGTGCGGGTTGGCGAACTTCACACACCTTCGAGAAACTCTTAGGCGTGCAGGTTTCTCACGTTGTTTTTCTTCATCGTTAAGGCAAGTGATTGTTAATTTTTAATACACACATACTTTCGAAAAGACACAGCTTGGGTTTGAACCCGAGACCTCTGTCTTTGCAGTCCAATTAATCACTAGGCTATCACTGCTTTTATTATAAACCCCTTCTATCATATCTAAACCTACTCTTCCTATTGCTATACTACTGCCGGTGTACCGCAGGGTGGCGTTATGTCTCCGTTACTTTTCGCTATCTTTATTAATTCGATTTCCAACCAATTACTTTCTTCCTACCACCTTTACGCAGATGATCTCCAAATTTGGCAATAGGCTCGCTCCCTATTACATGGGACCTAACATCGTCGGCGAAACGTGGGTGTACTCAGTACACCTCTGCCACCCCCTCTGGGGAATATAGGTGTGACGGTGTGTGTTATCTCCAAATTTACACTCAAGCACCGTTGACCAGGTTGTCAGAGGCTGTCAATACTATGAATAACGATCTAGTATAAATATGCGAATGGAGTAAAAGCTATGGTCTTAAAGTCAACCCAGCTAAGACCCAAGCTCTTATCATCGGTAGCTCTAGACTTACTGCACGTCTAGATTGGTTAAGACTTCCCCAAATTATATTTGACGGTATCACAATACCTATAAGTAAAACAGTGAAAAATTTGGGGATCTGTATTGATACCAATTTCACGTGGGGCCCGCAAATTCAAGAACTTAGCCGCAAGATTTTTGCTTTCACTGGTTCATTAAGAAGGTTGCGAAATTTTCTCCCCAATGCTACTCAAATTGCTCTTGCACAATCCCTTCTACTTCCTATCCTCGATTATGCAGACGCCAGCTATCTTAATATAACTGAGAGTCAACTTAATAAACTTGAGCGACTTCAACATTTCTGTATAAGATTCATATTTGGTTTGCGGAAATATGATCATGTGTCTGAATTTCGTGGTAAACTCAAGTGGCTACCAATTCGCTTTCGCCGGAATGCTCATATACTATCGCTTCTATACAGCATTCTGTTTGATCCTAATACTCCTTTATACCTCAAAAAACGATTCGAGTTCCTCCGTGAGTCACATTCAAGGTTCTTAAGGTCGTCGGAAAATCTCAGACTAGAAACACTAATGTATTCCAAGATATTTCTTGATAAATCCTTCTTAGTCCAAGCTGTTCATCTATGGAATGCATTGCCTATATCAGTAAGACGCGCAGAGTCATTGGCCATTTTTAAAAGAATGGTTAAGGGCCACTTTCTTTAGACTATTTTCTATTAAGTCACTATCATGCCGTTTCTTTATACCTATCTTTATTATATTTATATATTGTTATGTATCGTATATATTTATAATTATATGAACCTGTACCTATTAAAATAAAACTGACTAATAATTGCTAGATCGCTATGAGCGATAAGACGGCCAATTGTACCTCCTTTGTTTTTTTTTTCTCTTTGTAAATGTATTGGTGTACAATAAAGAGTAATCTGTCTATCTATCTATCTAAGCCCTTGCACTTAAAGTACTTAAGCTGTATTATTATCAGACATAAATAAGACTTATTTAATTATCACATACGTGGTTTTCACGACAAAATGATATGTCACAACCTTAATATCATTATAATTATAAGATTATTGATCATAATCTGTCTAATAATGATATAAAACATGATATTTGAAAGTTAATATGTAATTAAGATTAGTTCGTCGGAGAAAAATGTACTGGACCCCCGTCTTGGTGGTTATTGGTTTAGCTCTGTGTTCAGGTTAGTACCAAGTGTTTTTCAGAATGAAATTCAATCATCATCAAATTTTTATCATCATATCAGCCTATATTTGTCCACTGCTAAACACGGGCCTCCCCAATTGCTTCGCAGCGCAGCCGGTCCGTTGCCTACTGCATTCATCTGATTCTATGTGTTAGGTGGCCGTCCCACGCTGCGCTTGCCGATACGTGGTCTCCACTCTAGAACCTTAAGGAAAGTTCAATATAATTAAAAAAAAATCTTTTAAAGACGAGCTTTTATAGTGAAATTACGACGAAGATATCTTGCATATGCCCTTTCAGCTCTATCATTAGAACCTGCACAACACCTAGATCTATAGTTGTTGTTAAATCCAACGAGCTCAAATATGATGGGGTTACGTTGAGAATTTCGAGAATTTCTATGGTCGCCTTATTAAGGCCTCATCAGACCAGCTCCATGGTACCATATTATTGCATTGTCACCGAACTTACATAAAATAAAATCGCCTTCATTTCTACTAATAATTATTTACATTAAACCAATTTTTTTTCTTTGCTATATAGTAGCCGTTTCGGCGGCGTAAACCTCCCCTAACTCACTCCACTTAGCTCTTTCTCGTTCTCTCCATCTTGTTCTGGTTCTACCTTGCTTTTGTGTGCGTGTGCGTGTGCGCGTGCGCGTGCGCGTGCGCGTGTGCGTGTGCGTGTGCGTGTGCGTGTGCGTGTGCGTGTGCGTGTGCGTGTGCGTGTGCGTGTGCGTGTGCGTGTGCGTGTGCGTGTGCGTGTGCGTGTGCGTGTGCGTGTGCGTGTGCGTGTGCGTGTGCGTGTGCGTGTGCGTGTGCGTGTGCGTGTGCGTGTGCGTGTGCGTGTGCGTGTGCGTGTGCGTGTGCGTGTGCGTGTGCGTGTGCGTGTGCGTGTGCGTGTGCGTGTGCGTGTGCGTGTGCGTGTGCGTGTGCGTGTGCGTGTGCGTGTGCGTGTGCGTGTGCGTGTGCGTGTGCGTGTGCGTGTGCGTGTGCGTGTGCGTGTGCGTGTGCGTGTGCGTGTGCGTGTGCGTGTGCGTGTGCGTGTGCGTGTGCGTGTGCGTGTGCGTGTGCGTGTGCGTGTGCGTGTGCGTGTGCGTGTGCGTGTGTGTGTGTGTATGTGTGAATGATCTACGCTGTTGGTCACAGGGCCTTTACAGCTTCACCGGACAAGAGGGCGGTTCTGCGTTGCTTTCTCTGGCTTGTCAATGGGCTCCATTCTGTTTCTCTTGTCGTCCATCTATCGTTATCCAGTCCACAAACATGTCCAGCCCAATTTCACTTTATCATTTCAATTTTTTTTCTTATATCAGGCTAAGAACAAAAATAACACTTTGTTCTTAGCCTGATACTTTAATAACATACTGTAGCATCCCTAAATCCCACGGCTATATTGCTGAATTGCAGTTGCCATTATTCCAATTCTGTTAATACCAGTCAGCAATATATGTCGTTATAAACCCCGAAATTTGAACAAAAGTCAGTCATTACTCATTTGGTAATTAGTCTAATTACTGCCCAACTACGGACCTGGTTTCTGCCTACCGGTTGGTTCAGTAGTGAAAACTAAGCTACCAAAGGGATCTGAATTCGGCAAAGACCTTCAGGTAGACCGCTGTAGTTAGGTATAATAATTGTGGAACAAAAAAGAAATAAGTGTCTAGTAATCTAGATGTTTTTTTTTATGACAACTGTGCGATTCTTTGGTCCTAGACCAAACGTATACGTATGGCAAATATTATCCCAATTTGATGACCGCAAGTTTTTGAAAACTGGACCATAAAACTTGAACTGGAAAGTCAGACAAACAAAGCAAGTCAAATAAAAGGTTTTAAAATCATTCAGTTATTAAGCAGTAGTACGTAGGCACTAGAGATCTATCTATATCAATACGCCAGATCCCTTGCGGGGTAGACAGTGAGTACAGAGTTTCAACAGGTTTTTTTTTCTTACATACCTCTCTCGCTTCCACTCTCATAGTTCGTCACATAAACGCTCGCCGGTTACGGAAACTCTTGACTTGTCCTTCAGATGACAGAGAAGATATCTTAAGTAAATTTCTTGTAGCAAAAGTTAGAGTGCATACACTTTAATACTCTTTGTTCAAGATGATTCTCGCAATACCCATCTTATGCTAAGTTTTATTTAAAAAATACGCACCGCAATGGAGGACCTATTCTCTCGCTTCGATTTGTAAGAGACAACTTTTTTCAGGGTTTCCAACAGGTGACCAAGTCATCTCGAAATTGGACCCTGGACCGCGGTACCAGTATGTTCCAACAGTCGAAGGTCTAAAGCTGGTGGATCTCTGGCTGAAGACCAGCGACCTGGAAGAGTCATCAAGATACAACCCTGAAGTTGATAATGGATATCATTTATTTACAAGGTAATACCGGTACCGAAGAAAGAATGACAAAACAGATATACAATGCGAAAGGGGAAGGATTTAGGTACGGGGGAAGACCTAGACTATCTTACCATGAACAAATAGACCGTGTCTTATTTGAAGGGCAAGTCAAGAGTCTCCGTAATGTTAGAGCGTGTATGAGACGACTATGAGAGTGGAGGAAGCCAGAGAGGTATGTACCCTACCTACCCCGCAAGGGATATATAACTAAGAATTTTTCAAAGTAAGCAATGTGTTAGATGATATTTTTCTAATTATCACAAAGTGAACTGAATCAGGGGTTTATTTGCAAACATAGGTACATAAGTTGGTGCTAAAAATTAAATAGTCCTATCTATGTTTAGCTCTACGAGCATACAAATATAGTCGGAGTAATAAATACTATACATTTAATAAAACTGAAACATCGTCGAATCTGATAATTACATGAGAATAATTAAAACTTTTTATGTCATGAACTGATTGTTAATTTTTTTTTTTGCTATATTGATTTAACCTGAATTACCCCCCTAGACACAATCAGGAATCAATAGATTAAAAATCTCTATCTATCTATATCATCACGCCAGATCCCTTACGGGGTAGGCAGATTAAAAATGGTGCATTTAATGTAATAACACACGTGCTTGTGTACACCAATGTTATTTAATAGATGAACCCATTTTTAAATAGCGTTTTACATGACAAATACTTATAACAATCGACACCACTTCGACACTAAACCAAAACAATGTGTGTAATGAGTCTTGTAAATTAAAATCAATTTACACGAAGAGTATGAAAAAAAAATTATCGCGCCAAAATATAAGTGTGTATTTAATTTAAAATTAAGAAAACTACTGAAGGTTTGTTGAAATAGCCGACGGAGCGCGATGGGAGTACTCGAGAAGCGCTCGGCTACGTTCGCCGAGTTGGGTTGTGTTGTGTGGCGTCTCCCGTACATTTCAGTACATTACAACTCCCCAAGCCGCGCCACCGTCGCGTCGAGCGGGCCTGCGGTGTGTAGCGTCTCCCGTACATTTCAGTACATTACAACTCCCCAAGCCGCGCCACCGTCGCGTCGAGCGGGCCTGCGGTGTGTAGCGTCTCCCGTACATTTCAGTACATTACAACTCCCCAAGCCACGCCACCGTCGCGTCGAGTGGGCCTGCGGTGTGTAGCGTCTCCCGTACATTTCAGTACATTACAACTTCCCAAGCCGCGCCACCGTCGCGTCGAGCGGGGCTGCGATATGTGGCGTCTTCCGTATATTTCAGTATATTACAACTCCCCAAGCCGCGCCACCGTCGTGTTCGCGTCGCGCTGCGTCGGCTATGAGGCTAAAACCTTGAAAATAATTTCTTGAGACTTTGAGTAAAATAATGTTTAAGTAAGACTAGATCAATAACCGTATTCAACATTCAATGAAATGCAGTAGAATACTATCTTATGTTATCTTGTTCTTGGCTTATCGGATTGAGATGACCTCAAGAGCACTCCGACCCTATGGGATCTTTTGTGCTGTCCTTGCCTTGATGCTCTTACGTATCTTGAGAACTTCCAATTCCAGCAAGGCGGAAGAGCCGAAATTCCTCTGGAGTTGCATAGGCCACTCCAAGTAGCTTCATTTCATGAGGAGAACGTGCTTCATGGTTTCAGTCTTTGTATCACAATTCTTGCATACCACGTCGCTGCACAGGTTCATCTTATGCAAATGTTGTTTTGTGCTATAGTGGCCTGTATATGCTCCAATTAATAGCCTTAATTGAAGTCTACTGTGTTTTAGTCGTCTTTTGCTGTTGCTGTCACACTATGTGGAGATAAATTCCTTGGGGTATCGCAGCTCTGTATTCGTCTCCTACTCTTTCCTGTGTTGTCCTTGGGCATATTTGTAGAGCACGCCTCTGTAGGCACCATCTGGTATACCTATGAACGGTTCTGGACCAACAAGTTTTTCCCTTGCTCCCTTTCTGGCTAGGTCATCCGCACGCTCATTGCCATCAGCCCTCCTGTGCCCAGGGACCCAGACTAATCTGACCGTGTTGCGCGCTCCACATCTATCAAGAAGGTATGCACACTCCACGGCCAGTGTCGAGTTTAGCTCATACGAGGTGAAGGCTTTGAGCCTGACTGTCACTACAAATGTAGATTATTTTGCCTGTAATTCGTATGTTCAATATCTCTTTTACACAAATATTCTCTGACATAGATTGTATCCTTCTGTATATACACCGGCTCCTATTTCAGATTTGGTTTTGGATCCATCAGTATACCATATCAGTAGAAAAACTGAGAGGAATTTTTAAATCTTTAATGTAAATTTTCTCAACGCTATGATTTTCACCTTGTATCACCTTATCACCTTTCACCGATGGTACAGAATTTAAATCACCTCATTCAAACCAAATCGTTATCGCCATGACCAAATACACCGTGTCTTATCTGAAGGGCAAGTCATCAGAATCCGTAACCGGCGAGCGTGCATGAGACGACTATGAGAGTGAAGGACGCCAGAGAGGTCTGCAAGCAAACAACCTGTTGGAACTCTGTACTCTCTACCTATCCCGCTAGGGATCTGGCGTGATGATAGTTATTCGGTCGGCAAGGAAGATGCCCAACATGGCTCGCTCCATGGCTCTTTGTGCCATTCTGATTTTATATAGGCTGCCCTTTGTAAGCGACCAGCTCTCGGCACCATAAGTGAGGATGGGCAGGACAATTGATTGAATGCAATGGTTTTGAGGCACTGTGGGATTTTGGCGTCAAATCCCACAGTGGTATCCCGTATAATGCTAATAATAATATCAGCCTATACTGCCCCACCGCTGGGCAAAGGTCTCATAAATCGAGGGGAGAGAGATTAGGTCATACTTTCAGCATGCGGAGCCAGTGTGGTGGATTGGAGGCAGGTTTGTGGACACCTGCTGGTGGAACTTATCAAGCCGTTTATAAGGCTGCTAATTCGGCTTAACGACTACCACGTTGAGTTGTAACCGGGATCAACGGATTAACGTGCCGTCCGAAGCACGGAGACGCTCGTATATCAATATGGCACGAATGGTCACCCATCTCAGGCCGACTGACATGCTAATAGGGTCGTGTTATATTACGCTGGTTATTAACGTCGTCGGTGAAAAGTAGGTGTACTGGATGCACTCTCTCTGCTCTGCTACTCCGGCTTTGTGAATATAGACGTGACGGTGTCTTTTGTGAATAATAGGATTTGTGTGTGTGTGAATGATCTACGCTGTTAGTTGCGGGGCCTTTACAGCGTCACCGGACAAGAGGGCGAGCGTGCAACCACTACGCCTGAGCCAGAAGGGCAAGGGGGCAACTTGTTCAAGGGCGCCTCAAGGAGGAACGGCCTCGGCTTGGGCAGTCGCTATGGGGGAGGGCGTGTACTAGGTGTCTCGCCGTGGTGCTCAGCACCGGCAGGCGGACAAGGGTTTTTTTGAGTTCGCCGGCGAGGTCGGTGTCTGATGTGTGCGGTATCTGTATCCGAAAGAGGAGGTATAAGGGCATCGGGAAGGTCGGTGAAAACATGCCGCGGACGGCGGTAGCGGCTGATAGGAGGGGAGTGAATAATAGGAACTGCCTCCTTGGTCTAGTGGTGAATCATGTGCTTTGCGACCACGAGGTCCTGGGCTCAAATCCTAGTTCTGACAAAAGTAGTTTTTCTAACGAAAAATTTCCAGTATGAGTTTGGAGTCTGAAATTGTGCCCGGTATATGGCAATAGACTCGCTCTCTATTACATGAGACTTAGCATTGTTGGCGAAAGGTGGGTGAACACAGTACACCACTGCCACTCCCGCTCCCCCATATACGTGAGGTGTTTATATTTTTATTTTTTAGTAACAGGTGTGACAAAAGAATATGATTTCTCATGTTGTTATGGTACCTGCTTGTGTCTTGACACATTCTATAGAACCAAATGGTGACCAGTCTGATGATGGAGCCGGAAGGTGATCATAGGAATTTCTGAATTAAAAAAGATATCTCCGTCGTGTTTTCGCTTTAAAAGCTTGATTTATTTATAGATTTTAGTTAGACCGTTAGACTGCAAAATCAAAGGTCTCGGGTTCAAAACCAGGCACGCACCTTTGTGTTTTCCAAGGCATGTGCGTATTAAAAATGAACTATCACTTGCCTGTTAAAGCACCGTTAGGTGAAGGAAAAACATCTTGAGGCAACCTGCATGCCTGAGAGTTTTTCGAAGGTGTGTGAAGTTCGCCAACCCGCACCGGGCCAGCGTGGTGGACAATGGCCTAAACCCTCTCAGTTTGAGAGGAGGCCCGTGCCCAACGGTGGGACAGTTTCTTAACAGGGCTTATATTATTTTTATTATTTATTTATTTATGGTTAGGATTTTTTTCTACCTATCTATATCACCACACCAGATCCCTTGCGGAGTAGGCACAAAGTACAGAGTTTCAAATCCAACAGGTAATCACTCCTTACAGACGTATACGACTTCTTCCACTATCATAGTCTCATACACGCTCGCTGGTTAAGGAGACTCTTGACTTCAGATAAGACAAGATCTGAAAAATAATTTTAGTAACGAAAATTGGTTTTCTGACCATATTTTTGTCTGCATTTCAGGGCGAATCCTCAAGTAAGTCAGCCTTTAGTATACGGTCATGAAGTCACTGTCCGGGAGTCGAATTTTGACCCATCGAAGAAGACAGTCGTACTCATTCACGGCTGGTTAAACACACCACTGTCAGATTTTAATGTCCACCTTACTTTTGGTATGTATTTAACTTTTTAACAGGTAAGTTGACTTTAAATCGATTCATTGACAAATTGACTTTATCGAGTAAAAAAATGGAAATTTTAGATCGATCTCAACACTCAAACGATTCAATAAATCGATTCTGACATTCCTTTATTCGGATCGATTCACGTGTCAATAATAAAAAAGTGGTAACCAAAAATGACTTATTCATTTGTAGAGGTACATCAAGAATTTAATTAATCATCGTTGATAGAGATGATTATTGAGAAGAGAGTATCGGTGATAAGATGAGAAAGGGTATGCTCCGTTGGTTCGAGTAAGAATGTCCGAAGAAAGAATAACAAAATTGATATACAATGAGAAAGTGGAAGGATGTAGGTACCGGGGAAGACCTAGACTATCTTACCATGACTAAATAGACCGGGTCTTATCTGAAGGACAAGTCAGGAGTCTCCGTAACCGGCGAGCGTGTATGAGACGAACTATGAGAGTAGAGGAAGCCAGAGAGGTATGTAAGGAAAGAGCCTGTTGGAACTCTGTACTCTCTGCCTACCTCCTAAGGGATCTGGCGTGATGATATAGATAGATAGATCGTGGGTAGTGTTGTAAAAACGTTCTAGTTGGCGCGTAAAACGATTGCGTCTTCTACGAGTTTCAACGCTCGTAAGCGTCGACTCAGCGCTAAACGCTTGACTTTAGCGCTCTTTACAACACTAATCGTTGGTCTAGTGGCAAAGCGCATCGCTTTGTGATCACGAATTCCTGGGCTCAAATCCTAGGTCGGACAAATGTAGTTTTTCTAATGAAAAGCTTCTCAGTATGTACTTCAGAGTCCTGAAATTGTGCCCGGTATATGGCAATGTGCTAACCTTATTTAATGGGACCTAACTTCGTCGGTAAAACCTGGATGTTCTCAGTACACCTCTGCCACCTCCGCTTGGGGAATATAGGCGTGACGGTGCTCACAAAATAAGGGTATATTTAAAATACTAGGTTTCAAGCATTAGATTATTTCTAAAGTCTGTTGTCTCTTTTATAATCTCAAAATTGAATGCATCCAGAAATAGTACATATAGATGAATTAAATATACAGCCCCACAACGATTTTTTGGCCCGCAGCCAACACGGAACTAAGCGTTAGTTCCGATCCGAGTTAGTCTTCAAGTGAAATGTTATTTCATGACAGACGCAGAGTTTCCGTTTGCTATGAAATTTACCTAAGTTCTTTATTTAATCAGTAACCGTGCGAACCTGTTGAAATATCATCTTGGAAATTGGAAAGTTTTACTCAATGTTAACCCTTATTTTACACCTAGGGTCGCTGGTATATTCTACTTAATAATATCAGCCTATATTGCCCACTGCTGGACAAAGGCCTTCTCTCACTAATCGAGGTGAGAGAAATTAGGTCATACTCCACCACGCGGACCCAGTGCGGATTGGTGGAGGCAGGTTTGTGGCCACCTGCTGTTGGAACTTATCAAGCCGCCTTTAAGGCTTCCAAGTCGGCTTAACGACTACCACATTAAGTGGTAGCCGGGACTAACAGCTTAACGTGCCTTCCGAAGCACGGAGACGCGTGAATATGAAAATGCCACAAACGGTCACCCATCTCGGGCCAACCGGGTCGAACGCTGCTTAACCTTGGTAATCGGTAAGAACACCGCGGTCGCACAGCGCTACGAGTGCCTCATATTCTACTTAGAACACTTGTTCTCGATTTGATCGCTGTCGCTTTCGAGGAGAGACTGTGTCCGGCGCTGCGTTGAATTTTCTTTTTATACTCGTATGAAAGTTCTAGAACGGACGCGAACTCTTCAAGTACATCGATAGAAAACTCCAGGTACATCGAACAGTAGCCAGCGCATTCCGCAAAGCGGTATTATTATTACGTATTTACTTGTTTACCGCGACCGCGCGCCGGCGATAATAAAAGGCGTGGAACTTTCTAGACGTTTTAGCACTCCAACGCGGATTCTAGAACTTTCTTGACAGATCGATAGGGGACCTAAGGGTGTGTAATGCGTTTTTAAATTAACATCCCCCGATAACGTGCTCACGAGATATCGGGGTGTATTGAAGTCGTAACATAATTCTGTTTGTGACGTGTGTGTGTGTGTGTGTGTGTGTGTGTGTGTGAATGATGTACGCTGTTGGCCGCGAGGCCTTTACAGCTTCACCGGACTTAAAGGCGAGCGTGCAACCACTACGCTCTAGCCAGCCAGAAGGGCAAGAGGCGACATACTCGAGGGCGCCCTCGGTTGGGACAGTCGCTGTAGGGGGACGGGTGCACTACTAAGTGCACCGGTCAACCGCCGGCTATGGGAGGGGATCTACTACTACTACGTCGTCGTCGTCGCCCGTATTCTGAGCGGAAAGAAGGGATGACAAAGCATCGGGGGGGTCGGTGAGAACATGTCGCGGCCGGCGGTGGCGGCAGGGGTCGGTTTGTGACGTCTTTACCACTTTTGCTTGGGGAGATAAGGGTGACGTTTATTTTTTTTACAGCTTATCTAGCTGCCGAAGATGTGAACCTTATTATGACGGATTGGAGCATCGGTGCTGAAGGGTCATACTTGCCAGCTTTACTGAACAATATAATATCAGGTATGACCACACAAATACTAATAATAAGACATAAATTGAATTAGCGCACCATTTCGGCAGTTTGAAACAAATAGACGCAGTATCAAACACACTCACATTATGTATTGCTGTAAAAATATTTTGATATGGTGTGTGTGAATGATCTACGCTGTTGACCGCGGGGCCTTTACAGCTTCAACGGACAAGAGGACACAGGATCAGACACCGACCTCGCCGGCAAGATCGAAAAATCCCCTGCCCGCCGGCAGGTGCAGAGCAGCACGGCGAGATACCTAGTATAAGCCCTCCCCCATAGCGACTGCCCAAGCCGAGGCTGTTCCTCCTTGAGGCGCATTTGAGCTAGTTGCCCCCTTGCCCTTCTGGCTTGAGTGTAGTGGTTGCACGCTCGCCCTCTTGTCCGGTGAAGCTGTAGCCCCGCGGCCAACAGCGCAGATCATTGACACACACTAAATGTTTCAGCGTTTTTGAAAATCATCCCTCAGAAAATAAAACACTATTATACCTATGTTAAATTACAAAATAATCGCGTGTGTAACTGCTAGTCGTTAATATAAAAAAAAAACCTAAAAGTTTTTCGTATTTATTATATTAATAGGATAAACATAGCCTTAATTTCAAATGTGAAAATCTTCACAGGTGAACATGTGGGGATGTTTCTGAATTGGCTCAACTCAGTAACTGGTACCAGTGTATCCCAGTACCACATCATTGGTCACAGCTTGGGAGCCCATCAGGCTGCAATAGTTGGCAGAATTCTTGGCAGTCAAGTGCCTTATTTAACTGGTAAGTAATGCATCAACTTATGCTCTCCCAATACCGAGCTAAGTCAAATGACCATGTTGGTGAAATTTATCAAGTCGTCTTCTATGAAAAAAGCGTGCGATAAAACCCAAAAATTGGCAGATCAGCCGTCGAAAAGGAAACTACAGCTAGGATAAGCCCGGTCGTTAAGTAGCACAGATATAATAAAAAATAAATATCTCTATCTATCTATATCATCACGTCAGACAACTTACGGTGTAGGCAGAGAGTACAGAGTTTCAACAGGTGAAAATATAAATAACTTAAAAAAAAGGGAAACCGACTGCAAAAAAATTATATTTGAAGTTGGTGCCAGTTAGTACAGTCGGTTACTTGATAGGGTTTCCCTTTTTTACGCTAATTACTTTTCTTTTAAAATTACACATGATGAGTGAATTAATTATATATATTTATATACCTGCATTATATTATTCCGTTTAATTCCACAGTAAATTACCTACAGGATTGATATAATACCCATAATTACGGATTACAAACATTCATGCCATTAAGGAGTCCCCTGGCGTATTTTCAAATTCCAAGGTTCAATACCGATTTCTTTACAATGGGCCACTCTGAAACTATACTAAATCTACGCAAAAACTCATAAATAAGACGTTATAACAAACAAAACAGACGAATTGTAAACCTCATTTTTTTCGGTCAGTAAAATAAACAATACAAAGCCTATTTTTGAGGGTTAAGGTACAGCCAAACCAACGCGTCCAGCTGCGTCTGCGATGGCGTGCATATTGGCGATTAGCTTCTGCAGAAATATTTGCATGGAAATGTTCACACCAACGCGTCCTGCGCCCTGCACGCGTTATCTGTGCAGCGTCTGCACTCGCCATCATAGGGAGATACTGATCGCCACCGTGATCGCCGCCGGGGACGCCACCGCGGCCGCGGCTGAACGATTTTGCGGCCGTACTATTAGTGGTAGCCGTTAAGTCAAGCTGGAACCCTTATGGACTTGATAAGTTTCACCAGCTGGCGGTCGCAAACCTACCTCCACCGCACCGCGCTTGGCCCGCGAGGTGAAGTATATTCTAATCTCTCTCACATCGATTAGTGAGGGAAGGCCTTTGCTCAGCTATAGGACAGTATGAGATAACAAAACTTTCGCTATTTAAGAAGGTGATTTAAGTGAAGTTGGAAAAATGACGATGAATACTATAGGTACAAGTAGATGTGGACTCGCTTTTTGCACGGGACAAATCTTTGTGTGACTCACAAATGTTTCGATGTGGGTGTTAAATTTTATGTTCGTAAACGACCCACGATATGGGGATAATTCCTAGTGTAAAGTTTTGTTTTTATGAGAGTTGAGGAAGCGAGAGAAATCTGTAGGGAAAGAATCGTTAAATCTCTATATGTCTACCTCGCGAAGAATCTTTTATATAATGAAAACGTAGGCCCAAACTAGAATTTATTTCTGTGTCGGGGGTGCGTTTACGAACATGTGAACTTACATACATAAATACCCAGACCGGAACAAATAATTGTGGATCACACAAAGATTTGTCCCGTGCGGAAAATTGAACTTGCGAATATTAGACACTGTTGGCAGGGCTGCTTAAACTCTTAACTACTGCGCTAAATCATCCGCCGATCTGGTTTAACATGAGTAATGATTCTCTAGGTTATCTGTGCTTGATTGATGATTATGATTCTAAGGTTATCTGCGGTTTTGTGGATCTGGAAAAGGCATTTGACAGAGTTGGGCGAAAGAGACTTTAAAATATTCTACCAGAGTATGTTATAAGCAGCACTCTATTGCGAGCCGATTAGTCCACCTATATGGATAGCAAGGAATGCGAACAGGTGGGTGGTAACATGTCACTCTGGTTTGATGTTGAAATCGGCGTCAAGCAGGATTGCATGTTGTCCACTAGACTGTTTATAATATTTGGATAAAAGTCTTCAAAGATTGAAAGCGATGAATGAAGGTGTATAACTGGGTTTTTAGAGCACCAACAGCCACTGATCTGCAAACACTAGTCACAGTTATAAAGGAGGACTGCATGAACAATGGCTAACATTTATATGTGAAGGAAACCAAGATTATAGTTTTTGAACGGGAAGAAACCCGAACGAATGCAAGGATTGTGGTTGGTAAAGATGTCCTGGCGCAAGTGAAGGAGTGTATATCTTGGGTGCGCCTTCGGTGAGGATGGGAAATACACCGCTGACATAGAGAAAAGAGTGAGTGCAAGGAACACGTGTGGTGCGATGGGAAAGCTACTTGGGAGCCGGCACTTAAGCCAAAAGGCGCAGCTGGCCATACATAACGGAGTGTTTGTCCCAACGCTGTTATATGACAGTGAGAGCTGGGTATGTAAGAAGGAGAATGAAAGCAGGATAAATGCGGTGGAAATGAGAGCTCTGCGGAAGATATGCAGCGTGAAGGTGATCGACTGTATTCGCAACAGCGTAGTAAGAAATCGTGTAGGTATGAAAGATAGTATCGGTGTTAAGATGAGAAATGGTATGTTCCGTTGGTTCAGGCATATAGAAAGAATGTCGGAAGAAAGAAAGACAAAATAGATAAACAATGCCAAAGTAAAGGGATGTAGGTACCTGGGAATACCTAGACTATCTTACAATGATCAAATAGACCGTGTCTTATCTGAAGGGTAACTCAAGAGTCTCCGTAACCGGCGAGCGTGTATGACACGAACTATGAGTCGAGGAAGCCAGAGAGTTATGTAAGGAAAGAACCTATTGGAAGTCTGTACTCTCTGCCTACCCCGCAAGCGATCTGGCATGATAATATAGATAGATGATTCTCTATTCCAGCTCTGGACCCTGCTCTCCCCGGCTGGATCACAAACCCCCACCGAATCACACCGGATGTGTCTCTGTACACCGAAGTGATCCACACGGATGTTGGTCAGTCTGGTATCCTGGATGAAGTGGGACATACGGATTTCTATCCGAACGGTGGAAGAAGCATGCCCGGATGCTCTGATCGATCTTGTGATCATCATCAGTAAGTTTAAAATTCTTTATACCCCATATCGAACGCCATCCAACTATAACTTCTTCTTCTTATTCGCTTCACTCTTGACAGAGTGATCGTGGTCACGATGAGGTTTAGTCACTGGAGGCTAATGTAGCTCGCCTTACGATATCTCTTCACTTAGTTCGATCGTTTGAGATTATGGTGCACTCGATCAAAGCATCTCCCACTACGGACTTAATTTGGTCAGTCCACCGCATTGGTGACCTCCCACGTGGTCTAGTTCCTTCTACTTTCCCCTGCACAACCAAACGCTCTATGGAGTAGCTGTTACGCCTCGAGATATGGCCGAAAAATTTGAGTATGCGAGACTGTACTACTGCTGATAGACGCTGTTTGATGCCGAGTTCTTGGAGTATGGAGACATCTGTGTGAAATTCGGTACACGATATCCCAAGCATTCTTCTCCAGCACCACATTTCCAGAGCATCTATTTTCTTCTTTTCCAATTCTCGCAGCGTCCAAGTCTCTGCAGCGTATAAGAATATGGGGAATACGAGTGTTCGTACGAGCCTAGTTTTAGTGGCTTTGGTTATATTACCATTCCGCCATATCTTTTTCAACTTGTCCATTGCAGTTCTAGTAATCGCCATACGTCATTTTACTTCATCTATGCAACCACCGCTATTTGAGATTAAAGCACCAAGGTATATGAATATAAACATAAAACATTGTACTTATATAATATAATTGAAAAAAAATAGAAAACAAAGGAAGGAAGAGGATTAAAATAGCAAAGACTAAATCGCTGAGGTTCTGTAGAGCCCGCGTTTCAATCCAGCGGTGGATCATTAATTAGATTACATAAAAATAAAAATTGACAATATGCAAGTTCTGCCTTCTTTCTTTATACAAGGTGTAATGTATATAACGGAGGACTTCAGACACCCCGATTAGATAATTGCTTACCAAATTCAATACAACACAAATTTTCCAAAATTAAAATTTTTGATCCCTTTTTAAGCACTTTTATTACCCAATTAACTGTAATTAACTCTGTGCTCACTGCCTACCCCGCAAGAGATCTGGCGTGATGATATAGACAGACAGATATATAGATTAAATAATGAAACTCATGCGAGTATGTGTGCGTACTGAGAAATACTTCTAAAACGTATATATGTATATAACGTATGCATTTGAAATCTCCGTATTGCATTTCAAGAATAATTGTAGTTTATTATAGCGCACTAAAGGAGTAACATCATTTTAGGGAAATTTAAAAAAATGTAGTAAACATTAAAAATTGCTAGAATTCAGAACTACTTTTAGGTCTTGCGTTTATTATGTTCCACCTTGTATATGAAAAACAAGTTGTGCGTGCAGTCTGGCAAAATATCGAAAAGGGCTCGATTGATCTCAATTTTTTTTAGGATTGTTCGACACAATAATGAATTGGTTTAGGAAAACGAAAATTAGGAGACACCCAAAAATACCAAAATTTAAAATTGGTAATTTCGTATTTCGATAATCGCTTATTAATGCAATCCAATGAATTTTAGGTGGTACAAAGTTAACCGGTCAACTAGTCCAAAACAAATTGTGTGAGTTTGTGTTTATAAGAAATTGAAAATGATGATCACAAGACCGATCAGGGCATACAGAAATGCCTCTTCCATCGTTCGGATAAAAATTCGTGTGTCCCGTTACATCCAGGATGTCGGATTGACCCATATTCGTGTGGATCACTTCGGTTTATAGAGACACATCCGGCGTGATCCGGTGGTGGTTCGTGATCGGGCCGGTGAAAGCGGGGTTCAAGGCTGGAAAAGAGAATCATCACTTATATAAATACATAAATATTATTTTTTCTAATTAAGGTTGACCATCTGAAAAACGGCCTGAAAACAGTATAACTATGGGTAAGGTCTTATTTCCAATTAGTTCGATCCAATCATCGCATTGCCAAGCGCAGCGTGGGACAGCCGCTTACCAAATGGACTAACGATCGTGTAAAAATCGCAGAAAGTCGTTGGATGCAGGTGGCATCGGACGGGCTATGCTGGAGAGCGATTAGGGATGCCTATGTTCAGCAGTGTACAAGTATAGGCTGAAATGATGATGAACCATAGCCAGATGCCTTAAAATGCGGCAGTTTGCTTAATCTACGATAATGAAAACATCTGAGGACATTAATATTAAGAACAACTTTTTAGAGTTGCTAACTACGAGTAGGTATAGGCGTGTAAGTAAATCCAACAGTGGCATTTTTTAGATTTTTTATGTCGTCTTAAGCGAGATTCTTCGCGAGTGGTAAGTAAAGAGTACAGAGCACATAGCTACAACAAGTTCTATTCTTACAGTAGAGTTGGAAAATTATATGATAATAGTTTAATAGTACAATATTGATACCGTAGACATGTCAAAAGTGAATTACTGTATAGATTCGATCATTTGTATCTGACACAATGCAATGATTCGAATCTCAATACGCCTCATTTGGAAAAATTATATCACTGATACTGAATAATACATCGTCGTATATTCGGTCATTTTGTGAGACGATAAATGTAGCGAATGTGAGATCGAGATTCAGATACAGATTAGAATGAACTATGAAGCATTCTGTTCTGTAAGATTAGCGCTTTTATAAGCTGACTGTAAGATCGAGATTTAGAAACATATTAGGTATTTTTTTCTGTACAACTATTTCCATTATTATATTATTCTCGTTCATTCTCATATCAGAATCAGAATATTTTTATTTATGTAAATCATCACAGAATTTATGAATCGTCAGAATAGTAACAAAGACTCTGCCACCACTTAGGAATGTCATTCTTGTAGAGAAAAAGGGCAAGAAACTCCACGGTTACTCTTTTAAAACAGTATTTTTCCATCTACATTTTGTATCAAATCGGTAAAGATCGACGCATGTCTAATTAATTGATAGTACTATCTATAGTAGATAGCGATTCTAGGGATACTATCAGTAGTATTGCTTTATTTTTAAGTATGGATCAAAGTATAGACAATCTTGCAACTTTAAAATTTGGTCGAAATCTGTACTCTTTACTTAGAGATAGAAAATATAAAAAATGGCTGCGTTTAAACATACTAGCTAAGAGTTAATGTGTTGCTAGTGATTTGCTAGGTAGCAACTTTAGAAATTAGTTTCAAAGGACATTGTCGAAAATTGCCCCAGAACCAACAAAAATTAGACCCATCATTATTTATCTATGTTGTTTTATTAAAATAATGGCAAATATCCGTATCTAACGGACAATTTGCAATCTAAAACGATTATTTCAAAGTATTGTCAGTATTTATATCGAAGTCGCTGACATCTTTACTGAATGTCAACACACAAAATAACCTCATATGTATTAATGGCTACTGAATTATAACCTCAAAATCTCATACTTTTGTGTAATATTGCGATTCCCCAGCTTGTCTGTTTAATAATAAATGCCTTAAGAGAATTTATGGGTGATTTGAAATCGTACAAGTATATTTTAATTGCTGTTGGTTCTGGGGCAAATCATGTATGGCGCAGAACAATGTCCCTTGTAATGACTTCAGGTCTTTTTATTACAGTAGCTTTAGCAAACTGTAACGTTTTAACGAGTCCTCACGTTGGCTATGGTTTGATCGAACTAATTCAAAATAAGCACACACCTTTACTTGTTATTTTTTGGGCCATTATTCGGACTGTCACCTTTTAGTACAAATAATATATCGATTTTCGAGTTATGAATTTGTATTTTAGCTCTGGACCCCGCTCTACCCGGTTGGATCACAAACCCCCACCGGATCACGCCCGATGTGTCTCTATACACCGAAGTGATCCACACGGATATCGGTCAACGCGGCATTGTGAATGTGGCGGGACACACAGATTTTTATCCGAATGGTGGATATAGTATGCCTGGATGTTCTGACTGATCTTGTGATCATCATCAGTAAGTTTAAAGTTCCTTATAATAATATATTTCAGGGAACTGAATTTTATAAAAATAATATTTATTATTAAAGACTCCGGACCGCCGGACTCCTATTAGGAATTTTTAATAATTAATTTAATAGAATAACTACATTTCTTCAACCTAGGATTTGAACCCAGGACCTCGTGATTGCAAAGCACATTATTCGGCACTAGACCAACGAGGTCATCCTTCATTGTTCCTCCATCCATAATTATACATAGACAGCCTGTATAATATATTTTTTTTCAGGTGCATTTTCTATTTGTCGGAATCCTTAGTCAGCGGTGGTTTCACGGGAATCCGTTGTGAGGTCCTTGGATTAGCGATCCTCGGCAGATGCGATGGCCCTGAAACCCTTCAAATGGGAGGAACTACACCCAAAACTGGGTATGTTATTTGTTAATCTGTTTTTTAGTATAAGAAAACATCGTAAGGCAACACAAAAAATAATAGTTTAAAACATTCTGAAGCGGCTAATTAGCCGTCGTTTTTTTTAGTCTTTTATTTATTTTTTTTTACTTGGGAAAAGGTTTGTTTTCCCAAATAACAAATTCAAATATTAAATTCATCATTTTATCGCACGTACAAATAAATTTGACATCAGCATTGTTTACCACAAATTACATTAAATACATATGCGTTCTTGCGTGTGACATATTTTTTATTATATCTTATAATATTTCTGGATATATATATATCATATAATTGAGTCCCGTAGAAGCATGAAAGAGAGTATCGGTGTAAAGATGAGAAAGAGTATGCTCCGTTGGTTCGGGCATATAGAAAGAATTTCCGAAGAAAGAATGACAAAACTGATATATAATGCGAAAGTGGAAGGATGTAGGTCCGGGGAAGACCTAGACTATCTTACCATGACCAAATAGACCGGCACTTATCTGAAGGACAAGTCAGGAGTCTCCGTAACCGGCGAGCGTGTATGAGACGAACTATGAGAGTAGAGGAAGCCAGAGAGGTATGTAAGGAAAGAGCCTGTTGGAACTCTGTACTCTCTGCCTACCCCGTAAGGGATCTGGCGTGATGATATAGATAGATAGATAGATGTAGAAGCAAAACCAGCAACATCCATATCGATTAATATGGATGTTTCTGGGTTTTTTTCCATCTCTGCAACCCCCAAGCTTTGGAAATATAGGCATGACGATGTTACTATAAGAGACTAGCATCTCTAAGAATCTTGCGGTAATATACCGACGCCTATAAACAGGAAGGACAAATTGCTCTGCCGAAGCAAAGCTAGCAAAATTCATATCGATCGATATGGATGTTGCTGGTCTTGTTTCTACATGACTCAATTAGTGAGAGCCTAGAAGTTTAAACAAATCGCTTTTAAATGTACTCAAACGTGTTGTTCAATTGAGTTGAAGAATTCATTATAGGATTGAACTAAGCGATACAAAGGCGATCGTTTGCCAGCATTTGTGTGATATTTGATTTCGTATTCATGCTGTTGCCCGTTGAGGATTTCTTTCGTCTGAACTCATTCGTGGTAGTAAAATTGGGTCATGTTTACCATGAAAATGCATTGTCACCGGAACTGAATCAACATGTCTAATTTCAACTCCGTGGTATAACAGGAAGTGGTTCAAATTTAGCTTGCCAGATTTGACCTAACTAAAAAATCAACACGTCCAGCCCGCGTCCGGGATAGCGTGCACGGTAGCGATCAGCTTCTGCATTAATATTTGTATGGAAATGATCACACCAGCGCGTCTAGCGTCCTGCACACGCTATCTGGGCGGCGTCTGCACGCGCAATCATAGGGAGATACTGATCGCCAAAGTGATCGACGCCGGGGACGCCACCGCAGACGCGGTTGAACGTGTTGGTATGGCCGTACCTTAACATTGCAAGTTAAATAAAAGCTCGTAAAAAGAAAGAAGTATTCTATCTATCTATCTATAACATCACGCCAGATCCCTTGCGGGGTAGGCAGAGAGTACAAAGTTCCAACAGGTTTTTTCCTTACATACCTCTCTGGCTTCCTCGACTCTCATAGTCTCTCATAGTTCGTCTCATACACGCTCGCCGGTTACGGAGACTCTTGACTTTTCCTTCAGATAAGACTCGGTTTATTTGGTCGTGGTAAGATAATCTAGGTCTTCCCCGGTACCTGCATCCTTCCAGTTTCACATTGTATATCTGTTTTGTCATTCTTTCCTCTGGCATTCTTTCTATATGCCCAAACCAACGGAGCATGCCCTTTCTCATCTTTACACCGATACTATCTTTCACACCTACTCGCTTTCTTACTACGCTGTTGCTAATGCGGTCGGTCAGCTTCACTCCGCACATCTTCTGCAGAGCTCGCATTTCTACCGCATTTACCCTACTTTCATTCTCCTTCTTACATACCCAGCTCTCGCTACCATATAACAGCGTAGGGACAAGAGCTCCGTTATGCATGGCCAGCTGCGCCTTATGGCTTAAGTGCCGGCTCCCAAGTAGCTTTCCCATCGTACCATTCACTCTGTTCCCTGCACTCACTCTTCTCTCTATGTCAGCGGTGTATTTCCCATCCTTACTGAAGGCGCACCCAAGATATACAAACTCATTCATTTGCTCCAGCACATCGTTACCAACCACAATCCTTACATTCGTTCTGGTTTCTTTCCTTTCAAAAAACCAGAAAGGAGTATTATTACTAGAATTGACCAAAATATTTCGTTATAACATAGTTTTATTTTTTAAATGTAGCCCTATACAAGGATTTATTTCTGTGTCGTGGGTGGGTTTACAAACATGAATATTCAAATACACAAATACCCAGACCGAAACAAAAAATTGTTGATCACGCAAAGATTTGTTCCGTTCGGGAATGGAACCTGCGACTACTCGATACAGTCAACTCAAGCTCATAGCATAGACATGCGTGACACAGGAAAATTCCTTGCGTTAACTCAGTAACTCAGGCGCAGTTTAATGCGCTGGCTCATTGCGTCAACTTAAAATTGCGAGTGAGAGAGAATGAATGAGATCGGGCGTGGTGACACTAAAAAACTCAACACCTTAATACTTTTCGAATTTCCCGGTCCTGCGCTTTGCGCTAACACATTTTGAAGAAGTGAGTTTACACATCCGGCGCAGTGAACTGAGTTGGCGCAATTGCGCGGCGCAGCGCAGTGTTACCATGTCTATCTTAGCCACTAGACCAAGCCGTCCGTCAATCAAATCAATAAAGATATTAATGTTTAAATATTTTCGTCCATTATTTATTTCTAAGTTAAGCCGAGTGGGAAGCCTTATAGGCTTGATAAGTTCCACCAGCACACCACCAGGTGGTTACGAACCTGCTTCCACTATCAGTCCGGACTTTTTGATAGTATCTATCTTTCTTTTTCTTTCTGGCTTCCTCCACTCACATAGTTCGACTCATAGATGCTCGCAGGTTACGGAGACTCTTGTCTTATCCTTCAGATAAGACTCGGTATTTGGTCGTGGTAAGATAGTCTAGATCCACCCCGGCACCTACATACTTCCACTTTTGCATTGAATATCTGTTTTGTATTTTTTTCTTGTTTCAGATCTACCGGTATTTACTATTTGACAACAAACGCAAATTCACCATTCTCTCAAGGTTAAAAACTGTAATAATATTCATTAAATTGTTACAATCTTACTATAGTTTTATTTAAAACACTAGCCATGGAACATTTTAAATGTAATCTGAATATAATTGTGCCACCGTCTGGCTTCGTCATTATTACCTGGACGCTATCTGAATGATCCCTTGAACGAACTATGAATGAACTATGATCCCTTAACCAATTCTACCAAACGTCGAAAAAATTCTATTTGTCCATCCAAATGATTAAGAACTAGTTTTTCACACATAATTTTCTGTTTTCTTGGACCGTACTTACATAACAAAATTAACGCTACGTTTAAATTGAAGAAAGTATTAGCGGAATGGTTACATGGTTTGTCCTATACGGAAAGAGAATACTTCCTTATCCCCATTTGCTAATCTTATACAGTCAGTATCAATTTTTGATTACTAACCCTACTTATGACTGTAATTAAAATTTCTATACTGCAGTACACCATTCCTCCAGAATCGCGCTTACCGAGTCACACATGTGTGCACAAAAACACGCATATTCCTATACAACAAACACAAACTAAGCAAACACAAACACACATAGACGCGCACACACGACACCTTCATGATCTCATTTAATAATAAAATACTAATTTAATTATAGATCTAATTTTAAGAATAATTTACTCTTATTAAGAGAATGTTCCTCTTAATTGCTTTACGTTTCTATTTATTAATGCAGTACATGTTTAAGGGGGAGAGCCTGGTTACCTGTAACACAGGTTTACCTAGTGCAGGCACCAGCCTCTCCCAAAGGAGTTCAGATGGAGCATGCTGTACGTACTAACATTTAAGACCTGACCTGACCCTTTGTGAAGAAACAAACTTTGTGAAGAAACAAAAAAATATTATTATTATTATCTGAATGTAGAGCACTTGTCAATCATCATCATTTTCATCATCATTATCAGCCCGTGTCAGTCCACTGCTGGATGTAGGCCTCTCCCATGGCACGCCACTGAGCTCAATCTTCAGCTGTCCTCCTCCAATCCCTGTCCGCTGCCTTAAGAATATCGTCGCCCCACCTAGCTACAGGTCTCCACTCAAGAACCAGTCTGCCCCAACGGCAGTCGGTTCTGCGACATATGTGACCTGGCCACTGCCATTTGAGCTTGCTAATTCGCTAAGCTAAGTCGGTAACTTGTCAATACTAATCCAATAAGCCTAAACACGAGGGGGGTATGCTGTGTAGTTGACATGTTTCTATGGCCACCTTGCGACACCATCAGACCAGCTCCATGGTACCATTTTATGATATTGACACTGAACTTGCATACGTACGTTAAATTTCAGCTAAATCGAATGGCAGCAAGTCTTGGAAAAATTATTACAATATTTTAACAACCATCAACTATAATAATCAACTTTGGTGCAAAAAAAGTTTCTGCGCTTCATGCACTATAAATGTTTTCTCACTAGGATCCCCTATTCTCAACTATTAATGCGTTATGATTTGTTTAGCTTGGAGTCTAGGCGTATTTTGCTTATGAGTATGATGCTCTTTGGCTTATGTAATAATACGTTCGACTGTAATGACCTCACGAATGACATATGTTATGTTGTACCTAGAACTGCGATGGTACGTGGGGTTCGTGCACCCTGTTTGTTCTATACACCTAGGTGTAGAGCTAATACTGGTGTGCGGGTCCCATTACGTCGGCTCTTGGAAACATATAACACGCACTTTCCTGATGTTGACATCTTTGCCCCCTCGGAATATCAATTTAAAAAGATGATTAATAATAAACTTAGCTCATCTAGAAGTAGCAATCTCTAGTTGTTGATCTTTTTTCCATACTAATACATGCTGGTCGGCCAGCGCAGATGATTATTCTTTTTAACAGCATTTTAGTTTATTCCGTGGACAAAGCCGTGGGTTATATGTTTATCCAATATCAATCTACCCGTTTTTTTATGTAACACAGAACATGTAACTGTTTTTTGTCGCTTATTTTAAAAATAAAAATAAAACCTAAATATAAGCTTGTATAAATCGTATGTAGTTAATTTTCATTCGTAGTACTGCTATTTTTCTTTTAAAACGGCCGCTAAAATCATACTTGATATAAACTCCGATCTAGATCTGGAACCTATTCGCGCCTTTATTAAAAAGGCGTCAACACGTCACTTCGCGAACACATCTACCCATGCGAATCCGTTAATCGTAGCCACCGCCGACTACGATCTCCCCCCCGACCCCTGCCGCCACCGCCGGCCGCGACATGTTCTCACCGACCCCCCCGATGCTTTGTCATCCCTTCTTTCCACTCAGAATACGGGCGACGACGACGACGTAGTAGTAGAACCCCTCCCATAGCCGGCGGTTGACCGGTGCACTTAGTAGTGCACCCGTCCCCCTACAGCGACTGTCCCAACCGAGGCGCCCTCGGTTGGGGCACAAGTGAAATGTCACTTCATGACAGTCGCAGAGTTGTCGTTTGCTTAGAAATTTACCCAAGTTCATTTTAAGTTAGTAACCGAGTATGTCACCTCTTGCCCTTCTGGCTGGCTAGAGCGTAGTGGTTGCACGCTCGCTTTTAAGACCGGTGAAGCTGTAAAGGCCTCGCGGCCAACAGCGTACATCATTCACACACACACACACTTGATATAAAATCGCATATTGTTCGGATGTCTTCGTTTAGCAGATCGATTAAAATTCTTTATTCATTAATTCTGACAATACTGTAAACGTCAATTTGTCCGTGGAAATGTGAACACGACTGGAGTTGGTTTACATTGTGAACTATGAAAATTCCAGCTCAGCTAACTAGATGAACTGGAATTAACAGATGTCTTGTTGCATTATGGGTAGGTATGACACTTAGAACAATATAGAAGCCGAGAGCAGACATAATAGCTTGCCGCGCGGTGAAACCAAAAATTCAACAAACGCCCCGCACTCACTGCACTTCCCACCCGCGTAATGTTGGCAGCGCGGAAAGATTACCACTTTTTGGGGTAAATGTTCATGACGTTATTTATTTATTTATTAATATTGGTGGTAACATTCAGATTAATACATAAAGGGTGCATCACAAACCAGATTTAGGTTTGTCCGCGCACCGGTTTAGTCGTCTACATCAAATAACAAATATATTTAGTAACAAATCGTGAGTTAAAACGCAAATAAAAGTTTAAATACATTGGACATGATGAGTAAACAACAACCGCTCGTTACGAGTTTCGAATTAATATCGGACAACTATCGTAGTTATTTAAATAATCACGGGGTGTTTTTTTTTATTACATTACATTATTAACATTTCTTGATTTATATTTTTATTATAATTGTATAAGAAAGTAGTTTTTTAATTTGTACTTAAGATTCTTTTTCGTTAATGTTTTTTAAGGTCCAGAGGCAGGCTGTTGATTAATTTTGGTATAACATATTTAACATGTTGTTTACCGTAGGTTCTTAAATTGAGGAACAATTAGTTTCGCATTTGAGACACTCCGAGTAACTAATTAGAGTACATGATAATACAATCATTATTGCGGTAACGTGTATTTTAATGCAAATCAAACTTAAGAAATAGATATACTTGTACTATTAAGGCTTGTAGTAATTTAATGTAGGGAAAATATATTTTCATCGTCTTATTTATTTAGTATACTTATCTTATTTTCGAATCTTAATTAAAACAGTGATGTAGTAGTTAACTATATTAATACCATTTAATACTAGAACTTATAAAGTCCTTAGCAAATAAAACTTGGGAAAAATAAAATTGTGAC
Organism: Phalera bucephala; assembly: GCA_905147815.2. Classification (NCBI taxonomy): domain Eukaryota; kingdom Metazoa; phylum Arthropoda; class Insecta; order Lepidoptera; family Notodontidae; genus Phalera; species Phalera bucephala. The sequence continues at coordinate 11,407,796 of LR990637.1, read as the reverse complement.
ACTAGCAACACTGACAAAATGGTCGCCTCTTTTACTATGACAATTACAGACGGAAGAATTAATTCGATATTTAAATAATACAGCACCTGAATGCGTTAGATAGATATGAAATGTGATCCTAACATGTTTCTTTTTGAGCTCAACGACATTTTTACAGGCGGGAATGACAGTAGACGACATAATTCAATTTAATTTGAGATGCGCAGAGCACGTTCTTTCGCACGACGGTCACAGTGTGACTGCTCGCGTGAAAGTGTGACTACCTGCTTTGCAGGTAGTAATTGTTGCTTCAATTTGATGCGCGCCCGCGGCTTCTACATTATATTTACTCTAAGCTATGACACTGTTTTTTTAATATATCACCAAGTGCGAAATAAAACAAGATGAAATAAAAATATTTTAATAATTAATTTTTAATGTAAGCCTTGGTATTTCTTTAACCCCTGGAAAATGGAGGGAATATGTTAGTCCTCAAATGATAGATGCCCATGGATCTGAAAAAAATGATAATTAATAGAATTTAATTTCAAAAGAGAGAACCAGAGAGATCTGTGAGGAATGAACCGTGGGCTCTGTTATGTTTGCGCAAAGGATCTGGTGTGGTGATATAGATATATAGAATGTTAACACTATGAAACAAATTTACGTAAAACTCACGTATCGTAATACTGAGGATCTGTTGCTGGGAAATTTTAAACATATAAACATAAATGTTTTTCACACTTCTATGAAAGAACACGTTAAACTAACTTTAGGTCACCAACTCTTATTCACACCCTTTTACAATTGTCAGGCACTAATCTACACATGACAGACTTTTTATTCGCATATCGTCCATGTTGTTACTTTAATTCTATTGTTTACTCTTTTTATTTCTTATTTCTCTCGTACTTGCCTTGTTTGATTATAGTTTACTGGCGCATCATTCAAGTTTCATCTCGGATCAAATAAATAAGCTTATATGCACTAAGTATTTTGAAGGGACACTGGCTTTTAAGATACAGGTACATAAACCTAGTTTAGAAGTCGGAGTTTTTATGACTCTGTACTCTAGTTTAAGCTGTATTTATTTAATTTTGTATTTTGTATGCATTTTTAGAGAAATAAAGATTATTTTATTATTTATTTATAATTACTAGGGACTGAACCTTTTGAAAGGGAAGAAACCAGAACGAATGTAAGGATTATGGTTGGTAACGATGTGCTGGAGCAAGTGAATCAGTTTGTATATCTTGGATGCGCCTTCAGTAAGGATGGGAAATACACCGCTGACATAGAGAGAAGAGTGAGTGCAGGGAACAGAGTGAATGGAGCAATGGGAAAGCTACTTGGGAGCCGGCACTTAAGCCATAAGGCGCAGCTGGCCATACATAACGGAGTTCTTGTCCCAACGCTGTTATATGGTAGCGAGAGCTGGGTATGTAAGAAGGAGAATGAAAGTAGGATTAATGCGGTAGAAATGCGAGCTCTGCGGAAGATGTGCGGAGTGAAGCTGACCGACCGCATTAGCAACAGCGTAGTAAGACAGCGAGTAGGTATGAAATATAGTATCGGTGTAAAGATGAGAAAGGGCATGCTCCGTTGGTTCGGGCATATAGAAAGAATGCCAGAGGAAAGAATGACAAAACAGATATACAATGTGAAAATGGAAGGATGCAGGTACCGGGGAAGACCTAGACTATCTTATCACGACCAAATAATCCGAGTCTTATCTGATGGAAAAGTCAAGAGTCTCCGTAACCGGCGAGCGTGTATGAGACGAACTATCAGAGTCGAGGAAGCCAGAGAAGTATGTAAGGAAAGAACCTGTTGGAACTCTGTACTCTCTGCCTACCCCGCAAGGGATCTGGCGTGAGGTTATAGATAGACTAGGGACTAGCGATTTAACATGACTTCCGAAGCACAGCGACGCTTGATAATGGAAGCTACAAATGATCACCCATTTCAGGCTAATCGAAATCACCAGGATTAGTCTTGGTGATCGCTAAGACCAACGCGGAACTACGTGGGCCTAAACATTGTTCGTCTACATTTTCCCATTCGCTCTAATAAACTCACCCAGTCTTCGGCTGCAGACCACCCATCTGCAGGTTGCCCCACAGGAAACAGCTGCCCGCCATCGCGGTGATATAGGTGGCACAGCGAGTGCCCGTGAACCCACCAGTCTGGATGGATTCCGCAAAGTAGAAGAATGATCTGAAAATAAGGAGTAGATTAGACATTTGATCTTGTATTTTTCTAACATAGATACCTAAGGTAACTAACTATTATTGTTGAGGTCAAAATCTATTGGATCAAACTACAAATTTTTCGATTTACTACCATTCTAGCATTTTCTACCCAGCTAACTATTATTTTACCTTTTTCTCATGTGATCTACGCTGTTGGCCGCGGGGCCTTTATAGCTTCACCGGACAAGAGCGCGAGCGTATAACCACTACGCTCGAGCTAGAAGGGCAAGGGGGCAACTAGCTCAAGGGCGCTTCAAGAAGGAACGGTCTTGGCTTGGGCAGTCGCTATGGGGGAGGGCATATACTAGGTGTCTCGCGGTGGTGCTCTAGACTGGCAGGTGTACATTCTAACATTGATGTACCATTCCTACCGCCTCAGACTCTACTTCTTCCATTTTCTACCATGTACCGCCAATATGTATAGTACCAAATTTTTTTCACCAGCTCTAAACTTTTCCAATATCTACAATTTGCCTGCCGTTTTTCACCAGCATTCTTCTCACTTGTACAAAGTACTACCAATATCTACTATACCTCGCGTGGTCACACTCCTGGCTCAAGCACCCCGGCATGTCGATCCCGCCATTAGGGTAGAAATCCACTTGGCCCAGTGTTGCGATATAACCCAGTAGCCCAGCATTCGTGTGGATCACCTCAGTATAAGCACCGTCGTCGGGTTTGAACTTATCTTCGTTCGTGATCCATCCGGCGAAAGCTGGATCAAGAGCTGGAAAAATAGAAAATGTCGGTAACCCTGGTACTTTGGTGTGACGACCACACGAAATTTTAATAGGCAGAAATCGTGATAATAAGACACTAGATGTGGGATAGCCGCGTGACCTTGTCACCACAAATGTGAAAAAATTATCACAAACTCGCATTCTACGGTTCAGTTCTGCGTGGACCATTGCATGTGATGCAATGCAGTGGCTAAAACTGATATTTTGCAGCATATCCAACTGCAGACAGTCTTTTAAATGTTGTAATTATAAGTTTTTTGGTTTATAATTCTTCGAAAAGTCAATTTTTTTGGTGTGTGTGTGTGTGTGTGAATGATCCACGCTGTTGTCCGCGGGGCCTTTACAGCTTTACCGGATAAGAGGGCGAGCGTGCAACCACTACGCTCAAGCTAGAAGGGCAAGGGGCAACTAGGTCAAGGGTGCTTCAAGGAGGAACGGCCTCGGCTTGGGCAGTCGCTGTGGGGGAGGGCATATATTAGATGTCCCGTCGTGGTGCTCTGCACCGGCCGGCGAACAAGGGATTCTTCGACCTCGCCGGTGAGGTCGGTGTCTGATCCTGTGGAAAGTCATTTTATAGCACTAATGTATGTGTGAGACGGTGTCTATTTCGTTTTAACTGTGCATGTGTGACAAAGCGGCAACTGTGGTTTCATTTATCATTACGAATTCTGTGGATAGATAGATGTTATACCATAGTCATACTGGCCAGACTGCTCTGTGGCTATGAGCCTAATATAAAACACACAACCTCACCACTTGTGTTCAGATCACGAGCAATAGAGGTTATATGGTAGTCACACCAGTGTGACGAAATTGTGTGACCGCAAGTCTGTAAGAGGTCTTTGTCCAGAGATGGGGCAGTATAGACTAAATTGTTATTATAACTGGTGTACGGTCACGCTGTCTGTATTCTCTGTGACTGAGAGTCAGAATATTTTTTATTCAAGTAAACCATTATAGTATTTATGAACCGCCAGAAAAGTAACAAAGACTCTACCGCCACTTCGGAATGTCATTCCTGTGGAGAAGAAGGGCTAGAAACTCCACGGTTACTCGTTTAAAATAAAAATTTTACAAACTTTTTCATCTACCTTTTGATGTGGGTATGGGAGATCAATGTAGGTTGGTCATCAGGTGAGTCTAAGTTAAATAGCGCAAATTATACTATTAATTAGAATGGCTACATGGTTCCCTCATTAACAAAAAAAAACACCCAAAAAATGTCATTATGATAAATTAGTAGAAGAGAGAAGGGGAATGTTAACTAATAACAGATGAATAGGTTATTATTACTCAAGTGGAGTTGGAATAGCATCTATCCAAGCTAGCAAGCAACTATATCCTCTTACCAGTTATATAAGCTACTCTTCCTCCAAGATTTCTCCCAACAATGCCAGCTTGGTGACCTCCCAGTCCATGACCTACAATATGGTAGGATCCAAGAACTGCTCCACTTGCGGAATTCAGCCAGGAAATAAAACGGGCCACTCCTTCACCTGAAAAGATAATAAGCACTTTCAAAGCTGTGAGCAGAAGTAGCAATGGGCTGTCTACATTTGCCAAGGAACCTGTAGTGGCTAGGCTAAACTAGTTCTTGATTGGAGACCACGGACTGGCAAAAGTAGTACAGAACGCCCTCAGGCTAGGTGGAGCGATGATCTTCGTATATTCCATCCATCTATTCCAATCAAACTTAATTTTTTTTAACTTTTCTCCCTCAACATACAAACGTCGGACGGACGGCCTTCGGCTGATGATAATGTGTTTTTTGGCCTATATTTATATGATATTGTAGGTCTTAAAAACGCTCGTCTAGTTACCTGATATAGCTGTATTGATAACAGCTGTTGCGTAGTTTGCAAAGCCAGCTCCTTGGAACCAGTCGACAACAATTACGTTGACATCTTCAGCGCTCAGAAAAGCTGAAAACATATAACAACGGTAGTGTTTGAGTAATAATAATAAGCTCGCAGGGCAGCTTGTGGCGAGCTGTTGGTGAGTAACGACACCACGGACCCGATTGCTTCAGAGAGTCGGTCAGGGCCTCCAACTCGGTGTGTCTTCGTCGGTCGAGTGGAAACCGAAGGGTGCCGTGCAGGACTCTCGGCTCTGGCTAGCTTTAATTGGCCGTCCAGAGAGGATCCGTGAGAGCTATATCGACGTAGGAAGATAATGCGGTCCTACGTCGATATACTCCAGTGGTGGAAGTGTTAAAGGGCATAACGCCGCGAGTAACTTCGGAGAAAGCGCAGCATACCTCTCTACACCCCTGAGCCGTTCACACCGGTGTTGCCCTCAGTTGTCCTAGGATGACCGTTTGAGAGGGCGAGTCACCTATAGACTTACTCAGATAATCACCGGTCACGGTTGCTTCGGTGATTATCTGAAGAAGATCGGACGCGAGGGGACGACGACCTTTCACCACTGCGGTGGGGATCAGGATTCCGCCCAGCACACGCTCGAAGAGTGCCCAGCGTGGGCCTCCGAGCGGCGGATCCTGGTCGACCGGATCGGACCGGACCTCTCCTTGCCGGCAATAGTAGCGGCTATGCTGGCAGGGGAATCGGCGTGGGGGGCCGTATCCTCCTTCTGCGAGACTGTGATGTCCCAGAAGGAGGAGGCCGAGCGGGATCGGGAGAGGGCCGATCCTGCTCGACGAAGGCGACGGCGCCGGGGCAGAGGCACAGCCCGCCCAGGCCCCCCAGCCCAATAGCCCGGGGCTTCAGAATACGGGCTAACTCGCGTCTCCCGCCGTAATATCTGGCGGGGGACCCCCCTGCACCAACATCAGCAGGGGGGCCTTCGGGGTCGTGGACGCAAGGGGCGGGGGCCTTGAGCGTTCTTCACGAGCGACCCCGATTAGGACGGCGGCGTGGTGTGGCCCACGTCGCCGTGAGCACCGCGTTGGTGCGGGGGGGAGCGTGTCATTAAGTGTCCCCCCGAAGGCGGGCTCTTCAGAGCGTGGCACAAGAGGGGCACCGGTGCGTTCCATACGGAGATCCCGGAGCCCCTCCAAAGTGCTGATGTCGGCCACCCTGGGGTTTTTAGTCGGTAAGAATCCGACACGCCCCGCGAGTTTCCCCCGAGGCTCGCGGAAGTCCTATGCAGGATTTTCCCCAGGTAAAAAAAAAAAAAAAGGATGACCGTTTGAGGGCCCATCTAGTAATCGGCGAGTCACCGCCGGCCACGGGTAATTAGGTATCACTAATTATGGCCGGTGTCCGTTTCCTTTGAAATAGTCCAGTTTGTATCCATCAAACCTCATTTATATAGCCTTTGTTTTCTTTCCATAGTTTACAATAGTAGTACTTTGCACCTGCCTGGGTCAGTTCGCTGGTTATGTTTCTTCATTTTCAGCAAGTGATCTCAGCAGGTGACTTACATAACATTCACTTCTCGCAAAGGGCATCTACGGGTTGGACCCATGTCCCTATGAAAACCGGGTAAAGCCCGTGAATCTCAGCGAGATACATAATAATAATATTAGCCCTGTTAATGAAACTATCCCACCGTTGGGCACAGGCCTCTTCTCATACTGAAAAGGTTTAGGCCATAGTCCACCACGCTGGCCCAGTGTGGGTTGGGTGCGCCCTTGTTTGGGACAGTCACTGTGGGGGGACGGGGTGCACTACTAAGTGCACCGGTCAACCGCCGGCTATGGGAGGGGATCTACGACCTTTTTAATATAGGCGCGAATAGGTTCGAGACCTAGATCGGAGTGGAGATCGACATTCCGTACGAACCAGGGGGCTCCTACGGCTACGAAGGAAGCGGTTTTGAACCACTTGGAGTTTATTGATGTGAGAGGGGGCCGAATGCTCGAACACAACACGCGCATAAGTCATGATGGGTCGAACGCAAGTTTTGTAAAGCGTCACCTTATTTTTAAGGGACAGTTTACTCCGCTTGCAGATTAACGAATGGAGACGACCGAGCACATAGGATGCTCGGTGACGGACCCGCTTGATGTTCGGGCCGAAGGACATGGTACTGTTTAGGGTGACCCCTAGATATTTGACCTCTTTGACCCAGGGAATGGGTCGGTCGAACATGGTCACTTGGCCGAGATTACTTCTAGGGCGGCGCAGGGAGTGGCGCGGGGTGGCACCTCTGGAGAAGAACACCGCAGCGCTCTTGTCCGGGTTCACCTCAATACGCCACTTCCTGAACCAATTTCCTAGGGAATTGGCGGTTGCCTGAAGGTTTCTCGTAATGAAACCCTTTTTTAAAGGACGCTAACGATTGTGCGCGTCGGACTGACACAGGTAATGCATTCCACAAACGAACGGCTTGATAAGTAAAGGGTTTATCGAAAAAGTTTGTAGAAAGCATAAAAAAAGGTGCATCATAAAAAAAACGCAAGACACCTTGATTAGATAATTGCTTTACAAATTCAATAAGAAAACCAATTTTCCAAATTAAATTTTTTAACCCCTTTTTTACGCACTCTTATACACCAATTAACAAAGAAACTTGTACGTTTTAGAAATGCATTTGAAATCTCCGTATTTCTTTGAATCAAGAATAATTTTAGTTTATTATAGCGCACTAAGGGAGTAACAGTAGAAAGTCAATGTTGCTACAGGGCAAGTATTTACCTGGAACCAGTACAGTGTTGACGTCAGCAGTAGCCGATTCTAGCCATCCATGAATCAGTATGATGGTCCTTCTTGCCGGATTGAAGTTGCTTGCTGACAGATGCGCTTCGGATGCAAAAACCAAAGGGTCACTTTCTGTTGGGTTGGTCCTGGAAATAATAAATTAGCTTGTAATTTCCCAATGCTGGGCGAGGATCGTCTTTTACAAATTGAGATGAGAGATCATGCTCCACCACGTAGACCCAATGTGGTGCAGTATACCTTAAATTTGTCTACATCTAATTCCAACAGTATACAGCTATACACCTAAGTTGGTGCAACTAAGCAGGTTACTACAAACCTACCTAGGTATGTGGTCACCGTCTGTTGGAACTTATCAAGCCTATTTATTAGGTACGGACGATTTAGCGCAGTGGTTGAGAGCTTAAGCCGTTCCGCCCACTGTGTCTAATAGTCGCGGGTTCGATTCCCGCACGGGACAAATCTTTGTGTGATCCACAATTATTTGTTCCGGTCTGGGTATTTGTTTGTGAATTTTCAGTTTTGTAAACGCACCCACGATACAGGAATAAATCCTAGTGTGAAGCTACGGTTATTTAAAAAAAAAAAAAACTAAACTCGGCTTAACAACAGCTACATTAAATGGCAGCCGAAACAACAATTTAACATGCCTTGCGAAGGATGGAGACGCTTCAATGTTACAAACTGTCACCCATCTCAATCCAACCAAGCCAACCGCTGCTTGACCATGCTGATTCAATCATGTTAAAAAGGTTTCAGTTTTAAAGTATAGTTCGCTATTTAAAGCATTTCCAAATTAAGCAGAAACTGTTATACTGTAAACTGTGTTCAAGGTTTTATTGGAGCGAACTCTGCGGAAGATGTGCGGAGTGAAGCTGACCGACCGCATTAGCAACAGAGTAGTAAGAAAGCGAGTAGGTATGAAAGATAGTATCGGTGTAAAGATGAGAAAGGGTATGCTCCGTTGGTTCGGGTATATAGAAAAAATGCCAGATGAAAGAATGACAAAACAGATATACAATGTGAAAGTGGAAGGATGCAGGTACCGGGGAAGACTTTTTTTTACGTGGGGAAGTCCTCATGGACTTCCGCCAGCCTCGGGGAGAGCTGGCGGGGCATGTCGCCCACTCCTCCGCTGTAGCCAGGCTACGAAGGACGGCAGGATGGCAGGATGGACGACGCGCTTGCGCGCGATGTGCTCCTGGCTGAGCCTCGCACGCCACTCCTCCAGAGCGCGTCGTCTTTCCTGCCGTCTGATTTCGAGCGCGGGCACGCATTCATCGCTTTGGCGGTCGACGCGAGTCCGGTCGTAGACCTTCGTGTCCATGTCCGCCAGGATGTCGAGAGGCGGAAAGCGCGCCAAGAGGGTTGCCGCCTTGAAAGATACGGACCGGTATCCTCGTGCGATGCGGATGGCCATCTTGTGCTGCATGCTATAGATTTTGGTCCTACAGCGCAGGACGCCTGACAGTCGGTGAGACCATACAGGCACCCCATAGAGAGCCACCGATCGCACGACCCCCCCGTAGAGGCGGCGTACCTCCTCTGACGCCCCCCCGAGGTTGGGTAGCAGTCTATGCATTACACCCACTACCCTTTCGACTCGGAGGACAAGACGCTCGAAATGCTCTTCGAGGCCCCAGCGACTGTCCAGGGTGAGGCCCAAGTACTTTAGGCACTGCCCCACCCGGACTTGCGAATCTCCGACGCGGACCCACGAGTAGGCGGTTCCCTGCTCCTAGGCAGTTTATTGAAGCATAGCGCTTCGGTCTTATGCGGCGCTATCTGTAGGCCTAACTCGCGGATCTTGGCAACGACGACCTCGGCGAACCCAACAGTCCTCTCGAAGGTGTCCCCCTCGGCCACTATTAGAGTGCCGTCAGTGTAACGAGACGAAACTGACGCCGGGGGGGAGATCGACACGCGGACCGCATCGTAGGCGAGGTTCCATAAGAGGGGGCCCAACACGGACCCCTGCGGAACCCCGCAAGACACCTCCCTCCGGTGCAGTGTACCATTCTGTCCGATGTACTGAATGTACCTGTAACGCAAGTAGTCTCCGACCACGGCTTGCAGGTACGGGGGGACGCAATGATGTTCTAGCGCCTCCTGGATCGTGTCCCAAGGCAGGGAGTAGAAGGCGTTGACGATGTCGAGACTTATCGCTAACGCCACCCCGCCCTGGGATACGGCCTGCGCCGACAGGGAGCGGACGCGAAGGTCCGCGTCCACCGTCGAGCGCCCCTGGCGGAAGCCGTACTGGCTATCAGCGAGGTCGACACCGACGCGCGACAGATGCCCGCTGAGATGGGCGGCCAGAATCCTCTCGAACAACTTGCCGCACTCGTCCAGCAGGCATATCGGACGGTACGCAGAGGGAGAGTCTGCGGTCCTGCCTTCCTTCTTCAAGAGGACCAGGCAAGCCTCCTTCCAGGCCGTGGGGATCTTGGCATGTTGGAGGCAGCTGTTGAACAACCGCCTTAGCCTGTCCCCCAGGGCGGCTACCGGGGTCTTCCCCGGTAGCCGCCCTGGGTAGGTCTTCCTAGACTATCTTACCACGAATAAATAAACCGAGTCTTATCTGAAGGAAAAGTCAAGAGTCTTCGTAACCGGCGAGCGTGTATGAGACGAACTATGAGAGTGGAGGAAGCCAGAGAGGTATGTAAGGAAAGAACCTGTTGGAACTCTGTACTCTCTGCCTACCCCGTAAGAGATCTGGCGTGATGATATAGATAGATAGAGAAGGTTTTATTGGAACTCGTATGAGATTGATAAGTTCCACCAGCAGGTGACCATAAACCTACTTCCACCGCACTGGGTCCGTTTGAAGGAAAATTACATATTCTTTCTTACTGTTTTAGCTCCCAAAAGAAATAAAATAGTTCCATTCTATATTTCCTGGTAATGAGAAGGAAGGTAATGAGAAGGATTCCGGCTCCATCATCAGGACCAGAGCTCCTGATGATGGAGCCGGAAGGTAGTTTTACGAACTCCTCAACCAAAGAAGGTAGCACCGTCGTGTTTGGGCTCGCTAGATTTTTCTTGACAAATGCTATTACCCTAGATAGTGTCGAGAATCAGGGCTTATAAATTAATCCTAGGTCGGACTAATATATAGTCATTCTATTGAAACATTCCCAGTATGAATCTGGAATTGTGCCCAGTATATGGCAAAAGGCTCGCCCTCTATTACATGGGACCTAATATCGTCGGAGAAAAGTGGATGTATACAGTACACCTCTGCCACTCCCGCTTGGGGAATAGACGTGACGGTGTTTATTTTATTTATTTATTGTAAAAAGATTTTTAGGCGAAATATGAACCTGGTGAACAGATGGTACACATTTTGAGAATCCGGGTTATATCTTGCAAATTCATCCAGATCTGATCTCTTCAACCATAGGTCTGCAAGATGGATACCGTCTGGTCCATCCACATACTGGAACCGAAGACCTGGGTCTAATTTCCTTATGACAGGGTCATGGGGTAGAGCTGAAAGCATAATATTTTTTTTTCTTTTAAATATGTTTGAGATTAGATATCTAGTGGGTTAAGCTGAGTTGATAGGGTCACTGAATCGAATAGTCGGGAGTTCGATCCCCGGACGGCAAAAATCTTTGTCTATACTAATATTAGAAAGAGGAAAGATTTGTTTCTTTATCACTATCACTAATATTATAAATGTAGAAGTTTGTATGATTGTTTTTTTTTTAAACGTAGCCCTACACTAGGATTTATTAGTGTTGTGGGTGCGTTTACAAACATGAAAATTCATATACACAAATACCCACACCGAAACAAATAATTGAGGGTAACACACAGATTTGTCCCGTGCGGGAATCGACTTCGCGACTATTGGACACAGTGGGTGGAGCGGGTTAAGCTCTTAGTTTGGATGAAATTTGGCTAACATATACTTTATTACTTGCATTAACACATAGGATACTTTTAATCCCGGAAAAATTTAAGGTTCCTGTCTTAAGTCAGCGCGGACGTAGTCGCGGGCGGAAACTAGTCCTACTAATATTATAAATGTTAAAATTATGTTTATATTGGATGGTTATAGGAATTAGTAATAGTTTATGGTAGGTATATTTTCGACCACTTCGTGCGGCAAAAGCGTCTTTTTATTTTGAGTTTTTTATTTTATTTACGCTTTTTTTTCCCCGCGAATAGGGAATATGCGTGTATTTTTTTATATTTTTATACGATAGATTACATCAATGCATAACTGCAAAAAAAAATTAAGAGTCAAAAACAAAATGTAACGGGCAAAAAAAATTGTTGAAGATAGCAAACAGATAAGAGCAAATTAAACGCCTGCCATTTTGGCGTGCTTGGCGTGACGTCAAAGTCTATAATAACAATCAATTAGTGAACAGCTGTAGAGGTATTTAATTCTGTAATTTGTTTTTATTTTGTATTTTGCGACTATTATACAATGGAACAATACTGTGTTGTGCCTAGGTGTAAAACTACAATAAGAAATGCACCCGATAGGTATACACATACATAAGGAGAAAGTAGTGTAAAATCAGAAAAAGAGATATGGTATCTCCATCAACTAGTTTATATTACTGCGAAGATCACTTTAACGTAAGAATTAACTTAAATAATTTAAACTAAAATTTTGTCTTTGTGTAAATCAACAAACAAAAAATAACAATAACACTAACTCAATAGCAAACATCCAACAAATATGCACTTGTTGACATTTGTATTGTAGACTTTGACGTCATATTCGATCTGACCAATAGCGTGGCGTTCCCGCTACTTTGAATTTCCCACTCAATTTTTGTACTTTCAATAATTATTTTCTTAATAAAAAAGTAAAGTTATTATAAAATATTGGTATAGACATTATTGTAATGCGATAAAGTTTGTAAAAAAAAATTATATTTGACCCTTATTTGAATGACACGCATATTCCCTATTGCCGCGCGACTGGCTCGTTAGAGAAGCCAGGCTTCATGCGCGCACGTCACTTGGGGTACCACTGTAAATCAGCGCTGTGTTGTGGTTACACTGCAACACAGCTTTACGCTGAGTGTTTTTTTTATTTACTTTAATTACATTTTATTTTTATTTTTGTAATACCCTTTTACCATACCATACTTTAGCAGTGATAGCCTAGTGGTTAGACCGTTAGACTGCAAAGTCAAAGGTCTCGGGTTCAAACCCAGGCACGCACCTCTGTCTTTTCGAAAGCATGTGCGTATTAAAAATTAATTATCACTTGCTTTAACGGTGAAGGAAAACATCGTGAGGAAACCTTCATGCCTAAGAGTTTCTCGAAGGTGTGTGAAGTTCGCCAACCCGCACTGGGCCAGCGTGGTGGACTATGGCCTAAACCCTCTTAGTTTGAGAGGAGGCCCGTGCCCAACAGTGGGACAGTTTCTTAACAGGGCTAATATTACGATATTACGAAGTGATGGGTAGAGCTGGTGAGGACACTTTGCAAATGGGCAATGACAACGCCCATAATAACTTGATCTACACATTCGTATTGGTGTTCGTTAAGGAGTTCCCTGATGTATCTTTAAAGTCCAATAGTAATTAAATTAAAATGGATCCACCTTGTAGCTACACCAAACTCAACGGAAAAAAAAGAATGAGAAAAATTTAAATAGTTTCATAGACAAAGTAGTTACACCGACCATATATAAAATATACATATATGAATGTAGAACCTCTTCCTTTTATTAAAGTCAGTTAGGGACTGCTTAAGTAGAATAATTAATTAATTCCGTGTCTTATCTGTAGAGAACTATGAGAGTGGAGGAAGCCAGAGAGGTCTGTTGGGAAAGAACCTCTTGGAACTCTGTGCCCTCTGCCTACCCCGGAAGGGTTCTGGCTGGATGATTTAGATAGAATAATAATTAATTATTTTACCTGTAACAACTACAGCTCCGAAAACTAACAGCCAACTCACTATTTGGCTCATTCTAACTCAATGAAAAACAATAAAATTATCTATATTTAAATACTTTAAATTTTATCAATTGCAGTGGTTTAATTATTGTGCATCGCTGATGTTCTTGGTAATAACTTGTTATTATCTTATCTTACATATACAGGTTGTTTAATTAAAATTTAGAACCTCTTCCACCACCCTCAAGTTAAGTCTGAAATAGAGTAGTCGACAATTAGAGTTAGCAAAGTCTATATAGACACCGTATACATATACTAGATGTATCGTAGATAACGCAAGACCTCAGACACCCCGATTAGACAGTTGCTTCACAAAATTAATAGAAAAACCAATTTTTCTCGCCGGCGAGCTTGAAGAATCCCTTGCCTGCCAGCCGGTGCAGAGAACCACGGCGAGACACCTAGTATACGCCCTCTCCCATAGCGACTGCCCAAGCCGAGGCCGTTCCTCTTTGAGGCGCCCTTGAGCTAGTTGCTCCCTTGCCCTTCTGGCTCGAGCGTAGGGGTTGCGCGCTCGCCCTCTTGTCCGGTGAAGCTGTAAAGGCCCCACGGCCCACAGCGTAGATCATTGATACACACAAAACTTGTTTCCACTCGATCGATGAATACATACCGAGGTGGCTCAGTTTGGTTGTGAAACCAGTTGAGCAGCTTTGAAGTGGTGGCCCAAATAGGAACACGCACACTGTTGGCTTCCGAATGATAGTGGACTGTAATGATTGATAAGGTGAGAAATCAGTTGAGACCCACCTCCTGATTGCTCTGCGCCGAGTTTCGAAGCTTGCTGCTGAATGCAAGAAGTTAACGCCCCTTTCTTGCAACACACACACACTTCTGGTACCAAATCAACGCGTTTAGCCGCGTCCGCGGTGGCGTTTCGGCGGCGATTACGGTGGCGATCACTATCTCCCTATGGTTGCGCGTGCAGACACTGCTCAGATAGCGCGTACAGGATACAGGACGCGTTGGTGTGAACATTTCCATACAAATATCAGAATCAGAATATTTTTTATTCATGTAAACCATTACAGTATTTATGAATCGTCAGAAAAGTAACAAAGACTCTACCACCACTTCCGAATGTCATTCCTGTGATGAAGCAGGGCAAGAAACTCCACGGTTACTCTTTTAAAATAGTATTTTTACATTTTCTTTTTCCATCTACATTTTGTTGTGGGATATGGGAGAACGATGGAGGCTGGTCTATCAGGTAGGTCTAAGTTAAATTATACAAATTATGCTATTCATGTGAATGGCTACATGGTTCCCCCATTTACAGAGAGAGAAATGAGAAAAAAAAGAAACATTTTACTAAATTAATAGAAGGAAGAGAGGGAATATTAAATAATAATAGCTAAACAAGTTGTCCATATTCAAGCAAGTGGAGCTGGAACAGCCCTTATCCAAGTATTTTTGTCTTTTACATAATCATCTAGCGTATAATAAGCTTGTTCACTAAGCGTACGTTTAATACAAGCTTTGAATTTATTGTCACTAAGTTTAGTGACGTCAAGAGGAATTTTATTATAAAATTACTGCAGGAGCTGATCGCTGGTCGGTTGGTTTGGCCGTACCTTTCCACTTCTTGACCTGATCGGCCAGTTGCATGTTGTAGTTTCTGATTGCAGTTTATGAATTTTATTAAGAGAGCGCGCGGTGAGCGCGATGTCAAAACGTAACACTCAGAGAGACGCACTCTACGCGGCTTCTTGGAAGTGTTCGGCGGGTAATACTCTCTGAGAGCATACGGTTGTCTGCTGGGTTCTTATTCCGCCCGTCATCGCTCCATTCAAACTCAAAACAATTATTTTGTATAAACCCTGCGGGGGCGCTTACAACTAGTCAATTTACATATTTTTTTTAATCTATTTATACTACTAATCTACCACCGGATCGGAAGGCGGCCTCCACTGAGAAGATCCAGCGAAGAAACTCAGCGGGCTTGTCTATTTTTATTGAATTATCTTTCTCTTTTTTCCTTTCTATTTTTGTTTATCATATTGTGTGGATACTCTGTTTAGGTTACAATTAAATATTTTACGATCTAGCTCCAGTGTGATGCCGTACGCACCAGGTATGAGACTAATGCTGTTATTTATAAAGAGTGTCTAAAGGATTCCAGATGGACCAGTCCTCACAAGCAGCACCCGTTCACGTGTATGACTACTGGAACATCACTCCCCTCGACCATATTGGAGGAAAGGGAGTGACCCGCGCTTGTCAGCCACCGCAAGCAAAGACATTATAGTGAGCATGACCAAACCAGAACCCCAAAGACGGTGGTCATATTGCGTCTGCCAGTACTAACTTACTTCCGCGCCATACTACGTTGTTTACATAAGTTAAGGGCCTTTCGCGATCGACCATTTATCAACCGGAAGAGTGACAGTGATATCTATGTTTTTCATAAGAATAGTAAGGGACGGATACATTGAGCGCGTGCTCGGAAATAAACGAAGTATTTGCAAAAACAAAGGACAATGGCAAGATCATATGGTTTTGCCTGATATCGATTTAAAACGTCAAAGTATGAAAAATGTGAAAACTACAGGGTTTGCAATTACTTCAACATAAACACCGGGAATGTTTATTTGAGATACTGAAAAAAGGTACTAACATTTTAAGTTTTTAGGTTATGCTTATATGAAAAGGCATTTAATATTCTTACTAGGAAGTTTATAACCCTTATGAAATCGTATTATATGTACAATGTTTTCTTGGAACCTACTAGAGTAACTGCTACTAGTGCAACATGTATTGATAATATTTTCACTAATGTTAGACGTAGGTATTATTCTGTAATAAATAAACTAGAATCTGATCATAGTGGTCAGTTGGTTGTTCCCTAGGACTAGTAAGATTCAAAGGAAAAAGGTAAGCTTTGTCCGCTTAGAGCCTTTTAAATGCAATTTAATTGAGAGAGTACCCAAGTTACAGTGTCAGGATGACCCAAAGGATTTAAATAACTCACTGTTCCACCTTATCAGGGATGAATTTAATAACATTTTTAAGCCCAAACATGTCATAGTTGGCGATCGTACAGGCTTTAGTGACTGGGCAACCTGTGGTATTTATAAAAGTAGATTGAGGTTATATGAACTTTATGATGAGAAATCAAATATCCATAAACCAAAATGTATCGAATATGTCAAAAATTATTCTAAATTTTTTAAAAGGGTCTCTTCCTGTCCTAATTCTATTACTTATTAATACATACTAATTCTATTTACTTAAGAAATAAAATTATACAATCCGGTAATATAATTAAAATGACTTGGAACGTTGTTAATAGTGAAACCGTTAGGACAACAGTGAGAAATAGAGACTTTAATTTGATAATTGGTGATAAAAATGTGAGGGCGGATCAGGAAGTGGCGACTGAGTTTGTAACTTTTTTTACTAATATTCCTTTTTTGACAACTAAAACTCTAACGCCGTCTTGTACTTCGGCTGAGTCGCTTCTTAAACAAAGTATTTTTAAATGCGGCGCTTCATTTGAATTTTCGGATGTCAGTGGAAAAGATATTATAAATACTTTTAATAATTTCAATATTAAAAACACGGCGGACACATGAGGGCTGTCTGTAAAGACTATAAGTTCTGTAATTCATATTATTGCCCCCCACTTGGCATCTGTTTTTAACGGTTGTGTTGCTCATGATCTTATGAAACTTAGTAGAGTGATTCCTTTGTTCTAATCGGGTAGCACATCAGATCCAAATAACTTTCGGCCTATTTCTGTGTTGCCCACGTTACGTAAAGTATTTGAAAAAAATATCTTAAATCAGATGTTAAGCCACTTAAGTAGTCATAAACTACTTCACAAAACCAGTTTGGCTTCACTAAGATTCGCTCAACTACTGATGCAGGCGTTGAATTAATGAGGAATATTTTTGAGGCCTGGGAAAACTAGCAGGATGCTTTAGGTATATACTGCGACTTGTCTAAGGCTTTTGACTGTGTTCATCACGAAACTCTTTTCAGGAAATTACACCATTACGGAATTAGGAACAGGGCTCTCGACCTCTTGACTTCTTATCTGTGTGATAGAATTCAAAAGGTTGATGTTAATGGAAAATGATCTCCCGGTTCGAATGTGACAATAGGCGTGCCCCAGGGTTCGATTTTCGGTCCATTTCTATTCCTCATATATATAAATGACACCCTATTATGTAGGGAATAATCAGGACATTGTGCTGTTCGCAGATGATACATCTCTATTATTTAAAATTAAGAGACAGCTGCTTAATTATGACAATGTGAACAACGTACTGTCTAAGGTTGTTCATTGGTTACACATTAATAATCTTCTCCTTATTGAGAAGAAAACAAAATGTATTAAATTCATAACGCCTAATGTAAAACAGGCAGCAACCAATGTACAAATAAATGGCGGGATTTAGACCTTGTAGAGTCAACTGTTTTTCTAGGTATCACTATTGATGCCAGATTACAATGGGGCCCCATATTGAACAATTGTCTGGTAGGTTAAGCTCAGGGGCATATGTCGTAAAGAAAATAAGATTATTAACTGATATTGAGACAGCTAGACTTGTTTATTTTGCTTATTTTCATAATATTATGTCATATGGCATACTGCTATGGGGATGATCTGGAGAACTAAACACCATCTTCGTTCTGCAGAAAAGGGCTGTTCGAGCGATTTACAATTTGACCCCAAGGGAAGCCTTAGGGAAAAGTTTAGAGAAATAAATATTCTAACTGTTACTTTATAATTTATATATGAAAATCTTTTATATGTTAAAAAAATATCAGTAGCTTTGAAAAATATAGCGACATTCATCATGTTAATACATGGAACAAAGATGATCTTATTGTACATTCTGCTCGTCTCCACAGAATTAGTAATTCTTTTAGATATCCGAATCATTTCTATCAATAAATTTAAAGAGGTAATTAAAACTAGACTGTGTAAGAAAGGGTATTACAAAATTTCGAATTATCTTGACGATAAAATAGATTGGGTTTGAGCAGCTCCTCCATCAGCAAAATTAAACAATGCTGTATAATACAATTTTGAAAAATAAATGGTTATCAGAAAGGCCAAAGAAATTAAGTTAAAAGACTAGCCCGCTGAGTTTATCGCAGGATCTTCTCAGTGGAGGCCGCGTTCCGATCCGGTGGTAGATGTAAAAAATGTAATAATTTTGACGTTTGTAAGTGCTTATGTATTGGCCTAAACAAATAAATGATTTTTGACTTTGACTTTGACTTTAAATAGTTAGGAATCATGAGCTATTTAGAAATCCGAGGCTTCTTAAATACTCAGTGGCAACCATAAATTTCGTTCCATAAAGTCGTAAACGACAGTAAATTAAAGTTGTTAATTTAATGTCAAATGAAATGTTATTGTTACCAAGTATTGGCATTACATTTTTTTAATCAATTCCTTAAACTATATAATATGCTAAAATATTTTGTGTGTAATGTTTTTCTTTTTTTATTTGTTTTTTTTTCGTGGCAATTGCGTTTACATTATGCCATTGTACAAAGTTTACGAATATTCATTACTAAATTAATTTAACTACCCAATGAACTTGATGACGAAGATGATAATGAAATTGATAAAGTGCCCCACCCTGGATAGTAAAGTGATGGATACTTTACATACCAATTGCGACGGCCGTTTTGAGGGAAATCGAAAAGGCACGTTTTATCACTTTGTTACAATTACCTTCACTCATGCACATATAGGAATACATAATGGTTAATATTCCACCAACATTACACATTATAATTCGAAATAACACAAGTTTTGGAAATTAAAACAAATTGACGACATCACTCTTCGATTTCCCGCCAAAAAGTCCTTTTTTATTTTAATTATTTAGAAATTACTTTAAGTATCCAAAAGTAAAAATATTACGATAGTTTTTATAAATCAATGGTTTATAACTGAACATTTATTTACAAATGTTTATTAATTTCTATTATTGACATTTCTTTTTTCAAATGTGGCAATTATGGTGTTTCAAATAAAATGTATGATGAATGAATGTGCATGTAATCAAATAAAGTACTTTAATTTAAAAAATATTATCCTGCTCGTTTACATACAAAATTAATGTTGTGTAAAACCGACCGAATTATATTACTAATATTTGCGCATGTCGTATTTTAAGACACTTCATAAGACACTCAGGTAGAATCTTGCCACTGTTCTCTTATCATTTCCTAAAAGACTACACTATGAAATAAAAAACTGCTTTACAAGAACTTTGCTTAAATTATTTGTTATGTTTTTAATTAAATTTCATTGACTGGTTCTTAAGCGTTTCGCGTTGGACTCAGAAAATGTAAAGCAATAGAGATGACTTTAGATTTTTCTCTCTCGAGAAAATTCCGTTTAATCGTGTATTTCTTTTACCAGATTCTAAAATATACTCAAAAATCATAATATCATAATATTAGCCCTGTTATGAAACCGTCCCACCGTTGGGCACGGGCCTCCTCTCAAACTGAGAAGGTTTGTGTGGGTGTGTGTGGTGGTCTACTCTGGTAGATTTTTATAAGAAAAATTCCATAGTTAATCGGAGTCTGGATTTGTACCCAGTATAAGGTCTATATGCTTTGGACGTTTTCAACCTGATCATCTAACTATCTATCTATATCGTCACGCCAGATCCCTTGCAGGGTAGGCAGAGAGTACAGAGTTCCAACAGGTTCTTTCCTTACATATAACTCTGGCGTCCTCCACTCTCATAGTTCGTCTCATAAACGCTCGCCGGTTACGGAGACTCTTGACTTGTCCTTCAGATAAGATAAGATACCCAAATAATTGTGAATCACAAATAGATTTGTCTCGTGCGGGAATCGAACCCGCGACTATTAGATACAGTGGGTGGAGTGGCATAAGCCCTTAATCACTGCGCTAAATAGTCCGTCAGAACAATACAACAGTCTGTATTTAAAAGCGCAAAATGAATTAAGATTGTAAGAGATTATCATATTCTTATCTGAAGAATTGACGCAATGGCGTGGATAAATTGATGGTATTTAATTCATTTATCATCAGAAGGTTTAAGATTAATATTTTACTATCGTAAAATGTAATTCGCGGGACACCTGGGGGCTTACCGTAACCTTAAACAGGTAATATAATAATAATATCAGCCTCTGCACAGCAGTGGACTAGTATAGACTGATATTCTATCTATCTATCTATATCATCACGCCAGATCCCTTGCGGGGTAGGCAGAGAGTACAGAGTTCCAACAGGTTCTTTCCTTACATACCTCTCTGGCTCCTTCCACTCTCATAGTTCGTCGCATACACGCTCGCCGGTTACGGAGACTCTTGAGTTGCCCTTCAGATAAGACGCGGTGTATTTGTACATGTTAAGATAGTCTAGGTCTTCCCCGGTACCTACATCCTTCCATTTTCGCATTGTTTATCTGTTTCGTCATTCTTTCTTCCGACATTCTTTCTATATGCCCGAACCAACGGAGCATACCCTTTCTCATCTTTACACCAATACAGACAGGCCAATCAAACTCAAACTCAAATAATTTATTTTGTATAAGCCTTACAAATAGAAATGCGAGCTCTGCGGAAGATGTGCGGAGTGAAGCTGACCGACCGCATTAGCAACAGCATAGTAAGACAGCGAGTAGGTATGAAAGATAGTATCGGTGTAAAGATGAGAAAGGGCATGCTCCGTTGGTTCGGGCATATAGAAAGAATGCTAGAGGAAAGAATGACAAAACAGATATACAATGTGAAAGTGGAAGGATGCAGGTACCGGGGAAGACCTAGACTATCTTATCACGACCAAATAAACCGAGTCTTATCTGATGGAAAAGTCAAGAGTCTCCGTAACCGGCGAGCGTGTAGGAGACGAACTATGAGAGTCGAGGAAGCCAGAGAGGTATATAAGGAAAGAACCTGTTGGAACTCTGTACTCTCTGCCTACCCCGCAAGGGATCTGGCGTGAGGTTATAGATAGATAGATAGAATAGTCAATATACATTTTTTTGAGAAGATCCGGCGAAAAAACCTAACATCGTCGGCGAAACGTGGGTGTACTCAGTACACCTCTGGCAAATTCGCTGGGGAATATAGGCGTCACGGTTAATAAGTAATAATAATGAAAGCTTATAAATAAATTATAATCCAACTACAGAAATTCATTATTGAAATATACCGATAGATGGCGCTAGTAGTATTTATAAACTGAAAATATAGTTAAATTGTTTTCTTTCAACATTGCGTATTTTGTTAATACGTGTGACACCCGCTGACCAGATAATCATAGATTGTTTGTTGGTAAGTATTGCAGGTTAATAAATAATAATAATGAAAACATAAAAATGGTAATGCAGCTTCAAAAATTACATTATTCATATTCAAATGTACCGATAGATGGCGCTACGCGTATTCATAAACGTTAAAATATAGTCGAATTGTATTTCTATCGCTTGTTATATTTTATCCTCCATATTAATAAACATTGCGGATTTTGTCTATACGTGTTATATATAATTGGTTAGTAAAAATTTGCAGGTTAATAAGCAATAATAATAAAAGTTTGTAGATAAATTGTAATTCAGCTACGGATTACACGATTGATATTAAAATGTACTGATAGATGGCGTTAGTAATATTCCAAAATAAACGCTGAAATATACAGTCATACCTGAATCTTTTGGCGTGTAGCCAAAATCGGAACTAACGCTGTCATCAAGTGAAATGTCAATACATGACGGTCGCAGAGGTGCCGTTTGCGATGAAATTAACCCGAGTTCCTTTTTTTATTAAGTAACCGTGCGGACCGGCTGTTGGAATATCTCTTTGGAAGTAGGAAAAGTTTACTAAATGTTTACCTTAATTTCATACCAACGCCCTCTCAACGAATGTCATCCACAGGTCAAAAGATCCTTGTCGGACTATAGCCTACATATATCAATTGACACCTCCTTAATCAAAATGTGATGAGTAGTTCAGGCGCTATAGTTGAACATACGTCAATACTGCTACGATTTCAATACACCCCGATATCTCGTAAAGCCCTTATCGGGGAAAGTTATTTTTAAAATGCATTACACACACTTAGGCCCCCTAGCGCTTAAGTGCTGAAACGTTTAGAAGGTTCCTCCCCTTTAAATATCGCCGGCGTGCGGTCACGGTATACAAGTACCTATTTGTTCACGTACAAATAGGTATGTAATAATAATACCGCTTTGTGGGCCGCGCCGGCTATTCTTCGATGTAATTAGAGGGTTCGCGTCCGTTCTAGAACTTTTACATGAGTATAAAAGGATCACAGAGCGCGGGGACGGACACACTCTCTTCTCGAAAGCGATAGTGATCAAATCGGAGAACAAGTGATCTAAGTGGAATACACCGGCGACTTTAGCAACGATATACGGATACATCGAGTGACTCAGCGACTTGGAAGCAGTATTTGGGTACTAACGAGAGTAGTACTAGTGTGTGATTAGTTCGCGTGTGTACTTGCATTCGACGTAGGGTAAGCAGGGGGAATGGCGTTCACTTAAGGAAAACAAACTATTTTTTTAAATTATTTGATTTTAAAATTTAGAACATTAACATAAACTTTAACTATTAAATAATCAACTTTTTAATAGGAATCGTATTTATCTTAGAATTATTAGCAGTAGTAAACATATAAAAAAAAAAAGGTTTGAGCGTCATTGCCCCTGTCATTGGGCAATGCCGCTCAGGCGAAGGGGTAATGAGACCCAAACCTGTTTCTTTGCTATATAACATGTAAGATCCATTATCATTAGCAAACAAGCATGAGATCAAAGTATACAATTAAAGTACAGTCTATAATCATAAAATAGCAACAAATATTTGTATTTGTACCTGAGATCAGCCTTATACAATAAACAAATATAGCAACGTATGCAACGACAAACTTTTTAAAGGTAAACAAAGACAAACAGAGAAATAGAAATGATAAGATGTTATCGTTAACTCATAAATCACAGGTGTATTCTTCTGCCGAATCCCATCCAGAACATGTAGCATGAGACCACAGCCCACATGTTGTACAGCGATACCACATCTCGTTATTTTTTCCAAATTCCTCTCAAATAATGCATTTGTTATAATTTTCATCGCCCACATTCATTTCATCATCACTGTCATCGTCACAAATGTTTGCTTCAACTTTACTCTCTGAAGAACTGTTTTGGAAAATTTTCTCTTGTAAGATTTTTTCGTACTTTTATTTTTTACTTTATCTTTGGCTTAGTTTCTTTATTCTTTATAGTCTTATTAAGTTTGGCAATCTTTTTATTTTCTTGTAAAATATCTTTCATGGGTGTCGCAGTTAATATGGTAGCATGTTGTTTCCTCTTTCTTTGGGCTGGTTTAGAAGATGGTGCAATAGTGGGTGTCGATGCTATAGCAACAAAAGGTACAGAGGTTTCTCTTTGTTTGTCAACGAAATCCTGGTTAGAAGGACCAGGGACTGCTAAATCAGCTTCGGAACATAGATTAACATTTGATGGACCTGCCAAAGGAGGCCAACAAGGCCAAAACAAGGCCATACCACACGACTGCGTAGCTCCAACATTCTGAACATTTTGGTCGTTTTGTTCCACTTCTTGTTTGTTAAATTTGTCATTTCTTTCTTGTTAAAAGCATAAACCCTATTCAAGCTCGTTGCTTCAGGTTTTCGTACAGAAACTGAGGGGTTGCGTCGCATAAAGTCGTGCACCCAATCCACTCCAGAGGTTTTGCTGTTTTCATTGAAATTGTTTTTGATATTATTGAGCACAGCATATTTATAAACCACTTTACTTGCGTAAAGTCTGTGCGCGCAAGTCTGTGACACTGAGTCCATAATATAGCGAACCCAGCAGCTTAGCTTGTTCAGCAATTTCATGTTCTTGGAGCGGGGTGAAAATGGGCCTACGACCTAATCTTGGGTTGCTTATATTTTCGTTTTTTAGTCGATCCCTTAAAGTAGTAAATGGGGTGTTATATTGTTTAGCGGCTTGTCTCTTGGACATTTTCCTTCTTGGTCATTTTCATTCCAAGACGCTTTGGCGGTTGTTCTTTGGCGATTTCTGGGCATTTCTATAACAATCAAAAAAGAAGTCACTAAGGGGTAATGGCGCTCATGTGAGCGGGATAACCCCAAACGGTCGTTTTGAATTTAACTTTAAATTAAACAAACATTGAAAACCAATTGTTGAATACTGAATAATTCATCATAAAATAGAATAATTAAGTACCTAGGAAAGCTATATTAACAATTTAATAAATATCAAAATTCTGAACTTACTGAAAGAAAGATCGCGACGAAAATTAGTTCAGCACAGCCGCATACAAACAAATACACTTCACCGTCGCTTGCCACGAGCTGACTGCCCCTGCGCGTCGCTACGTGTTAGAGGCCCTTCCCCTTCCTCGTTTTACGTATGGTGTCATGTTGTTATGCACCATTTTCATACTTCAGACTTATATAGGTGCGCGCCATTACCCGGTGAGCCCCATTCCCCCTGCTTACCCTACTGTTTTGTGTGTACAGCGCCTAATAAAGTACTTCGCACGTTATTCGGCATTTAATTACCCCGCAAACGTAACAATACATAATACTCGTAACATAACCCTTGACGAAATAGACCGTGGCTTATCTGAAGGGCAAGTCAACAGTTTCCGTAACCGGCGAGCATGTGTGTGTGTGTGTGTGTGTGTGAATGACCTACGCTGTTGGCCTCGAGGCCTCTACAGCTTCACCGGATTTTAAAGGCGAGCGTGCAACCACTACGCTCCAGCGAGCCAGAAGGGCAAGAGGCAACATACTCGAGGGCGCCCTCGGTTGGGACAGTCGCTGTAGGGGGACGGGTGCACTACTAAGCGCACCGGTCAACCGCCGGCTATGGGAGGGGATCTACTACTACGTCTATGTCTACTTCGTCGTCGCTCGTATTCTGAGCGGAAAGAAGGGATGACAAAGCATCGGGGGGGTCGGTGAGAACATGTCGCGGCCGGCGGTAGCGGCAGGGGTCGTGAGGGAGGTCGTAGTCGGCGGTGGCTACGATTAACGGATTCGCATGGGTAGATGCGTTCGCGAAGTGACGTGTTGACGCCTTTTTAATAAAGGCGCGAATAGGTTCGAGACCTAGATCGGAGTGGAGGCCGGCGAGCATGTATGAGATGAACTATGAGAGTGGAGCCAGAGCGTCTGTAAGGAAAGAACCTGTTGGAACTCTGTACTCTCTGCCTACCTCGCAAGGGAACTGGCATGAAGATATATTATCATTATTATATCGTTGAGATTAACGGGTTTACCCGGATCTTTGAAAGGCTTGCATGAGGACGTGGGTCCGACACGTAGAGGCGAGAAGTTAGTATAATTGTAGTTAAATGCTATAATTAAGCTGTTGGAACTCTGTACTCTCTGCCTACCCCGCAAGGGATCTGGCGTGAGGTTATAGATAGATAGATAGATAAAAGCTATTATTGGGCCACGCCTGGGCAAAGGCTTCTCACCTCTTTTTCAATAGTGATGATATAAAGATATAATTATAGAAAATAAAACCAAATTAAAAGTACAAAAATCGATTTATTTGTCTTCATAAAGTGTGTTGCAAACAGAGATGGCCAAAATGTAATAAGAATAATGATTACAATTCAAGTTTTTAATATTCAATTATGAATAAAAAAAATAATTATCACTTGCTTTAACGGTGAATGAAAACATCGTGAGGAAACCTGCATGCCTAAGAGTTTCTCGAAGGTGTGTGAAGTTCGCCAACTCACGCTGGGCCAGCGTGGTGGACTATGACTTAAACCCTCTCAGTTTGAGCGGAGGCCCGTGCTCAGCAGTGGGACAGCTTCTTAACAGGGCTAATATTATTATAATATGATTATCAGCGTAGTAAGAAAGCGAGTAGCTATGAAAGATAGTATCGGTGTAAAGATGAGAAAGGGTATGCTCCGTTAGTTCGGGCATATAGAAAGAACGTCAGAAGAAAGAATGACAAAACAGATATACAATGCGAAAGTGTAAGGATGTAGGTACCGAAGACCTAGACTATCTTACAATGACCAAATAAACCGAGTCTTATCTGAAGGATAAATCCAGAATGTCCGTAAAGGGATCTGGCGTGATGTTATAGGTAGATTCAATCATGATTCAAAATTAAAAGTGTAATGGCTTTGAAGATTACAAAAAGTAATTGTAATCGTTAATCATTAATACACCATCACACCTATATTCCTCAAGCGGGGGTGATTAATCATTAATCTGATTACATTTTGACCATCTCTGGTTGCATAATCGTAGTAAAAAAATATTTTTATGTAGGGTTGTTCACTATATCTAGTATAATTTGTCCGATGGATATATTATTAGCACTAAACTACGAATTAAGAATTAAATAACAGCCAAAAACCGTCCGTGTTTGGATATACAGTGTAAACTCTTTATAATCATTATAACGAAACTTCCTATCAAATAGAAATTAGGTCAATTTGGTTGGTTTACGTCAAAACCAATACATTAATACACTCTTTATATCGCAAAAGCCTTTATATGTGAATATTTAAACGCTAGCAAATATTTACAAAAGTATTTAATAGTGTACACACACACACACCGTCACGTCTATATTCTCCTAGCGGGGGTGGCAGCGGTGTACTGAGTACACCCACGTTTCGCCGACGATGTTAGGTCCCATGTAATAGGGGGCTGGGATCTTGTACTCGGAAGTTTTCGTTAGAAAAACTATACTTGTCCGACCTAGGATTTGAACCCAGGACCTCGTGATAACAAAACGATACGCTTTGCCACTAGACCAACGAGGCAGTGTAAGGATTTAATAGTGTAATTGTTTAATAATCAGCTTACCAAAGGTTCCGACTAAATCTTTGAGGTGCCAAAATTTCTAAGAAAAACACGCTGAAGTTGTAAATATCTGCCTTGCTCTTGTTATTGTAATTGCCTCAATATTGGTGGTGTCAGTTACTAAACGCAATAGGCGCCTATTGTATTATCATTTATAAAATAACTTTAAAACTGCCAAGATGACCAGTAAAAGAAAAGCGTTATGTACTAGGAGGGATCAAAAAGTAGTGAGAACGACATACTCCTTGGTAAAAAAAAAATACTGGCAGGCATAGCTCAGATACATATTTGTAATATTAATAAAAAAAAATCTTCGATTCTTTTTTGTTTTTTTCTGAATGTAGTCATTTGTTTGCTTCGTGTCGGAACGTGTTCTCGAAAATGGAGAAAAACGAAGTGCGAGCCGTTATTAAATACCTCTGTTTAAAAAAGTTAACGACGCAAGAGATTCATTGCGATTTGGAGGCAACATTAGGAGAGTCTGCTCCGCCGTATTCCACTTTCGCAAGGTGGGCTTCTCAATTTCGAGTAGGGGGAACGAGCACGGAAGACGAACATCGTTGCGGCCGTCCATCGACGTCAGTCACCCAAGAAAATGTTGCGAAAATCGAGAAAATTGTATTGACCGATCGAAGAGTTACCATCCGATACTTAATTCAAGAAACGGGCATTTTATATGGAAGTATTCAATTCATATTGAAACAATCTTTGAATATGAGAAAAGTCTCCGCAAGATGGGTGCCGAGAATGTTAACCGACAGTCAGAAACAAAATCGACTTGACATTTCGAAGATATTGTTGGACAAGTTTCAAGAAGATTCTTAAAACTTTTTGTCTCGTTTCATAACAATGGACGAAACATGGGTCCATGATTTTGATCCCGAGACAAAACAGCAATCTTCGCAATGGAAACGGCCATCATCACCGACCCCGAAGAAGTTTCGTGTCGTGGCATCGGCTGGCAAGGTTATGGCCTCAATATTTTGGGACTCAGAAGGAATATGGTTGATTGATTACCTGGAGCGTGGAACCACTATTACAGGCCAATATTATGCAGATTTAATTCCCAAGTTGAGGAATGCCATCAAAGAGAAAAGGAGAGGGAAACTTCGAAGGGACGTGCTGTTTCATCACGACAACGCACCCGCGCACAGGTCGGCAGTTGCGATGGCTGCCATTCAGCAAGCCGGCTTCGAATTGGTTGACCACCCCACTTATTCACCAGATCTGGCGGCTAGCGATTTTTATCTGTTCCCCAAATTGAAAAAATACTTAAGGGGAAACAGGTACGAAGACGATAACGAGGTGATGGATGCCGTGGAGAGCTTTTTGCAGGACCAAGACAAAACTTTTTTTGTGAAAGGGATTGAAGCCTTGGAAAAGCGCTGGACTCGGTGTGTAGAGAGACTCGGAAACTATGTAGAAAAATAAATTATTAAGTTATCAATAGTCATTATATTCTATCTCATTCTCACTACTTTTTGATCCCTTTCGTATATAATGTAATTTAATTACCTATTGGAAGAAATAAAATTAGAAATTATTGTGATTGATGATTTGGTTATTTTTTCTTCTTCCCTCCATATTACCCTTTGCAACGGCCCCTTAAGATTTGTTAAAAAGAGACACTGTACTTACGGATCTATACCGTCGAACCAAATATAAACAGGAGTAGATCTAAACAACTCTGTACTGTGTCTTTCAACTAGGCCGTGACATCGTCGCGGTGGGCGTGGTTCATGTCAGTCTGTCATTTTCAGCTAGATGCCGAATACAGAAGAGGGCGGGGTGTCATATCCTCTTCGTCCCGCGCCACTCCGCGCAGTGACACGCTTGATTGTATAGGACAATGTTATAATGCCATCTCCTTTTTATATTTGCTTTGACTCTATTCCTACTCGAAGCTAGCAGCTGTAGAAATAAGTTTAAATTATTAAGGACCTCAGACCTAAATAAGCTTTTATTTAACTTGCAATGTTCTTATGTCTGTCTGTCTGTCTGTCTTCCAGGTTTAAATCTTGTGATAATTTTTTAAGCACTTGCTGAATCGGATCGGATAGATTTGATTATGCTAAAATTTGGCAAACGTATGTAAGTTCGGTGATAATGCAATAATACGGTACCATGGTCTGATTATGGAGTCGGAAGGTGGCCATAGAATCATGTAAAATTTACAACGTAACCTCCTCGTCTTTAGACTTGTTAGATTGGTATTGGCACGTACTATACAACCAGATCGTATGCAGGGTCTGATGACAAAGCCAAGAGGTGGCCAATGGAACCAACCAACTACTCAATAAAACCCCCCCGTGTTTGAGATCGTCGGATTTGTCTCCACGAGTACTTTGGACCCTTGGTGTCCAAAGTCTTAATATGGAGTCAGAAGCCATAGGAATTCTCAGCTGAATAAGTTATCTTTGTTGTGTCTTTGCCATAAAAACTAGGTTTTCAAAAGGCGTTTTTAAATTTACAATTATAATTATGGTAGTTTTAGCAAACTAGCATTTTAATGCGTCCTTACATTCATATTTGTGCTGTTATTGTCGGGCGGTCATCTTTAGTCTAGTGCAAATAATATATTGATACTTTGTCCCATACATAAATCATATATTATGGGATAAGACAATCGGAGGAATTGATGTTTCAGCCTTGGGAAAATGGAGGAGCTGCGTTCGTTTGCAAGTAGAATATTCCTGAAGATCTGTAAGAAAACAACAAAAATGAAATTATGTGTGACTGCTTCGTTGGTTTAATGGTGAATAATGCGCATAGCGACCAGCAGGTCTCGGGTTTAAAGCCTAGGTTTTCAATTTGATGTTGAGTTTCATGTCAAGTAAGCTACGTCAGCTCAAAATTTTTAGTATACATTTCTGCCGTTTATGGGGTACCGCGGAAAACGCGTATTTTTTCGTCAAGTAGTATCATCATCATCTCAGCTTATACTTGTCCACTGCTGACCATAGGCCTCCCCAATCGCCTTCCAGCGTAAGCGGTCCGATGCCACCTGCATCCAACGACTTCCTGCGATTTTCACAAGATCGTCGGTCCATCTGGCAGGCGGTCGTCCCCAATACGTTGTATCCTCTCTAGAATCTTTCTGCCCCAACGTCCGTCCGATCTACGCGCTATGTGGCCCACCTATTGCCTCTTCAGCTTGCTAATCTTAAGGGCTATGTCGGTGACCTTGGTTCTTCTAGAAATCTCCTCATTCCTGATTCGATCGCGTAGAGAAACGCCGAGCATAGCTCTCTCCATAGCTCGCTGAGCAACTTTGAGCTTTTTTATGAGATCTATTGTAAGAGACCATGTAGTGTCAAGAAGTATATGGATTAGAGACTAATTATTTCGAAATATGAGGTTGACTTTATATTTTTGGATCTGGTTAAAGAAATACACGATTTGACAAAATTTTATCGATAGAAAAACAATCCTAAGTCATCTCTTTTACTTTCATTTTTCTGATTCCAGCGTGAAACTATTAAGAACTAGTGAATAAAATGAACTTGAAACAGAGAGAATAATTATAGCAAATCATTGTAAAGAGCAGTGACAGCCTAGTGGTTAGATCGTTGGAGTACAAAGTTAGAGGGCTCGGGTTTAAGCCCAGGCACGCAAACGTCCGTCTTTTCGAAAGCATGGGCGTATTAAAAATTAATTGTCACTTGCTTTAACGGTGAAGAAAAACATGGTGAGGAAACCTGCATGCCTGAGAGTTTCTCGAAGGCGTGTGAAGTTCGCCAACCCGCACTGGGCCAGCGTGGTGGACTATGGCCTAAACCCTCTCAGTTTGAGAGGAGGCCCGTGCCCAACAGTGGGACAATTTCTTAACAGGGCTAATATTATTATATTATTGTAAAGCAGTCTATTATTTCATAGTCTTTTTTAGAAAGTAATAAAATTTGAGACCGCCTCGTTGGTCTAGTGGCAAAGCATCGCTTTGTGATCACGAGGTCCTGGGTCAAATCCTAGGTCGAACAAATTAAGTTTTTCTAACGAAAAATTCCCAGTACGAGTCCGGAGTCTGGAATTATGCCCGGTATATGGCAATAGGCTCCCCTCTATTACATGGGACTTAACATCGTCGTTGAAAAGTGGGTATACTCAATACACCTCTGCCATCCCCGCTTGGGGAATATAGGCGTGACGGTGTATATATATTGTTACGACCCAAACATACCCCGATATCTTGAAAAGTCTTTATCGGAGGATGTCGATTCTAAAACGCATAACACGCCCTTAGATCCCCCGGTGACATGACTAGAAAGATCTGGAATCCGCGCTTAGGTTGCGAAACGTCTAGAAGGTTCCACCCCTTTAATTATCGCCGGCGAGCAGGCTCGGTATACAAGTACCTATTTGTTCACGTACAAATAGGTATGTAAAAATAATACGGCTTTGTGGGCCGCGCCGGCTATTCTTCGATGTACTTCTATCGATGTACTTAGAGGGTTCGCGTCCGTTCTAGAACTTTCATACGAGTATAAAAGGAACACAGAGCGCGGGGACGGACACAGTCTCTTCTCGGACGCGATAGTGATCAAATCGGAGAACAAGCGATCTAAGTGGAATACACAGGCGACTTTACGTGGTTAGACCGTTGGACTGCAAAGTCAAAGGTCTCGGGTTCAAACCCAGGCACGCACCTCTGTCTTTTCGAAAGCATGTGCGTATTAAAAATTAATTATCACTTGCTTTAACGGCGAAGGAAAATATCGTGAGGAAACCTGCATGCCTGAGAGTTTCTCGAAGGTGTGTGAAGTTCGCCAACCCGCACTGGGCCAGCGTGGTGGACTATGGCCTAAACCCTCTCAGTTTGAGAGGAGGCCCGTGCCCAACAGTGGGACACTTTCTTAACAGGGCTGATATTATACGGATACTACGAGTGACTCAGCGACTTGGAAGCAGTATTTGGGTACCAACGAGAGTAGTACTAGTGTGTGATTGGTTCGCGTGTGTATTTGCATTCGCCGTACTGATTTGTGTGTAAAGCGCCTAATTAAGTACTTCGCACGGTATTCGGCATTTATTTACCCCGCAAACGTAATATAATAAAATTTGTTATTGCACACACATCGTTTATTTCCAAGCGCGCGGTGTATATATATACATACGGATATCCGTCACTTATTATTATTCTTTTGTAAAGTAGTTGCATCACTGTTTTTCTCCCGGTCGATAAGTTGATCGCGGTAGGCTTTTAAATAGGCAATAGTTCGCAGCTTCTCAGATTGATTGTACCAAGAACTACAATTCTTGATTTGCCCCTAAAACAGATATATTTATCCCGTGCGGGAATCGAACCCCCGACTATTATACACAGTGGGCGAAGTGGCTTAAGCTAATATTGTCTTAAGGCTGAAAGTCTCTCCTTACCCAGTCTTTGGGACCAGTCCACCCATGTTCAGGTTACCCCATAAGAAGCAGTTCCCGGTCATAGCCGTGACGTAGGAGGCGCATCTTCTCCCAGTAAAACCAGCACTCGTCAAAGACTCGCCCATGTAGAAATAGGACCTGGAAAGACGAAATAAGATTATCATACAATTAATTTGAAGACCCTGCAATGTTATTTTCTACAATTTTATACTAAATTTCTTCTCACTTTCACAAAACTCCACCAGTATTAAAAAAAAGCTACCATTATCTACACACGTACAAAATTTTACCAATATATGTATATTTGACGGACGATTTAGCGCAGTGGTTAAGAGCTTAAGCCGCTCCGCCCACTGTGTCTAATAGTCGCGGGTTCGATTCCCGCATGGTACAAATCTTTGTGTGATCCACAATTATTTGTTTCGGTCTGGGTATTTGTGTATGTGAGTTTTCATGTTTGTAAACGCACGCACTACACAGGAAATTCCTAGTGTGAGGATACGTTATTTCTATTTTTTGAAAAAAAAACCTGGTATTTTATAGTGGGCGTAATTGCATTCCCTTGAGTTACATCCATATTGATCTACCATTTATGGTAGAAGTCCACGTGGCCCAGCGTAGCGATATATTTCTATAGTCTAGCGTTCGTGTGGATCATCTCGGTATAAATTACCTTTATCTAATTTTATAGCATGTTCTATCAATACCTAATGTTATTTTCACAATTTTCCATTATAGATTTTCTTCTCAGCTGTATAAAATTTTATCGATTTCTAAAGAACTACCAATGTTTTCCACAATCTACCAAATTTTTTTATACCTAGACAAAATACTACCGTACATCGCATGGTCACACTCGTGTGAGTTACACCCCGGCATGTTAATACCCCCATTGAGTAAAAGTCCACTTGACGTCGACTGTTTTCTATTATACATACACTCACGCCTTTATCGCACTGGGGTATGCAGAGACTACAGTTTGCTACATACTACGATTCTGACACACCTCTTTCTAACCTATCTACATTCATACATCTCTTCAAACATTTCCATCGATTAAGAGTGCTACGCACTTGACCCTTTTCCTAGAGACTATTAATTGGATCGTGATAGGTTTTCCTTGGGCGACCTCTTCCGATGCTTCCACTCACATTTGATCGATATATTCCTTTCTTTATCTGCCTGTCACACATCGCCTGAACATGCCCATACCAATTCAACATACCTCTTCCTATCCTTTAATCCTAGTCACCACGTCATCCTTCAACTTACATCGGTTTCTATTCACACTATTCTTCATTCGGTCAGCAAGGGTGACTCCACATGTTTTCTATCATAATCTACCAAATTTCGTTTAATCTGTACAAAAATCTACCAACATCTACTATTGTTTTACCAAATTTAATTTCAACTGTACAAAATTCTTCCAATATCTACTATACCTGGCATGGTCACACTCCTGCGAGTTACACCCGGGCATATTAATCCCTCCATTAGGGTAGAAGTCCACGTGGCCCAGCGTGGCGATGTACCCCAGTAGCCCAGCATTGGTGTGGATCACCTCGGTATAACGACCATCGTTCTCTCTAAACTTATCGTCATTTGTGATCCATCCCGGAAAAGCCGGATCCAGTGCTAAAAATATACTATTTTTTAGAATACTATTTATTCATGTAAGCCTAATAATTATCTATCTTCAACTAAAATATGTCCACTGCATGTTAAACTCCTCCCCGAAAAATGAACGACCACGATCGGCGTGTGGGTTTGGTGCAGAAGTTAAGAGATTAAGGCTATTACATTAGTAATTTAATATTTATTAAATTTGAACCTTGAATATTTTTGTTTGAAAATAGTGAAAAGTGTCCCGGAGGACCCAAAATGCAGATTTTTTCAAATAATTCAGATATAGTTAATAAAAATAAAAAAGTCATCCATACAAGATATAAAGCATAGCTTAAGCTTTTTCCTTGTACATTTGATACATAAACAATCTGTAAATACAGCCTATTTTTGGGAGTTAAGGATGGGTTCCCCCTTAAGCCACACCGCCAACTGGATCGAGCAGACGCGCGTTCGATCCCTGCACGGGACAAATTTACTGTTTTTAAACGCACCCATGACAGCAATAATTTCTAGTCAGGGCTATGTTTTTAATTTAAAAGGAAAAAGAAACAAATGATCTACGATGTTAGCCGAGGGCCTTTAGAGCTTCACCGGACAAGAGGGCGAGCGTGCAACCATAACGCTCGAGCCAGAAGGGCAAGGAAGCAACTAGTTCAAGGGTGTCTCAAGGAGGAGCGGCCTCGGCTTGGGCTGCCGCTATGGGGAAGACGCATATTCAGTGTCTCGCAATGATGCGATGCAGCGTGTGAGATTTTTTTACCTCACCGGCGAGGGCAGTGTCTGATTCTGTATGCAGTATCTGTATCAGAAAGAGTGAGGTCAAGAGACCTTGATAAGTTTTATTTACCAGTTATATACGCAATCCCTCCTCCAATATTCCTGCCTATAATACCAGACATATGTCCTCCCAAACTGTGCCCCACTAGGTGGTACATCGCCGGTGTGGCTCCAGTCACAGAATTCAACCAGGTTATAAAA
This sequence comes from Phalera bucephala, assembly GCA_905147815.2. NCBI lineage: Eukaryota > Metazoa > Arthropoda > Insecta > Lepidoptera > Notodontidae > Phalera > Phalera bucephala. The sequence goes on along the minus strand of LR990637.1, from coordinate 11,372,452 downwards.
CGGGCCACGCTTTCTCCTGCAAAAAAAAAAAATTAACTCTGTTACGAAACTGTCCCACCGTTGGACACGGGTCTCCTCTCCAACTGAGAGGGTTCTGGCTATAGTCCACCACGCTGGCCCAGTGCGGGTTGGCAAACTTCACACACCTTCGAGAAACTCTCAGGCATGCAGGTTTCTTCATGATGTCTTCCTTCACCGTTTAAGCAAGTGATAGTTAATTTTTAATACGCACATGCTTTCGAAAAGACAGAGGTGCGTGCCTGGGTTTGAACCCGGGACTTCTGACTTTGCAGTCCAACGGATGGAACGTACGAAAAACCAAATAATTAAGAAAAATAAATAAAACACCGTCACGCCTATATTCCCCAAGCAGGGGTGGCAAAGGGTGTACTGGGTACACTCACTTTTCACCGACAACGTTAGGTCCCATGTAGGGGGCGAGCTTATTGCTATATACCGGGCACAATTCCAGACTACGGACAGATATTGGAAAATTATCCATAGAATACATTTGTCCGAACTAGGATTTAAACCAAGGACCCCCTTATCGCATAAGACCAACGAGGCGGTCAGTATATTTAAACAGGGTAATTTCGTCGGCGTGGAGCTAAAGCTCCGGTGAAGCATCCAATGCCTACTATCCATTGGTAATAAAAAATGAATAAAAAGAATTACAATGCGAAAGTGGAAGGATGTAGGTACCAGGAAAGACCTAGACTATCTTACCATGACCAAATAGACTGAGTCTTATCTGAAGGACAAGTCAAGAGTCTCCGTAACCGGCGAGCGTGTATGAGACGAACGATGACGGTGGAGGAAGCCAGAGAGGTATGTAAGGAAAGAACTTGTTGGAACTCTGGACTCTCTACCTACCCCGGAAGGGTAGTGTGATGATATAGATAGGAAAAGAATACCTATCCAAATATCACAGTTAGGTTAAAAATCCGGAACACGGAAGGTATCTACCAGCCAGTTGACGAGCTGCGCCATCCCTCAACGCCATCTTGCGCTGAGTACAAGTGTTTGTAATGTATTAAATTAATATTTTAAGGGAGATGTTACTTATTGAAGTGTTCTTTTTATTTATTTTAGCAAAAGTGAACAGTAGGCATTGGCGACAACATCTGAGCTTTCGCTCCAGGACGACTAAAACTGCATTGTGTATTTATAAGATATCAGAATCAGAATATGTTTTATTTATGTTAACCATTATAGTAGTTGTGAATCGTCAGAAAAGTAACAAAGACTCTACTACTACTTCGGAATGTCATTCCTGTGGAGAAGAAGGGCAAGGACCTCCAAGGTTACTCTTTGAAAATAATAAAAAAACCAAACTTTTTCATCTACATTTTGTTGTGGGCCATGGAAGTACAATGTAGGTTGTTAATCAGGTGAGTCTAAGTTAAATAAAGCAAATTATACTATTTATGAGAATGGCTAAAAAAATGGATAAATAAACAAAAAAATATGTCATTATGTTAAATTAGTAGAAGGAAGAGAGGGGATGTTAACTAATAACAGTTGAATCGGTTGTCATGACTCAAGTGGAGCTGGAATAGCATCTATCCAAGCTCAATAAGCTTGCTTACAAAGTGTTCGTTTTACACAAGCTTTGAACTTATTTTCACTATGACATGTTAAAATTCAACGAGTAGTAAATGTATCCTTGAGTTTAATATTAGCCCTGTTAAGAAACTGTCCCACTATTGGGCACGGGCCCTTGGTAAAGACATTGGCCATTGCTAAAGACCAATTTTGAAGATGGCAGGTGCTTTTCATCTACCATTGATTGCCGACAGCCTCCGGCGAAGCTGGCAGGGCACGTTGGACTCATACTGGCCAAAAACCTCTTCGAATCGACACTTCGGAGGCTCCGGAATCTCCGCTAGGAACGCACCAATGCACCAATGTCTGTGTCGTTCCGAAGAGCCCACCATAATGGGAGCCTATAGACCCGCTCCCTCTTTGCGCCAGGTGCTTGCCTCAACGTGAAACGTTCGAGTGCTAAATTGTGCGCCATTTCTACAATCATCATTCATCATTTCAGCCTATATTTGTACACTGCTGAATAAAGGCCTTTTCAGCGTAACCGGTTCCATGCCACCTGCATCCAACGACTTCTTGCGATCTTCATAAGATCTTTGCACAATCTGGTAGGCGACCGTCTCACGCTGCGCCTGCCATTACGTGGTCACTACTCTAGAATCTCCTCATTCCTGATTCGATTACATAGAGAAACGCCGAGCATAGCTTACCGTAGCTCGCTGAGCAACTCTGAGCTTTTTTATGAGACTTATTGTAAGAGGCTACGTGTCTAGCAACACCGGCAACAAATATTGAATGAAAACTTTAAACTTTAAGCGTTTAAAGTATTTTGGATGAGAAGACGTTGCGCAGTTTCCCGATCGCTGCTACGCCGAGTTGGATTCGTCGATTGACCTCTCTCTTAAAGTTGGATCTACCTCATCGGACTGCCTGTCCTAAATAAGTGTATTCGTCGACAACTTCAAGAGTAGAGTTCCCAACAGTGTGTGCGGTGGTTACGACATGGACATTAAACATTATTTTCGTTATGTCCATTTTCCTTTTTTGACCCACTCGTTGGGATACTTTGTCTCATTTTTACAATCTTGTATTTAAAATATGACTGTCTGAATTTCCGGCTCAAATCTTGTGATACATTTTTCAAGCACTTGCGAGTATCCGATCCGATTGGGTGAAATTAGGCACACGTATGTCAGATCAGTGACAATGCAATACCATGGTACCATGGTACCAGTCGGATGATGAAGCCGAAACGTGGCCAATGAAATCACCCAACTGCTCAATGTAACCCTGCTGTATTTGTCAGAAAGACCCGATGATCTGCAAGCGGAGTAAAATGCCCCTTAGGAATAAGGTGACACTTCATAAAACTTGTATGCAGCCCTCGTATGACGTACGCTCGTGAGGTGTTCGGGCACGCCGCCCGCTCTCACATCGATAGACTCCAAACGGTTCAATCCCGTTTCCTCCGCAAAGGCGTCGGAGCCCCGTGGTTTATACGGAATGTCGATCTCTATTCCGATCTCGGTCTCGAACCTATTCGCGCCATTATTTAAAAGGCGACAACCCGATATTTTGCGAACGCGTCCAATCATCTTCCTTACTGGGCTGGAAGCGAAAGAAAAACTTAGAATGCCCCAGTAGCCTTCCTTTTGCTAGGCTGGTGGTAAGAGTCCACCAAAGGTAGTAACGTCATTCGATCATCGACCAGAAAAGGAAAATTTGAAACAAACCCTATACCAACCCGTCTGGCCAGCGTGGTATAGTAGGCCAAAACCTCCTAACATGGTAAGGCACCTAAAACAAAGGCCCGGTAGCGGTCACGGTAACAGCGGGGCAGGGGGTGCGAAGAATCTCCGGGCTACGACACAAGGCTACCAAAAACACCTGACCCTGGCTACGTACAATGGACGCTCTCTACGGCTGGACCAACACCTCACTGAACTCGAGGTAGAACTAGGTCGCATAAACTGGCACATATTGGGGTTATCCGAAGTCCGAAGACAGGGCGAGGACACGATAACCCGTGAGTCAGGCCACCTGTTCTACTTTCAGGAAGGTGATCGGCCATCTTAGGAAGGCGTCGGTTTCCTGGTCAACAAAGCTCTCACTAACAACGTTGTAGAAGTCAGCAGTGTGTTGACACTGGTAGCGTACCTCATAATTAAAATCACCAACAGGTACACTCTGAAGGTGGTACAGGTATATGCGCCGACCTCGACATACTGCGACGACATAGTCGAAGCATGTATGAATACATAGCCAAGGCATTACATGGCACCACCAAGGCTCACTACAGCGTTGTTATGGGGGACTAAAATGCCAAAGTGGGAGTACAAGAACGCGGTGAAACAATAATCGGACCCCACGGCGTGGGGCGCCGAAACCACAGGGGGCAGATGCTGGTCAACTTACTGGAGTCGCAGGGGCTCTTCTTGATGAATTCGTTCTTTAAGAAGAAGCCTCATAGAAAGTCGACATGGCGAAGCCCCGACACTGTGACGAGGAACGAGATAGACTTCATCATGACTGACAGAAAGTCTATATTTAGAGACGTCTCCGTGATCAACAGGTTTAATACCGGCAGCGATCACCGACTTGTCCGAGGCGCTCTAAATATAAACTTCAGGGCCGAAAGGCGTCGCGTGATAAGGTCTACTCTGTGACCTACTGCGCCTCAAATAGCTTTAGGGTTCGAAAAGTTCCAAGTGGAGCTTCAAAATCGTTTCGACCTGCTGGAAACCGAAGGCAATGTTGACGAAAAAACCGGCACAGTGGTCAAAACGCTACAGGAGGTGTCGCGAAGGGTGTTTCCCGGCAAAAGCGGTAACAGAGAGTCTAAACTCTCGCTCGAGACTCTCGAACTTATGAGGCAGAGACAGAGAGAGTCTTCGCCGGATGGGAGGAACCTCAACCGGAAGATCCGGAAGCTGGTGCGACGTGACCTCCGATGTTCCAACACCCGCGCCATCGCGGCTGCGATTGAACAGAACCGAGGCACCAAAGTCTTCGCTCGCCAGCTAGGTAAATCCCATTTGACGAAACTTAATACTGCAGATGGCAAAACCGTGACCTCCAAGTTCGAGATACTCGAGGAGATTGAGAGTTTCTACAAAGACCTGTACGCATCACGGATGACTAAACCCACGAGACCCAGCGCTGACGACCACAGAGCCCCACTCGCACGCCACTACACGGAAGACATCCCTGATGTCAACCAGGACGAGGTCAGAGTGGCTCTCGAGCAGCTCAAAAACAAAAAGTCGCCAGGCGATGACGGAATCACCACTGAGCTCCTAAAAGCAGGCGGGACTCCAATCCTGAAAAATCCTCTTTAATTCCGTCATCCACCAGGGCTTAACACCTCAAGCGTGGAGCGGGAGTGCGGTGGTTCTTCAAAAAAGGTGACAAAACCTTGCTCAAGAACTACAGAACCATCTCACTCCTGAGCCACGTCTACAAGTTGTTCTCGAGAGTACTCACAAACCGCCTCGCCAGAAGACTTGACGAGTTCCAGCCACCGGAACAAGCCGGGTTTCGAAAAGGCTACAGCACCGTGGATCACATCCATACTGTTCGGCAGATTGTACAGAAGACCGAAGAGTACAATCAGCCGCTGTGTATGGCTTTCGTGGACTACGAGAAAGCCTTCGACTCCATCGAAACCTGGGCGGTTCTGGATGCTCTGCAGCGATATGGCATCGATTGGCGCTATATCGAGGTGCTGAGATGTCTATATGATATCGCCACAATGACCGTCCAGCTCCAGGACCAAAAGACCAACCCGATCGAGCTGCATCGAGGTGTAAGACAGGGGGATGTAATATCCCCCAAGCTCTCCACCAATGCACTCGAAGACGTCTTCAAGACGCTGGACTGGACTGGGCGGGGCATGAACATCAACGGCGAATACATCTCACACCTTCGGTTTGCCGATGATATCGTCATAGTGGCAGAGTCACTGGAACAGTTACGCGAAATGCTGCATAGCCTAAATGGAGCCTCTCGAGGTGTCGGTCTCGGCATGAACTTGGATAAAACCAAGATCATGTTTAATGATGGAGCAGAAAGGAGGCAAAGGAACTCCTCAACTAAGCAAGCAAGATATTTTAGTTCTGTGTTTGCTATAAAAGCTTGTTTTTATAGAATGCATGACCTGATTCTATAGGCAGTATTCTTTCCAGGTAAAGAAACTTCTCTACGGCCTTTACTCCTCCTCTATAAGCATAGGCACTAAATGTTGTATACACATTCTGATCGGCCATTTTAAATTGCACCATTATCTGGTAACATAAAAGCTTGTTTATAATTTATATTGTTACGTTTGCGGGGTAATTAAATGCCGAATAACGTGCGAAGTACTTTATTAGGCGCTGTACACACAAAACAGTACGTCGTATGCAAATACACACGCGAACTAATCACACACTAGTAATACTCTCGTTAGTACCCAAATACTGCTTCCAGGTCGCTGAGTCACTCGTAGTATCCGTATATCGTTGCTAAAGTCGCCCGTATATTCCACTTAGATCGCTTGTTCTCCGATTTGGTCACTATCGCTTTCGAGGAGAGACTGTGTCCGTCCCCTCGCTCTGTGTTCCTTTTATACTCCTTTGAAAGTTCTAGAACGGACGCGAACCCTCTAAGTACATCGATAGAAGTACATGGAACAATAGCCGGCGCGGCCACAAAGCGCCTACCCGCGAGGGAGCTGGCGTGATGAAAAAGATAGAGAAATAGATAGATATTTGTAATTTGAAATCAATTTTGGACGCCTTAGTCTAGTGGACGCCTAAGTCAAGAGTCTCCGTAACCGGCGAGCGTGTATGAGACGAACTATGAGAGTCGAGGAAGCCAGAGAGGTATGTAAGGAAAGAACCTGTTGGAACTCTGTACTCTCTGCCTACCCCGCAAGGGATCTGGCGTGAGGTTATAGATAGATAGATAGATAGTCTAGTGGTTAAGAGCTTAAGCCGCTTCGCCCACTGGAACTAGTAGTCGCGGGATCAATCTCCGAACGGGACAAATCTTTGTGTGAACCACAGATGTTTCTGTCTGGTTGTTTGTGTATGTGAATTTCATGTTGGCAAACGCACATACGACACTCGAATAATTCCTAATGCTACGTACGTACGGCTACGTTTAGTAAAAGAATGAATGAGAAATAAGTAATAGTTAGATTAAAGATATAGTGAGACTGGGTCTAGTAAAGCGGCGCCACACAGCGCAGCCACGCTCGGTGCGATTGCAAACGCCACGACACGTCGTCCTTCTACCAGCGATTACAAACAAAGCACGGCAGGAGCGCCGCCGCCAGTTCGCAAGTATGCGTGTGAGCGGGACGCTAGTGTTGTTGTTTGAATTTTAGACGTTGACAGCGACAAGCTTGCGAGATAACCCGCCCGGACGTGCGTGCGGCGCTGCTGACCACCGGCCGAGCGCCAGCCGAGCGTCTTCCGAGCGCTCCGTCGGCAATGTAGCGAAAGCTTTAACTATTGAATTAAGTCATCTGTTGTATTTGAGATATTTCAGATGTTTACCTGCTGGTTTCGTATTGGCAACTGCTGCTACATAATTGATGGTTCCCGCCCCGGCACTCCAATCCAACACAATCACGTTTAGATCTTCCGCGGCAAGGAATGCTGGAAAAAGTAGAAATAGTGAAAATAAATGCATTACCGTGTTTTTTCTGAAGGGCAAGTTAAGAGCCTCCGTAACCGGTGAGCGTGTATGAAACGAAGTATGACAGTAGAAACGAGAGAGATCTCTGAGGAAAGAATCTGTTTGAGCTCTGTATTCTCCGCCTTCCCCGCAAGGGATCTGGTGCGATGATATAGATGAATAGAAAAACAAATACTCTTAAGCAAATTTATCTATCTATATCATCACGCCAGATCCCTTGCGGAGTATGCAGAGAGTACAGAGTTCCAACAGATTCTTTCCTTACAAATCTCTCTCGCTTCCTTCATTCTCATAGTAAGCAAGTTTATTATATATATGAAAAGAGTGGAGGAAGCCAGAGAGGTTTTTATTGTATTTTGTTCTTTTACCTGGTACAAGAACTGTGTTGAAATCGGCTGTTACTGAATCCAGCCAACCGTGGATTAGAATGATGGTCCTTCGTTGCGGATTGTAATTGGTGATACCCAGTATTCCATCCGGGCCCATTAATAATGGTTGACTGTTTGTAGGGTTATCTCTAAAAACAATAATCATATTACTAAAAATATTAGTACAGATTTCTTTGAGTCTCAAACCAAGCTGTGTTATAGTGGGAGGCTTAGCTTACATACGTATGCCAAAAATGTTGTCAATCGGATACCAGCAAGTATACATACAAACATGGTAAGTGAAATAAAAGCTTGTAAAAATATTTTTACCTAGTAAAAAGATGGAACACATTCTGCTGATCAGGGTTGTATCTCGCTGTCTCGCGAAGGTCGCTTGCCTTCAGCCATAAGTCCACCAGGTGGGGGGTGCCATCAGGTCCTCGGACGTACTGGTAACGAAGACCAGAATCCAGTTTCCTGATCACAGGGTCATAGGGAAGAGCTGGTGAAAAGAAATTGAAAAAGAGTGTTATTATTTGAGGAAAGAAACTTTCCTTACAGGCCTTCCAGACAGATGAAAAGTGTAGATGGAAAAAAAATATGTAAAAATACTATTTTTAAAGAGTAACCGTGGAGTTTCTTGCTCTACTTCTCCACAGGACTGATATTCCAAAGTGGTGCTAGAGACTTTGTTACTTTTCTGACGATTCATAAATACTGTAATGGTTTACAGGAATAAAAAAATATTCTGATTCTGATTCTGAATTATTAGCCCATTTTTTATTAATATTCGTACTTATTATTAGTGGAAGTAAAGAAAACTCTACCACCGGGAGGTCTACAGATAGAATTGTGTGTTTCGTAGTGAGGTACGAACACACAGGTAAGAACACTTAATGATTTTTTTATTGTTCAATTATAATACATGAAGTAGAGGATATTCGAGGCACTCGTAGCGCTGTGCGACGTGTCCTTAACAATCACCAATGTTAAGCAGCGTTTGACTCGGACGGTCTGTGATGGGTGACCGTGTGTGGCATTAAATATTCGAGCGTCTCCGTGTTTCGGAAGGCAAGTTAAACCGTTGGTCCTAGTTACGACTTAAGTAGTCGTTAAGCCGACTTGGAAGCCTTATAGGCGGCTTGATAAGTTCCAAAAGCAGGTGGCCACAAACATGCCTCTGAAACCTGGTCTGCGTGGTGGAGTATGACCTATCTCTCTCACCTTGATTTGTAAGAGAAGGCCTTTGCTCAGCTGTGGGATAGTATTTGCTGATATTATTATTATGTAGTCGGGGGTCAGCGAACGATGGAAAGAGCTATGCGTTTCTCTACCTGATTGAATCAGAAATGAGGAGATTTGTAGAAGAACCCAGGTTACCGACATATCCCATAGGATTAGCAAGCTGAAGTGGCCATGGGCGGCCCACATAGCGTGAAGATCGGACGGGAGTTAGGGCAGAAAGATTCTAGAGTGGAAACCACGTATTAGCAAGCGCAGCGTGGGGCAATCGCCTGCCAGATGGATCGACGGTCTTGTGAGGATCGCAGGAAGTCGTTGGATGCAGGTGGCATCGGACCGGCTGCACTGGAGAGCGATTGGGGAGGCCTATGTTCGGCAGTGGATAAATATAGACTGATATGATGATGATGAGACCCGGAGAGGACCCGTCAGACAAGACTCGTCTGGCTGAAAGATCCTGCGTTTGCCAAACCCTGCACAACATACATATGGTAATGTTTGTATCAGCAATGCAACTAAACGCCTGTTAAAAAGAATACAATTCAACAATCTGTATATTTTCAGGTAATAGAGAACATAAAAGATGATTATGACTTGCTCTAGAGATCGAAATTAGTCCGCTCCTATCATTGAATCAAATTGTCTTTTTGTGTGTGCGAGTATGAATGAATACGCTGTAGGCCGAGAAGCCTTTACAGCTTTATCGGCCGCCGGGTAAACGTGCAACCGCTACGCTCCAGCCGGATGAGCAAGGGCGCAACTAGCTCAAGGAGCGCGTCCAAAAGAGGCACTGCCTCGGCTTAGGCTGTCGCTATTGGTTAGGTCATATTCACACAACGAAGATATCTCGCTTAGTTGAGACATTCTTGTGGCTTCCTTACAGCTCCAACATCAGACCCTGGACACCATCATGGTCTAAAGTACGCAAGACAAATTCAACGAGCCCAAACACGGCAGGGTTATATTGAGTAGCAGGATGGTTTCATTGGCCACCTTTTGGCTTTACCATCAGACCCTGAACACTATTTGGTTGTATAGTACTTGTCAATACCAATCTATCAAGCCTAAACACGAGGGTTTTTGGCACCTTATATAGTTCACATGTACCTATAGCCACCTTCCGACTCCATCATCAGACCAGCTCTATGGAATATTATTGCACTGTCATCGAGCTTACATACGTATGCCAAATTTTAGGTCAATCGGATACCCGCAAGTACTTGAAAAATGGATCAAGATTTGAACCGGAAAATCAGACAGACATACGAACACTGCAAGTTCTGCAGCACCTCGTGATCGCTTCGCGTCTTACCTATTACAGCTGATATTCCCAATATAAACAGAACCACTTCCTTAGCCATAGTACGCAAAACTTATACTGATTTGATAAACGTAACAGGTGTTTTTATCACGTCTTATCATTTGATGCTTATGATTATAACTAATCTTCCTATACATATCACTATAACAATATCCCCGCACCCCGTCTGTCTGTCTGTTTGAACGCGATAATCTCAATAATTACCGAACGGATTTTCATACGGTTTTCATTTATCAACGGAGTGATTCAAGAAAGTCGCTAGTAATATCTTAAGAGGAGAGATTTCTTTTTTCTTGTTTAATTGCGCTAATATCTGGAACTACCAGTCGGATTTCAAAAAATATTGTTGCATTTGATAGCCCAATTCTTGAGGAAGATTATAATTTACATCACGCTTAGAAGCTCAGGAATAAAAAAATCTAAATCGTGCGGTCGGGGAACCCCCGTCAGGAGCGAAGTTGTAACAGACAATGTTACTCACTGTTAATAACATTGTCAGTTATTTAAAAACGATTTTATTTAACGGGAGTATACTCTGACCATCGAGCACATTTACCTAACGCGTGCTGGAAACAAATATGGCGGCCAGCGCTTACGATAATATCCAAACTACACCGGCGGAACCGAACGTCTCGTAACGTTTTTTCGTTATGTTATGATTTCTACTTGTCATCTGCTACCGCAAGCCGCGTTTAGGAACTTCGTTTCTGTGCGTGTGTGAATGATCTACGCTGTTGGCCGCGGGGTTTTTACAGCTTCACCGGACATGAGGGCGAGCGTGCCACCACTACGCTCGATCCCGAAGGGCAAGGGTGCAATGGTCGGTGTCTGATCCTGTGTGAGTATTAGCTTTCTATGGCGGGTGAGCGACGGCTGGAAAGGCGCTCGTAGCGCTGTGCGACGGCGGTGTTCATAGCGGTCCACGGTTAAGCAGTGTTCAACGCGGTCTGATTTAATATATTATTATTATCTGTAGCTGTTATATGGCAGTGAGAGTTGGGTATGTAAGAAGGAGAACGAAAGCAGGATAAATGCGGTCGAAATGCGATCTCTGCGGAAGATGTGCGGAGTCACGCTGACCGACCGTATTCGCAACAGCGTAGTAAGAAAGCGAGTAGGTATGAAAGATAGTATCGGTGTAAAGATGAGAAAGGGTATGCTCCGTTGGTTCGGGCATATAGAAAGAATGCCAGAAGAAAGAATGACAAAACAGATATACAATGCGAAAGTGGAAGGATGTAGGGGCCGGGGAAGACCTAGACTATCTTATCATGACCAAATAGACCGTGTCTTAGCTGAAGGGCAAGTCAAGAGTCTCCGTAACCGGCGAGTGTGTATGAGACGAACTATGAGAGTGGAGGAAGCCAGAGAGGTATGTAAGGAAAGAACCTGTTGGAACTCTGTACTCTCTGCCTACCCCGCGAGGGAGTTGAGAGTCTCTTGGAAAATGGTCAAGTGCGTAGCAGTCTTAATCAACGAAAATGTATGAAGAGATGTATGAACGTAGATGAAGCGAAAGAGGTGGGTCAGAATCGTAGTATGTGGCAACTGTAGTCTCTGCCTACCCCAGTGGGATAAAGGCGTGTATGTATGCATGTATGTATTATAATCATTCACATAAGATAAAATAATAATCATACTAATTAATCTGAATCTTAGATAAAGTAGCATAAGATATATATCAGTTTATGAAATACTTATCGATAATTAGTTAAAATAGGTACTATGTAGATACTTCCCCCCACCTGACGGACGATTTAGTGCAGTGGTTGAGAGTTTCGATTCCCGCACGGGACAATTCTCTGTGTGATCCACAGTTATTTGTTTCAGTCTGGGTATTTGTGTTTGTGAATTTTCATGTTTTTAAACGCAGCCACGATACAGTAGTAAATCCTATTGTGATGATACGTTTTTTAAAAAACAAAAACAAATCTCCACCAATACCAGCAGGGGACCTTTGGGATCACGAACGCGAAGAGCGGGGGCCTTGAGCGTCCTTCACGAGCGACCCCGAGGAGGACGGCGGCATGGTGTGGCCCACGACGCCGTGAGCACCGCATCGGTGCGGGGAAAGGTTGTCATCAAATCTCCACTCGATGGCGGGCTCTTTGGAGCGCGGCACAAGAGGGGCACCGATGCGTTCCATACGGGGATCCCGGAGCCCCTCCAAAATGCTGATGCCGGCCATGTTGCGGTTTTTACTCGGTAGAAATTGGACACGATTTATCCTAGGTAGAAAAAAGGGACTATGTAGATAATATTGACTGTTTTCACCAAACCGAACGCATGAACCACGGGGGGGGGGGGGAGTCTACTGCCATTATACACGGTGTAATTCCGTCCTAAAGTCATCCCGGAGCGAAAGCCTAGGTGATGTATCCAATGCCTACTAATTACTGGTACTAGTTAAAATGAAAAAAAGAACACTTCAGCCAGTAACATCTCCATAACAATAATAATTGAATACATTAAAAACATCTATATCAAACGCAAAATATCATTTGGGGCGGCGCGGCACGTCAGCTGGCCGGTAGATACCTTTGGTGTTCCGGATTTTCACCCTAGCTATATCCTAGCATATTCGGATAGGTCATTAGGATGTTACTTATTGGGGTATTCTTTTTATCCATTTTTTATTACCAGTGAACAGTAGGCCTTGGATATATCCATTAGCAGGGCTTTCGCTCTAAGAAGACCAATATTATAATATGTGTCGTCTTGGAGCGTAAGCTTTCTCTCTTTGTATGTATCGCGTATAGTAATAATCTATCTATCTATCTATAACCTCACGCCAGATCCCTTGCGGGGTAGGCAGAGAGTACAGAGTTCCAACAGGTTCTTTCCTTACATACCTCTCTGGCTTCCTCGACTCTCATAGTTCGTCTCATACACGCTCGCCGGTTACGGAGACTCTTGACTTTTCCATCAGATATAGTAATAATATTAGCCTATACTTTCCTGCAGTGCCGTGTGGTACCCGGCTTAGATTAGGACGAACCCATCTCGTCCCATCGGGTGTCGTACAAGGCGACTAAGGGAAAACTAGGGAATGGGCAGCAGCGTTACATACTTTTACAACCAAACAAAACTGCGCTCGCCCACCTGCCTGCCAAGCGGCAAACCCCCTCTATTTTTTATGGAAGTAAACTATAAAACTAGGCCTCTAGTCCCCGGTGGTCCTGTGCGTCCTGGCCACGGTAGCAGCCATGGTAACGACAGGACAAGGGGCGCTAAACATCTCCGGCAGAGATTTGGATACCACCAACGACGGAAATTGGCCCAGGTGACATATAATGCACGCGCGGTTGAGACAGATAAAAAACTAATTGAGCTGGAAGAATAGATAGACAAGTTGCATTGGGGTATAGTTGGGCTTAGTGAAGGTCTGAAGAGAGGGCGAGGACACGGTTACCTTAATGTCCGGGCACTTGTTTTACTACCGGAAGGGCGAACCGCAGTCCCAAGGTGGTGTTGGATTTATCGTCCACAAGTCACTCATAGACAATGTTGTGTCCATCTCTAGAGCGTCAAGCAGGGTAGCGTACCTGATACTCAAAGTACCTGAAAGATATTCGCTGAAGGTCATAAAAGTCTACGCACAAACCTCGGCACACTCAAATGATGAGGTTGAACTTAAGTATGGGGACATCAGTAGAGCCATACATACATCCAAAACACACTTTACAGTGGTTATGGGTGACTTCGATGTGCGGCTGGGCAAACGAGATGATGATGAGATAAGAGTGGGCCTGGCCGAATTTCTGGATAAAGTGGAACTCTTCATGATGAACTCTTTCTTCCAGAAGCTGCCTCATAGGAAATGGGCCTGGATGAGTCCTGATGGTTCCACTAAATATAAGATAGACTTCATCATGAGCACCAAGAGACAAATATTTAATGATGTCTATGTGCTTCACAGGGTAAAAACCAGCAGTGATCACCGAATAGTCATTTAATATTAATGTGAAACTGCACATTTGTGCATAAGAAGGGCGAATCGTAGACTGCGATGTCCAAAACTGCGAGAAATTTCATGTCGAATGGTCAAACTGCTTCGAAAGGCAAGATAACAGCGCATCAGGGGACGAAATCAACAACAGACTGGCCATACGGTTAGGTCCAAGTATTTTAAGCCGCACCGTAAAAATGACGCAAAGACAAATCAACATAATGTGTATACAAGAAAAAATATCCGGGTTTTATTACTTTTCAAGATCCACGAAAAATCCAGATAACTCTTTAAGGGCCTATAACTTCTAAATTCCATGCGATTTGGATGTAATATTTTTCTGTTTAATAAGGAATTCGTAATTATACTCGTAGTATATATAACTTTTCCTAATATGGTGGACATATGATAAAAAAAATTAAAAACGAAAAATAAAAAAATAATTTATTTTATTATTATTTCTCGTAATCTAAGAAAGCTGTGAGGTTTATGAATACTCTAAAAGGCGAGGTTTAAAATACACTTTCACAATACACATATTTTTTTTCATGTTATCAGTACAAATTTTGACCAGAATTCAACATTTTTTTGTCTCAATACCAGGAACTTTTGTTACCCGAGAGTTCAACTCGTGCATTTTAAATGATGTTATCTTTAAGATTCCATAATAAAAAGGGAATGTCCAGGAATTGGCGTCCATAATACACAGTATTATATGGGTATTTGTGTATATGAATTTTCATGTTTGTAAATGCACCCACGACACAGGAATAATTCTTATCTCGGGGCTACGTTTTTAGAAATAAAAAAAATAACAGCGCGTTTGGGAAACTGCGCAACGTATTCACATCTAAAATCCCCCAGTGCCTTAAGACTAAAGGTTTTAGTCAATGTGTGTTGCAAGTGTTGACATACGGTTTAGAGACGTGGTCTCTTACAAGAAGTCTCATAAAAAACTCTGAATTGTTCAGCGCGCTATGAAAAAGAGCTATGTTCCCCGTTATTCTGCGTGATCGAATCAAGAATGAGAAGATTCGTACAGGCATTAAGGTCCCTGACATAGCCCATAGGATTAGCAAGCTATAGTGGCAATGGGCAGGCCACATAGGGCGAAAATTTGACGAACGTTGGGGCATTTTTGTTGGGGTTATAATTAAACAAAATTTCATTGAAATCCATCAAACAGGTTATGAATAAAGTGTCTTTTTAGAAACTCAATGTTTTGCTTATCTGGAAAATTCTTTTGATTATCCGGGATAAATAAAATACGTTAGCCATACGTTACTATACAATACGTTAGGCAATATTTTAAGGTATCCGCATGCCAAGTTTCATCCAAATCCGCTTATTAGTTTTTACGTGATGCCGGTTCATACCCTCCGACAGACAGACAAACAGACACGTAAGCCAAAAATTGTAGAATTGACTTCTACGTCGATAGTATGATACCCCTGCAATAAAGATTTATGATTATTATTATTAAAACTGCGGATCGAGGGACGTTTGAATGAGTTGTAGAAATTTCAGCTAAATGGAGTATTAAAAAAAATATAACATAATATATTAAAAATCGATTCAGTTCCCGATTTAGAACAAACTACTTTCAATCGATGCGTTATTTTTGTTACATATTATATGGGAAACGTAAAAAAAAACATTGTTTGGTTTTGCTATCGAATTTAATCACGATATTTTATGGTCGATCGCGCTGTGAGAAATATTTTAGATATTTGCCATAAAAACATACATTTTCCAATCATGTATTCGAAATAAAATGGTTATATGTGTTGTATTGTTATATCTGTACATAGGTAAGTAAGGACATCTAATATATAGCATTATTATAACCTAAATCTATATCTATATATCCCTGTTAAGAAATTGTCCCACCATTGGGCACCGGCCTTCTATCAAACTGAGAGGGTTTAGGCCATAGTCCACCACGCTGGCCCAGTGCGGGTTGGCGAACTTTACACACCTTCGAGAAACTCTTAGGCATGCAGGTTTCCTTACGATGTTTTCCTTCACCGTTAAAGCAAGTGATAGTTAATTTTTAATTCGCACATGCTTTTGGAAAGACAGGTGTGCGTGCCTGGGTTTGAACACGAGACCCCTGACTTTTCAAAATTAGATATGCAGGTTTATTAGTTATTTACGATTAGAAAGTGAAATATATCATTTGTAAAAAAAATTCTTAAAATTATTTGTCTACGTGCATTTTCCAGGTGTGTATGTTCGTGGTAGGAATTTAAATATTATTAGCTGATAAACGGTATAAAGTTGTCCTTAAAAGAAACACGACATCATCAACAAGTCGATTACATTTGTTTCAAGTAAAAATTCGGTATAGTTTTTTAATCATAATTTTTTTGAAATCGTCGGCACAGAAGACACCCCGGCGATTATCTTGTCGAGTTTACTGGTATCAGTAGTGGCAAAATCCTTCGAGCGCAAGGGGCAAATCCGAGGTCAGAGAAACGCTAGTTTCCAATGAAAAAATCCCAGAATCTGTCCGGATAATCGGCCCGGTATAGGCTAGGCAATAGGCTCGCCGTCAATACATCGTTGTCGAAAAGTACATAGTACACGTCTGCCTGTCCCCGTAGGGGAAAAGGCGTGATGTGTGTTTTACTGTTAAGTAAAGTTGCTTATTATTTCAGGTTTATTTCAAAATGGCGGTATATACGCTTTGTCAATCACCACACCGATGGCACCCGAATATAAAGTATCAAGAAATTCCCATTCAAAAACGGCAGAACTTATTCACTTAGTAAATAAATTAATTGATGATAAGAATTCAGATCACATTGAAATTCCGCCGAATAAGGTTGTAAATTTTCAATCGAATAATAGAGAGAAGTCTTATGGGAAGAAAGGTTTGTGTAACTGTATTAATGGAAGATTGTAGTCATCGCACACAGTTCACTATTTTTCACACACACACACACAGACACACACAAACACACACACACACATACACACACACACACACATACACACAAATACACACACACACACACCCACAAACACGAATAAACACACACACACACACACACACACACACACACGCGCACGCACACAAAAGCAAGCACACACTTTTACAAAACATTTTTTTAATTTTGTTCTACTATGCCACTCCTTATTTTTGTTTTAGCTTAGAACAACTTAACACTATTTACTAAAAAGTTCTTCTAATTTCTAAAAGAAAAAAATTAGTCAGCGGGGTTGGCACTTTTTTGCCGACGACGTTAGCTCCCATGTAATAAGGAACAAGCCTAGAATACCAAGTACTATTTCAAACTTCAGAATGATTCCTCAGTAGGAAGTACTTTTTTCCTTTTGCCCGAATCCAGGACCTCGTGGTCCCTACGCGCTCCCTTCCAGCAATATGGTCGAGGGGAGTAATGGGTGTTCCAGCAGTCATACTCGTGAACGGGTGCTGCTTTTGGGGACTGGTCCATCTAGAATCGTATAGACCTTTACGTCCAAGAAATAACATCATTAGTCCATATCTCGGTCGGAAGGCACCTTACTGGAGCTACAGCGCAAACTTCTAAATTGTAACCTCATCATCATCATCATCATCTCAGCCTATACTTGTCCACTGCTGAACATAGGCCTCCCCAATCGCTTTCCAGCGTAACCGGTCCGATGCCACCTGCATCCAACGACTTCCTGCGATTTTCACAAGATCGTCGGTCCATCTGGCAGGCGGTCGTCCCACGCTGCGCTTGCCAATACGTGGTCTCCACTCTAGAATCTTTCTGCCCCAACGCCCGTCCGATTTACGCGCTATGTGGCCCGCCCATTGCCACTTCAGCTTGCTAATCTTAACGGCTATGTCGGTGACCTTGGTTCTTCTACGAATCTCCTCATTCCTGATTCGATCGCGTAGAGAAACGCCGAGCATAGCTCTCTCCATAGCTCGCTGAGCAACTCTGAGCTTTTTTATGAGACCTATTGTAAGAGACCACGTCTCTGATCCATATATCATCACTGGTAACACACATTGACTAAAAACTTTAGTCTTAAGGCACTGAGGTATTTTGGATGAGAAGATGTTGCGCAGTTTCCCGAACGCTGCCCAGCCGAGTTGGATTCGTCGTTCGTATGTAATTGTAACCTAAATATTGTAATTGTATTGTAACGTGAAATAGAAAAGAAAAAAGAGAAAGAGGATTAAATAAAAAATACAAGCCTGCTGAGTTTCGTCGGATATTTTCAGTCGAGGCCGCTTTCCGATCTGGTGGTAGATTAGTAATAATAATAATAATAATAGTACACTTTATTGTACACCATAAAAAACAAATGACAAACAGATTCATACAAAACATAAGTACAAATGGCGGCCTTATTGCTGATAGCAATTTCTTCCAGACAACCGTTGTAAAGAAAATAAATAACGATAGAAAGAAAGGGGCAGTTGGTGGCGTACACTATAAATGATCAATTTAAATTACAAACCAATATGATATATACCTAATTATAAATACATACAAGACAATACATACTCACATACTAATACATATTATAGCTATAACACTGGTAAGGATTACGACAGCATCTTTCCTCATACAAGTGGCAAACAGTTATATTATGGACAAGTAGTGATTCTTGACCATTGTTTTAAATACAACCAACGACTTTGCACGTCTAACTGACATAGGCAATGCATTCCACAGACGAACAGCTTGTATTGTAAAGGATTTGTCGTAGAAATTTGTGGAATGCACCGGCATTTTCAGCTTCAAATTCTCCGATGATCTCAGGAACCTTGAATGTGTCTCATTAGTAGTTAGATTAGGTAAAAAAAATATGTAATTTGCCGATTTGCAAGTACCCCTGCAGGGTTTATCCTCCTAACGTCATCATTATCATCAGCCGAAAGACGTCCGCTGCAGGACAAAGGCCTCCCCAAAGATCGCCACAACGACCAGTTTTGTGCTGTACGTATCCAGCTTCAACCTGCGACCTTCACAAGGTCATCGCTCCACGTCTTCTGGTACGAGTTCGCCACTCGACTGCCCCAACGGCGGCCAGTTTTACGAGCGATGTGCCCCGCCCACTAACATTATAATCCTAAAGAAGTTTGTGTGTCAGGATGTTTAGATCTTTTTATTTTTATTCTTTATGGTATACAGAACAGAGGTAATTTTCATTTTCAAAAGTCATATACAAAGGCGAGCTTAACTCAGAATATGAGTTCTCTTCCAGCGAACCTTAGAGTGTTGAGAGATAAGACAGAAAAATAAGAGGGCAGTTATACAATCACACATTTCAGAGAAAAAGGAAAATATATAAAATTCCTAAACACAATTATAAATAAATTACATACACGACACAAATACTGCATACATATAATATACCTACATACACATACATAAATAGTACAAAAAGTTGTATGTATGCATCAATTAGCAAACAGATAGGAAATGTTCCCTGACTCTTCTCTTAAAAACATCCAGAGATGAACGTGCACGTAGGGCGTGTGGAAGTGAGTTCCAAAGACGGATACCACGAACAGTAAAAGACTTATCGTATCGGCTGGAAAAATGAAGAGGAGTACGAAGAAGGAGAGAAGTAGCACTACGACAGGGCCTATCTGTAGGAACAAGAAGGTCAAAACGCTCACGTAGGTAGATAGGGGCTTTAGGACTATAGAGGATGGAGTAGAGAAGAGAAAGAACATGTGAGTCCCGACGCCGCCGAATAGGCAGCCAGATCTTCGTTGCTCAATCACACAAAAACAGCTGACAGGGTTTAGATTGACGAATGATTTAGCGCAGTGGTTAAGAGCTTAAGCCGCTCCGCCCACTGTGTCTAATAGTCTGTGTCAAATCTTTGTGTGATCACAATAATTTGTTCCGGTCTGGGTATTTGTGTATGTAAATTTCCATGTTTGTAAACGCACCCACGACACAGGAATAAATCTTGGTGTAGGGTTTCGATTAAAAAAAGTATATTATTTGGCACACAGGTAGTTTATTTCCCGGATTAACACATAGGATACTTTTTATTCCGGAAAAATATTAGGTATCTGTCTAAAGTCAGCGCGGACGAAGTCACGGGCAGAAACTAGAACAAAATATATTTAAGTTCATTATACCCCACTAGACTAACCAAGCAGTTTTGTTTTTGGAAAAGACGAAAACTACTCCAAAGAAGAATACATCAAGAAGGATGTAATGCTGGAGACAGTAATGAAATTACTACAGAAGAATTACGACGCAAAAAAGAAGTTTGACCGCGATAAGAAGATAAATACTATTAGATTACATTTTATAAGGAATCCTGAAGTCTTGGAGCAGTATAGGAAAAATTTGAGGCCTCGGTGAGTTACTGTATTTTAGTTTCCGACAGAAGGCCGATTTTTGCCTGAATTCGAAGCCGATTTATAGGCTATATTGCCAAAACCTTTAGCCGAAGCCGAAGATGATGATGATGAAAATAAATACAAAACACCAAAGCAGATAATAAAAATGAGCGTACGAACTTGTTTTGTTATGATTTGGTTATTTACTGGCAATGGCGGGCGGCCGGCGCAACGCAATGTGACGCCTGCCCCCCGCGTGTTGCCTTTTCGAGCTCTCGCGCATTCGTAAGGCGTCCATTCGTTACGTAAGCTGATTTTAAAGATTTTTTGAACACCCCTCCCCCCTGGTGAGATTTCGTGAGATTTGGCTCAACCCTCCATCCCTCAATCTCACGTGATATTTTTCAAAATGCATGTATCTCGTAAATGCATCAGATTTATTCCAAAAAGAAAAACAAATTGCTTTATATTTTTATATAGCACTAATCAAGACCACTATAATTTAAGATTTCTGAGAAAGTAGACTAGAATTACCGTGAAAAGTAAACAATAAAATACTCAAATCGTTTACTGATTTGTGCAACTATGCGGCGTTCGAAAAATCTCGTTAAGTATTATTGAATATGATTTGGCCATATTTTAGTAAATCTTTTAATTAATTAAATACTAATTATCTCAATTTCTTGCGAAAATCAATTTTGTGATATTTGCCGAGACTGGTAGTGTAAGGCGCCCTGTAGCTAGGTGAGGCGACAATATTCGTAAGGTATCGGACAGGGATTGAAGAAGGGGAGCTGAAGATCGAGCTCAGTGGCGTGCCATGGGAGAGGCGTACGTCCAGCAGTGGATTGACACTGATGATGATGTAGTTAATTAAAAGAGAAACTTCCTGTCAGGCCGTATAATGAACTCAAAGAGTATGCTTTAAGGATAAATCAAAATCAAAAGCTTTTTAAACATGTAGACCAAGAAGAGTACAGATAATACAGAGTTCTAAAATGTTCTTTCCTTAATGATGATATTACTTTTACGATATGAAAAATCTTTGAGAGATTTTACATTCAGTTCCTAACCCAACAAATTTTTCATGGTTTGCAGACCGACAAGGACGGTCTCTCCGGAGAGGATGAACGAAGATAACTTCCAAAGGCAATTGAGAAATATATTCCTTCGACGAAACTCAATTAACTTCCGTTTAACTAGAGGTAAGTTTTCACAAGATACTGCTAAGTCCCGATATCCATGATCACAGAAATCAGAATAATAAGAAAATACTTCATGAGGACTTGGACCCATGTCCTCATGAACTATTTTGAGAACAACACGTTGAGGACCTTTCCGAGAAGTTAATGTCATGTAAGTCACCTGCTGAGACAATTGATGACAATGATGAAACAAAAACAGCAAACTGACCCCGGGAGGAGCAAGGACTATTGTAAATATGGAAAGAGGACAAGGACCATATGAATGGGGCAAAACATGTCTAAAAAGAGCACGGAAAAGTGTGTTTGTGTCGATGAAGCTACTCAAAAGAAATCGGAAGGCTTAACACGAACTGATTGACGTTGGAGTAATGCCATCATATCAAGTTCATTTGCTATTCTTTTTCACACTAGGATGTGGAGTGAGGAGGAAGAGATGCTAAAACGGTTACTCATCTTAGACTGACCAAGAGCAGAACGCCGCTTTACCTTGGTGATACCTAAAAACACCGTGGTACCACACGCTACGGGCATCTAACGAAATAACAGTAGAAGTGAAATAAACGATTTTATTCGGAACCACTGTCGTCACTTTGACATGCATGCACAGTTTGACACAGAGTCACATACAATCAAGTTATAGCCGTAAAAAAAACCAGTGATACTCCGGGTGTGCTGGCAGAAGTGAAAACTTAAACAATTTCGTGTGTATATTTTGAATCGTCAGAAAATATTTTTTGAATTTTTATATACAAGGTGTAACATAAAAAACCCAAGACCTGAAAGTGATTGTTCAAAATCGGTAACTGAATTGATTCCAACTATTTTTAATATTTTATTTTTTATTTTATTTTATTTTATTGAGATATCCAACAGCGTTTAAAAATAGAAAGCTTAGAGTATAACTCATACAATTTAAAGAAGCCAATAACAGGATATCATAGCAACTTAAATAAATTAACGAGCCGGGACTTACGTGTATAGTAAAAAAAAATATAGCTTACATTTTTTTTTAATTTGCAAAAAATGCTTCTACTCCTTCAGTGCGCTATAAAAAATTAAATGTATCCTTGATTCATAGCTAGAAGAAGATTTCAAATGCATTCCTAAAACGTATTTCTCAAAACGCACACATACACGTACAAGTTTCATTGTTAATTGGGGCTTAAAAGTGCTTTAAAAAAGGGTAACAACCTTTAAATTTGCAAATTTGGTTTTCGTTTTGAATTTATGAAGCAATTCTCTAATCGGGGTGTTTGAGGTCTTGCGTTTATTATGTTACACCTTGTATACAGAGATGTCGGTAACGGTAACAGTGTCGCACGTTCAATGGTTTTTTCCCATCTCAAAAAATGCCAACGTGCATGTGTATCTATGTACGTACATATACCATATGTGTAAATATTTATATACAGAGGTGTCGGTAACGGTAACAGTGTCGAGAGTTCAATTGTTTTACTCATCTCAAAAAATGCCCAACGCGCTTAAAGAAGTTGTCACTTCAAAAATCTCACCTTCTTCATTCACCTTATAAGTACAGTATCATGTTTTGGAAGACTTACATATCAACTGTAGCTTTAGTATTATATGCATTGTCGACGTAGGTATTTTGGGATAGTTTTCTAACATGTATAGCAAGGTCACTAGAAGCCGTGTAACCGACTTCTAATGACTTATTATTAGTGTCCGACCGAACATTCGGTTTTGGCTTCGGCCAAAATGGGCCGAAGTTTTGGCCGAAGGTTTCTAGCAAGCATCGAATTCAAACGATTTTTTACGATTTACGACATAGCAATACGCGAGAGCGCGACTGAAGAGACGACGCGTGGGGAGCAGGCGTCACATTGCGCTGCGCCGGCCGGCCATCATTGCAGGAAATAATCAAATCAAAACAAAACAAGTTAAAATAATACAGTCAACATAACTATATAATAATTTAGCCAATCATGAACCAAAAGACATTGTCGAAAATGGCCCCAGAACCAACAAACATTTGACCTATACCATAATTATTTATCTGTTTTATTATAGTAGTTGCAAACATCCGTATTTGACGGACAATTTGCAATCCAAAACGAATATTTCAAAGTACTGCAAGTATTTAAATCAAAGTCGCCAACGTCTTTTCCGAATGTCAATGTTGTTATCGAAGTTGGAGATGTGAATCGGTTATATTCAATCGATTACATTAAATCATGATCGATTTAATTATTGCTAGTGTATTTTTACATAACGATTTTACAGATGTATTATTGGCTAAATTATAACATCAAAATCTATTACTGTCTTTTACAATAATGCGATTCTCCCGCTTGTCCGTTTAGTAATAAATGCCTGAAAATAACTGACAGGTAACTTGAAATCGTAAAAGAATTTTTTCATTGCAGTTGGTTCTGGGGGATTCATGTATAATAATAATAATAGTCACTTACACCGATTGCAAACATAAACTAAACCAAATAGCTAATATCATCCACCAAAAACTAGCCATCAAATATAAACTCATCTCAGACAAATATACCACCTTATTACAACTACAACCCCTAATCCCACATGAGAAAATACCACACGTAAAATGTATTATGATCGCGCGATCCTCACTGACAGAACGATACACTTCATCATACATAATAATATACGATAAAATAAATAAAATAGCACACATAGTAAATATCGCCGTTCCGAACACTCATAATTTAGTAAAAACTATCACAGAAAAAATAAGCAAATATACTAAAGTAAAAGAAGAAATAGCTAGAATATGGAAAGCCAATAAAGTGTACAGAGTACCCATAGTTATATCTACCATAGGAGTGATTCCTAAATACCATACCATAGCCTTAAATTACTAGACCTGCCACCATACCTTTATAGTAATATGCAGAAAGCTACTCGTATTTTTCTAAATACGTTTAGGATAGTTAGAAAATTCATGCAGAGTGATGAAGTAACCCCCCCGAATGACGACCAACAAGACCCCACTTTAGGTATTTAAATGACGGCTTCTTGGTTTCGACCCGTAACTGCCATTAAGTTACCAGCTTCAAGCGAAGCAATTTGAACACCATAATTATACTAATAATGTTTATTGATTTCTCAACACAAAGGCTTTCATTCTAATTAGTGTATACAGAGTTTGATATAAAAGTGGACGTAAAACGCAAAACAATAACCTTTCTTAAGGTTATTGAACCTTCGGCTTCAGCCGAAGGTTTTCAGGATGGCCTATTAATCGGCCTCAGCTTCGAGATTGGCCAAAAATCGACCTTCGGTCAGACTACTTATTATAAGGAATTCTGAAATGTCTTTAATTTCAGATCTATCTCTTGAAGAAACTAAAGATGAACCTGAAACAGAATTTACAGTTACTGAAAATGCACAAGCTTCAGTAGAAGATGATGTCACACCTTTCAAATTACCGTTTGAATACGACGAACTGAAAAATCTGGCAATTTTGAACAATCCTGACGATTTCAAACTGGAAGAAGAGAAAGAGACTGAACAGGAAGATCTAACTAATAAGGATAATCAAGCTGATCAAGATGAACAAGCTGATCAAGTAGAACAGGTTAACCAGATTGACGTCCAACAGGCCGCACAGATCGAACGGAACAATGAAAATGTACCAGTTGATAAGACTGAACAGGCCACGCAAGATAACGATGCTTGGAATGTGATTACAAAGAATTTCAATTGGGAAGAGGAGCCTACAACTGAAAAGGATAAAGAAGACCATAACTGGGAAAATACTAACAGAAGAGAGACAAAAGATAATTGGAAGGAGAATAAAGAAACGGGATGGAATAAAAAAGCCAAAGACAATAGTTGGGAGAAGAAAACTGATTGGAATAAAAATGAGAATGATCGGAATAAGAAAGATGGTTGGAATGATAAATTCGAGAGCCGGAATAAGAAATCGGATGGTTGGGATAAAAAAGATAATAATTGGGATAAAAAGAAGAATGATGAATGGGATATAAAAGACGATAGATGGAATAAGAAAAGAGATGATGGATGGAATGAGAAAGGAGACGATGTATGGAACAATAAAAAGGATGACAGTTGGAATTCAAAAGATGATGGCTGGAATAAAAAGGATAATGAATGGAAAAAAGAGAACGAATGGGACATACAAGACGACAATAAAAATAAGAAAAAATCAGACAAAGATTGGAAAAAAGACGAATGGAACATAAAGGAGAAAAGGAAGTCCGATAAATGGGAGAATGACAAAGGATGGAAAAGAGAAGAAACGTGGGGCAGTCAAGAAAATAAAAAATCTAAGGATCGGGTTAAACAAGACACCTGGGAAGATAAATGGGACAATAGACAGACATCCAAAAAGAAGAAAAACCAATGGGATGATTGGGACAACCCGAAGAAAGACTGGAACGATGACTGGACTAAAAGAGATGAGAAAGGTGAAAATTGGAAAAATAAATATTACGATAATAATTCAAATAAAAAAGATGATTCGTGGGTAAAGAAACACGATGGAGAAACAGACAGTTGGAATAACGATTGGAATAAAAAAACGACAAAACAAGAGATAGCAGATTATAAATCCAGAAAGAATAAATGGGGCGATGAAGAATCGAATTGGAAAGAAAATAAAAAGAAGAAATCGTACGACAATTACGACGATTTTGGAGATAACAAAAATGCAAAAGCTGTAGAAAGTTTTGAGAGGAAGAATGAAAGAGATAATATGAGGACTACAAAAGAATGGAGGACTGATAAGAAGAAGGAAAATGAATGGGACAGTTACGTTCCTAAAGCCGATGACTATTATATTAAGCCGAAAAAGCAGAAGAGAGTAGAGAGTTTTGATAAAAATCCATCAGGATCAGCTCTGCATACCTTTGGAAGGACTCCAATACCATTTGTGGGAAAGAAAAGGATTTATGATAAATAATAAACTTTATTTTATTATGATGTTTTTTATTGATCATCAGCTAAAGGTCGAGGATGTGGCTCGCCTTGACTAGTTAACGTTCAATATTGTACATTGCAGTAGTTGATTTAATTATCGGTTTCTTGTGGGCCAACGCTATATCGCAGCCATTAATAATGTTCTAACAAAATGTAGAAGATGATATTCTCGTTCTATTGATGTATAGAAGTTGGCAGTATGTGCCTGTGCAATCGATACAGATCTACGTAAACATCCGACAAATGCGCTTTCTCGCTAAGTGGGATCGCGAGTGGCGCGCGTGTTAATAAAAATAAATGTTATTCTAATTGACGATGGATCTTATCAGAATTCTTATTCTCTCACTTTTAAATGGGCTGAGGAGATGAAAGTTAGACCAAGTTCCGAATCTGGCTAGACCGGTTAAACCTCCAGCTCGTGCGGCAAGTCCACGTAAGATGCCGGTTCACGAAGGGGTCGCTTAGCGGTATGATTTTGTTGGGAGGGTGGTGACCCACGGTCGTAGCCTACCACGAGTATTTTTTCATCATCTAACTTTTTTAAAGTAGTCCCACACTAGAATTTATAATATACCTGTGTTGTGGGTGCATTTACAAACATGACAATTCACATACACAAATACCCAGACCGAAACAAATAATTGTGGGTCACACAAAGATTTGTCCCGATCAGGAATTGGGCGCGCCAAATCGTTCGTCAATATGTACCTATCTAGATCACGCCAGATCCGTTGAGTTCCAACATGTTCTTCTCTTGCAGACCTATCTGTGTCTGTCAGGAGATCGCCTTTCAGTCCTAATATACTAAAGGCTCCTCCAGGCATTTTTAACACGGCGTGATATTTCTACTTCTTGACTTGCCTGGAAGGAAAACATTTGGCCTAAGTACACATACTCATGGACATACGCAGCCTCCACATTCTCTAACCTGATTTTTCGTTGGTCGCTGTTTGTCAGGACTTTGGTCTTTGACTTATTTATCTCTAGTCCGACCTCGCAGTCTGCCGAACTCAGTTCGCAAAGCATCTGCTCTAAACCAGAGGCTGACAAAGAGAAAAGTCTTCTTCTCTCCGACGACAATGCCCCTCTCGCTCCAGCCGGTCGCCAGCTTGAAACAGGTCTTATTACAAGGTTTTATTTAACTTGAAATGTTTGTTTGTTTGGATCAAATTTTACAAACTGATTGAGAATCACTTCCGCTTATTCAAGGGAGTTGAAATTTTAAATGTTGGTTCACTTGAGATAATAATGCATTTATATGGTAAGCATGACTTGATTCTATACCGAGTATTGCCTTCAGACGAAGGCCTTCTTGCCAAAATCATACACACGAAATGTTGCATACAAGCTTGCAGAAAACATTTTTTTAATAATATTTTTAATTGTAAAATATCTTATTAAAAACAAGCTTTTATAGCAAAACACAACGGATACGGATAAGTTCATGTTAAGACAAATGTAACGAGCTCGAATATGTCGGAGTTATGATATGCAGTTGGGTAGTTCCGTTGGCCACCTGCCAGCTCCATCATCAGAGCCTGTATTTCATCCGTATCTACAAAACTTGTCAAAAGAAATCCAATGAGCTCGAGCATGGCTAAGTTATGTCGAGTATTTGGATAGTTCTATTAGTCACCCTCCGGTTCTATCATGAGACCCAGGAAACTATCCGGGTCTACAGAAGTCGTCAAGGCAAGGCCAGTAAGTCCACACACGGCGGGGTTATGTTGAGTACTTGAATAGTTCCGTTGGCCACCCTCCGGCTCCATCATCAGACCCTAGACACTATCCAGGTTTGAAGTACTCTTCAAGAAAAATCCAACGAGCCCAAACATGGCGGGGTTATATTGACTACTTGTGTATGAGTATGACACTTTTTAAGCACCCCCGCGGGGCTTAGCAAAATAAACGATTGGAGTTTGAGTTTGAGCACTATAGACCGACGATCATCATCTCAGCCTATACTTGTCCACTGCTGAACATAGGCTTTCATCGCAACCGGTCCAATGCCACCTGCATCCAACGACTCCCTGCGATCCTCACAAGATCGTCGGTCCAGTAGGCGGCCGTCCCACGCTGCGCTTGCCAAAACGTGGTCTCCACTCTAGAATCTTTCTGCCCCAACGCCTGCTAAATTTTTGCGCTATGTGGCTATGTCGGTGACCATGTTTCTTTTACGAATCTCCTCATTTCTGATTCTTGGCTCTTGGGTCTTTCACCAAGTCAACAACAGGTTCAGCTACTGAAGTATATAACTGCCCATAGAACGTCTCTATCTCTCTGAGCACCTCTGACTTTTCGTACTTCCAGGTTCGTCAATTAGCTTTGCTCAATATCCGCGTCTCTTTCGAACTAAAAAATAATCTTAAAATGTTTCTATTTCTAATCCAGAGCTACGGATCTCTAAAAACAGGTAAACTGTTATAGAACAAAATTTATGACTTGTATTGATTTATATATTGATACACTTTTTATTTTAGTGTATAACAATGTTACGTGTACATATATTTCTATTAACTTTAATATCGATAAGTATGATTCTGAGTTTTATTTTCATTTTGTTAATTAACTCTGTACTCTCTGCTTACCATTTCTATATATCTATATCATCACACCAAATCCTTTGCGAGGTAGGTGGAGAGTATAGAGTGCCAACAGGTTCTTTCCTTACAGACATTTCACGCTTTCACTTTCATAGTTCGTCTCATACACGCTCGCTGATTACGGAGACTCTTGACTTGCCCTTCAAATAATATAAGGTCTATTTTGTCATGGTAAGATAGTCTATATACCTAAATATCTATCTATATCATCACGCCAGATCCATTGCAGGGAAAGCTGAGGGTGGAGTTCCAACAGCTTTGTTCCTTAGAGCCCTCTCTCGCCTCCACTCTCATAGTTCGTCTCATACACGCTCGCCGGTTACGTAGACTCTTGAATTTTGACGGACGATTTAGCGCAGTGGTTAGGAGCTTGAGCTGCTCCGCCCACTGTGTCGAAAAGCGGCGGGTTCGATTCCCGCACGGGACAAATCTTTGTGTGATCCACAATTATTTGTGCCGGTCTGGGTATTTGTTTGAGAATTTTCATGTTTGTAAACGCACCCACGACACAGGAATAAATCCTAGTGTGGGGCTACGTTTTTTAAAGAAAAAAAAAAGCTCTTCAGATGAAACGAATTTTTAACATCTTTTAGTTTATCCAAGTTTTTCATCTCGTAAATATGACATTGAGGCTGAAGCAATAAAACTCTACGGAGAAGACATGAAAACTGTTTTAAAAAGATTTCGGCGGACCCCTGAGTATTTGAAAATATTGGAAGATAAGGTAATCGCTTCACATTATTTTGGGCATTCTTCTTCTTCTCATGGTCATGCTTCCTATAATGTCTTTGATTGCGGTGGCTGTCTGGCGCGGATAAACATAAACTGGTATTACCAATTTTTAGGCTTAAAAAAGTATTCACTTCGTTCGTAGGAGTCGGTATTCGCTGCTTCAATAAGATACCGAAGCCCATGTTAGAGTTTCCGCTTGACAGATTTAAAAGTTATATTAAATCTTCACTAATGAGTAAAGGATATTATACTCTAAATGATTTTTTATATGATAAAAATGCCTTTACACAAATTACCTGAAATTCAGAAGAATATAATGTTAAGTGCAGCGTGTCCTGCCTAGCGAGCGTTCATTGATTTTAAATATTAAATATTATTCTCGAACGATGTCGACAGGGTCATGGATTGGTCATGCTCACTAAAATGTCTTTGCTAGTGGCGGCTCTGTGGAGCGGGTCACTCATTTCGCTCTAAAATGGTTGAGGAGAGTGATGGCTGCTTCTCAGGTCATACTCGTGAACGGGTGCTGCTGGTGGGGACTGGTCCGTCCCCTGTCCTTTTTCTGATTGAACGTATACCATAATGCTGTTGAATTTTGTCTCGTTCGGCATCACACTAGAGCTATGACCAGTTGTTTTGTACGCACTCTTTACATACTTTATAGTAACACTTTCTCTTACTATTATTATTATGCTTTTTATATACCTCTACAACATCTCTATTTTGTAAATGAGAGGACTATGTAGACACTGACCAATACTATGAATCTAAGTACACATATGATTAATCTATACTTAAGCACATCTACTTAGCTCGTTCTGCATTGTTCTCCCATACTCAATGAATGCAATGTATACAAAAATAATAGTAAAACTCTCATTTTTAAAAAGAGTAACCGTGGAGCCCTTCTTTTCCAAAGGAATGACATTCCGACCGGGTGGTAGAGTCTTAAGTAATTAATAATTTTCCCTTTTTGACTATTCATAAGTGCCTTTTGATCTACATGAATAAAAATCTTTTGATTTGATTTGATTTAACATTTTCGAGTGACTCCGTGTTTTGAAAGGCACGTTCAGCCGTTGGTCCCGGTTATCACGTAATTTAGTATTCGTTAAGCCAAGTTAGAAGCCTTATAGGCTTGATAAGTTCCAAAAGCAGGTGACACAAACCTGCCTCCGCAAATCCGCACTGGGTCCGCGTGGTGGGGTATGACCTAATCTCTCTCACCTCGATTTGTGAGAGAAGGCCTTTGCTCAGCAGTGGGACTGTAGAGGCTGATATGCTATCTATATCATCACGCCAGACCCCTTGCGGGGTAGGCAGAGAGTACAGAGTTCCAACAGGTTCTTTCCAGACTCCGAACTCATACTGGGACCTTGACATCACAAAGCGATGCTCTTTGCCACAAGACCAACGAGGCAGTCACGATTATGATTTCTGTAATCCTTATCTCTGGCTTCCTCCACTCTCATAGTTCGTCTCATACGCGTTCGCCGGTTACGGAGACTCTTGACTTAGGGTGATGAGGCAAGGGAGCTGGCGTGATGATATAGATATATTAATGTATTCTTGCTTCACAATTCGTTCTTCTTTCAGATGAGCGACCTAAAACTGCAACTTGTTGATATGGGATACCAGATTGTACATTACTATGACGCCAAAATTAATGTGAGGGTAGCAGAGATGGTTGGTATGGTGAAGCCCTCCTCAGATGGCACTACGGCTTTGACTCCAAAGTAGGTATTCCCATTACATTTTTTAAATTGGGCTGACGATTTTTTGCGCCAGCCTCGGGGAAAGCTGGCGGGGCATGTTAGACTCTTACCAACTAGAACGCCACATTTGCCGGTATTGACACTTCGGGGAGGGACTCCGGGACCTCCGTTAGGAACGTACTGGTGCCCCTCTGTTAGCTTATGGACCCACTCCCCCTCTGCACCGTTGCGGTGCTTACAGCGACGTGGGCTACACCCAGCTGCCGCCCTCCTCGGGGTCGCGCGCCCCCGCCCCAGCGTCTCACGACCCCAAGGGCCCCTGCGGATGTTAGTGCAGAGGGTATGGACCGATGACCTGTTGAGGTTGCGGGTGAAAGCTGGATGAGTACAGGACAAAGCCGGGCGTCATGGCGAGCTTTGGGGAGAAATTTGTTTTACAGTGGACTTTTTTCACTGAATATAGATACCTCAAACTCAAATAATTTAATTTGTATAAGCCCTGCATATTAAAAATTAATTATCACTTGCTTTAGCGTTGATGACAAACATCGTGAGGAAACCTGCATGCCTAAGAGTTTCTCAAAGATGTGTGAAGTTCGCCAACCCGCACTGGGCCAGCGTGCTGGACTATGACTTAATCCTCTCAGTTTGAGAGGAGGCTTGTGCCCAACGGTGGGACAGTTGCTTTACAGGGCTAATATAATTATTTTTCTATCTATCTATATCATCACGCCAGATCCCCTTCCCTTCCCCCCCTTCTTCCCTTGCCTTCTATCCCAGATCGCCAAAGAGGTGTGTAAGGAAAGAACCTGATGGAACTCTGTACTCTCTGCCTACCCCGTAAGGGATCTGGCGTGATGATTATTATTTTTCAAATTCAAATTATTTATTTGTGAAACATATATTTTTATTATTAATAAACCCTGCGGGGGGACTAACAAATAGTCAAGTAACATTTATTTTTCTAATTTAACTCCTAATCTACCATCGGATTGGAGCGCGGCCTCCACTGAGAAGATCCAGCGGTGAAACTCAACGGGCTTCTCTTTGTCTTTTTTTCTTTCTATTGTTTTCAATCATATTGAGTGGATACAATGTTTATTTTACAATTAAATAGTTTACGATCTAACTCCAGTGTGATGTCTTTCCGACCGAGATATGAGACTAATGATGTTATTTATAAAGAGTGTCTAAAAATGGACCAGATGGACCAGTCCCCTCAAGCAGCACCCGTTCACGAGTATGACTACTGGAACAGCCATTAATCTCCTCGACCATATTGTAGGGAAGGGAGTGATCCGCGCCAGACAGCCACTGCAAGGAAAGGCGTGACGGTGTAAAAAAACGCGTAGCCTCAAAGTAGGATTAATTTTTGTGTCGTGGCCGTTAACAAACATGAAATTAACTAATGCACCAGACTGAAACAAATATTTGTGGGTTGCACAAAGATTAGTCTCGTACGGAGGACGCGGGGCCTTTACAGCTTTACCGGACATGAGGGCGAACGTACAACCACTATGCTCAAACTAGAAGGGCAAGGGCGCCACTAGCTCAAGGGCGCCTCAAGGAGGAACGGCCTCAGCTTGTGCAGTCGCTATGGGAGAGGGCATATACTGGGTCTCTCGCCGTGGTGCTTCTGCACCAGCCGGTAGGCAAGGGATTCTTCAAGCTCGCCGGCGGTCGGTTTCTGATCCTGTGTGCGGTATCTGTATCCGAAAGAAGGGATGTAAGGGGATCGAGAGGGTCCTTCCCCATGAATCAATTCGTCCATTGGTGAAAACCGTAAGAAAATCCGTTCAGTAGTTGAGTTTATCGCATATAGACAGATAGACGCGGCGTTCGGAGTATGTTTTAATAGTGATAGTGGTGTTTATTAATACTTTGGCGTGATGATATAGATATATAGAAGTAAGTCTATGCACGAATTTCACCACTTCTGAGCGGCCCTTTATCATGATTGACGGACGATCTGGCGCAGTGGGTGCAAAGAGCTTAAGCCACCCGCCCACAGGGTCGAATAGTCACGGGTGCAATTCCAGTACGGGACCAAATCTTTGACAACCACAATGTTTTGTTTCGGTCTGGGTATTTTTGTATGCGAAATTTCATGTTTGTAAATGCACCCACGTCAACGGAATAAATCCTGGTATGAGGCTGCATTTCTTTAAAAAGAAATAAATAAGCCAGCCAGTTTTAATTGCCGAGTAACCCTAAACAAGAAGTAACTAACTAACACTTTACACGCGGGTAGTGAAACAAGCCCTAAGATGATTATTCTTTCAGTTACTTCAAGCGGTTACTAGGCCGAAGACAGAATGAAGATAAACACTCGGGTGAGACTACGATGTCGCCCGTACAACGACTTGATAGCTACTCAATGCTGAAGTCTCCTCTTGACATCTCCGAGACTAACGCGTTTAAAGACTTAGGCTTTGAGTATGCTGGGTAAGTGAAAATGATTCTTTATTATCCGAAAGACTATCCTACCATGACCAAATAGACCGTGTCTTATCTGAAGGGCAAGTCAAGTGTCTCCGTAACCGGCAAGCGTGTATGAGACCATCTGTGAGAATGGAAGCCAGAGAGGTATCTAAGGAAAGAACTTGTTGAAATTTTGTACTCTTTGCCTACCCTGCAAGGGATCTGGCATGATGATACAGATAGATATTGAAATATCTAGACTATCTTACCATGAACAAATAGACCGTGTTTTATCTGAAGGGCAAATCAAGAGTCTCCGTAACCGGCGAGCGTGTATGAGACGAACTATGAGAGCGGAAGCCAGAGAGGTATGTAAGGAAACAACCTGTTGGAACTCTGTACTCTCTGCGTACCCTGCAAGGGATCTGGAGTGATTATGTAGACAGATTAGCTGAGCCCTCCATTGCTGGACAAAGGCGTCCTCCGGTGCTCGCTACGATGACTGGCTTCGTGGTGTACGCAGCCAGCGACCTGCACCGGGTCATCGGTCCAGCTTGTGGTGATCCAGCCTTCTTCCTAATATGGAGCAAAAATGGTTGATTGAGTCAAAATGTATCAAACCGTTTGGGTTTTAAGCCGTGCTAAAGATATAGAGATACTATTCGAATACTGTCGATTGTCAGTAATCTACGGTATAACCTAAAGGGTCTTTACAACTTCTCCGAGCAAGAAGGCGAGCAACCACTACGCTTTAGCAGGAAGGGCAGGGAGACAAATAGCACAAGAGCGCCTCAAAACAGCCTTGGCTTATGCAATAGCTATGGGTAGGGCATATATTAAGCGTCTCACTGTGGTGCTCTGCACCGGCCGGTCCTTTGACCTCGGGCGCATGCGGCAAGAGGGCGAGCCTACAATAGCCAGAAGGGAAAAGTGGTAACTTGCTCAAAGGTGCCTTCAGGAGCAACGGCCTTGGCGCGGGCTGTCGTTATGGGAAATTGCATAGTTATGGTCATGGGTGCCTCAAAGTGAAACGGGCTCGGCTTGGGCTGTCGCTATGGGGTAGGGCATGAACTAGGTGTCTTGCCGTGGTGCTCTGGGCCCTTATTTACTATGACTAATTAAATACGTTATGCGGTGCGTTGCGAAACTTTGAAAAAAGATTGTTTAATCGTACTCAAACACCAGACAGAATATTATTATACTATAATTTCATGAAACTCAAACTCAAATAATTTATTTTGTATGAACAAATTATCAATTTACAACGCGACCTCAACTGAAAAGATCCGACAAAGAAGCTTAGCGAGCTTGTTTTCTATTTAATTCTTTTTTATTTTATCAATTTTGTTATGTGGGTAAAATGATTAGGTTACGAATAAGTTATAACAAAGTGTCTGAAGGATTCCGGATGGAGCGGTCCCCACAAGCAACGCCCGTTCACGAGTATGACTACTAGAACAGCCATCACTCCCCTCCACCATATTTGAGGGAAGGGGTGGGGTTGTCAGAACGCGCCGATTTTGGTCATTGCGAAAAAGGGCCCTGTACTGAGTGACTTATGACGAGGTTGGCGTCTGATACTCTGTTTTCAGCCGTGTAATCCACACTCTAATTAAGAGCATAGAAGATGGAGAGGACCCAGAAGAGAATCCAGTGTTTTCGACAAAAGGAGTTCTTGGAGGCGATGTTGAGACGGAAGGAACAACTGTAACTGAACACGTGTCAGTCCATACGGTAATATATACATCTGAAATGTTCAGTCTACACATGTTTATTTCAGTCTGGGTATTTGTGTGTGTGTGTGTGTAAATTTCATGTTTGTAAACGCACCGGACCGAGCCAGGTGGAAGAAAGAAAGAAAGAAGAAAAAAAGAAAATCGTTTATTCAGGTAAACCAAATTAACCGCAATTACTATGTAATAAAAAAAACAATTTAATGTGCCACTGAAGTGGCATACACTTAGCATAATGCCGAAGCAATTCAAGTGCCACGACGATGGTCTTCCGTGAAGAAGAATGGAGGGGTGGCCTTCGCTTTGCATTGGGACAGTATAGGCTTATAATAATAATAATAAAACTTCTCTACACCCCCGAGATGCTCACATCGGTGTTGCCCTCAGTTGTCTTAGGACGGCCATTGGAGGGCCCATCTAGGAAGCGGCGAGTCACCACCGGCCACGGGTAGTTAGGCATCACAAATTACGGCCGGTGTCCGTCCCCTTTGAAATAGTCCAGTTTTTGTCCATCAAAACTCATTTACATAGCCCTTGTTTTCTTTTCATAATTTACAATAGTCCTTGCACCTGCCGGGGTCAGTTCGCTGGTTATGTTTCTTCATTTTCAGCGAGTGATCTTAAGTGCAGGTGACTTACATAACATTAACTTCTCGCAAAGAGCGTCTGCGCGTTGGACCCATGTCCCTATGCAAGCCTTTCAAAGGTCCGGGTAAAGCCCGTGAGACTCAGCGAGATACAAAAAAAAAATAATAAACACACCCACGTCCAGGAATAATTCTTAGTGTAGGGCAACATTTTTTTCATTACTCTACTAGTTTTTAAGATCTTGTCATTCTGCGATCTTGTTCTCTTACTATTTTCAAGGTCACAATAGTATGGACACTATCGGTAATTTTAATAAAGCTATCCAGCCCTAGTATAGTTATTGTAAGTAATTGCCGGAATGCTAATATACTATCGCATTTATACAACATTATATAATCCGACAACTCCCTCTTACCTTAAAGAACTGTTTGAATTTCTACATAAATCGCATTCGAGGTTCCTAAGGTCATCAGAGAATCTGAGGTTGTAAACGCATATGCATTCCACAAACTTATTTTACAAATCCTTTACTAGTCAAGCTGTTCGTTTGTGGAATGCATTGCCTGTTACGGTCAGACGTGCAGTTTTTGAATTCTTTCAAAAATGGTCAATGATACTTTCTCTATCTATCCATCTATATCATCACGCCAACTTCCTCGCGGGGTAGGCAGACAGTACAGAGTTCCAGCAGGTTCTTTGTTACAAACCTCTCTGATTCCTTCACTCCCATAGTTCGTCTCACACACGCTCGCCGGTTACGGAGGCTCTTGACTTGCACTTCAGATAAGACTCGGTCTATTTGGTCATGGTAAGATAGTCTAGTCACTTTCTCCTGGTTAGATAATTTGTTAATCGCTTTCATAATTGATTAAATTGATATTATTTATGTTTTGTGTGTATAGTTATATTATGTACGTATTTATATAGTAGTTATGTATAAATTTTTTTTTGTCGTGGGTTCGTTTACAAACATGAAAATTTACATACACAAATACCCAGACCGGGATACACAAGGATTTGTCCCGTGCGGGAATCGAACCCGCGACTATTAGACACAGCGGGCAGAGCGGCTTTAGGTCTTACCCACTGCGCTACATCTATCTTAATAGTGTACACCGCCAACTGTCCTCAATTTCTATTTTTATATGTTGCTTTTACCAATAAGACAGCCAATTATACCTTTATATTTAAATAATACATTGTATTTCTATGCTGCATTTCTGCTAGTGTATAATAAAGAGTATCTATATAATTTTCAGGTGACAACTGAACCCCCATCCGAAATACCGCATGAATCACCTTCGGTCGAAGAAACCACGCCTTCAGACAAGACTTACAAACGCAAAGCAAGGAATCAGGCTAACGGTTGATAAAGCAGCCTTTCAGTTCAAATCTTCGCAGAATTCACAGAAGCAACTGGTTATAGTGATAATAAATACATAATATAATAAAAAAAAATATTTTATTATTCCCTCATACAAAAATTATCTCAAACTTATATATAATAATATTAGCCCTATTAAGAAACTGTCCTACCGTTGGGCAGGGGCAGCACGGGCCTCCCCGCTGACTCAGTGAGGGTTGGCGAACTTCACACACCTTCGAGAAACTCTAAGGCATGCAGGTTTTCTCACAATATTTTCCTGCACCGTTAAAGCAAGTGATACTTAATTTTTAATACGCACTAGCTTTCTTAAAGATAGATGTGCGTGTCTGGGTCTGAACCCGAGACCTCTGACTTTGTAGTCCAACGGTCTAACCAGTAGGCTATCACTCCTTTTTTTTAATCTTATCTCAAACTTAAGCTGAAATAATTTATCTTGTATAACCCCTGCGGGGGCGCTTAAAATGTCTAATTAACATTTTTGAAATCTAATTTAAGTACTCAGCTACCATCGAAACGAAACGCGACCGCCATTGAGAAGATCCAGCGAAGAAACTCAGCTGGCTTGTCTTTTTTATTTAATTCTCTTTCTCCTTTTTCCTTTCTTTTTTCAATGATATTACGTTACAATGTTTAGGTAACAATTAAATAGTTTACGATCTAGCTCCAGTGTGATGCCGTGCTGACGAATGATGTTACTTATAAAAATTGTCTAAAGGATTCTGAAGGATTTTCTGAAAAGGAAGATATGTAAAAATGAAGCATTACATACTGGTGCCTAATGTACGGAACAATACCACCAGTAGGTACCGCGAAGTTGACTGATTAGAGTTCCTTTAATTATTTTGACTGTTTAATTATACAGAATTATATACCGCCTCGTTGGTCTAGTGGCAAGGCACATCGCTTTGTGATCACGAGGTCGTGGGTTCCAATCCTAGGTCGAACAAATGTAGTTTTTCTAACGAAAAATTCCCAGTATGAGTCCGGAGTCTGGAATTGTGCCCGGTATATGGCAATAGGCTCGCCTCCTATTATATGGGACCTAACATCGCCGGCAAAACGTGGGTGTACTCAGTACACCACTGCCACCCCCGCTTGGGGAATATAGGCGTGACGGTGTGTCTAAAGGATTCCAGATGGACCAGTCCCCACAAGTAGCACCCGTTCATGAGTATGACTACTGGAACTGCCATCATTCCTCTCGAGGAAGGAAGGAGGAAGGGGGAGACCCGCGCCAGATCATCATACTTAAGAAAAATAAAGAAAGAAAACTCCTTTAATTTGTACTATCGACCCGCCCCGGCTTCGTTCGGGTCAATTACGCACATAATCGTTCTTTGTGAATCACACGTCACACTTTAATCTAATATACCAAAGAGCTGAAGAGAGAGATAGTGCAGTTGGTGGCGTACACTATCATTGAATTATTTACATTAAATTGGTCTAACTACCTCGCTGGTCTGGTGGCAAAGCGCATCGCTTTGTGATCACGAGGTCCTGGCTTCAAATCCTAGGTCGGACAAATGTAGTTTTTCTAACGAAAAATTCCCAGTATGAGTCCGGAGTCTGGAATTGTGCCCGGTATACGGCAATAGGCTCGCCCACTATTACATGGGACCTAACATCGTCGGTGAAACGTGGGTGTACTCAGTACACCTCTGCCACCCCTTCTGGGGAATATAGGCGTGACGGATTTTTTTTTACATTATATTAAACTACATAAATAGACCTACATAATAAATACCTACGTATAAATATATAACGATATATGTATATATATATATGATATGTAAACATACATATACATCTATATAAATATACTTACATACCAATACATACTAATAGACAAAACACAATAGAAGGGTTATGACAGACAAGAAGAGAGAAAATGATTTTTGACCGTAGCCTTAAAAGAAGATTGCGTCTTTGCTCGTCTGATAGACACAGGCAACGCATTCTACAAAGGTACAGCTTGAACTGTAAAGGATTTATTAAATAAGTTTGTGGAATGCATCGGTGTGTTCAGTTTCATGTTTTCCGATCACCTTAAGAACCTTGGATGTGTTTCGAGGATGAACTCAAACCGTTTTTTGAGATAAGGAGGAGTTGTTGGATTAAACAGGATACTGTATAGAAGTGATAATATGTGAGCGATCCGGCGAAGTCGAATAGGTAGCCACTTGAGTTTTGCGCGAAAAACAGAGACATTATCGTATTTGCGTAGACCAAATATGAATCATATGCAAAAATTTAGGAGTAGCTCAAGTTTATTCAGTTGTTCTTCTAAAAGATCTAGATAGCTGGTGTCTGCATAGTCGAGGATAGGAAGGAGAAGTGATTTAGCGAGCGTAATTTTAGTGGCAGTAGGGAGAAAATTTCGCAGCTTTTGCAGCGAGCCTGCTGAGGCGAAGGTCTCATCAACGCACTTAACCACATCGACCCATCTTTGAACCGGCCTTTCTCGATTGCGATATCCTTTTGCCACCATTCAGTAAGAGAACTACTCCACCTGCCATCATAGTCCAAATATACGGGATTCGACGTCTTCCACTTTATTTCTTTTACGGATTTGTCATCCAATAGTCCTTGTTATTGCGGAGTACCTCAGGGCGATTAGTTTAATTGCAAATGAAATTTCAATTAATGGATGCTACAGTTAAAAATTTATTGATTAATGCCTAAAACTGCCCACGGATACTGGTATACTTACCGAAATACAGTTCTACTTACACCGCAAGGGATATGTCTATCTATCTATATCATCACGCCGGATCTGTTTTGTCATTCTTTGTTTCCATACATAACGGAGTGCTTGTCCCAACGCTGTTATATGGCAGCGAGAGCCGGGTATGTAAGAAGGAGAATGAAAGTAGGATAAATGCAGTGGAAATGCGAGCTCTGCGGAAGATGTGCGGAGTGAAGCTGACCGACCGTATTCGCAACAGCGTAGTAAGAAAGCGAGTAGGTATAAAATATAGTATCGGTGTAAACATGAGAAAGGGTATGTTCCGTCGGTTCGGGCATATAGAAAGATTGTCCAAAGAAAGAATGACAAAACTGATATACAATGCAAAAGTGGAAGGATGTAGGTACCGGTGAAGACCTAGACTATCTTACCATGACCAAACAGACTGTGTCTTATCTGAAGGGCAAGTCAAGGGTCTCCGTAACCGGCGAGCGTGTATGAGACGAACTATGAGTGGAGGAAGCCAGAGAGGTCTGTAAGGAAAGACCCTATTAGAACTCTGTACTCTCTGCCTACCCCGCAAGGGAACTGGTGCGATGATATAGATGGATAGATTAATTACGCATAACAAACCACAGTGAACCTACGTAATTGGAAAATAATAAGAAAATTTAATTTTAAAACGCAATTTTTCAATTATGTCCGACGCTGAACAGATGTTCAAATATTGGCTACAATGGGATTTCTTGAACATTAAACTGTTTATTTTAATATTTCAAAGACAATAAATAACATAACCAGTTCCCCGTATATTTACTGCATATATTAGGTGGGCTGAAAAGGGCAAGCATTGAAAAAATCTTTTTTTTGATAGAATTTGATTTTATTATTCAATATGTGCCTTCGAGGGCGATACAATGATTATAGCGGTAATACAATTTTTCGATACCATTTTTATATTACGATTTGTCTTTAGCCTCAAAATAGGCTTCAGCTTCGGCGATTACCTCTTCATCGGCGCAGAATTTCTGTCCAGCGACCATTTTCTTGAGGTCAGGACAAAGTCACTGAGGGCCAGATCCGGAGAATACGGTGGATGCGGAGCAATTCGAAGCCCAAATCATGCAATTTTGCCATTGTTTTCATTGTTTTGTGACACGTTGCATTGTTTTGATGCAACAGCACTTTCATCTTCTTTAAAAGGGGCCGTTTTTCCGCGATTTCGTCCTTCAAACGCTCCAATAATGCTACGTAATAGTCGCTGTTTATGGTTTTTCCCTTTTTAAGATAGTCGATGAATATTATACCATGCGCATCCCAAAATACTGGTGCCATAACCTTGCCAGCCGGCTTTTGCGTCTTTCCACGCTTTGGAGTCGGGTCATCACGTGCAGTCCACTCAGCTGACTGTCGATTGGACTCCGGTGTGAAATGATGGAGTCATGTTTCATCCATTGTCACATATCGACGCTATAACTCGTGTTTATTACGATTGAACAGCTCCAAACACTGCTCAGAATCATCAATTCGTTGTTGTGGTTGCTCGATTGTGAGCTCGCGCGGCACCCACTTTGAATAGAGCTTTCGCATACCCAAATATTCATTCACGATATGTCCAACATGTTCCTTTGATATCTTTAGGGTCTCAGCTATCTCAATCAACTTCACTTTACGGTTATCCGAAATTATTTTGTGGACTTTTTTTGATGTTTTCGTCAGTGACAGTATCTTTGGGGTGTCCGCTGCGTGCATCGTCCTCGGTGCTCATTTCGCCTCGTTTAAACTTAGCAAACAACTTCTCAACGGTTGATTTTCCTGGTGCAAAGTCCGGATAATGTTTATCAAGCCAAGCCTTGGCTTCAATAGTATTTTTTTTCGCCAAATAGCGATACTTTATTAACCCACGATATTCCTTTTTATCTATTTCTTCAAACTAACAAAAGTTGCTTCACTCAGAATGCTATAACTCACAAACTAATAGTATGACTGCTGTCAAATTTATACACTTGTCTTTTTAAGGTTTTTTTTACCTAATGCGGCCCACTGCAGGGCAAAGGTCTCCCCCTCCTTTCTCCAACGATCTCTATCCTCTGTCAATAATGGCCAATCTTTTCGATACGCGTCGAGGTCATCGCGCCACCGCTTCCTGGGCCTGCCTCGGCGACGATGACCTTGTTGTGGAACCCACTCGGTACACAGTTTGGCCCACCTATTTGTATCCATTCGGCTCAGGTGACCCGCCCAATCCCATTTTAATGTCGCGGTTTTAACTCCGACGTCTACTATGCGGGTCATGGAGCGTAACACCGTGTTCCGTAATCGATCGCTACGTTTTATGCCTAAGATTCTACGCTCCATTGCTCGCTAGCAAACCTTGAGTTGGGACTTTTGAGCCTGAGGTCTGTTTTCAGTTATATCCGGCCAATCAAATGAGACTGGGCGGGGCATGTTTGTCGAATGCAACCTGAGAGACGGGCTAGAGTCAGTGCCTGCACATGGGCATCGACGTCGGGGCAGGTTCAGCAAGCGTGGGCGTGACGACTTGGATGCATTTGGGAAGCTAGCATATAGCATTTAATAAACACGGTGTAATTTTAGTCGTCCTGAAGCAAAAGCTACATATCCAATGCCTACAGTTCGCTAATACTAAAAAAAGAACATTTCAATAAGTAACATCTCCATATCAATACTAATTAAGTCCATTAATAACCAAATTTTAACCTGTACGAAACGTAAACTGACATTGAGGGGCGGCGCCGTTCGTCAGCTGGCCGGTAGATACCTTCGGCATTCCAGATTTTCACCTTAGCTATGATATTCGAATAGGTCATCAGATAGATGATACTTATTGGAGTGTTATTTTCATTACTATTTTTATTAACAGTGAACAGTAGCCATTGGATACATCCCCCTATAAAAGCCGTCCATTTGACCTTGTAATAAACCTACGTGTACTACTATCCGGATTCAGATTATCGTTAGTCATTATCATGTCAGCCTTTATTTGTCCACTGCTGAAAATAGGCCTCCCCAATCTTTCTTCAGCAACACCGGTGTCATCGCCACGATGCCACCCGCATTCACTTCCTGCGATGTTCACAAGATCGTCGGTTCATCTAGCAGGCGGCTCTCCCACGCTACGCTTGCAAATATGCGGTCTACACTCAAGAATTTTTCCACCCCGACGGCCGTCCGATCTTCGTTCTATGTGGCCGCCACTTTAGCTTACTAATCTTATAGGCTATGTCAATGACCTTAGTTCTTCTACGAATCGCCTTTTTTCTGATTCGATCACGGAGATTAACGACGAGCATATCTTTTTCATAGCTCGATGAGCAACTCTGAGCTTTTTTTATGAGACCTATTTATTGACGGACGCCTTAGCGCAGTGGTAGCTTGGCTTTGAGGCGACAACACTCTTGGCACGCTTTCCGCCGCTCGACCTCCTGGCGGACATGGAAACGAGAGTATACGACCAGACTCGCGGCGCCCGCTAAAGCGGGGAGGGCGTGCCTGCGCTCGAAGAAGTGAGACGCGCTCTGGAGGAGTGAAGCGCGAGGCTCAGTCAAGAGCACATTGCGCAAGCGCGTCGTCCAAGCTATCCTGATGTCCTTCCTGCCTGGCAACAGCGGAGGAGAGGGTGAGTCACCTATAGACTTACTCAGATAATCACCGGTCACGGTTGCTTCGGTGATTATCTGAGGAAGATCGGACGCGAGGCGACGACGACCTGTCACCACTGTGGTGGGAACCAGGATTCTGCCCAGCACACGCTCCAAGAGTGCCCAGCGTGGGCCTCCAAGGATCCTGGTCGACCGGATCGGACCGAACCTGTCCCTGCCGGCAGTAGTAGCGGCTATGCTGGCAGGGGAATCGGCGGCGTATCCTCCTTCTGCCAGACTGTGATGTCCCCGAAGGAGGGGGCCGAATGGGATCGGGAGTGGGCCGATCCTGCTCGAGGAAGGCGACGGCGCCGGGGCGGAGGCACAGCCTGCCCAGGCCCGCAGCCTAATATCCTCGAGCTTAAGAATACAGGCTAACTCGAGTCCCCCGCCGTAATATATGGCAAGGGACCTCCCCTGCAACAACATCAGCAGGGGGCCCTTCACGAGCGACCCTGAGGAGAACGGTGGCGTGGTGTGGACCACGTCGCCGTGAGCACCACGTCGGTTTCGGGGGGAGTGTGTCATCAAGTCTACCCTCGATGGCGGGCTCTTCGGAGCGCAGCAGGGAGCTTAAGCCGCTCCCCTCACTGTGTCTAACAGTCGCGGTTTGGATTCCCGCACGGGACAAATCTTTGTGTGATCCACAATTATTTGTGTATGTGAATTTTCATGTTTGTAAACGCACCCACCACGACACAGGAATAAATTCTAGTATGGGGCTACATTATTAAACAAGAAAGATTATATCCTCAGTAGTAAGTTTTAAAATTAAACATACGTAAAGATGTATATTATAATTTGGTACTCG
This sequence comes from Phalera bucephala, assembly GCA_905147815.2. NCBI lineage: Eukaryota > Metazoa > Arthropoda > Insecta > Lepidoptera > Notodontidae > Phalera > Phalera bucephala. The sequence continues at coordinate 11,327,560 of LR990637.1, read as the reverse complement.
CTCACTTAATTCCTTCATATACACTAAGATTTATTTTCCCGTCCTTACACGCATTCAGTAAGGACGGGAAATACACCGCTGACATAGCGAGAAGAGTAAGTGCAGGGAACAGAGTGGATGGCGCGATGGGAGAGCTACTTGGGAGCCGGCACTTAAGCCAAAAGGCGCAGCTGGCCATACATAATGGAGTGCTTGTCCCAACGTTGTTATATGGCAGCGAGAGCTGGGTATGTAAGAAGGAGAATGAAAGTAGGATAAATGCGGTGGAAATGCGAGCTCTGCGGAAGAGGCGCGGAGTGAAGCTGACCGACCGTATGCGCAACAGCGTAGTAAGAAAGCGAATAGGTATGAAAGATAGTATCGGTGGTTTGAGCATATAGAAAGAATGTCCGAAGAAAGAATGACAAAACTGATATACAATGCGAAAGTGGAAGGATGTAGGTACCGGGGTAGACCTAGATTATCTTACCATGACCAAATAGACCGGGTCTTATGTGATGGACAAGTCAGGAGTCCCCGTAACCGGCGAGCGTGTATGAGACGAACTATGAGAGTAGAGGAAGCCAGAGAGGTATGTAAGGAAAGAACCTGTTGGAACTCTGTACTCTCTGCCTACCCCGTAAGGGATCTGGCTTGATGATATAGATGGATAGATTAATTACGCATAACAAACCACAGTGAACCTACGTAATTGGAAAATAATAAGAAAATTTAATTTTAAAACGCAATTTTTCAATTATGTTCTTCAAGATTTATTAAATTCTTTTTCTTATAAAATATACATAATAAATCCAAAATACTAATATCCTTATATACGAGCTGTAACATAACAAACGCAAGACCTGAAAGTATTTTGTTCTAAATCGGCAACTGAATCGATTCCAACAATTTTTAAGGTAACTTACTTTTTTTTTAATTTGCACCGTCACGCCTATATTCCCCAGAGGGGGTGGCAGAAGTGTACTGAGTACACCCACGTTTCGCCGACGATGTTAGGTTTAAATATGCAAATGCAGCTTAAGCTGCTACTGCTTCAGTGCGCTATAACAAAGTAAATTTGTTCTTGATTAAAAGCAATACAGAGATTTCCAATGCATTTCTAAAACGTATTAGAAATACACGTACAAGTTTGATTGATAATTGGGGTAGAAAAATACCTAAAAAAGGGTAAAAAAAACTTTAAATATGGAAATCTGTATTTTCTATTAAATTTGTGAAGCAATTATCTAATTGGGGTGACTGAGGCTTTGCATTATTCACAATACATCTTGTATATTGTATGAAAATGCGCTCATCCGACAGCGAGGTCTACGACGCATCCTACGGATGGTCAGGGCTCCAAAGAGAGGAACCTCTTCATTATGTGCGCCGTGTCCAATGCTACCGCTTTCTGTATCAGGCCCTTCACCCAACTACCTAGCGAGAGCTTCTCGAAGATTTTCGCTAGTAGGTCGTTGACTGATACGACTATCGGAATACATGCACGGACATAGTTAAAACAACATTCCACATGGCGGTAACCTCATGGGCCAGGTCCAAATATTTAGATATTTTTTCTTTTTCGGCCTTCACAAGGTTCTTATCGTGCGAATAGTGACATCAACTAGCATTACACGACGCATTGATCGATCTACTATCACAGAATTAGGCTTATTGGCTACAATAGTCCTGTCCGTGATAATAGATCATTCCCAGTAGAGCGTGATATGAGACTTCCGAGAACTGGAAGAGACTGGGAGTAAGGTACTTCAGAGTCCACAAGGCTATTTAAGAGCAAGTTGCTGATGGATAGTCCTAGCCACCTGGTTGTGTCTGTGCAAATGCAAAATTATCACCGTTAGCAAGATGGGAATTATTATTATTATGGTACCATATTATTGCATTGTCACGAACGCCAAATTTCAGCTGAATCGGTTACCTGTTCGTACCTGAAAAAGACGACAACTCGATATTTCGCGAACGCGTTCAATCATAGGAATCCGCTAATCGTAGCCGCAGCCGACTACGAACCTAACTCCCCTCCTATCAGCCGCTACCGCCATCCGCGGCCATTCTCACCGATCCTCCCGATGCCCTCACATCCCTTGTTTCGGATACAGATACCGCACACAGGATCAGACACTGACCTCGCCGGCGAGCTCGAAGAATCCCTTGCCGGCCGGCCGGCGCAGGGCACTACGGCAAGACACCTAGTATATGCCTTCCCTCATAGCGATCAACCAAGCCTGGGCCGTTCCTTCTTGAGGCGCCCTTGAGCTAGTTGCCCCCTTGCCCTTCTGGCTCGAGCATAGTGGTTGCACGCTCGCCCTCTTGTCCGGTGAAGCTGTAAAGGCCCCGCGGCCCACAGCATAGATCATTCACACACACACAAAAAATGTACTTGAAAAATGTATCACAAAATTTGAAGCGGAGGGATAGCCAGACATACGAATTCTGCAAGTTAAATAAAATGTTGTAAATAAAGGAAATTCCATTTTATTTTGCATATCCAACATCGTTTTGTGAATCTTACGTTTATTTTAATTGAACCAATCACAAATCGGCAAGTGTTCTTCTTATTAATTTGTGATTAATATCGCAGGTAAGCAGTGATAGCCTAGTGGTTGGACCGTTGGACTGCAAGGTTCAAACCCAGGCACGCATCTCTGTCGTTTCGAAAGCATGTGCGTATTAAAAATTAACTATCACTTGCTTTAACGGTAAAGGAAAACATCGTGAGGAAACCTGCATGCCTAAGAGTTTCTCGAAGGGGTGTGAAGTTCGCCAACCCGCACTGGGCCAGCGTGGTGGACTATGGCCGAAACCCGCTTAGTTTGAGAGGAGGCCCGTGCCCAACGGTGGGACGATATCTTAACAGGGCTAATATTATTATTATATTTATATCGCAGGTAGAGTGCTTTCACGAAAGAGCGTTAAATTAACCCTTCGGCGTTAAATTGGTACAACTGAATTCGCATACACCGTCACGCCTATATTCCCCAAGCGGGGGTGGCAGAGGTGTCCTGACACCCACGTTTCGCCGACGATGTCAGGTCTCATGTAATAGGGGGCGAGCCTATTGCCATATACCGGGCACAATTCCAGACTCCGGACTCGTACTGGGAAGTTTTCGTTAGAAAAACTACACTTGTCCGACCTAGGATTTGAGCCCAGGATCTCGTGTTCAGAAAGCGATGCGCTTTGCCACTAGACCGACGGGGCAGTCAACTGAATTTGGTGAATAAAAATTTGTCTTTCTCGCCAATCCATTCAAGATGACTCCAGAAATAAAGTAATATTATCAGGCTTGATGTGTACCACGTATCCTACGAATCTTATAAATATTATAAACTAGGTGTAACCCGTAGCTTTGCACGCGTTTATTTTGTTATTTGACATAAGTAGGAAGGACTTTTTTGGATAGTATTATTCCGAGACTTAAGAGACACCTCCATATTAAGGTTCTTTTAAACCCGTTCAGCCGTGTTAATATAGAGAAGTAAAAACAACTCTTACATTTCCCGAGCTAAAAAGTAGTTTTGAACAATCTCTGAAAAAGCCTCCATTTTCCAGGGTTAGTCTATTGAAAATCGATTCCACCGTTCTGGACACGGTCGAACATACAATTTTTTATTGTGCCCATAGGGGATATTTTATGCGCAAGGGCGCATAAAATATCTTCTTTATTTAAAAATCACAAATCCCAAATCAATATTTCCATGCGCTGTGCGGGGATCAGAGCTGCGACTATTTGACAAAGTAAGTTAAGCAGTCTACGTTTTATCGCTTAAACCAAGTCGTCATTGTTTTACAAAAGTATTTATAAAGTCAACTTAAATATTAGAAAATTTTCGTTGTAGAACAATTTCAACAGGTCCCCAGGCTTCCAGTACCATTGTGCAGTGAGATTTCTACAATTTTTTTGAGAACGTTTGGTACCCAAATTAGCCATGAAACCTGTACTTTTGTGTGCATACTAATGTATTTGTATAAGAAATGCTATTCAAATGCCGTATTACTGTGAATCATGATTTAATATTGTTTAATGAAGCAGACTGAATGAGTAACAAGTTTTAAGGATCATTTGAAAAAAAAAATATAACCTTTTATGATACGATGTGTTAATTTGACTGCATGAATGCTGCGCTCGATTGCTCGTTGACAAACCCCAAAGGGGTAAAAATTATGAAACTGAAATAATATAATATAACTGAAATATTATTTATAATGTTTATTTACTGAAAAGCATTCGCAAGTTGTAAATCGTAATAGATTTTTCATTTTCGGTGCCTGCTGAAAACTTGCTGGAGCCGAACGCTTCAGCCTACACTTCGGCCCAGTATTTTTAGCCGAAGGTGGCCGAAGCGAAGCTCGGTCGGACTCTACATAACATTAACTTCTCGCAACTGCTATGTCAGTGTTCCACGTCTAACTACGAGTATGAACAATCAGCACACCACGTTCTTTGGGAGTGCAGTCTCTGGCACAACCAGCGTACCATTATGTTAAACAATCTGCGAAATACCGTGACCCCTTTATTCCCCAAGCGGAGGTGGCAGAGGTGTACTGAGTACACCCACGTTCCGCCGACGATGTTAGGTCCCATGTAATAGGGGGCGAGCCTATTTCGTTAGTTTTCGTAGGAAGTTTCGTGGGAAGTTTTCGTTAGAAAAACTTTACTTCTCCGACCTAGGATTTGAACCCAGGACCTCGTGATCACAAAGCGATGCGCTTTGCCACTAGACCAACGGGGCAGTCATTTTAATCTGCGAAATACGTCTGGGGTAATCTACTACACGGATCTTGTAGAAACTCGGGATAATTTCCGTGCGTTCAAGCGTTTTTGCCATACCTATTACTGGAGTCAAACATGAGGCTCACAAATAGGCCCTGTTAATATTTTTTCGTATCCGTGATGCTTTACAACTGGGCTTATCCTAGTTGTTGTCTCCCTCTCTATGGCTGATCTGCCAATTTTTTATGTCTCCCGCTTTGCAAAGGAGGGAAGTGGAATTTTTTTTTCTAATTAATTTGTTGCGGGTTCCAAGACAATTAAAGCGCTTCCTGGGACACCCCAAGGTTCAAAGTCTGGCGTAATCTAAGGAGACCAATGTGGATCCTGGCTTACAAGAGTGACAATGGTGGGAATAGGTGGCGGGCTTAGGCCCATTTAAAAAAATATATCCTCGTATAGGGTCTCTACGTGTTGGACCCATATCCCCACGCAAGCCTTTCAAAGGTCCCGGTAAAACCCACGAATCTCAGCGAGATACATAATAATAACCATAACCTGTTGGAACTCTCTATTCTCTGCCTACCCCGCAAGGTATCTGGCGTGATGATATAAAATATTGAATATGAGTTTAAATTTCTTGTAGGCACTTATTTTTCTGATAAATAATATTTTAAAATCGTTTCTGACGTATGCCATTAAAAACATATGTTTTTGTAACAATGAGACTACAATAATGACAATGCATTTTGAATACGTGTTAAAGGCCTTGGCCAGATTGAGGGGCCAAGGTGGCGGCGGAAGCGCGAGAGGTAGCGTAAGATGTAGCGGGGATTGGTGGCTGCAGTTATTGAAACTTTATTTTAAAATCAGATGTTGATAAAGACTAGTTGAAGACCTAGCCCGTCTTACCATGACCAAATAGACCGTGTCTTATCTGCGCTATCCGGCGAGCGTGTAAGAGACGAACTATGAGAGTGGAGGAAGCCAGAGAGGTCTGTAAGGCAAGAACTTGTTTAAACTTTGTACTTTCTGCTTACTCCACAAGGGATCTGCCGTGATGATATAGATGGATAGAAAAAGCCGGTAAATATTGCCGATATATGGCTATAGGCTCACCCCCTATTACAGAACTAACATCGTCGGTGAAAAGTGAGTGTACACAACACACCTCTGCCACCCTTGCTTAGAGAATATAGGCGTGACGGTGTTTAAACCTAGTCCCAATCCTTATACTCGAGACCCAGATTAAAACAAATAATTGTAGGTCACGCAAAGATTTGTCGCGTGCGGGAATCGAACCTGCGACTATTCGACTAAGTGGGCTGAGCGGCTTAAGCTCTTAATCACTAATCGCCAAATCGTCAAAGTAGAAGAGGTAGCCAAATATGTAGCAACAGGGGTAGCTGAAGTTGTAGTGAAAGAGGAAGCTGGAGTGAAGGTGAGAGACTAAGCTGGCGGGATGGTAAAATATATAGAATATATAGTGACAGGGGTAGTGGGAGAGGTAGCGAATGATGTAGTGAAAGGGGTAGTGGAACAGAAAGTTGGAGTGGTATTTAAAGAAAACGCTACAGTGGTAGTGAAAGAGAATGCTAGAGTGGTAGTAAAAGAGAAAGCTGGAGTGATAGTGAAAGAGAAAGTTGAAGTGATGGTGAAACAGAAAGCTGGAGTGATGGTAAAGGGAAAGCTGGAGTGGTAATGAAAGAGAAATCTGGAGTGATAGCGATAGAAAAAGCTGGAGTGATAGTGAAATATATAGTGACAGAGGTAATGGGAGAGGAGAGGACAAATTTTTAAATAACATATTATCTCATCCATCTACTAAAATACCACAAGATCGGAAAGCGGCCTCCACTGAGAAGATACGGCGAAGAAACTCAGCGGGCTTGTCTTTTTTATTATATTCTCTTTTATTCCTTTCAATTTTGTGGGTACAATGTTTAGGTTACAATTTAGAAGTTTACGATCTAGCTCCAGTGTGATCTGACCGAGTTATGAGACTTATGATGTTATTTCTAGGAAGTAAAGGTCTAACGGATTCCAGATGGACTAGTCCCCACATGCAACACCCGTTCTCGATCATGATTACTGGAATTGGGTTGAAGAGTGTGATGGCTCACACCCCTCAACTATATTGGGGGGAAGACAGTGACCCGTCCCAAACAGCCACTGCAAGCAAAGACATTATAGTGGGAGCTGGACTGATGGTGAAAAATATAGTGACAGGAGTATCTGGTGTTGAAGTGGAATAGGTAGTTGGAATGGTAGCGGAAGAGTAAGCTAAGGTGGTAATAGAAGAGGTAGCGAAAGATGTAACGACAGGGGTAGCTGAAGTTGTAATGAAAGAGAAAGCTGGAATAGTAGCGAAAAATCGCACGATTTACTCGAAAAATGGCAAATTTATTTTTTAGCGATCCAAAAAATACATATTTTTATCTACAATTTGATCAAAAAATGACAATTTTATCAAAAAAAATGTTTTTGAGATGTGGCACTCGGAATAATTCAAGTTACGACAGGTTCTTTGTTAGATTAGGATAATAATCATTTAAATGTAAGTGTTCTATACACTGTTATTTCGACTCAATACCCTCTTATCTGTTTGATTTAATACCAATACCTGTTTTATACGGTGTTGTTTAAATGAGATTCAATAATTTAAACTGCTTATACAGTATCTTCACCCGACCGTATAAAAGTACGAATAAAATTAAAACTATCACTAATATATGCACTAGACTTAGTAAAAATAAGTAGAATAATGAACAATCATATCAGTTTAAAAATTAGGACTTTGAAGCCTTGAATTAGAAGGCACGAATTTTCAAATTCTCAAAACGCTATATCTCAAAACACTGTTTTTGAAGATAATACATGTAGTGGGAGGGGAAACTGAACTGGTAGCCAAAGATGATATCAATTCTGTTAAGTATTTTTCATGATGATTCCGTATAAACACTTACAGACTGTACGGGAGACTTTGTTATTCTATCTATCTATCACACCAGACCCCTTGCGGAGTAGGCAGAGAGTACAGAGTTCCAACAGATTCTTTCCTAGTTCTTTTTCTTCTTTTCTTTCTTTTTAAAAAGACGTGGCCCACACTAGGATTTATCCTGTATCGTGGGTGCGTTTACAAACATGAAAATTCACATACAAGTTCGTCTCATACACGCTCATCGGTTACGGAGACTCTTGATTTATCCTTCAGATAAGCCACAGTCTATTTAGTCACGGTAAGATAGTCTAGGTCTTCCCCGGTACCTACATCCTCCCATTTTCGCATTGTATATCTGTTTTGTCATTCGTTTTTCCGACATTCTTTCTATATGCCTGAACCAACGGAGCATACCCTTTCTCATCTTTTACAGAGACTTTGTTATCATTATATAATAAAGACTAATACGAAATATAATCATCATCATATAATCATCAATAATCAGTTCATCACGTTTTTCAATAAGTTCCTACTCACATGTTTCACACGTGTTTAAACACAACAGTTTGAATAAATAATCAAAACGAAGGGCAAAACCACAAACCTTGGTTAATTAAGTTTTATGGTGTCTTTACCACTATCACGACGTATTGACGGACGATTTAGGCCGCTCCATCCACTGAGTCTAATAGACGCGGGTTCGATTCCCGCACGGGACAATTCTTTGTTTAATCCACAATTATTTGTTTCGGTCTGGGTATTTGTGTATGTGAATTTTCATGTTTGTTAACACACCCACGTCGACGGAATAAATCCTAGTGTGGGGGTTACGATATTATATATAAAAAAAAGTAATTATACAACCAAGTTCCTCTGCCGCGTCTGTCTGTCTGTTTGAACGCAATAACCTCAATAACTATTCAGGACTAATAAGGATTTTCATATGGTTTTCAACAATGAACGGAGTGATTCAAGAGGAAGTTTTATATGTATAACTCACCCGCGCAAAGCCGGGGCGGGCCTAGTTTTAATATGAACCTCAAATCAATTGACAAACGGCATGTTCCAGTGGTTAAGAGCTTAAATCACTCCGTCTACTGGATCAAACAGTCGCGGGGTCAATCCCCGTCCGGGACAAATCTTTATATGATACACATTTGATTCGGTCTGGGTGTTTCTTGGTGATTTTATGTTTGTAAACGCACCCACGACACAATCATTCCTACGGTAAAACATTTTTAAAGAAACATGAAAATCCTAGACTGTATCTAGAGTCTGGTGATGGTGATCACAAAATTACTTCATCATGTTTGGTCTCATTGGATTTGTCTTGATTCGTACTGAAATCCTGAAGATCCTGATATCCTAGACGTTGTCCAGGGTCTGATGATGGAGCCGAAAGGTGGCCACAGGAACGCCTCAACTACACAACATTACTCCGTCATGTTTGGGCTCATTGAATTTGTTTTCATGAGTATTATAATCCTAATCTTTGATCTTTGAAGATGGTTTTAGGAACTCTTCAACTACACAACATAAACACGTCGTGTTTGACCTCATTTGATTTGTCTTGACAAGTACCATAATCCTGGATTGTGTCTAGGGTCTGATGATGGAGCAGGAACTTTCCTGCTCCATCATCAGTCCCTATCATCATCAAACCACTTGGTTATAAGAACTCTTTAACTACAAAACATAACCACGTCGTGTTTGACCTCATTTGATTTGTCTTGACAAGTACCATAATCCTGGATTGTGTCTAGGATCTGATGATGGAGCAGGAAAGTGGAAGTGACTACTGAATTATAACCTCAAAATCTAATATTTTTTGTGCAATATTGCGATTCCCCCGCTTGTCCGTTTGATAATAAATTAGTTTATGGGTGATTTAAAATCATACAAGTATTTTTTCATTGCTGTTGGTTCTGGGGCAAATCATGTATGGGCGCAAAACAATGTTCTTTAGCATACTTAACCATGTGACTACGGTGACAATGCAATAATATGGTACCATATAGCTAGTCTGATGATGGAGCCGGAAGGTGTTTATAGGAACTCCCTAAGTACACTATATAATCTCATCGTGTTTGAGCTCATTGGATTGGGCTCCCAGATGGTGTCTAGGGTCTGATGATGAAACCGAAAGATGGTTATAAAAAGTCCTCAACTAAATAAGATAACAAGATCGAATCAGGAATGAGGAGATTCGTAGAAGAACCAAGGTCACCGACATAGCCCTTAAGATTAGCAAGCTGAAGTGGCAATGGGCGGGCCACATAGCGCGAAGATCAGATGGGCGTTTGGGCAGAAAGATTCTGGAGTGGAGACCACGTATTGGCAAGCGCAGCGTGGGACGACCACCTGCCAGATGGACCGACGATCTTGTGAAAATTGCAGGAAGTCGTTGGATGCAGGTGGCATCGGACCGGTTACGCTGGAAAGCGATTGGGGAGGCCTATGTTCAGCAGTGGACAAGTATAGGCTGAGATGATGATGATGAAATAAGATAACACCGTAGAGTTTACATACTGTTTAAATAATTTTAAAGTTTATTAAGTAAATGCCTTAGGCAGAGAGTACAGAGTTCCAACAGGTTCTTTCCTTACATACCCTCTCCAGCTTCCTCCACTCTCATATTTTGTCTCACACACGCTCGCCGGTTACGGAGACTATCGAATACTTCGCAGTATTAGTCCGGAGTCTGGAATTGTGCCCGTTATATTGCAATAGGCTCGCCCTCTATAACATGGGACCTAACATCGTCGGCAAAAAGTCGTTATGATAAAAATAAATGTCGTCATATGAATTAATGCAATAATAATTTGTATAGTTAATTACCATGAATTTCGCTAAATACATAACGACGATTTACGCAGAAGGTATTGTGTGATTTGTAATATTAAGTTATTGGTTTGACGTCATCGAGAATCAGTCAAGCGTGAACCGTATTAATAAAATGTAGCGTCACACTAGAAATTATTCCTGTGAAGTGGGTGCGTCTACAAACATGAAATACACATATACAAACACCCAGACTGAAACAAATATTTGTGGGTCACACGAAGATTTGTCCTGTGCGGGAATCGAACGCGCGACTACTCGGCTTTTAACCAATTGACCAAGCTGTTCGTTGCGAACTCGAAATTACGTAGGAACTCAGGTTTCTCTATTCTGTATCATCTCTTCAGATCCCTTGCAAGATAGGCAAAGAGTACAGAGTTCCAACAGATTCTTTTCTTATAGATTTATCTGGGTTCCTCCACTCTCATTGTTTGTGAACAGGACGATTAGTACGTCGTGCGTCCTGTTGCTGCTGTGGCTGGTATGCGTCGTGAAGGAGAATTCAATGAAAGCCGAAATGTCTTGAAACAGTGCTCCACCCACCAGTTGTGACCCTCTTCGTGCAGAGTTTCTTCCTAAATCTTCCTATGTCCAGTCGCTCGAACGTGCCTGGCGCGATTTTTCGCGCTCTTAAGTACTATTTGTTGTGTCACAACTAGTGGGCTTTGTACCGAGTTTATTAATCCAATAAACCAATCATAATAAATTATTCCTGTCCCTTTCCGGGGTTACACTCTTCTTACTATTCCTATCCCTTTCAGGGTTACACTCTTCTATTATTCCTATCCCTTTCAGGGTTACACTCTTCTATTATTCCTATCCCTTTCAGGGTTACACTCTTCTATCTTTATACTAATACTTATGCGCTAGGATTCTATGACATCTTATTTCTAACTTAAATTACTACTACAGTAACTTAATCTATTATATACAAATTATACAGACGTCGTCCTGTACATTTCTCCCGCCGTGAACTGTCGGCTTCACTGACGGTTCATAAGTCTTCGTGGAGGGACGACGTCGGCAACACTATCAATTTCTTCGCTGGCCTCCGAAGAACTCCTCCCTTGGTGCGGACGTCCACCGCACGCACAATTCCATCTTCTCCAGGGAAGGTCCTTATTATCCTCCCAAGAGGCCACATGTTCCTGGGGAGTACGTTGTCAACAATGAGGACGATGTCCTCCTCCTTCAGGGCGGCGCCGCGTCCATGGGGCTCCCGCCGGTACTGAAGTCCAGGTAAGTACTCCCTTATCCATCGTTCCCAGAACATGTCCGCGAGTCTCTGTGCCGCTCTCCAATGGGTGCGGCCGATGAGGTCAGTGTCAGTGAAGGTCCCCGGTGTCGGGTTGCGCGCTGGGCCGTAGAGCAGAAAGTGGTTCGGTGTCAGCGCCTCTGGGTCCTCAGGGTCGACGGGTACATGAGTGAGCGGTCGGTTGTTTAGTGTAAACTCGACCTCCGCCAGCAGTGTGGTGAGAACCTCTTCTGTCGGGTGCCTCTCCGTCAGGATCGCGTATAGGGCCGTCTTCACACTGCGCACCAGTCTTTCCCATGCGCCACCCATGAACGGGGCGCCGGGGGGAATAAAGCGCCAGCTGATGGCTTTTCTCGTGGCCTCTTCTCGGGTGGCGTTGTCCCGCGCCTCCCGTAGCTCTCTGTCGGCGCCGCGGAGATTGGTCCCGTTGTCCGACCATATTTCAGTCGGGCAGCCGCGGCGGGCGATGAACCGTCGTAGGGCCATCACAGCTGACTCGGTGCTGAGTGATGCGGCGACTTCCAGGTGTACGGCGCGTGAAGTCAGGCAGGTGAAGAGGGCTACGTAGCGTTTCTGTGTGCCCCGACCCACTGTCACAGTCAGAGGTCCGAAATAGTCGATGCCGGTGTACGTGAAGGCCCTCTGATGGTGAGCCAGTCTGCAGGGCGGCAAGTTCCCGGTGCTCGGCTCTGGAGGCGCGTCTCTTCTTCGGCGACAGCTGTAGCACTTGTGTATGACCATCCGGGCTACTGTACGTAATCGAGTTATCCAGTACCTTGCTCGACACTCGTTGATGGTCGCCTCTACTCCGGCGTGGTGCAGCTGTCGGTGTACGTGTTCGATGTACAGGCGGGTGACGCGATGATCTCCGTCCAGCACTGCGGGGCACCGTAGCTCGTCGCTGATGTCCGGCGTCGCACTTATTCGCGACTTGATCCTTATCACTCCACTGATAATCTGCGCTGATAAGGGGCGGAGGCGACCCTTCGATAGCCTATCACTATTACTCAGTTCGCTATAATACGAGTCGTGTTGTACTACACGCACTAACAACGCCTCCGCTCTTATCAATAGTTCTGCACTGAGCGGTAAACACTTAACACTGTCCTTATCACTAAACTTAATTCTACACTTATCGCTACACTTATTCCTATTCTTAACACTATTCCACTGTGGGTCCTTTTCACGATTCCTAGCCTGTCTCTTATAGTTCACTAATTGTCTATTCACACTGCACAGGTCGATGAACTGCAGCACGCGCGCCGTCGCTCGTAGCAGGCGCTCCCACGTAGAGAAGCGCGCTGGATCCGGAACAGCTGATCGCGGTGAGACGGGCCGTTGCTCGGTGATGTTGTGTGTCCGCTCCTCGCCCGTCGCTGCGTCGAGTGTTGGTCGCTCCGCCGGCCATGTTGATGGGTGCTCGCGCAGGAACTCGGGCCCAAGGAACCATCGGTGATGAGAGCCGATGTCCCTGGGTACTTCGCGCGTCGCGTCGTCGGCCACGTTTAGCTTCGTGGGCACCCACCTCCAATCATTTATGGCGCTGTTCTCTTCTATCGCGGCGATGCGATGTGCGACGAACGGGCGGTAGGATCGCGCGCCCGTCTTCAGCCACGTCATGACGGTACGGCTGTCCGTCCAGTAGGTCACTGCGCTTGGCTTCTTATCATGTTCGGCGATGATAGTCGCACCCAGGCGACTACCCATTACGGCGGCTTGCAGTTCGAGTCTCGGGATCGATGTGAGCATGTCCCGCAGACTCCGCAGGTGTTGGGTCCACTCGACCCACTGTTGTGCTAGGTCATCGTCGATGTTGTCGTCCCATGCTGTGTCGCGCCGCCATATGTCCTGTAGTATCTGCTTGGCCCCTTATTGTGTTGGGCGAAGCGATTCCGAGCGGGTCGAACAGAGACATTAGTATGCGGAGTGTCTCCCGCTTCGTCGGCGTCGGTTTGTCGAGTATGCCCGGGGGGAGGCGTGCGTCGATGTTGAACCCGATGTCGTCGGTGTCCGGCCTCCACACCAGTTCGAATACTCGTTCCAGTCTTCTTTCTTCGTTGAACCCGATCATCCGTCTGTCGTGTCTGTTCTTGTTTATTCGCGCGGGCTCGGCGTTTTCTTTTAGGACGACGGCGTCGATTTGTCCCCTGTGTTTTCACTTCTATGTCGAATTGCGGTCGATCTTCTGTTCTATTTTCCTGCCTATTTTTCTTAACTTCAGTTTCAAATCGCGGTCGATTTGCACTATGTACTGTGGGCGCTTCAGTCTGTTTCGTGCGTCGTGAGCGCGCACCGTGTACGACCCAGCCGAGAGGGGTCCGGGAGGCAACGGGTTGATGTCGCTGCCCCCGGCGTACCTCTGACGTCAGCAGTAGGTGCCAATTGTCTTGGCCAATGAGTATCTGGGGTTTCGCTCTTCTGTAGATGATATCGCTTTCTATGTCCCGCAGATGCTTGCAATCGGCGATGTCTTGCACGGTGACGGCTTGTGGCGTCGACTTCAAGTTGTCTATGGTGCGCGCTTGAATACGATGTGCGCGCTGGGACGTACCTCTTAACGTCAGCTGGACCCGACGGGAGTTCGATGACCGGACGTTACAATCGCCGATCGCCTCGATGTGCAGTGACTCGCGGGGGCCGCGCGCGCCTGTCTGGTTGGCGAGCTCGGCGTCGATGAGCGTCACCGTTGACCCGTCGTCGAGGAGGGCGTACGTGTCTACTCCTCCCGCCGGTCCGGAAATGTGTACCGGCACTATCTTGAGATACGATGCGAAGCCTCTTGTCCACGTTGACGCGACTGTCTGCTTCTCCGCGTTGTCGTCTTCGGCGACCCTTTCGCTTTTGACGTGGTGAAGCAGTCTGTGGTGCGAGTATTTGCACCCGTCGGTGTCGCAAGTGCGCTTCTTGCAGTGATGACTCTTCGTTCTGAAGCGTAGACACGCGAAGCATAGTCTTCGTGCCTTCGCGATGTCCCATCTGTCGTTGACCGTCGACTCAATGAATTTCTTGCACTTGGTTACCTCGTGCTCTGTGTCGTGACACGCCGCGCATTTTTCTTTCCTCGGGCTCGATACAGCGGTGCTATAAGTCTTGTTCGTCTGTCTTCTGTTTGCTGTATGTTCCCGTTCGGGTGTCACGTGTTCGGGAGGTGCGTAGCGCCCGCACCTGTCGGCCTCCCTACTGAGGAAATCAGAGAGCCTCAGTAGGTCGGGTTCTTCTGTCTGTTCTTCCGCTGCGTAGTCGAACCATCTATACTTGAGCGCCGGTGTGAACTTTTCAATGGTCGTCTTGACAGCCTCCGGGTTGTGCAGGTACGCCACGCGGTTGAGTGCGCGTAGCGTCGCGACGATGTTCATCACCCGCGTGGCGAACACGCAGATGTCTCTCGGGTTGTCGCTGAGTCGGGGCAGCGCGCGCAGGCGTTCTAGTTCGCCCAGCGCGATGCAATCTGGTCGGCCGAAGCGTGCTTCGAGCGCCCGGAGTATGTCAGCTGTCTTGGCGTTGTATATGAGTAAGTTCTCGACGGCTTCTTTAGCTTTACCTTTTAGCGCTCTTCGTAGTCTCGCGACGTTCTCTGTGTCCGTGAAGCTCGGCGCAGATTCTTCATAAGCAGCTTTGAAGGTGAGCCACTCTTGGTGTGACCCACTGAAGTACGGCAATTCAGTAGCGAAGCGGTGGTGCGGGGCGCTCCCGGACCGGGCGGCGAGGGTGATTGCGGACGCCAGCTCACGCAAGTCAATTTGCTGTGGCGGCGTCGCGACTGTCGTTTCTTCATTCTTCGACACGGCGATGGGTGGTGGCTGGATCGGTGCAGGGGGCAACAGCGTTGTCGCCCGCGGCGCTGCATCGATGGTGCGCCCCACGTCTATGTCGTGTGGCCTGTCGGCGATGGCCAGGACGTGAGGTCGCGAGTCGTTCAGCCAGCTCCCGACTCTTTTCTCTGTTTCTTGTTCGTCTGATATGCACGTGTCGGCGTCACTCTCGCTTTCTTCATCTTCGGCTTCGATTCGTGATATTTTCGCGGCTGCTAATTGGACTTGCAATTCTAGTAGCTCCTCCTTGGCGCGGGCGAGCTTCAATCTTCGCGTCTTCGTTGAGAGCGTCCTCTTCGTTCCAGTCCTCTTGGATACTGGCTTCTTTGTTTTCTCCGTCGCGGAAGTGTCTTCCGTGGCGGTTGTTTCCGTCATGACAGTAGATTCTGTCGTGGCGGTCGACTCTGACGTGGCGGTCGACTCTGTCGCTGTAGTCGACCCCGACGATTCGGCGACTGGGGCCGATGCTGCTGGTCTACTGGTGGTGGAGCGTGTGACTGGCATGTTTCTTTCTTCTATTTTCTTCCTTTTTCAGCTTGATTCTTCTATATTCTCTTGCGTCTTCTATATTCTCTTGACGACGATAATCCGGCTTCCGAAGGACCAAATGAACAGGACGATTAGTACGTCGTGCGTCCTGTTGCTGCTGTGGCTGGTATGCGTCGTGAAGGAGAATTCAATGAAAGCCGAAATGTCTTGAAACAGTGCTCCACCCACCAGTTGTGACCCTCTTCGTGCAGAGTTTCTTCCTAAATCTTCCTATGTCCAGTCGCTCGAACGTGCCTGGCGCGATTTTTCGCGCTCTTAAGTACTATTTGTTGTGTCACAACTAGTGGGCTTTGTACCGAGTTTATTAATCCAATAAACCAATCATAATAAATTATTCCTGTCCCTTTCCGGGGTTACACTCTTCTTACTATTCCTATCCCTTTCAGGGTTACACTCTTCTATTATTCCTATCCCTTTCAGGGTTACACTCTTCTATTATTCCTATCCCTTTCAGGGTTACACTCTTCTATCTTTATACTAATACTTATGCGCTAGGATTCTATGACATCTTATTTCTAACTTAAATTACTACTACAGTAACTTAATCTATTATATACAAATTATACAGACGTCGTCCTGTACAGTTTGTCTTATACACGCTCGCAGGTCACAGAGACTCTTGACTTGTACTTCAGTTAAGATACTGTCTATGTGGCATTCATATTTTGTATTGGCTTTTTGGGACTAAGCCCGCCACACATTCCCACCACTATAACTCCTGTAAGCCAGGATCCACAATGGTCTCCTTAGATGTAACCAAGGTTTAAGCCTTAGGGTGTCCCGGAAAGCGCTTTAATTGTCTTGGAACCCTCAACAAATTTAATTATAAATGAAAAGAGAACAGGAGGAATATTATGCTTATACATATAAAGTATTTTCACTTTTTAGTGGTTAAGAGCTTAAGCCGCTCTGCCCACTGCGTGTAATAGTCGCGGGTTCGAGTCCCGCACGGGACAAATCTTTGTGTGATCCACAATTATTTGTTCCGGTCTGGGTATTTGTGTATGTGAATTTTCATGTTTGTAAACGCACCCACGACACAGGAATAAATCCTAGTGTGGGGCTTTTTCTTAAAAAGAAATTAAAATAAAAAGAAAATAAAAGAAATATATACGTAAAATATATATACATACTGTTGGAACTCTGTACTCTCTGCCTACCCCGCAAGGGATCTGGCGTGAGGTTATAGATAGATAGATAGATATATACATAAAATAACAAAAAAATTTCAAGCTTTTATTTAACTTGCAATGTTCGTAAGTCTGTCTGTCTGTCTTTCCGGTTCAAATCTTGTGATCCATATATCAAGCACTTAAGGGTATCCGATTGAGCTGGAATTTGGCATACCTATGTAAAGTTGATGACAATGCCATTGTACCATGGAGTTGGTCTGATGATGGAGTGGGAAAGTGGCCATGGGAACATTTGAATTATACAACGCAACCCCCTCGTGATTAAACTTGTTAGATTGGTATTGACCAGTACTGTACAACCAGACGGTGTTCAGGATCTGATAATGAAGCTGAAGGGTAGCCTCCCAACTACAAAATTAAACCACGGCGTGTTTGGGCTCGTTAGTTTTTCTTGATAAATACTTTAGACCCTGATGGTGTTTAGCGTCTGATCATGGACCCGGAAGGAAGCTTCTGAGGAACTCCTCAACTAAGCAAAACATTATTGTGTGTTTTTGCTATAAAAGACTGTTTTATAAAAATGTTATAAAATAAATCTATTTTTTGGATTTTATCGCCGTTTATATTGATTTTTAAATTCCCGACGTTCGAGTGCTTTGCAGCACCCATGGTCACGGGAAGGACTGAAGTGTCAGTCGATGTGCTTCCATGGACTTGGGATCCGGTAATTAATATAATCAAATCCAAAACCAAGCATAACACTGCAAGGCCTCAAGATACCGTGAGCTCATTCTGCGTAGATGGGGCCAACAAAAATAAGTAAGAAGTTTGAGGGTACCCCGGAACAACTATGCCTTTTGGAGGTCTGACACCTCAATCCGTCTCGTGACCATGGGTGTTGGAAATAGTTTTATTTCATGTGTAATATTCACTTAAATCTAAGAACTCAGTATTTAAAAATGTCTTTATGATTAAAAATATTTGGCATACGTATTCACAACAATATGGTATCTTAACGGCGACAATGCAATGAAGTTGTTCTGATGATGGAACCGGAAGTGGCTATCGGAACATCTCAACTACACCATATTACCCCCTTGTATTTAGGCTCGTTGGATTGCTATTGATAAGTATTTTACAGCCAGATGGTGTTCAAGGTCTAATGATAGAAACGAAAGGTGGGTATAGAAACTCTTTAACTATAAACAAGTAGCTTTATCTCGTTTGAGAATATTGTATAAGACTACAACTTTTGTTGATAGAGATGGTGAGTAGAGTCTGATGATGGAGCCGAAAGGACTGTTATAAGTTTAACGTGTGTGGCATCTGTCTGTGGCATCGTAGCCCCTAAACCAATTTTGATTTGGTTCTTGTAAAAGCAGTGATAGCCTAGTGGTTAGGCCGTTGGACTGCAAAGTCAAATGTCTCGGGTTCAAACCCAGGCACGCACCTCTGTCTTTCCGGAAGCATGTGCGTTTTAAGAATTAACTGTCACTTGCTATAACGGTGAAGAAAAACATCGTGAGGAAACCTGCATACCTGAGAGTTTCTCGAAGGTGTGTGAAGTTCGCCAACCCGCACTGGGCTAGCGTGGTGGACTATGGACCAAACCCTCTCAGTTTGAGACCGTGCCCAACGGTGGGATAGTTTCTTAACAGGGGTAATACTACTACTACCTCTTTCGTTTGAAAGATAACTTGATCAAGAGTGTTCTTAGCTCTGATCCAGGTGAATCTGTTTAGCCGTGTGAAGATCATCAGCTCTTTTCTAGTCGTTAAAGGGATGTGAGCAATTTCTACTGGTCTGATTGAATCGAAATTTAGCGAACTCATCTCAGGCTAACCGATTCGAATGCTGCTTAGCCTTGGTGATCAATAAGAATACTGGGATCGTACAGCGCTACAAGCGCGACTGTTGATGAGTATTTTTTTTAAATGTTCAAATTAATTTAACTTGTAGAAAAGATCTTTTTCAATTATAATTATTTCGACAAAGATTCGAATCTTCGTGATTCCGACTATAACAAAGAGTATATTGAAAAAACGATATATTACCATATATTAGGTATTTTTCAGCAACTGAAATCTTTGTTTAAACAGATGCACGCCAAAAATTTATTGATAATCAAACAACCATTAATTAAAATTGGAGACAATTAAATATCGTCATATTTACATTAAATTCACAACATATGTTCAAATATTTGGTGACGATAAAGATTTTTGGGGTATAAATACTGGGATTTTCGCCATTCGGAGTTATAGGAAGGAGATTGGCCATTAGGTCAAATACTCCCATATCATTCTGCTATAGTCTTCTTTGGAAGTCACTATGGTGTCCATTAAGTTACTTGCGCTAGTCGCTTTGGTAAGAAAATATTTTTTATTATCATCAGCACCATCTAATTCTGATAAATAGACTAACTGTCTTACTGTATCGTTACAAAAAATCCTATCTATTTTTGTCAACATCTCATCTATTAACTTTACTCTCTAACTTCAGATTCAATTTTATCTACTTCTCATTGTTCTTCATTTTCACTATACTGCCTATCTTATTTCACCATCAATCTCATCTGTTTAACTTCAATATCATTTTGATATAGTCTTCTTTGAAAGTCACTATGGTGTCCGTAAAGTTACTTGCGCTAGTCGCTTTGGTAAGATTTTTTTTATCATCTACCCCATCCATCTCAGTCTATGCATCAATACCATTTAATTATCTATATTTGGCATTATTTATACAGATATCTTTACAATTAATTCAGTCTTTTATTCTATTTTTATAGTAAAATCATCTCTTTATCAACGTCTCATCTGTCTAACTTTATTACCAATGCCAGCCATCTACCTAAAATAATATGTTTTTATGTTTATTTTTTTCTAAATTCATCGTCAATTCTTGCTATATTTAAACATATCTGTCTAACTCCTACATCATTTTGATACTCTTCTTTGGAAGTCGCTATGGTGGTATTTTTTATCATCAGCCCCATCTAAGTCTGATAAATAGACTAACTGTATCATTACAAACAATCCTAACTATTCTTGTCAACATCTCATCCATATAAATTTATTACGAGTCCCATACATCTTTGTTTTGTTCATCATTTGTCTAACTTCAGCTTCTATTTTACCTTCTTCTCATTCTACTACATTGACAACTATCTATCTAATTCATCATAAATCTTATCTATCTAACTTTATTATAATCTTACTTGCGTTTGTCGCTTCGGTAAGATTCATCAGCCCCATCGATCTATCTAACTATATCACCAATCCCATTTGTCCATAGAATTTTATAATTAGTCCGATCTTTCTGTCTATCCTTAGTAACATCTTTGTGTCTAACACTTATTTTATCACCAGTTCCATCTGTCTATCTATCTGTATATTTAACTCCAATATCAATTTTATCATCCTTACATTTATTTGGTTCCATCATCAATTCTATTTATTGAACTATCTTTATATTTATTCATCAACAATTCTACCTTCTACCTTTCAAACTTTTTAACTTCATTATGAGTTGTATCTTCATCCCGATGCCCTTACATCCCTTCTTTCGGATACAGATACCGCACACAGAATCAGACACCGACCTCGCCGACGAGGTCGAAGAATCCCTTGCCTGCCGGCCGGTGCAGAGCTCCATGGCGAGACACCTAGTATACGCCCTCCCCCATGGCGACTGCCGAAGCCGAGGCCATTCCTCCTTGAGGCGCCCTTGAACTAGTTGCTCCCTTACCCTTCTGACTCGAGCGTAATGGTCGCACGCTCGCCCTCTTGTCCGCTGAAGCTGTAAAGGTCCCGCGGCTAACAACGTAGGTCATTCAAACACACAATCACATAGTTCATCTCATACACGCTCGCCGGTTACGGAGACTCTTGACTTGACACTCATAAGGCACGGTCTATTTTGATTATCAAAATTGGGAACTTCTCTACATAAATAATATTCCGAAGTGGTGGTAGCATTTGCAGCTTTTCTGATGGTCCATAAATATAATGGTTTACATGAATAAAAAATATTCTAATTCTGATATGTTTTTTTCTTTCAGTTCGCGATCGCTGCAGGGTCTCCCACCAGATACCCATGGCACAACCACTACCGCCAGGGAAGATCATCTTCCAATAAGAACTACAAGGTGAGCAATAGATATAAATATGTAGAAGCTTAGTTTCCTCTAGGGTGGCCTTGCTCTGAATTTTGACGATTAACTAATTTATCGGAGTATCAATATCAGCGTACTAAATCTGCCTTAATCGCTGAATGCTGATGCTAAAAATAGCAAACCTGTTATGACTAACGCTAATTAAAACCTGAAGAATGTATGGGAATAACGTTTTTCTTAAATTCACATTGGCAAGGCATATACTAAAAATATTTTGCGCTATAATTTCTCGTCAGAAATACTAATATTTTTTGTATTTTTTACAGCACTCTGGGCGACTGACAACATTCGGTAAATATATAACTAAATTAGACTATTTCTAATGCGATGCGTTTAAGATAGAAAAAAAGGAATACTCTTTTTTGAATAGCAAAGAATTTGCAATATAAACCAGTTCCAGTATCTGCTTACCCCGCAAGGGATCTGTTAATCTATATATTACATTAAATAGATAAGAAACTAATAAAAGCTAATAAACCAATTAACATGTAACAATAACAAGGTGCTATTAGCAATAGCATTTTGCTATTAGCAATAGCTGCTATTAGCAATAGCATATTGCTAATAGCAATTTCTTTTGAGACAACCAAGTCGAAAGTAATACAACCAAAATATATTTTGATGTCACAAATCGAACAAATCAATCTCGAATTACTAAATGAATGAATGAATTTTTTTTTTTCATTTAGATGAAATTTACGCGACGCGTTTGATGCATTTTAGTGCGCTGCATAAGCTTTGACGGGTCGCTCCGTGCAGGACAAATATTCGGATGATCCAATGTTTGTTTCGGTCTGGGTGTTTGTATATGTGAATTTGTAAACGATTTCACGATATAGGAGACTTCTTAGTATTTAAAAAAAAATCTGATTTCATAAGTTTTTATATTAATTATATACTTTTTTAATTTCAGGCTTCTTCGGCAAAGGTGTTAGTGGTAAGTAGATAATTGATTAATTTTATTATAGAATCTGTTGGAACACTTCACGTTCTGCTTACCCCGTAGGGGATCTGGCGTGATGATATAGATAGATAGATGTATATAGAGTTTAAACTACATTTTAACCTAGTGGCATACGGAATACCACTAAACGATCTTCTTACGCAGCTATCGCTACGCGACACGTTTAGTAATACCGAGAAAAGACTCCTAAAAGTTTTAGTTCAGTGGTAAAGATTAAGCCGCTGGATCAAAGAGTTGCAGGTTCGATTCCCGCACAGGACAAATCTTTGTGTGATCCACAATTATTTGTTTCGGTCTGGGTATTTGTGTATGTGAATTTCGTGTTTGTAAACGCACCCACGACACAGGAATAATTCGGATTGCGGGGCTACGTTTATCTCAAAATATAAATATACAAGGTGTTAATCAAGATCTCAGACACCCCAATTAGGTGATTGCATCACAAATTCCATACGTGACTAATTTTCAAAAAATATTTGAAGGGCAAGTCAAAAGTCTCCGTAACCAGCGAGCGTGTATGAAACGAACTATGAGAGTGGAGGAAGCCAGAGAGCTCTATAATGAAAGAACCTGTTGGAACTCTGTACTCTCTGCTTACCACGCGAGGGAGCTGGCGTGATGATAAAGTGTAGTGTAGTAGTTACGGATCTATATATACCCTTGTAACCCATGTTATAGGGCTTAGAATCAAAAGATTCCAGGTTCGAATACTGGCAGGGTCGCCATGTAAGGCCTGTTGCCTGTTAAAAGTATAGGTTTATTTAAGCCCTATAACATGGGTAACAAGGGTATATATATAGATCCGTAACTACTTCACTACAATAGATAGATAGAAAAACAATTAACCCCTTTTTATGCACTTTTACAACCTAATCAACAATGAAACTTGTACGTGTACTTGTGAATTGAGAATTACGTTTTAGAAATGCATTTGAAACCTCCGTATTGCTTTGGATCACAAATACATTTGGTATATTATAGCGCACTAAAGAGGAACCAGAATAATATGCAATTTTTAAAAATTTAAGTTAAATTAAAACTTGTTGAAATCAATTTAGTTATCGATCTAGAACGAACTACTTTCAGGTCTTGCGTTTATTATGTTACATCTTGTATATGATTGATAGAAATTCCCATGAATAGTATAATTTGGTTGACTTAACTTAAAACCGCCTGATAGACTAACCTACATTGTTCTCCCATACCTCACAACTCCCATAGCCGGCGGTTTCCCGTCGCACTCCGGTGAAGCTGTAAAGGCCTAGCGGCCAACAGCGTACATAACTCACACACACATGTAGATGGAAAAAATTGTAAATTTATTCATTCATCAGTCTCAGTCCGTAAATTCGTCTGCGTTGAGTTTAGATAGGAACCTAACATTATCAGTATCCTATGCGTTAATCCAGGCAGTAAACTATCTGTGTGCTAAATTTCATCCAAATCCATGTAGCCGTTTATGCGTGATCGACTGACAAATGTACAAACTCAAATTTAAAATATTAGTAGCATTTTGTTTTGGAATTTGCCAGCTCCGTAAGGGATTTGGCTTGAGGATATAGATAGATAATTTTTTTTTTATTTGCAGGATCTTCTGGCATCTCTAACGCTATCTTCAAGGAACTCGCCCAGAAAAGTAAGTAGAAATCTTAATATACAAGATACAAATAAATACGACACGATATACATGATACGACAAACGGTGAAGGAAAACATCTTGAGAAACCTGCATGTCTGAGAGTTTCTCGAAGGTGTGTGAAGTTCGCCAACCCGCACTGGGCCAGCGTGGTGGACTATGGCCTAAACTCTTACAGTTTGAGAGGAGGCCCGTGCCCAACGGTGGAACAGTTTCTCGATAGAGCCAATATTATTATTATAAGAGTACATAGTCTAAATCTACGGGAACACAAACGTCATTATCATCAGGCGAATGCCGTTGATTGGTAGAAAGGCCTCTCCAAAACTCGCCACGACAACTGGGTTTATGGTGTATGCAGCCAGCTTCTACCTGTGACCTGCATAAGGACATTAGTCCACCTTGTGGAGGGTTATACGCCACATCTTCTGATAGTCACTATTTGAGAACCTTTCTGCCCCAAAGGCCGTCAGTTCCACCGATGTGCCTCGCCCACTGCCAAGTTTGGCAATTCTGTGGGCTATGTCAGCGACTGGTTCATACTAATGTATAACTATTTTTTTCCAGAACGTGCCCGTAACTTCGGTGAATGCTTGGACACAACCCTCACAAGTATGTATTAATAATTTTCAGGCAATTAAAGACTTTATTGATTACTATACTAGGTAGATATACAGTTAAAAGTTTTTTGGCTACAATATGGTACTGCCACAGTACATATATGACAATAGTAAGCTCGCTGAAATCTGCCAAGAATCCGCGTAGAGCGCGCGTCTGTGTGCATGATTTTTATTTGGGCCCCTAGCACTGAGATGGTTTACTGCTTACATTTATTTACTGTGATATTACTATACTTATGGAAATTAATAAGAAAATAATGGCCGTTAAATTATTTTCTCATTTGTTTCGAAAGTGTTTTTTTCTATGCTTGAAAAATTCCGGAATTCGTATTACCCTTAATTGCCCAAGCCTGGGTAATTTCCAGATTTTTGTATTTAAATCCAAAAAATAATATTTCCTTTATCTGCCCAAGTTTGGGTAAATGCCGAATTTTTATTTCTCTAATCTACCCAAGTATGGGTAAATTTCTATCAACTTGGGTTATTGCCCACTTGAAACTATCTAGTTTAGTTATCGTAAGAATCTGCCGTTTAGTACCGACGTGACAAAAACTTTTTTTTTGTTTTAGCAGGTGTATTAACATATACTTTTCTTTTTCAGCTGCCAGAGGTATCGGAGGTGTTATGGATGCCTGGACTCCTGGTTGTAAGTATCTTTCAATATTGTAAACAATTTAGTGTATATTTGGTGTGGAGAAAATCTTCTGCACTGTTTGGAGACGATGGTGGTAAGTGGGGTTGTACCGTACTAAAACACTGCACTTGAGAAATTGTGAATTATAGAGATTAGTACAAAAAATCACAGCACTTCGCGGGCAAGACTGGGTTAACTTAACTGTACTGTAACACCGTATATAAAAAATTGATATCCATGTAGATATTTAAAAGAAATGGATTGATTCTTTATTGTACACATACACAAATTGTTAGAAGGTAAATTAATGTACAAGGCGAGCTTAACTCAAAGTCGAGTTTTCCACCAGCAAACCTGGATGATGTACTACTAATCTTCATGATATCAGTTATCAGTTGGATCTTATCAGAAAGACTATATACTAGTCAAATTTTATTCTAATTATTTAAGTACCTAATTCTTGCATACTAACATCCAAAAACTTTTAAATTTATTATACGAGTAGGAATAATTAATACCAATTTGTTTTGTATTTAGAGTCGTTTTCATAGCTCTCTGATTAAATATCGTACGATCAAATTTCATCAGGAAACTATGAACCCGCGCTTAGTTAATTTTAAGAATTAAACTAAAAAAATATTTTTCATTCCAGTGGGATCCCTGTTCCAATCGAGTAAGTAGATTTTATTTTTATTTTTAGATATAACCCATATTGAGGTAAACCAATTTTCATACTCTGTCCTGTTCTTGACATTAGTAATAGACTGCAGCTACCCTATTCTGGGTATTAGATTATCCCAGCCCATTGTTACTCATATGAGTCCCTTTTTTAGATAACGTAGTTTTTTTTTTAACATTATAATAACATTTATTTGGACATAATAGAAAACGAAGCACAATTTATATCAACTTTACATCTGTACCGACGGTGTATACTGTTTCAAAGATTTTTCGGGCTTGAACGTAGAATATAGTGGAGAATTGGGACTTAGAAAATATGCGCCAACTCTAAATTACACTTACTTGGGCATTGCCCAAGTAAGTGTAATTCAGTGCCCAATTATAGTTTTCTTTGCTAACCTTTCGTGTCTCACTTCTGGGTAAAGAGCCTTATCCTTGGCTGTTGATATCCTTTTAGGCCAATGTGCATTAAGGTCATTTTGCCCTAATTTTCAAGGCCCACCGCGACATTGTTCTACTTAATAAAATTTTCTTTCTTCCAGTGATCATGGCTACCTCCAAGATCGGAGTCTGCTACTTCGGTGATGGCAAGACTCAGTATAGTAGAGACGGTAGGTGATGCTGTGTATTTAGTCTGAATTCACATTGTGATTGTCATCCACACTACAAAAGATGTTTTAATCCCATTTCTATTCTAGGTCTCTGTGCCAAGAACTACGGCAAGAAATGGGGCTGGAAGGAGTACGACGGAGATTACGCTAGTGTTGGTGAAATCATCGTGTCCTACAACCTTCAGAATGCTTACGAACAATTCGAGAATATCCTCAAGAAACACAACATTGCGATAGACAATCTTAAAGGTATACCCCTGTTAATATTTGAGGATAAATTGCCGGTTGAATATAAGAATGTTAAAAATCACAAATATGTTCAGTGTAATTAACACGAACTTCAAAATGGAGAAGGTCGATTTCTCCTATTCTGGATTTTTAGTTGTGTCTCTCTTACACTTAGCTAGCGAAATAACATGAGCACATTTGACAATGACGTGGTTCCAATCAGCTGGCAATCATAAAGTCATAGCTTTTTTTCTGATTTTTCTGTTGACTGAAAACAAAGTTTCTGGAGGATGTGTGACAAAATTTGTTGGAGTAACCACAACAAGCCCGTTAGCACCTTATTGAGATAACACCTTTGAATACGTGGCTGTACTTTGTATACCTCTTCAAAAAAAAGCGGATACGCTTAGAAAGTTTTCGTAGAACACAACGTGTTTGCAAGCTCATCATAAGACTAATCAAAATGTATTTTTTTCCAGGATCCGAAAAGATTGTTGTCGACGCTACCAAGAAACTGGCTCTGCTCTTCAAACGTAAGTATCTTTACCACACATACAGAGTTTAATAACTGAACCAATACGGACCCTCTGCTAGAAAAAGGACCTCTCACAAATCCAGTTAGTCATACAAGTGCAAGTAATACCAGAACGGTACCGTGATAAAACTTTATGGTGGAGCAACATGCTGAGGCAGTATCCTGTTTAACCCCACACAACCTCTGGTGTTTGTAAATGTGTATTTCTTATTTTTAGTATCTCGTTGTCTGCGTATGTGTGGTTGAACAAATGTGTTTTTTCTTTTTTTATTTAAACCAAAATTATGGTTTTTGAACGGGAAGAAACCAGAACGAATTGTGGTTGGTAACGATGTGCTGGAGCAAGTGAATGAGTTTGTATATCTTGGATGCGCCTTCAGTAAGGATGGGAAATACACAGAGAGAAGAGTGAATGCAGGTAATAGAGTGAATGGTGCGATGGGAAGGCTACTTGGGAGCCGGCACTTAAGCCAAAAGGCGCAGCTGGCCATGCATAACGGAGTGCTTGTCCCAACGCTGTTATATGGCAGTGAGAGTTGGGTATGTAAGAAGGAGAACGAAAGCAGGATAAATGCGGTCGAAATGCGATCTCTGCGGAAGATGTGCGGAGTCACGCTGACCGACCGTATTCGCAACAGCGTAGTAAGAAAGCGAGTAGGTATGAAAGATAGTATCGGTGTAAAGATGAGAAAGGGTATGCTCCGTTGGTTCGGGCATATAGAAAGGATGCCAGAAAAAAGAATGACAAAACAGATATACAATGCGAAAGTGGAAGGATGTAGGTGCCGGGGAAGACCTAGACTATCTTACCATGACCAAATAGACCGTGTCTTAGCTGAAGGGCAAGTCAAGAGTCTCCGTAACCGGCGAGTGTGTATGAGACGAACTATGAGAGTGGAGGAAGCCAGAGAGGTATGTAAGGAAAGAACCTGTTGGAACTCTGTACTCTCTGCCTACCCCGCGAGGGAGCTGGCGTGATGATATAGATAGATAGATATACTTCACCACGTGAACCCAGTGCGGTGCGGTGGAGGTTTGGGGCTGTCAAAACTTACCCAGCCGTTCACAAGATATATTACTTTCCGTAGCATGGTGACGCTCGAATATAAAAATACCTTTCTATGTTTCAGGTGATGCTTCTGAGTGGTCCCGTGAAGATTTGGTCACCGCTTACGTTCAATGTAAGTATATTTGCAGCAGCCAGGTTTTACATTTAAAATTATAGAATGTCACCTTCTAACTAGTCAGCTCTACTGAAATGTCTGAACACTAAACCGTACCCGATATCATTGTACTGTTTAGTCTGATGATCAAAACTATTTTTTTCCTTCTTTGCAGTGGTCACTCTTCTGGGTACTCTTGGTAACAGCTACTACAAACAACGTGAGTAGAAGTCTCCTGGTTTCTTGTGATATCCCGACCTTGGTAACTTCCTTGCTGAGGTCTTAGTTGCACTGAGCAGCTTTATAGCAATTTCTTTTTCTTTATAGCTATTTCTCTACTCTTTGAAAGAAAATGGTTTTTAGATAGGCTCTTCAATTTGAGGAGTCTGCCATCAATTTTCCAATCATAGCTGTTTTGTATATGGTACATTTTAAATTAATCATACTTTTTAATATTTGGAATTCATTCTGCATTTAAATCTTACGATATTAATAGCGTGCGAAAAGAGACACATTGATAACTCCTCAAAACTAAACAGCTTCGATGTAAAGATTTTGAATATTGTTTGGTAATAGATTATTAATGAAATTATTTTCTTTTCCAGTTGGACCGTACCTAGTTGATGGTAAGTAAATTTATACATACAGCAATCCAAGAAGCTACACTTCACTCTTCCTCCTCATTGTCTACAGTACAAATATGAAATAATTTACTAGCATTGACAAGCAGTCCGACAAAGATTTTTTGGCCCGCGGCCAAAATCGGAACTAACGCTGTCATCAAGTGAAATGTCACTTCATGACAGCGTCGCCGAGTTACCGTTTGCTATAAAATTTAGCTAAGGTAGGTCCCACTTATTGAAATATTTCCTGGAAGTAGGAAAATGTGAAATACTATATGCTAACCAGGTTTTTTTTTTACGAGCGGAAATGCCTAACGCATACCCCCGGGCCGAGAGCACGGCCCGGGTGGTTATGTGGGGCTTGCACCCACTAAAACCCCTCGGCGTCCCACTGCCCTTTTGCCGGGCCACAGGAATCGTCACCAGCATGACCTCTGTGGCACCGGCGGGCTCGGTCCGTGTGCGGACCTCGACACGTGTTAGGGGAGTTCGGTCTCCTTCCTACCGCCTTTCGGAGGTTGCGCGGACGCAGCGCTTTTACGGCGCGGGCCTGCGTGTGCTAGAGCGCCGGGGTGCCCTCCCCGACGTCTACAGGCCGAGATCACGGTGGGCGAAGGTCATTTCGGGCGTAGTCCCTGCGCCTTTGCCAAACGCACCGTCTACGAGCGGGATTGGAGGACGTCTCCTCTCTCACCCGCTCTGCCTCCTTCTTAGCGGACATGACGGCCTCGCAAACGGCCGCCATTGCCACCCAGGCGCTCTCGCTTCCAACCATGGATAATGTCACAGTCGGGACGACAGCGCCTGTCCCCCTGCACCGAGCGCTCCGGCGAGCCGGCGACTATATGATAACCCTAATTTCACACCAACGCTTCTCTGTCAATGTTATCCGAGGGCCAAAAGATCTTGTCGCACTCTTTTATTCGTACTAGACTACGAATCACGAGCAAAATGACAGTTAAAAATGGCTGCGTTTGGAAATACTTACGCATATACTACTCGTAGCAAGCTACTTAAAATTATAGACGGCCTTAGAACTTTTTACTATGCTAGTTTTAGCAAACCGTAGCATTTTCACGCGAAACTTACCATCGATATAATAGAGGTAGATATATGCTCCTCCCACGAAAAATGCCTCCATCAAAAGGCAGGCAAAATTGAACGGTACTAAAAACTTAACAGGCTTCCGCTTTTTTGCGAATACAACTTTAAGTGATAGGAGTAAGGTACAATATGCTGTAATTTATGCTTATATCAGCTATAACTACTTACGCTGTTTCGGGGATATATGTGTGAATGATCTACGCTGTTGGCCAAGGGGCCTTTACAGCTGCACCGGACAAGAGATTCGGGGCCGTCTTTGGAACGGAGCTGTGTTTCTTGTTATGATATATCGATGCCTGCTAGTGTATAAGATCTTTTAATTACACAAGACAAATACATACATACATTAAGTTTATTGCGTGTGTGGCAATTTCAATAACAATTCTTCTTTTTCCAGATTACCTCGGCTACATCAAGAGATTCGCCGCATCCAAGAAATTGGGCAAGTTTCTTCAGTTGGCCTTTAGTTCTCAGTGGTGGGAAGGTTCCGGGAGATTGGGCTTCCACGTCTCCCTCACCAGTGAAATCCAGTTTTCATATCCCTAATTAACACAGTTTTTCTATTAGACGATGGTGCAACCGACTTAACTTAGTCTAGCGGTCATCTATTCTAAGCCTTAGTCTTAAACACTACAGATCCGATTAGATTATTAGAAGATTAGCTACCTATCAAATATCTTGCGGGGTATAGAGTACGGAATTCCAACAGGTTCTTACAGACCTCTCTACCTTCCACCACTCCCATAGTTCATCTCACACACTCGCCGGTTACGAAGACTCTTAGAAACCATTGTATATTAAGGTCTTCCTCACGTTTACAACCCAATTTTTCGGATCTATTGTGTTAATTTACAACTATTTTATTTCTCAGACATCGAAACCTACAGAGAAGACATCTTGAAGAAGATCGCTGATAGCAACGAACACAAGTTCAACGGTGGTCTTGGAGAATGCTCTGATGAACAATTTAACATTGGCAATGACGGATCTGATGATGATGTGGATGAAGATGAGAACTCTGAAGATATAACCGATGAATCTGAGGCTTCAAGCAAAAGCCAATCGGCTTCCCAATCCAGTGGCAGATCTGACAAAAATAGCCAACAAAGCGAAAGTGAAAGTGAATCGGCTTCCAAATCCAGTGGTAGATCTGATAGAAATAGCCAACAAAGCGAAAGTGAAAGTCAATCGGCTTCCAAATCCAGTGGTAGATCTGACAGAAATAGCCAACAAACCGAAAGTGAAAGTCAATCGGCTTCCAAATCCAGTGGTAGATTAGACAGAAATAGCCAACAAACCGAAAGTGAAAGTCAATCGGCTTCCAAATCCAGTGGTAGATCTGACAGAAATAGCCAACAAAGCGAAAGTGAAAGTCAATCGGCTTCCAAATCCAGTGGCAGATCTGACAAAAATAGCCAACAAACCGAAAGTGCAAATCAATCGGCTTCCAAATCCAGTGGTAGATCTGACAGAATTAGCCAACAAAACGAAAGTGAAAGTCAATCGGCTTCCAAATCCAGTGGCAAAACTGATAGAAATAGCCAACAAAGCGAAAGTGAAAGTCAATCGGCTTCCAAATCTAGTGGCAGATCTGACAGAAATAGCCAACAAAGCGAAAGTGAAAGTCAATCGGCTTCAAAATCCAGTGGTAGATCTGACAGAAATAGCCAACAAACCGAAAGTGAAAGACAATCGGCTTCAAAATCCAGTGGTGGATCTGACAGAAATAGCCAACAAACCGAAAGTGAAAGTCAATCGGCTTCCAAATCCAATGGTGGATCTGACAGAAATAGCCAACAAAGCGAAAGTGAAAGTCAATCGGCTTCCAAATCCAGTGGTAGATCTGATAGAAATAGCCAACAAAGCGAAAGTGAAAGTCAATCGGCTTCCAAATCCAGTGGTAGATCTGACAGAAATAGCCAACAAACCGAAAGTGAAAGTCAATCGGCTTCCAAATCCAGTGGTAGATTAGACAGAAATAGCCAACAAACCGAAAGTGAAAGTCAATCGGCTTCCAAATCCAGTGGTAGATCTGACAGAAATAGCCAACAAAGCGAAAGTGAAAGTCAATCGGCTTCCAAATCCAGTGGCAGATCTGACAAAAATAGCCAACAAACCGAAAGTGCAAATCAATCGGCTTCCAAATCCAGTGGTAGATCTGACAGAATTAGCCAACAAAACGAAAGTGAAAGTCAATCGGCTTCCAAATCCAGTGGCAAAACTGATAGAAATAGCCAACAAAGCGAAAGTGAAAGTCAATCGGCTTCCAAATCTAGTGGCAGATCTGACAGAAATAGCCAACAAAGCGAAAGTGAAAGTCAATCGGCTTCAAAATCCAGTGGTAGATCTGACAGAAATAGCCAACAAACCGAAAGTGAAAGACAATCGGCTTCAAAATCCAGTGGTGGATCTGACAGAAATAGCCAACAAACCGAAAGTGAAAGTCAATCGGCTTCCAAATCCAATGGTGGATCTGACAGAAATAGCCAACAAAGCGAAAGTGAAAGTCAATCGGCTTCCAAATCCAGTGGTAGATCTGACAGAAATAGCCAACAAACTGAAAGTGAAAGTCAATCGGCTTCAAAATCCAGTGGTGGATCTGACAAAAATAGCCAACAAAGCGAAAGTGAAAGTCAATCGGCTTCCAAATCCAGTGGTGGATCTGACAGAAATAGCCAACAAACCGAAAGTGACAGTCTATCGGCTTCCAAATCCAGTGGTGGATCTGACAGAAATAGCCAACAAAGCGAAAGTGAAAATCAATCGGCTTCCAAATCCAGTGGTAGATCTGACAGAAATAGCCAACAAACCGAAAGTGAAAGTCAATCGGCTTTCAAATCCAGTGGAAAATCTGACAGAAGAAGCCAACAAAGCGAGAGCGAAAACCAATCAAGAGGCAGTAGCAACAGGAGTGACAGAGACAACGACAGAAACGTCAGGAATGGAGGAGACAACGACAGAAATGGCAGAGACAGTAGCGACAGGAGCGGAAGAAACAACAAAGGCAGCACCGACAAGAATGACGACGCTGATAGCTATGATGATTGTGATGGTGGTCTGCAGTACGAGGGCAATGACAGGAACTCTCGGGACAACAAGAAGTCTAGTAACAAATCTTACAAGAGCACCCAAAATAGCGGTAGCGACAGCCAATCATCTGCCAAATCCAGTGGTAGATCTGACAAAAATAGCCAACAAAGCAAAAGTGAAAATCAATCGGCTTCCAAATCCAGTGGTAGATCTGACAGAAATAGCCAACAAACCGAAAGTGAAAGTCAATCGGCTTCCAAATCCAGTGGCAGATCTGCCAGAAATAGCCAACAAAGCGAAAGTGAAAGTCAATCGGCTTCCAAATCCAGTGGTAGATCTGACAGAAATAGCCAACAAACCGAAAGTGAAAGTCAATCGGCTTCAAAATCCAGTGGTGGATCTGACAAAAATAGCCAACAAAGCGAAAGTGAAAGTCAATCGGCTTCCAAATCCAGTGGTAGATCTGACAGAAATAGCCAACAAACCGAAAGTGAAAGACAATCGGCTTCCAAATCCAGTGGTAGATCTGACAGAAATAGCCAACAAACCGAAAGTGAAAGTCAATCGGCTTCAAAATCCAATGGTGGATCTGACAGAAATAGCCAACAAAGCGAAAGTGAAAGTCAATCGGCTTCCAAATCCAGTGGTAGATCTGACAGAAATAGCAAACAAACTGAAAGTGAAAGTCAATCGGCTTCAAAATCCAGTGGTGGATCTGACAAAAATAGCCAACAAAGCGAAAGTGAAAGTCAATCGGCTTCCAAATCCAGTGGTGGATCTGACAGAAATAGCCAACAAACCGAAAGTGAAAGTCAATCGGCTTTCAAATCCAGTGGAAAATCTGACAGAAGTAGCCAACGAAGCGAGAGCGAAAATCAATCAAGAGGCAGTAGCAACAGGAGTGACAGAGACAACGACAGAAACGTCAGGAATGGAGGAGACAACGACAGAAATGGCAGAGACAGTAGCGAGAGGAGCGGAAGAGACAACAAAAAAGGCAGCACCGACAAGAATGACGACGCTGATAGCTATGATGATTGTGATGGTGGTCTGCAGTACGAGGGCAATGACAGGAACTCTCGGGACAACAAGAAGTCTAGTGACAAATCTTACAAGAGCACCCAAAATAGCGGTAGCGACAGCCAATCATCTGCCAAATCCAGTGGTAGATCTGACAAAAATAGCCAACAAAGCAAAAGTGAAAATCAATCGGCTTCCAAATCCAGTGGTAGATCTGACAGAAATAGCCAACAAAGCGAAAGTGAAAGTCAATCGGCTTCCAAATCCAGTGGCAGATCTGACAAAAATAGCCAACAAAGCAAAAGTGAAAATCAATCGGCTTCCAAATCCAGTGGTAGATCTGACAGAATTAGCCAACAAACCGAAAGTGAAAGTCAATCGGCTTCCAAATCCAGTGGTAGATCTGACAGAAATAGCCAACAAACCGAAAGTGAAAGTCAATCGGCTTCAAAATACAGTGGTGGATCTGACAAAAATAGCCAACAAACCGAAAGTGAAAGTCAATCGGCTTCAAAATCCAGTGGTGGATCTGACAAAAATAGCCAACAAAGCGAAAGTGAAAGTCAATCGGCTTCCAAATCCAGTGGTAGATCTGACAGAAATAGCCAACAAACCGAAAGTGAAAGTCAATCGGCTTCCAAATCCAGTGGTAGATCTGACAGAAATAGCCAACAAACCGAAAGTGAAAGTCAATCGGCTTCAAAATCCAATGGTGGATCTGACAGAAATAGCCAACAAAGCGAAAGTGAAAGTCAATCGGCTTCCAAATCCAGTGGTAGATCTGACAGAAATAGCCAACAAACCGAAATTGAAAGTCAATCGGCTTCAAAATCCAGTGGTGGATCTGACAAAAATAGCCAACAAAGCGAAAGTGAAAGTCAATCGGCTTCCAAATCCAGTGGCAAAACTGATAGAAATAGCCAACAAAGCGAAAGTGAAAGTCAATCGGCTTCCAAATCTAGTGGCAGATCTGACAGAAATAGCCAACAAAGCGAAAGTGAAAGTCAATCGGCTTCCAAATCCAGTGGTGGATCTGACAGAAATAGCCAACAAAGCGAAAGTGAAAGTCAATCGGCTTCCAAATCCAGTGGCAAAACTGATAGAAATAGCCAACAAAGCGAAAGTGAAAGTCAATCGGCTTCCAAATCCAGTGGTGGATCTGACAGAAATAGCCAACAAAGCGAAAGTGAAAGTCAACCGTCTTCTAACTCTAGTGGCAAATCTGACAAGAACAGCCAAACTAGCTCTGGATCTTCTGGATCATCGATATCAAGCTCAGAATCAGACTCCAAAAACAAAGGAAAATCAGTTAAATACGCCACTGGAACCGCAAGTGAAACTAACAGCTCTAGTGGAGATTCCTACGACGTTGCTTCTGATGATGGAAGCGGCAACTCCAGATCCGATAAGGGAGCTCGAACAGAATCCTCTGACTCTAATTCTAAGGAAATCGACAGGTACTCATCTCAGTACAACAAGGACGGTTCCAGTTCTGTCAAGAGCAGTAAGACTTCTTCAACATCTGGTAGTGACTCAGCCGCTCAACAGACATCCACTTCCAGCAAGAACGCTGACGGATCTACTTACGATGCTAGTCAAAGCAGCTATGGCAACTCAAACTACAATAGCAAGTCTAAAGACTACAGCGATAGCGAAGTTTCAGCTGATGGAAGCAAATCTGTTAAGACCGGCTCCAAAACTGCAAGCCACGACGATAGTTCTAGCGGTAGCGCTAGCCAAACCTCATACGATGACGGAAAAGGTAACAAGGGATCAGCTAAATCATCAGAAGGCAGTGCTTCAAATAGCGACTCATCAAGTTCCAACACTTACTCCGCAACGAAAAACGCTGACGGTTCTAGCTCGATCAGTACAGATAACTCTTCTTCCGACTCAAGCAGCGACTCTGTATATCAAGATAACTCTTACAGCTCTCAAGGTGCTGATGGATCATACGTACAAGCTAGTGACAACAGCTACGGAACCTCCAACGACGCAAGCAGCTCAGATGACTACACTGTCTCCCAAACTGATGGCAACGGAAACAGCTATGTTGGAACTGGTTCTAGTTCTTCTGACCACAGTGATAGTGCTAGCGGAAGTCAAAGCAACATTTCTTACGACGATGGTAAGGGAAACAAGGGTGCATCGAGCTCGAAGCAAGGAGCATCTTCAACCAGTGATGCAGAGAGCAAGAAAACATTCGTTTCCAAGAAGAATGCTGATGGAACTAGCTCTTTAGCTGCTGAAAATAGCGATTCTGAATCGAACAGCGATTCTGCGTTTGCAGAAGATCAATCCTACACCCAGAACGATGATGGGTCTTATACCAAGTCGTCGTCAAAAAGTTACCAGACTTCAAACTCGGCGTCTTCCAGCTTCACCGTCTACGAAGAAGAAGACGATTTTTAATTCATCATAAATGAAAATTAGTCAATTTTATAGTATATTTGTATTTTTTTTAAAATTTCAATATTAAATAATATATATATATTTTGTGAGCAATAATGATTCTGGTTGTTTTTATTTTTCAAATGTTTCACTATAGCAGTAGTGTGGATAGATGTAGGTATCCGAGAAAACCTAAACTATCTTACCATGATCAAATAAACCGTCTTATCTGAACGGCAAGTCAAAAGTCTCCGTAAC
Source organism: Phalera bucephala (assembly GCA_905147815.2). NCBI lineage: Eukaryota > Metazoa > Arthropoda > Insecta > Lepidoptera > Notodontidae > Phalera > Phalera bucephala. Next base: position 11,290,646 of record LR990637.1, on the reverse strand, counting down.
TGGCGAGCATGTATGAGACGAACTACGAGAGTGGAGGAAGCCAGAGTCTGAAAGGAAAGAACCTGTTGGAACTTTGTACTCTCTGCCTACCCCGTACGGGGTCTGGCGTAATGATATATATAGATACAATTAGTATTTATCTATGTATATTATATTATATTACTATTGATATTATTTTATTTCAAAGTAGTGTGATTGCATTCTTAAGAAGTAGGCCTATATGCAATGTACGCCACTGCATTGTAAGTACTCCATGTCTGCCCCGCAAGAGATAGATACTCAAATACAAATGATTAATTTTGTATATACCCTGCGAGGGTACTTACAAATACTCACATTAACATTTTTTTTAACTTACTCATCTACCAGCGGATCACAACGCGGGCTCCGCTTAGAAGATTCGGCGAGAACCACAGCGGGCTTATCTTTTTTTGGCTGATTCTCTATTAACTTTTTTCATCATTTCCTGTATAGATTAAATTTTTATATTATACAAAATTAAGTACGTGATCCATCTTCAGCTTGATGCCTTACGCCTGAGATATAAGACTAATAATAATATTTTTAAAGGATGATAAGCAGTACCTGTTCATGAGTATGACTACTTGAGTAGCAATCATCTCCTTCGACCATATTAGAGGGACGGATTTGAGTATGTGTGTGAATGATCTACGCTGTTGGCCGAGGGGCCTTTACAGCTTCACCGGACGAGAGGGCGAGCGTGCAACCTCTACGCTTGAGCCAGACGGGCAAGGGGGTAACTAGCTCAAGGGCGCCTCAAAGAGAAACGACCTCGGCTTGGGCAGTCGGCATGGGGGAGGGCGTATACCGTACCGTGGTGCTCTGCACCGGCCGGCGGGCAAGGGATTCTTCGAGCTCGCCGTCGAGGTCGGTGTCTGATCCTGTGTGCGGTATCTGTATCGGAATGAAGGGATGTAAGGGCATTGGGAGGGTCGGTGAGAACATGCCGCAGACGACGGTAGCGGCTGATAGGCGGCGGAGGGGTGTAGAGGGAAGGAAGTGACCCGCACCAAATAGCCACTGTGAGCATTAACTTTTTAAAGAGCATGACCAATCCCATACTCCGGAGAGCAGTCAGAAAAAGTCTGCAAAAGGAACAATACTTCGAGCTCGTTTGGCACAACACGCTACTCTTGGATATTTTTGTTTACATTAAAGACGTGTTTTATGACCAATAATCGTCAATAAAATAAATAGACACTCCAGCCAAAAACTCCACGGCTACTCCTTTAAAACAAAAGCTGTTCTGTATACACTGTCAATTGTGGGGTGTAGGAGACAAGGTACATTACACTAGGTAGGACTACAAATGAGAATGCATGGAACATTATCATAATATTGATTGAGAATATGACTACATACTTCATTTGCAATAACAGGGGCTTGATTGTTAACAGTGTTAGCTTAATAGAAGGAAGAGAACACTAAAGAGAGATAGAAAGGAAAATAATAAGGCAATAAACACTCCGAATAAGTGTTGAAAGCATCAATCAAATGCACGTACGCCGCTCGAAAAATGGCCCACTTGAAGAGAGACAAAAGTGGGCGGTACTAAAAAACGAGCGAACCTTACAGTAGTCGCATTTGATGTGTAAAATCTGACATGTTATCCTACTATAAAAATTAAGACTACTCATTGGTCAAATCAAATAGCGCGCGCTTCCCCGGTTCCACTGCGCGCGTTCATTGGTCAAATCAAACAGCGCGCGCTCATTGGTCAAATCAAATAGCGCGCGCTCATTGGTCAAATCAAATAGCGCGCGCTCATTGGTCAAATCAAATAGCGCGCGCTCATTAGTCAAATCAAACAGCGCGCGCTTCCCCGGTTTCCTGTAACACATTTCCGTCCCTTTTCCAAAATCACTCCCACAAAAAACATATCCAGCAACCGAGAGGAAAGATGTTACACATCAAAAACTGACGTTTTTTTGCTTTATGTCGCTCGTTCACCGCACTACGAATATGCCGAGCTGTGTAATTAAAAACTCTAAAAATTATACAAATAAAATAAAAATAAAAAAGCCTAAAAGGCTTATTTATTTTTTTCTTTCAAAAAAAATCTAAAATAAAATCAAAATAACAATAGTGTGTACTGGTTAATATACTGATATATATCCTAAATTAGTGATAGTAAAAAGTCTGGTTAATTTGCGAGAACCCCTCTTCGGGTGAAGGCCTCCTCCAAAGAAGTCCATTTGTCGCTGTCTTTAAAAATTATACAAATAAAGTAACAAAAAAGGATGGGGTGCCTTATTTTTAGTAAGTATCTGTTCAGATTGGTGATATTCTATACTATATTGTCTTTATTCGCATGATGCTTCTTTTATCAATTACTTTGTTCATTTATAACGTTGTATGCAATCCACAATGTCTTTTTCTGGCTTGAGTGCGAAAGCAAAACAAAACTTCTCCGGATCATCGTCGCTAGAACAAAAACTTGGAGTCGTCATAACTATTCGTCGTCATTTTTATGTAATAGCGTGCACAGAGAACCATTCTCAAAGTAAGTTACTTTCTTCGCATTTCACATGCTACTTATGTACTATATCAGCAAAGCGACTTTATAACTCTTTCTACTTATGTGGCAATGGGGACGTTTTTTGGTGTAACTTTTGAACGGTAATCTGTATCTTGTTATAATATATCGATGGTTGGAAGGTGTGCTGTGTATACCTTTCTCTCAATGATAAAGATCTAATCTATTCTATTTTATTCTACCATCATACAAAATGGGAGTGAGAGTTGGGTACGTAAAAAGGAGAACGAAAGCAGGATAAATGCGGTCGAAATGCGAGCTCTACGGAAGATGTGCGGAGTCACGCTGACCGACCGTATTCGCAACAGCGTAGTAAGAAAGCGAGTAAGTATGAAAGATAGTATCGGTGTAAAGATGAGAAAGGGTATGCTCCGTTGGTTCGGGCATATAGAAAGAATGTCAGAAGAAAGAATGATAAAACAGATACATATTGCGAAAGTGGAAAGATGTGGGGTGGGTATCGGGGAAGACCTAGACTATCTTATCATGTCCAAATATACCGTGTTTCATCTGAAGGACAATTCAAGAGTCTTCGTAATCGGCGAGCGTGTATGAGACGAACTATGAGAGTGGAGGAAGCCAGAGAGGTCTATAAGGAAAGAACCTGTTGGAACTCTGTACTCTCTGCCTACCCCGCGAGGAAGCTGGCGTGATGATATAGATAAAAAGATCATACAAAACTGGCTGTCAGACGCGGCTTTACACGCGTTTGATTTGTAATAGTGTTACGTTTGCGGGGTAAAAAAATGCCGAATATCGTGCGAAGTATATAGTCGCTGTACACACAAAACAGAACGTTGAACACTAGTACACGCAAGTACTAAACACACTAGTAATACTCTTGCTAGTACCCAATTACTGCTTCCAAGTGACATGGCCGTATATTGGCTCGGCGCAAACCTGGTGATCAGGCGAGTCTCATCCGTACTGACGGCGATCTGCTGCGTGTTTTTGGTTCAGATGCTGTTAAAAGGGCTCAAGATTAGTTGTAACTTATCCTATATTATGATTATTTTTATAATTATATCTTATCTTTTCTTTATAATATATATAGCTTAGCTTTTAATAGCTTATATAGCTTTTCTAATTGGTTCGACGCATGTGTGTAAGATGGACTATGGACTATTTGAATTCTATAGTATATAGTCATAGTAATGCCACTTTAAATGAAGCAGCTATGGGCGTCTATTATTCATTTCTTTATAATATTGGTATAAACTGCTATTAATAATAAAATACCATAACCATTTCGCTTTGTGCACAAGTGTGTAGTTTATCAATTTACCCAGTTATATTTTATTACTCAACAATATGCGACGTGGTCAGTGAGGTTAAATCTTTGTATGAATAAGAATAAATTTAACAAATGCGCAAATGCCGGGTGATAAGTAGCTAAAATTAGGTCTTTGGAATGCTGGCTCTTTATCGACGAATCGAAACCTTTCGAAAACCGTCTACAAAAATTCAACTTTACAACACTCTTGTTCGAAGCGGGCTGGAATATGGCAGTACAGTATGGCGTCCTCACTTTGCCACTCATTCCCTAAGAATTGAGCGGATTCAAAAACGGTTCCTTTACCATCTAACGTTGGCCATTGGTAAAGCCAAACAAATAAAATCATACACGAATAGACTAGAATACTTTAAGATCAGCCCGTTATCTAAACGCAGAGATTATCTAGACCTAAAATTTCTATACAAGCTTATGCATAATAAAATTGACGCGTTCCGCCCTTTCGACGTACCGTCCTAGGGAGCAATTCACCAATTCCCAGAATCTGCCGACTTTACAATAGCGTCAGCTCATCATGCGACATACATCACCAGTCCTTGGTTCAATTTTGTGAGTGTATCAATTATACTTTTGAACCTGAACGCATGGACAGCACTCATGGTGGCTCCCATGTTATAAGTTAGGTATTTGATTTATTGTTATATCCTGTATTTACTTGGTTATGTAATTGAAAGTTTAGTTTGAAGTTTAGTTTTAAGTATTTTTGTGTCGTTTTTCTATGTTTATTGCAATTTACACTTCTTTTAATGCATGCGGTGTTCGCCTTTGAAAGGTTGCACATCATGTTATAACTTTAACTAGTTTGTTTGAATAAATGTACTGTTGTAGTAACCAATGGTGGACCTAAATAAATAAATAAATAAATTAACGAAACATGGTTACGCAAAGGTGAAGAGGGCCGGGCACCTGCGGTGCCAGGTTATCAGCTACGTCATATTCCACGTCCTGTAGCCGTTCGAAATGGACGAGGTGGGGGTGTAGCTTTGTATATTAGAATGAGAATAAGTGCTCGTGTAAAGATTCATCCTCACCACCCTATGGTGAAATAAATCTGGGTCAGCTTAAACGCAAGAACTAAAAGAATTATGATTGGAACAGTTTATCGACTCCCCTGGTTAGACTTAAATATATTTCTGGATGTAATCACTGGCAGTATTTGTGCTCTAGCACCATACGATAATGTTATAATTTTGGGTGATTTCAATGTCAACTTGCTCGATAGTAATGACTCTAAAGCAAGGCGCCTAAAGAATTTTTTGAATTATCACAATATGGACCAATTAGTTACTGAGCCCACGCATTTTATAGGTGACAGTGCTACGCTTATTAATGTGATCTGTACGGATGCTCCAAGCCAAGATGTGAATGTAAACTTTGTAAGTGAGCTCGGAAATCACTCATTTATAACATGCAAGATACTTGTCAAAAAAGAAAAGCCAGCTAAAAGAACAGTCTCCTATCGTCCAATTAGAGATAAACTACTCGAGTATTTTGAGAAGGACTTGCATGCAGTTCCATAGAAAGTGATATTCTATCTGACTGATGTAAATGAGATGGTACATTTATTCAACACGTTCATAACTCGCCTTTTTGACGCTCACGCACTCTTAATCAGCGCGTGAGCGTCAAAAAGGCGAAAACCTTAGTCTTCCGAAATAGTGCTTAGGTAGGGTATTTCATTCGGTAACAGCCACGTCTCTTGCAGAGCAATCACGTCACAGGTACGACACAGCTCCCTTATACTATCGACGGAACGTTTTACACTTTTGCAATTAAAACTGGCAAATCTATATAAGCTTTTACCCATTCTTTTGTTTATCTGAGTCGGTAACAGAGATAGGTCTGTGCGGATTTATGAACCGCCTAAAAATAATACCTTCAGGCCATAGTTTCTCATCTAAATACATATATAACTTCGTTTGCGATACAAAAAATTTATATGCATTATGCCCTTTTCGTTTCTGAGTATTTATCTTCTGTAAGGATACAGTCTCTTGTGTTTTCATACGTATATATTTCACAATATCATCTTGCGTTGTTTCGTTGTGAACATTTGTTATAAACATAGCAACTTTCTTTTCAGCCGCCTTGAAATTACATTCTGAACTCTTTCTTTTCTCTCAAAAATTACATTCTGAATTCTTTGGGTAACAGATAATATCAAATTAATGTTTAGGCTAAGATATATCGATACCGTGAAACTAAGCTGGAAGTACATAAACAATATTATTTGGATCTAAAGCATCACGCAACGACTGCTTTATCTAATGAGAATAAGGCATTGTTTACAAAAAATATAAATGAAAATGTTAATGACTCTAAATTATTATGGTCTAATTTTAAGAAATATGTGCTTCCTTTTAATAAAGACAGTGTTTTTTTGGCACTGTTGGCTGATCCAGATTGGATAAATAATGCTTTTCTTGATATATCTAGCGACTCAAATGTAAGTATTTCTCAGCTGACTTATTTTGAATTCACACGTTACGTACCAGCGAGTTTTGTATTAAAGCCAGTGGATGAGACAACTGTATTTAACATCATTAATAATATATCGAAAAATGCTCAAGGATTTGATGGAATATCTTAAGATATGATTAAGCTTAAACTGCCGCAATACCTGTGGGCAATAACTAACATCGTAAACCAATCCTTCTATTCTAGCGAATTCCCTAACTTGTGGCGGAATGCGATAGTGCGTCCCATTTCGAAAAACAATAACACCAGGCGTTAAAGATCTTCGTCCCATTAGTATATTACCCTGTTTGTCTAAGGTGTTAGAGAGGGTGGTATATGTACAAGTCGTGGAATTTGTGGAGTGAAATAGCATTCTCCCAGATTTGCAATCCGATTTTAGACGAGGACGTGGCACCGCTACTGCTTTAGCGGACATAGTAGGAATATCCTTGAAGCCAGAGATCGTGGAGAGGGCTCGTTTTAATAATTAATAATGCCTCGACTGCGCTGCTGACATGCAGACTGCTGACTCCGCGCCCCAGTCGGGCGCTGGCTTGCGCCTGTGGAGAGTGATGTAATCGACGTAATTTATCGATTGCATCATATTTTTGCGGTACAGGCGCATGAAACGAGTGGGGGAGCGAGACGGAACACTCACTGTACGGGCGTATACCTAACTATGTGTTACAATGTTTATATATATATATATATATATATATATAAGTAGTAAGTTTTAAATTGTGCTGGTATTGTGTTCGAGTTAAGTTTACCGTTCGTTTTAAGCTTCATGCGCGCACGTCACTTGGGGTACCCCTGAAAATCAGCGCTGTGTCGTAGTCCACGCTGCAGCACAGCTTTATGCTGAGTGGTACCCCATTAGTGCGGCTACATAGTATGTACATGCAACTTGATTTTCTTTATTTTATAGTTATCATTTATGAAGTGTACTTTACTGTTAGCCTATCTAATGAATGTTTCTTTCATATATTCTATTCCCAGCTTTTACTAGGGTTTTAGGTACTAAAACGAAACCCTAAAAAAGAAACAGATATGTCCTCTTAATAATATAAATGATAGTTTTTGACGTCGATAACAGCGCTACTTACGGGAGTCTGTTACTTTTGGATAATGCAATTTTCTAATAATGAAAAAAATATGAAAATCGAGTTTCAGAGTACAATATGTCCAAATTTGTGTTTATTTCATAACTATAACCACTCTCGAGGTATTGGGGACGTTTTTAGTGTAACTTTTGAACGGGAGTGTGTATCTTGTTATGATATATCGATGTCATAATTTAGAATTTGAATTGATTTAGAAATTGAGCTGAATAAAATATCTAAAATGTGCGGTCGGGGGACCCGCGTCAGGAACGGAGTTCTAATTAGACAATGCAACTCACACTTAATAACATTGTTAGTTATTGAAAAACGATTTTATTTAACGGGAGTATACTCTGACTATCGAGCACATAAAACGCGTGACGTAAACAAGTATGGCGGCCAGCGCTAACGATAACATCCGAACTACTCCGAACGGAACCGAATGTCTCGTAACGTTTTTTCGTCATATTACGATTTCTACCTGTCAACTCATTTTTTTTACCTGGGGAAAATCCTGCATAGGTCTTCGGTCGCGAGCCTCGGGGGAAGCTCACGTGGCGAATTGGATTCCTATCGATTAAAAACCCCAGGGTGGACGACATACGCACTTTGGAGGGACTTTGGGATCTCCGTATGGAACGCACCGGTGCCCCTCTTGTGCAGCGCTCTGAAGAGCCCGCCATCGGGGCAAGACTTAATAACACCCCCTCTGCACCGACACGTTGCTCACGGCCACGTGGGTCACACGACACCGCCGTCCTCCTCGGGGTCGTTCTTGAAGGACGCTCCCGCCCCTTGGGTCCGCGATCCCGAGGGCCTCTTGCTGATATTGGTGGACCTGTCAACTCCTTCCGCAAGCCCCTTTAAGGAACTTCGTTACGAAAACGTTTGGAACTCTGCACCCTTTGCCTACCCAGAAAGGTATCTGGCGTGATAGAGATAGAACGAAGGATATCTGTACTATTGTCATTGAGCTTTCATTGTTATAATGCGGGTGTTAAATGATAAGGAAACCGAAAACTTTGATATTCACGATCCTACATTAGAGGATCAAGTAATTTAAGGGTTAATTTTTCAATCAGATAAACGTGTTTATCCCTAACTCTAGAAATCGGTGTGTTTCAGAGTATTTTGTCTGCATTAGAATGCAGCCAAATATATACGTGTGAATTAATAGATAAGATGTAGTGTAATGTACTTTATGATTAAGTTATGACATGGCTTTTTAATCAGTGCGTCCTACCTGTAATGACATACTCGCTCGTCCACCAGTTCAAGGTCGCTCAACGACCTATGGAAAGAGCTATGCTCGGAGTTTCTCTTAGGGATCGAATCCTGAACGAAGTCATTCGTCAGAGAACCTAGGTTACCGACATAGCTCAGCGAATTAGCGAGCTGAAGTGGCAGTAGGCAGGTCACATATGCCGCAGAACCGATGGAGGTTGGGGCAGACTGGTTCTTGAATGGAGACCGCGTGTCGGCAAACGTAGTGTAGGACGCTCTGTAGCTAGTTGGAGCGACGCTATTTGTAAGGCAGCGGGCAGGGATTGGAAGAGGAGAGCTGAAGATCGAGCTCAGTGGCGTGCCATGTGAGAGGCCTACGTCCAGCTGGCATGGTCAATATGAACCAAAAAGCCCTTAAATAAAAAAGATAGTAATAAAATAATCCCTGACTCAAGAACGGGGGTTTTATAAGATTAACATGTGTCTGTGGCATCGTAGTTCGTAAACGGATGAACCGATTTTGATTTAGTATTCTTTTTGTTTGAATGTTGATTTGATCGAGAGTGTTCTTAGCTGTGGATAGTTTGAATCAGGGGTTCTTAAATTTGTAATCTAAGTTTTTCAATCATCATATGAAAATCAATCATAGGATAAAAATACAACATAAAAATTAAGAAATACAGTTGGTATGGCCACATTAAGAGAAGACCTCCTGATTATGTGGGTAATATTACGGCCAATCTAAACCTATCAGGGCCCAGACCCAGAGGACGGCCAAAACAAGATGATCAGATGTGGTCAAGAAAGACCTGTGTATCTGCAATGCCTACGAACACGAAACGTCCGATAGAGCGAAGTGGAAGAAGAAAATTAGGAAGCCAGACCCCACCATCACATGGGAATAATAATTGCCAAGGAGAGAGAGAGAGTTCTATCTATCTATATTATTCACGCCAGTTTCCTTGCGGGGTAGGCAGAGAGTATAGTGTCCCAACAGGTTCTTTACTTACAGACCTCTCTGGCTTCCTCTACTATCATAGTTCGTCTCTCACGCTCGCCGGTTACTCTTGAGTTGCCGTTCAGATAAGATCCGGTCTATTTGGTCGTGGTAAGATAGTCTAGGTCTTCCCCGGTACCTACATCCTTCCACATTCGCATTGTATATCTGTTTTGTCATTCTTTCTTCCGACCCTTTCTCATCTTTACACCGATACTATCTTTCATACTTACACGCTTTCTTATTACGCTGTTGCGAATACGGTCGGTCAGCTTCACTCCGCACATCTTTAAGAAATAAAGTTATTTTTATATACACCGATACGCCTATATTCCCCAACGGGGGAGGCAGAGTTGTACTGAGCATATCCACTTTTCGCCGACGATGTTAGGTCCCATGTAATACGTAGCAGTAAGCTGTTGTCGTTATAATCCGGTAATAGTGTGGGGCTACGTTTATTTAAAAATAAACCAAATATACTATATACATATTTATCTATCAATCTCATCACGCCAGATCCCTTTCGGGGTAGGCAGATAGTACAGAGTTCCAACAGGTTCTTTCCTATATATTTATAATGTAATATATTGAAAAATACAATTTAGCTAGCATAGGATTTCCGAACACAAGTACCCGAGGTCATCCTCGGGTACTTCGGCGTTCAGCCCCACCGGGCGAATCGGCACAATGTACATTTTGAATGGGTCGTTTCGCCCAATGGAGCGAATCGCCGAATACCATTTTTGTAATTCGGCTATTCGAATTGTGGTCTAACATTCGTTCTCTTTTTAATTCCGTCGGCTAGGGTTACTATAAAAAGTATTGAATTATTGATTAATCCATCATGATACATCCACCTTCAACCGTTACTAGCATTGAAACGGCCAACCAGAAAACCTAAGCGCCGTTATACACATACATATTTATCGATACATAAAACATACATATATATCAATAATAATACATACATATTTAATACATATGTAATTCCGGATGAAAGGAAATGCTCTTTAATGTTCCTCTTAACGTCTAGTGAGACGGCAACGCGTCTAGTGTGGGAGTGAATTCCTAAGCAGCACTTCACGACCGAAACGGCTAAAGGCTAGAAGTGAGACGGGGAGTGTGGAGAAAAAGGGAAGAAGACGAGCGGCAGGGCTGTCCCCTGGAGACTAGAAACTGAAAGCGTTCCTTTAGATAAGTTAGTGAATTAGGATTATGGAGAAGAGAATAAAGGATATGATGATATACAATGCGAAAGTGGAAGGATGCAGGTACCGGGGAAGACTTAGACTATCTTACCATAATCTCTATATACGTCTATTTGACCGGGTCTTATCTGAAGGACAAGTCAGGAGTCTCCGTAACCGGTGAGCGTGTATTAGACGAACTATTAGAGTGGAGGAAGCCAGAGAGGATGTAAGGAAAGAACCTGTTGGAACTCTGTACTCTCTGCCTACCCCGCAAGGGATCCGGCGTGATCATATAGATAGATAGCTGCAATAAAGGAGTGAAAGAATGTGATTCCGATCTAGGTCTCGAACCTACGACTACGATCCCCCCCCCGGCCCCTGCCGCCACCGCCGGCCGCGACATGTTCTCACCGATACCCCCGATGCTTTGTCATCCCTTCTTTCCGCTCAGAATACGGGCGACGACGACGTAGTCGTAGATCCCCTCCCATAGCCGGCGGTTGACCGGTGCACTTAGTAGTGCACCCCGTCCCCCCACAGCGACTGTCCCAACCGAGTATGTCGCCCTTTGCCCTACTGGCTCGAGCGTAGTGGTTGCACGGTCGCCCTTAAGTCCGGTGAAGCTGTAAAGGCCTCGCGGCCAGCAGCGTACATCACTTACACACACAAGAATGTGAGTATCTCGACGACGTCGAATAGGCAACCACCTCAATTGCGCCTGAAATTCCGACACATGATCGTATTTTCAGAACCCGAAAGTAAAGCGGAATATAGTTAGAGCTCTCAACCAGTAGTTACAACATTCACCATACTTGTGATAAACGATGTGGATGTCCCAATTATTCAAAATGTTTAATGATATATGTCTTAAGTACTACAGGTATTGTGATGTTCTTTGTTTACGCAATAAACGGAAAAAAGTCAAGAGTCTCCGTAACCAGCGGGCGTGTATGAGACGAACTATGAGAGTGGAGGAAGCCAGAGAGGTATGTAAGGAAAGAACTTGATGGAACTCTGTACTTTCTGCCTTCCCTGCAAGGGATCTGGCGTGATGATATAGATAGATCAAAATCAGATAAGTAGTTAAGGCGCTATGGCGGAACATACGGTTATACAAATATACAAAGATTGCTAAAATATAACCCTTTCTTTCTTTCTTCTTCTACCCATTCTTTCCCCCTATTACATGGGACCTAACATCGTCGGCGAAACGTGGGTGTACTCAGTACATCTCTGCCACCCCCGCTTGGGGAATATAGGCCTGGCGGTGTGTATAACCCTTTCTTTTGGCTTTGTCGTCGTCAGGCACAAAAGTCAAGAGTCTCCGTAACCGGCGAGCGTGTATGAGACGAACTATGAGAGTGGAGGAAGCCAGAGAGTTCTGTAAGGAATGAACCTGTTGGAATTCTCTACTCTGCCTATCCCGTAAGGGATGTGGCGTGATTATATAGATAGATAGATTCATGTCAGTAATCACAATTACGAAGTAACCCCTCCCTAGCCCATTTAACCCTAATTAACCCTTACCTGCAGTCCTTTTAAATGGTGCTGTTAAGTTAAATTACTTGGGACCATCTGACCCCTGAAAGGGTTAAGTCGAACGCGTAAAGTTTTGGGACTGCCTCGTTGGTAGAGTGGCGATAAATTTGCGAAGCGGTCACGAGGTCCTTAGTTCGAATCCTTAGTCGGATAAAATTTAATTTGGATTTTTGTATTGTAAAGGACATTGTTATGCGCCCATACATGATTAGCCCCAAAACCAACAGCAATGAAAAAATACTTGTATTATTTCAAATCACCCATAAATACTCTTTCAACATTTATTATTAAACGGATAGGCGGAGGAATCGCAATATTTCACGAAAAGTATTAGATTTTGAGGTTATAATTCAGTAGCCATTAATACATATGAGGTTATATTGTGTTGACATTCAGTAAAGATGTCGGCGACTTCGATATAAGTACTTACAATACATTGAAATATTCGTTTTAGATTGCAAATTGTCCGTTAGATACGGATATATACATAAACAATGAGGGCATGGGTCAAATGTTTGTTGGTTCTGGGGCAATTTTCGACAATGTCCTTTGAGTCTGGAATTGTGACCGGTATATGAGTAGGCTCGCCCCTTATAACATGGGGCCTAACATCATTAGCGAAAAGATAGTGTGTACAGTACACCCCTGCTACCACCTCTTAAGGATATAGGCGTGATGGAGTAAGTATAAATAAATAATATCAGCCAAATTTGTCCCACCGCTGGGCTTCTCTCACAAATCGAGGTGAGAGAGATGAGGTCATACTCCAGCACGCGGAGCCAGTGCGCTGCGGTAGATGATGTAAGTATACTAATATTAGTCCTGTTAAGAAACTGTCCCACCGTTGGGCACGGGCCTCCTCTCAAACTGAGAGGGTTTAGGCCATAGTCCACCACGCTGGCCCAGTGCGGGTTGGCGAACTTCACACACCTTCGAGAAACTCTCAGGCATGCAGGTTTCCTCAAGATGTTTTCCTTCACCGTTAAAGCAATTAATAGTTGATTTTTAATACGGACGATTAAGCACAGTGGTTATGAGCTTAAGCTGCCCCGTCCACTGTGTCTAATAGTCGCGGGTTCGATTCCGGCACGGGACAAATTTTGTGTGATCCACAATTATTTGTTCCGGTCTGGGTATTTGAGTATGTGAATTTTCATGTTTGTCAACGCACCCACGACACAGGAATAAATCCTAGTGAGGGAGTGACCTTCTTACAAAAAAAAAATACGCACATGCAGAAATAAAAGACAGAGGTGCATGCCTGGGTTTGAACTCGAGACTGACTTTGCGGTCCACCGGTCTAACCACTAAGCTATCATTGATTCTGTTTGTGTAAGTAAATTATGAATATTGTTTACAAAATAACTTCTCTGTATCTATCTATCTATATCATCACACCAGATCCCTTGCGGGGTAGGCAGAGAGTACAGAGTTCGAACAGATTCTTTCCTTACCTCTCTGGCTTCCTCCACTCTCATAGTTCGTCTCATACACGCTCGCCGGTTACGGAGACTTTTCAGACCCTTCAGATAAGACACAAAGTAAATTGGTGATTGCGGAGCTCGTAGCGCTGAGCGACCGCGGTGGTCTTAGCGATCACCAGGTTAAGCAGCAGTTGGCTAGGTCGGGCTGAGATTGGTGACCGTTTGTGGCATTTCCATTTTCCAGTGTCTCTGTGCTTCGAAAAGCACGCTAAGCGGTTGATCCCGGTTACAACTTCTGTCTATCGGGTTATTCTATCTATGGCAGACGGTACCGAGTTCCAACAGGTTCTTTCCTTACATACTTATCTGGCTTCCTCCACTCATATAGTTCGTCTCATTACTACATAATATGATTATTACCCCTAGTCCATTTTTGAGTATCAATTTATATTTGAAACTTCACTTTTCCATGCACACACAGTTTCTCCCTCTGATATATTAAGTTCTTAACTATGTCTTATAAATATAACCTGGTTTCCAAAGATACAGGCTTTATGGAAAAACCTCTGGAAATGATGTGGTTTATTATATTTTCTTTACTGAGTTCTTAGATGTGGTCTCTCTTATATAGGACAAAAAAAGACCGGTAAAAACTCGGGATTAAGAACACATAGCTGACCTAAAACACGAAGTCTGCAATCTATGAACATGTCCTTGACCGCACCCGCTAGAACATCAGATTTGATAGACCACAAATCCTCGTGAAAGAACACCGATTCCTACCAAGGATGGTTCGCGAGACTATTAAAATTAAAAATCATCGTAATTTTTGTAGAGAAGATGGCTGGGTGCTTCTATCGACTTGGGATCCGGTAATTAATATAATCAAATCCAAAACCAAGCATAACACTGCAAGACCCCAAGACACCGTGAGCTTATTCTGCGTAGATCGGACCAACAAATATAATTAAGAACTTTGAGGGTACCCCGGAACAACTATGCCTCTTACACATCAGTCCTTCCCGTGACCATGGGTGGGTGGGAAACGTCGGGAACTTAAAAATTAAAAAAATCTTTTATAAAAAAAGGTAAACCGACTTCAAAAAGCAAAAAAATTAATATTTGAAGTCGGTGCTGGTTGGTGCAGTCGGTTACTTGGCACCGACTTCAAATATTTATTTTTTTGCTTTTTGAAGTCGGTTTACCTTTTTTTATAAAAGATTATTATTTTACAATTTTAAGTGACCAGTGAATTCTATAGTAGGGTACCTATAGGATTGACGTAATACCCATAATATCGCAATTTACACATGCCTATTGTTTGTCGTTAAGGAGTTCCCTGGTGTATCTTCTAAGTCCAAAGTCCAATGTCAATAAAATTAATATGGGACCACCTTGGAGATATACTGAACCCAATGCAAAAAAAAATATCAAAATCGGTCCAAAATTGACGGAAATATCGCTGAACATACATAAAAAAAAAAAAAAAAAAAGCATACAT
Organism: Phalera bucephala; assembly: GCA_905147815.2. Classification (NCBI taxonomy): domain Eukaryota; kingdom Metazoa; phylum Arthropoda; class Insecta; order Lepidoptera; family Notodontidae; genus Phalera; species Phalera bucephala. The sequence continues at coordinate 11,275,360 of LR990637.1, read as the reverse complement.
ACAACCGAACATAGAACCTCCTCCTTTTTGAAGTCGGTTAAAAATTAACCGCGCTATAATTTGAAAAATAATTTTACATATGTTTTCCTTACATTTTAAGGTTTATAATTAACTGTAACCTGCTCTGTGGTAAATAAATAATAAAAAAAGCAATAAAAAGCCTTATATTTCTCGAAAATTATAAAAAAACAAACAACAGGTGAAGGCTTCTTCCAGAGATAGCCATACGACTTGGTCTCGAGCTACTTGTAACTAGTTATGCCAGGCCACCATTCTAATGTCGTCTTCCCAGCGTGTGTACGGTCTTCCTACGCACCTCTTGCCCTATAGTCCTTTCCGTGATGTTACCCTTAAAGTCCATCTCTGATCTTTAAGTCGTGATAGGTGGCCCGGCCATTTTTGTTTTTGCGCATACTGTACTACATCTGTAACATTAGTTAGCTGTCTTATTTTTGAGTGGCGTATCTAATATCTATCCATCTATCTATATCATCACGCCAGATCCCTTACGCCATAGGCAGAGAGTAGAGAGTTCCAACAGGTTCTTTCCTTACATACCTCTCTGGCTTCCTCTACTCCCATAGTTCGTCTCATACACGCTCGCCGGTTACAGAGACTCCTGACTTGTCCTTCAGATAAGACCTGGTCTATTTGGTCATGGTAAGATAGTCTAGGTCTTCCCCGGTACCTAGATCCTTCCACTTTCGCATTGTATATAAGTTTTGTCGCATCTAATATAGTAATAATAAAAATTTATAATAGGTAAACAAATAAATGATTATTTTTATTAATGATAGTCGTTAAGTCGAGTTGGAAGCCGCATTCGGCTTGGTAAGTTCCAGAAGCATTATGGGCGGCTTTATAAGTTTCAGTTTTAAGTGCAGATGCATCTATTTCATTGCACTGGCTCCGCGTGCTGGAGTATGTCCCAATCTCTCTCACAATTTCTGAGGGGAAACCGTTGCTCAGCTATGCGTTGGTAAAAACTGATCGATTAATTAAAATTAGTGACTTATAACCCTTAGTTCGTATGAGATCTGTTTCAACGAGCGTTAATCAAATGCTGTAACGAAATAAACGTCTATTTTTTTAAAAGCGCTTACAGCGCTTCTGCATAACTCGTTGAACAAACGCCCATGCGAACGAGAAGTAATAGTGGCAATATACTACTATATGTTCTCTCTGTATCTCTATATCATCACTCCAAAACCCTTGCGGGGTAGGCAGAGGTACGGAGTTCCAACAGGTTCTTTCTTTACAGACCTTTCTGGCTTTTTCCACTCCCTTCACAAGTATATACTAACTGAAAATATCTAGGTATCATTTATATTATATAGCTTGGGAGTCAGCCATCTTGGTCTAGACTGAGATATAATTTAGAATCTAAAATTGATGGGGCGTGGTTCTACGCCCCTCCCAAAAACACGCCCCTTCATCTCAGAACAGGCAGTTACCTCGTAATCGTCGAGAGAATCGGATCTGTCGCGCCCCTAATGCTTGACACATTTTAAAACAAAAATCATAGATATAACATTCATTTTTAAACAAAAATAAATCTTAAAACGATAATTTAAAAATTGAACGATCGTTTTCTTTTTTTTGAAAGATTGTTGGATTTTTTTCAAATAGAATTGTTTTTGTGAGTTTGTTTTGTTTGTAAACATTGCGGGGTGAAGGTCAACGAACCGTTTTGTAAACAAACAATGTCGAGAGACGATGTTATGAAGATATTTGTGCTTATGTAAATTTGTTTGAAAAGAAATGGTTTGATTGTTTGTGACATAAAATTATGTGATTATAATGATTTGTGTTTTGACAGCATTGTGTAAAGTGTAGACATGTAGTAAACATGATTTAAACAACTCTATCCTTATAATTGATTTCGCTTTAAAAATCTGACAGTGTATTAATATTAAAATAAAACAAAACAAATTGTGTTTGGAGAAGACAAATGTGACAGATATGATAAAAATAAGTGTTTTAAGACTAGAATAATTAAATATTTACTACGATAAATCTAAAAAACAATTCCAGTCACCAGAAAACAAAGTAAAAAAATGAGATCATTTTAAACATAAATAAAATCAATCATATTTTTCTATAAAAAGATAATTAGAAATCCACCAAATTGGATTCAAAAAGGCCTATTGAGGCCCTACCCGGGGCCTCAAAAATTAACCCAAAATATACAAAAACATTACTTGTACATCCGTTCACATCAGGCAATTCACAAAATAACCAAAACAAAGATAATTTTGAAAATAAACCAAAAAACTATTTACTAGAGACCCCAAAAAATATAAAACGAAAAATACCATTATTAGAGTTGCCCGAACATTTCAATAAAAAACCTAAATTATTTAAAAATGATGATTCTATAACACTAATGCGAAATACATCAATACAAACTATTGATAATTCACAAAATACTATAGAACTTGACTATCAAATTCCTAAAGAAACTGTTAAAATTGACTGTCAAACTCCCAAAGAAACTGTTAAACTTGACTGTGAAATTCGAAGTGAAACTGTCAAAGTGGCCAGTCAATCTACAGTGAAGGAGAATTTGGACTGTCAAAGTGCGGCTAAGAGCTGCCACTGTTGCTGTAACTGCCGGGACAGTGACTGTCAACCTGTCAAAGTGATCATTGCACCAGCTATGATGCCGTCTTTGTATGGACATTTACCGGCAATTCCGTACATTGTCAAAGGAAAACTAGAGAAGGTAAGATTTTTTCATAATTACAGGATTACACTAAGGGTATGGCTATGGCGTCCACGGTGGCGATCAATATCTCCTTATAATCGTGCGTTCAGACGCCACACAGTGTGTGTGTGTGTGAATGATCTACGCTGTTGGCTGCGGAGCCTTTACAGCTTCACCGGACAAGAGGGCGAGCGTGCAACCACTACGCTCGAGCCAGAAGGGCAAGCGGGCAACTAACTCAAGGGCGTCTCGAGGAGGAACGGCCTCGACTTGGTCAGTCGCTATAGGGGAGGTCGTATACTAGGTGTCTTGCCGTGGTGCTCTGCACCGGCGGGCAAGGGATTCTTTGACCTCGCCGGCGAGGTCTGTGTCTGATCCTGTGTGCGGTATCTGTATGCGAAAGAAGGGATATAACGGCATCGAAAGGGTCGGTGAGAACGTGCCGCGGACGGCGGTAGTGGCTGGAAGGGAAACGCCGCACAGATAGTGCGTGCAGAACCAAGTACGCGTTGGTATAAACATTTCCAAGTAAATACTACTGCAGGAACTGAACACCATTGTGCACGCCATTGCTTATGCGGCTGGGCGCGTTGGTTTGGCTGTATCTTGAGACTTGTCTAAACGGAGCATTGCTACCAAAAATGGTGCTAAAACTTTGTACCCCTTATTACGAAAATTGCGCGGACGGAGGAGTATGGAATTTCCCACACTTATAGTTTATATAGAGAAGGAGAGGGGAATGCTAATATTTTTTTTAAATTATGCATAAAAAATACATTAACTCAATAAAAAAAAACATTACACACACTACCACGTATTTGACACAATACACTTCAAATTGATGTTTGTCTTTAATATTATTTGTCTATAGTCTTACTAAATGTCAAACATAACCAGCAAACGATGAAAGAGTAGGTCGAATATCGACCTATGGGCGACCACTAGTACAAGTAATTCACCTTAGTTTACAGGTTACCTAACATTATTTCGTAGAACTATAGAAACCTTAACCAATACATAAATAATCTTTATATATCATCAGGCCAGACCTAGAGAGACATAAAGAGAAGAGTGAGCGCAGGGAACAGAGTGAATGGTGCGATGGTAAAGCTACTTATAGCTATATGGCAGCGAGAGCTGGGTTACATACTCAGACGGAGAATGAAAGTAGGATAAATGCGGTGGAAATGCGAGCTCTGCGGAAGATATGCGGAGTGAAGCTGACCGACAATCCAAAAAATAAACACGTATATAAAAATACATCAAAAATTTACCTTAGTTTTCATTTAAATCATAAATTAGAGTAATTATTAAAAAAAAATTAAAACTTAATAATCTATCTATTACTCAATTATGTAAATTGTAACCGTGTGCGTTTTAGGGATTGACACAATGAAATCGTTATAATCGATATATTGTTTTTTAAAACGCACTAAATCGATTGCCGAATTTTTTTAAGAATATAATGTTCTATGTATCTGACTGATCAGAAGTATTCTCATGGTCAAGAAATTGATAAATGAACGTGTAATGTAACATCTTCAATACTAAAAATCACTTATGAGTAAATGAAACTGAATTTGAATGAACGTGGATGCGTTATATTGACTTTAAAACAGAGAGTTTTATAGATTTTTAAATAATAATAAAAATTGCTGCCTAAGTGGCAAAGGTCATACAAGTGTAGTTTTACTAACGAAAACTTCCCAGTATGAGTCCGGAGTCTGGAATGGTGCCCGGTATATGGCATAGGCTCGCCCCTATTACATGGGACCTAACATCGTCGGCGAGAAGTGGGTGTAGTCAGTACACCTCTGCCACACCCGCCGGGGGCGTGACGGTGTTTTATAACACTCGTAATACATGTAAGCGACTAATTAAGCGATTTGTCAGACGATTTTTTGACCAATGGCTTGATTCGTCTATCTATCTATCTATCTATAACCTCACGCCAGATCCCTTGCGGGGTAGGCAGAGAGCACAGAGTTCCAACAGGTTCTTTCCTTACATACCTCTCTGGCTTCCTCGACTCTCATAGTTCGTCTCATACACGCTCGCCGGTTACGGAGACTCTTGACTTTTCCATCAGATAAGACTCGGTTTATTTGGTCGTGGTAAGATAGTCTAGGTCTTCCCCGGTACCTGCATCCTTCCACTTTCACATTGTATATCTGTTTTGTCATTCTTTCCTCTGGCATTGATTCGTAAATAAATAATGAGATTATTTTATTTTGTTATCTGTTTTTTCCTAAATTATTTTCATTAAATCGATTCATTCTTCGTCATAAATTTTCTCGATACGATATTCAATCGATTCTATTTCACACTCACCGCATTTCTAGAAACGTCAGATTCTAAGCGTCAGCGTACCCATGATTGGTGAAAAGGACTATTGGCTATTACAGCGCCTCCAATACCTAGCAATAAATAAATTAGCCGGTACTATCCCAACCTGGGCAAAAGCCTTGTCTCAAACCGAGGTGAGAAGAATTAGGTTGGAAGCTTTATACGGACTTCATAAGTTCAACCAGCAGCGACAAACCTGCCTCTACCAAATCGTGGTGTGTCTTTGGCCAGAAGTGGGACTGTACAAGCTGATAAAGCCTTTTTTTCTATCTATCTATCTATATCAACACGCCAGATGCCTTGCGGGGTAGGCAGAGACTACAAAGTTCTAACAGGGTCTTTCCTTACATACCGCTCCGGCTTCCTCCACTCTCAGAGTTCGTCTTTTACAGACTCGCCGTTTATGGAGACTCTTGACTTGTCCTTTAGATAAGACTCGGTCTATTAGCCTTTTTTTTAATTATAAAACGTAGCCCCACACCCGGATTTATTCCTGTGTCGTGCGTGGGTTTACACACATGAAAATTCACATATAATATCTCATACGGAATGTCGATCACTATTCCGATCTCGGTCTCGAATCTATTCGCGCCTTTATTAGAAAGGCGACAACCCGATATTTCTCGAACGCGTCCAATCATAGAAATTCGCTGATCTTAGCCGCCGCCGACTACGAACCTAATTCCCCTCCTATCAGCCGCTACCGCCGTCCGCGGCATGTTCTCACCGACCCTCCCGATGTCCTTACATCCATTCTTTCGGATATAGATACCGCACACAGGATCAGCAGGCGAGCTCGAAGAATCCTTTGCCCACCGTCCGGTGCAAAGCACCACGGCGAGACACCTAGTATACGCCCTCCCCCATAGCGACTGCCCAAGCCGAGGCTGTTCCTTCTTGAGGCACTCTTGAGCTAGTTACCCCCTTGCCCTTCTGGCTCGAGCGTAGTGGTTGCACGCTTGCCCTCTTGTCCGGTGAAGCTGTAAAGGCCCAGCCGCCAACAACGTCATTCACACACACACACACCTTCGGCTCCGGTCAAAACTTTGGCCCAATATTTTTGGACGTAGGTGGGCGAAGCTTCGGTCGGACACTTTATAACATTAACTTCTCGCAAAAGGACCTCTACGTGTGGGGCTCATGTTACCAAGTCTTTTAAAAGTCCCGGTAAAACCCGCGAATTTCAGCGAGATACTTAATAATAATCATAACCTGTTAGAACTCTGTACTCTCTGCCTACCCCGCAAGGGATCTGGCGTGGTGATATATATATAGATATACCATCTATGTTACTTCTTATGATGTTGTTTTGGGACTAAACTAAATTATAGTTTAAAAAAACAACTAAAAAGGAGAAAAATAGTTAAGTAAAAGAGTTTGCTAAATTAATTTTATTATGAAAAACGTGTATTTTATACTATATATGTAAAGCAAACCATTTCACTCATATACGACCTGTTTTCTGTAAGTTTGTCTTTGCTACGTTATCGCCAAAGCCTGCTAGATTTCACGACTGACAATGGTGACATTTGAAAGAATATGAGAGTGATATTGTAAGCGAGATATTGGCTTTTGTTTTTTGCCGTAATGGCGACAAGAAGCCAATTTTTATAATTTACTGTTATACTATATTACTACTTGACATTGGCGAAATACACTGTTAAAGTGTGCGACAATTAATTAAAATAAGAAGAAAAAGAAGAAGCGAGATATTTTCAGTTAATTTGGTGTACAGGTGTTTTTTAGATTATTTTACGGCTCATTCATGCTTAAACCGATTGTTTTTATAAACTTGGAAAACTTGAAATTGGCAGAATCATCGGTTAACGATGGAGCCATAAATCATAAATGGAATTGGAATTGGAGATATTTCCAAAACGTAATACTTTCTAGCGAGTAGGTATGAAAGATAGTATCGGTGTAAAAATCAGAAAGGGCAAGCTCTGTTGGTTCGGGCATATAGAAAGAATGCCAAAGGAAAGAATGACAAAACAGATATACAATGTGAAAGTGGAAGGATGAAAGTTCGGGGAAGACCTAGACTATCTTACCACGACCAAATAAACCGAGTCTTATCTGAAGGAAAAGTCAAGAGTCTCCGTAACCGGCGAGCGTGTATGAGACGAACTATGAGAGTCGAGGAAGCCAGAGGGGTATGTAAGGAAAGAACCTGTTGGAACTCTGTACTCTCTGCCTACCCCGCAAGGGATCTGGCGTGATGTTATAGATAGAGAGAGAGAGAGATAATGCTTTCTATATTTATTATGTTTGTTAAGATATAAAAAGACCTGAAATAAAGGCTTTAAATTTTGTTTCTTTCGTTACAGGTGCGTTAAAGTTTTGTTTATAGATACTGTTATTGTCCGTATATTACCTAAATAAAACTTTCGTTTTACAGAAAAACGCAATTACGTCTTTGTTCCATTATTCCTAACTCGAAGAGAAGAAGTCTATTATATATATATATATATATATAACAAAAAAAAAAGACGTCGTCACGCCTGTATTCCCCAAGCGGGGGTGGCAGAAGTGTACTGAGTACACCCACGTTTCGCCGACGATGGTAGGTCCCATGTAATAGGGGGCGAGCCTATTGCCATATACCGGGCACAATTCCAGACTCCGGACTCGTACTGGGAAGTTTTTCGTTAGAAAAACTACACATGTCCGACCTAGGATTTGAACCCAGGACCTCATGATCACAAAGTGATCATGAGGTCCTGGGTTCGCCACTAGACCAACGAGGCAGTCATATATATATATATATATATATATATATATATATATATATATATATATAATAACTCTACTTTTATAAATAGCTACTAATGTACTATTTTTAATATTTGATGTCAAACCCTCCTCTCCCCACGGATAAACCAAAAATAAATGCTTTTTTTTCAACATAGTATTACATCGGAAATTTTCATGGGCTCCGCATTACGGAAGCAGCTTGTTAGAGAAGCCAGCTTTGTGGTCACCCGCTATTAGAACTTATTAGGCTGACTAGTATTTACCATTCACAAGCTTATATTTAACTTGCAATGTTCGTATGTCTGTCTGTCTTTCCGGTTTAAATCTTGTGATCCATTTTTCAATCACTGCATACTCGGATACTGGATTGAGCTGAAATTTAGCATACGTATGTAAAGTCGGTGACAATGCAATAGTATGGTATCATGGAACTGATCTGATGATGGAGTCGGACAGTAGCCATAGGAGCATGTCAATACACAACGTAACCTGCTTGTCTTTAGGCTGGTTAGATTGGTATTGACAAGCACTAATCAACCAGATAATATTCAGGTTCTGATGATGAAAGAGTTCCTATAGCTTCTTTTCGGCTCTATCATCAGATCTTACATACCACCAGGTCTAATGTACTCGTCAAGACAAAGCCAGCGAGCCCAAACACGACTGAGTTATATTGAGTAGTTGGGTGCTTCCATTGGCCACCTTTCGGCTTCATCATCAGACCCTGAGTACTATAGCACTAGTTGTATAGTACTTGTCAATACCAATCTCAAGCCTGAACACGGGATGGTAATGTTGTGTAGTTTATATATTTCTATGCCCACCTTCCGACTCCATCGTTAGACCAGCTTCTTGGTACCATATTATTGCATTGTCGTTGAACTTACATACGTATGTCTTCAGCTTAATCGGATATCTATCCGATGTGATCTTGCACCCGCAAGTGCTTGAAAAATGGATCACAAGATTTGAACCGGACGACAGACAGACATGCGAACATTGCAAGTTAAATAAAAGCTTGTAAAAATCAATTCCTTGACTCAAAACAATCAAGACATATTTTTTTTCTAGATAGATAGAAAAAACCAGGGTTTGCCAACGTGCAATGAAGCGCAGCATTCTTGGATTCAAATTAACAGATCGTATCAGAAACTCGGACTTGCGCTCCAAAACAAAAATCACTTTTGATGATTTTTGTTTTGGAGCTGAGCGCAGCTGCACGGCTCAAATGGAACTAGGCATGACATATCTGCAAAAATTACTACAGTGTTGGTCCCACCTGGTGGGAAACGACGGCGTGGCAGGCCCAGAAAGAGGTGGCGAGACGAGCTGGTTTCCTATAACAAGGATTGGCATCAGCTTGCACTAATCCGAGATGAGTGGAAGTAGGGAGGGGAGGCCGTTGCCTTGCAGTGGGACAGTATGGGCTTATTATCTATATATTAATACGTGAAACAAAAATGTTGTACACCTTTTTACGAAAATTGCGCGGACGGAGGAGTATGAAATTTCCCACACTTATAGTTTATATAGGGAAGGAGTGCAGAATGCTAATATTTATTAAAATTATGCATAAAATATACATTAAATCAATGAAAAAAACATTACACACACTACCATGTATTTGACACAATATACTTCAAATTATTTGTCTATATCTATTGTCTATATATGTCTATAGTCTTACTGAATGTCAAACATAACCAACAAACGACGAAAGAGTTGTTACAAAAAACATCGTTTACAAAGAAGTTTTGTATCATTAATTAAAGTATCGAAATATGTATGTCAAGTTCAATGGACAGCATCATCGCATGGTTTTTTGTAACAATAAAAAAAAATAAAAAAAAGATATTCTATTTATCTATCTATCTATATCATCATGTCAGATCCCTTGCGGGGTAGGCAAATAGTACAGAGTTCCAACAGGTTCTTGTCTTACATAAAAAAGGTATTCTTTATTTTGATCATTTTTTTTTATTTATTTTTTCATTTAAGTTTCATATAATTTGTTTGAAAAAAATAGGCAAATTAACAGTGTAGCTTTGGCGAAATCTGTGATTATAGAACCTTAATAATGTTCAAACTTATAATTTAAATTAATTATGGTCACTAGTGTGTCGAGCAGGGTAGCGTACCTGATACTCAGAATATCCAAAAGATATTCGCTGAAGGTCATGCAGGTCTACGCACCGACCTCGGTATACTCAGATGATGAGGTCGAAGTTATGTATGAGGATATTAGTAGAGCCATAGAGACTTCCAAAGCACACTTTACAGTAGTTATGGGTGACTTCAATGCGCGACTGGGCAAACGGGGCGATGATGAGTTGAGAGTGGGGCAATTTGGATATGGGCAGCGCAACCCCAGGGGTCAGAGGCTGGCCGAATTTCTGGAGAAGGAGGGACTCTTTATGATGAACTCTTTCTTCCAGAAGCCGTCTCATAGGAAATGGACCTGGATGAGCCCTGATGGTTTCACAAAAAATGAGATAGACTTCATCATGAGCACCAAGCGACAAATATTTAATGATGTCTCCGTGATTCACAGGGTAAAAACCGGCAGTGATCACCGAATGGTCAGAGGCACATTAAATATTAATGTCAAAATGGAAAGATCGCGTCTGATGAAGTCTACGCTCCGACCTTCTAATACACATATCCAAAACCCCGAGAACTTTCAACTCGAATTGTCAAACCGCTTTGAATTGCTAGACAGCAGCGCATCAGTGGACGAAATCAACAACAGGCTGGTAGAGACTGTCCATACGGTCGGGTCTAAGCATTTTATGCCCCACCGTAAAAATAGGCCTCAAAAGCTATCTGACTTCACCCGAAACCTTATGGCTGAGCGACGTACCATGACACTCCAAACCTCCGATTATGCTAAGTCCTATAGGCAGCTCAATAAACAGATATTGAAGTCCTTGCGACACGATTTACGGTCCTTGAATACAAGACGTATTGAGGAGACCATAGAGCAGAACAAGGGCTCCAAAGTATTCGCAAGAGATGCGTCTATTGGGCAAAGCCAGTTGACGAAGCTGAAGACGGAGGACGGAAACGTAACGTCGAATAGGTCAGAGGTGCTCAGGGAGATAGAGAGGTTCTATGGGCAGTTGTATACCTCAGTAGCTGAACCTGTTGTTGACTTGGTAAAAGACCCAAGAGCCAAGCTAACCCGACACTACACTGAAGATATCCCGGACATCAGCCTGTACGTGATTAGGATGGCTCTCAAACAACTTAAAAAAAACAAAGCGCCGGGTGAAGACGGAATTACCGCAGAGCTTCTGAAAGCGGGCGGATCGCCGGTACTTAAAGTCCTTCAGAGGCTGTTTAATTCCGTCTTGCTCGAAGGAAAACGCCGGAAGCGTGGAACAGGGGTGTGGTGGTACTCTTTTTCAAGAAAGGTGATAACACTTTACTGAAGAATTATAGGCCCATCACACTGCTGAGCCATGTTTATAAGTTGTTTTCGAGAGTCATCACGAATCGTCTCGAACACAGGCTTGATGACTTCCAGCCTCCCGAACAAGCCGGTTTCCGGAAAGGTTTTAGTACCATAGACCACATACATACGCTGCGGCAGATTATACAGAAGACCGAGGAGTATAATCGGCTACTATGCTTGGTGTTTGTGGACTATGAGAAAGCCTTCGATTCGATCGAGACTTGGGCGGTTCTTAGATCTCTCCAGCGATGCCGCATTGACTATCGGTACATCGAAGTGTTGAAGTGCTTGTATAATAACGCCACCATGTCAGTCCGAGTACAAGGGCAGTGCACGAAGGCGATCTCCATAAAAAGAGGAGTAAGACAGGGAGACGTCATTTCTCCGAAACTGTTTACGACCACCATAGAGGACGCCTTCAAGCTCTTGGAATGGCGAGGACTTGGCATCAACATCAATGGCGAATACATCACTCACCTTCGATTTGCCGACGACATTGTGGTCATGGCGAAGTCGCTGGAAGATCTAGGATGAATGCTCGGCAACCTCAACAGAGTATCTCAACAAGTGGGTCTTAAAATGAACATGGACAAAACGAAAATAATATGTAACGTCCATGTCGTACCCACCGCACTCACCGTTGGGAACTCTACTTTTGAAGTTGTTGACGAATACATTTACCTGCGACAGGTAGTCCGGTTAGGTAGGTCCAATTTTGAGAGAGAGGTCAATCGACGAATCCAACTCGGCTGGGCAGCGTTCGGGAAACTGCGCAACATCTTCTCATCCAAAATACCTCAGAGCCTAAAGACTAAAGTTTTTAGTCAATGTGTGTTACCAGTGATGATATATGGATCAGAGACGTGGTCTCTTACTATAGGTCTCATTAAAAAGCTCAGAGTTGCTCAGCGAGCTATGGAGAGAGCTATGCTCGGCGCTTCTCTACGTGATCGAATCAGGAATGAGGAGATTCGTAGAAGAACCAAGGTCACCGACATAGCCCTTAAAATTAGCAAGCTGAAGTGGCAATGGGCGGGCCACATAGTGCGAAGATCGGACGGGCGTTGGGGCAGAAAGATTCTAGAGTGGAGACCACGTATTGGCAAGCGCAGCGTGGGACGACCACCTGCCAGATGGACCGACGATCTTGTGAAAATTGCAGGAAGTCGTTGGATGCAGGTGGCATCGGACCGGTTACGCTGGAAAGCGATTGGGGAGGCCTATGTTCAGCAGTGGACAAGTATAGGCTGAGATGATGATGGTCGAAGTTTGACCAATGGGCGACTACTAGTAATTATTATTGCAACATCGATTTGAGGGCTTTTGGAATTGATTAAATGTTAAGAGTCTAAAAATCGCTCACTCTACTGAAAAAAATCGATTGTTCCATTAATCAATCTTAAATCGACATGCTTAATGCCAACATCAAACTTAAACTTCGCATTTCCTTCCATTCCCGCCGGATTGAAAGCCGGATATCTTCCGAATCTATCCCGGATGCTCGTAAATCCGTCAAGAAGATCCGTGTTAGGTGATTTTAAGCCTTTTAGAGTTAGAATCTATCTGTATCATCACGGCAGATCCCTTGCGGGGTAGGCTGAGAGAAACTCATATAAAAGGTGTGGATAGGATGACTTGATTTATAAAAGACAAATATTTTTTACTCAAATCTTTTACAATGTAAAGTAATCTATAAAGAAATCATCACGCCTGTAATCTCCAAGCATGTTTGGCAGAGGTCAAAGTCAAAATTCGTCAAAAAGCACTGTTAGCCTATTGGCTAGACCGTTGGACTGCAAAGTCAGAGGTCTCGGGCTCAGACCTAGGCACGCACCTTTGTCATTTCAAAAACCAAGTACGGATTAAAAAAAAATCACTTTCTTTAACGGTGAAGGTATGTGAAATTCGCCAACCCGCACTGGGCCAGCGTGGTGGACTATGGCCTAAGCCCTCTCAGTTTGAGAGGAGGCCCGTGCCCAACGGTGGGACAGTTTCTTAATAGGGCTAATATTATCAGATCGGAACACGGCCTCACACTGGAAAGATATAGCGAGAAACTTAGTAGGCTAGCTAGGTGTACTGAGCACAACCACTTTTCGCCGACGATGTTAGGCCCCATGTAATGGGGGCGAGCCTATTCCCTATACAGGGGAGAATGCCAGACTTCGGAATAATACTGGGAAGTTTCATATAGAAAAATTACACTTTGTTTGACCAAGGATTCGAACCCAAGACCTTATGATCGTTACATCACACCACTTAACCAACGAGGCAATGGGAAATCACTATCTATATATATCATTATGCTAGATCTCTCTCAGGGTAGGCAGAAAGTACACATCAAAATCAATGTAGCATATTATTCCATAACTGCACACCCTCCTATGCATATATCGTGAATATATTACAATACAAAAGCGGGAGAAAACTCTATGAATAAAATTAGGGTTCCTCAAAGTATTTATTGCTTATAAAAACGGAGGGGTATTGGGGTGTGTATTTCAAGTTTGGCTGTTAAGGTCTAGTGGCGATCACAAGGTCCTGGGTTCACATCCTAGGCTGCAAAAAAAATCCTACGATTAGGCGCAGTGGTTAAGAGCTTAAGCCGCTCCGCCCATTGGGTCAAATAGTCGCGGGTTCGGTTCCCGCACGGGACACATCTTTGTGTGACCCACAATTATTTGTTTCGGTCTGAGTATCTGTGTATGTGAATTTTCATGTTTGTAAACGTACCCACGATACAGGAATAAATTTTAGCCCGGGGCTACGTTTTAAAAAAAAAAGAAAAAACGTATCCACGATTTCCAGTATCGGCCTGAAATTCGGCAATATGCCGGGTATATCTATCTATCTATCTATATCATCACGCCAGCTCCCTCGCGGGGTAGGCAGAGAGTACAGAGTTCCAACAGGTTCTTTCCTTACATACCTCTCTGGCTTCCTCCACCTTATAGTTCGTCTCATACACGCTCGCCGGTTACGGAGACTCTTGACTTGCCCTTCAGATAAGACACGGTCTATTTGGTCATGGTAAGATAGTCTTCGTCTTCCCCGGTACCTACATCCTTCCACTTTCGCATTGTATATCTGTTTTGTCATTCTTTCTTCTGACATTTTTTCTATATGCCCGAACCAACGGAGCATACCCTTTCTCGTTACAGTTTATTATTATTATTATATGTATAACTCTGTACTCTCTGCCTACCCCGCAAGGGATCCGGCGTGAGGTTATAGATAGATAGATAGATTATATGTATAGATAGATAATCAGAACCAACGCCATAACATTAAAAAGCATAAGCCTACTTGCATGAATCAGGATTAGCGTTATCTATTGACTAACTCGAGGTTATGAAATAATAATAATATAAACATAGCCAATAATATTAGCCCTGTTTGGAAACTGTCCCACCGTTGGTCACGGGCCTCCTCTCAAACTGAGAGGGTTTAGGCCATAGTCCACCGGCCCAGTGCGGGTTGGCGAACTTCACACACCTTCGAGAAACTCTTAGGCATGCAGGTTCCCTCACGATGTTTTCCTTCACCGTTAAAGCAAGTGATAATTATTTTTTAATACGCACATGCTTTCGAAAAGACAGAGGTGCCTGGGTTTGAGCCCGAGACCTCTGACTTTGCAGTTCAACGGTCTAACCACTAGGCTATCACTGCTAATTCGAGGTACAATGTACGTACGTACATTAAAACCTTGAGTTAGTCAACAGATAATGCTAACTCTGGCTTGTGCAAGTGACACTTGCATAAAAACTTCTGTTAAAATTTAACTTATATTCAAAAAGGTTATCGAAATAAAGTGAAGAACGTTGTTATGTCCCTTTGAAAGATTTATGAACGAATTTACCCCTGGTGAAATTTTGAGAATAGGGGTGCGATAATAGCTTAGTGGTTGGGCTATCGCATTGTAATCCCAAAGTGCGGGGTTCATAAAGGTTAAGACTTGCCAATTTGTGATTGGCTGTAACGAGGAAAAACGAAATTGTGTGTTATTGTAATATTTTGTATACACCGTCACGCCTATATTCCCCAAGCGGGGGTGGCAGAGGTGTACTGAGTACACCCACGTTTCGCCGACGATGTTAGGTCCCATGTAATAGGGGGCGAGCCTATTGCCGTATACCGGGCACAATTCCCGACTCCAGACTCATACTGGGAAGTTTTTCGTTAGAAAAACCACATTTATCCGACCTAGGATTCGAACCCAGGACCTCGTGATCACAAAGCGATGCGCTTTGCCACTAGACCAAGTAGATTTTGTATAATATTACAATATACAAACGTTTGCCAAATTTCAGCTCAATCGGATAACCGCAAGTGCTTGAAAAATGGATCACAAGATTTGAACCGGAAAGACAGACGGACATACGAACAGCGCAAGTTAAATAAGAGCTGCCTACCCCGCACTGGAACTCGCGTGATCTTATATCATGTGCCTAAGCCACTTTTCTCACGTAAACGCAATAAAAGGAGGTAAAGTTCTCTTGTGAAGCCGCGGCTTTATATACAGGCTGTTTCTAAAAGTTGCCAGAGATTTTTCATCAGTAGTTAATATTATAAAATTTTAACATTAAAAATATTAAAATAACAGTTATAATTATTAGTTTTTATAGAAAAGCAAACTCAATTATATATAGGGTACTGACCCCATGAAAGACGTGTGAATTTTAGACGGACGGAATTGCGGTTTTTCTAATTTATTTTTATGTCGCGTGTTATAGCAATGCCTATCACCTAGCTGATTAAATAGACCAAAATGTTTCCTTGTATGCGAGGCATGCCTTTTAAGTTCTGTCGTTTCCATATTTCCCGGCAATTTTGAATTTGGAACTGTTCTATATTCGAATTTGTTTAAATTTTGAATCTCAAAACAGTTGAAAGTATTAGGATTAATGCTATTGTTTAGTCACAGCGTCGATTGGAATCTTGACAGATTCCAATCGACGCTGTTACGTACGAAAATGAATCTTTCTAAGGAAAATGTTCGTGCAATATTTTTTTACAAATTTAGAAGAGGCTTGGCACGGCTTTAGTATTTTGAAGAGCTAACATCTGTGTTCAGTGATGAAGCCCCATGTCTGCGGACTGTCGAACGCTGGTATTTAGAATTCCAGCGTGGGCATACTAGTGTTAGTGACAAATCTCGCGAAGGACGCCCAAAATCCGCCTTCACTGAAGATAACATCATTGCTGTGAGACAACTTATTCTCGAAGATCGTCATGTGACATATCGATAGATAGAGGCTCTATTAGGCATCTTAGGGACAACCATTCAGAAGATCTTGTATGAAGCGCTTGGTGTGAGAAAGCTAGTTTGCCGTTGGATACCGCATCTGCTTTCCGACGATCTCAAGGCGGCCCGCGTCAGATGGTGTAAGAAAACTCTGCAAAGGTTCAACCGAGGAGAGTCAAATCACGTCTACGACATCATCAGTGGTGACGAATCTTGGATCTATGCCTACGATCCTGATTCCAAACAACAATCTACAATCTGAGTCTTTCAAGAGGAGCCAAGGCCGAAGTAAAGTTGTTCGTTCTCGAAGCACTTCAAAGAAGATGGTGGCCACGTTCGTTGGAAAAACCGGCCATGTTGCGACTATTGCACTTGAAGATCGTAGAACGGTAACGCAGAGTGGTATACCACAGTTTGTTTACCACAAGTCATCGCCGAACTTCGAAAATCTAACTCAAAGCGACGCATCATCCTGCACCACGACAACGCAAGCTTACACAGCGCTCGTCAAACGATTGAGTATTTGAAGCAGGAAAAAATAGAAATTCTTGACCATCCTCCATACAGTCCTGACCTAAGCCCTAACGATTTCTTTACATTTCCTAAAATTAAGAAAAGTCTTCGTGGTCAAAGGTTCCAGTCCGGTGAAGAAGCAGTCGACGCTTTCAAGTCAGCCATTTTGAACACCCCCACTTTAGAGTGGACTAAATGTTATAATAACTGGTTTGAGCGAATGGAAAAGTGTATTAAGCTACGTGGTGAATACTTTGAAAAACAATAAAAAGTACTATAAGGTTCTAGTTGTGTTTTTTTCTTCAAACGACAAAACTTAAAAGGCATGCCTCGTACATTATGTTTTAATAATTATACTGATATGGGACCGTCACACTATTGGCTTCTTTAAATAATTAAAAAGTCACGACTACCTAAGTTCTAGATGGCCCTAGTAGGCTTTTTAAACAGACTTCGAAAAAGGAGGAGGTTCTCAATTCGACTGTATGTTTTTTTTTGTACGTATGTTACGCGAACATTCCGCCAATTATGAATCGATTTTGATGATTCTTTTGCATTGGGTTCAGTATAGCTCCAAGGTGGTCCCATTTCAATTTCAACGGTATTGGACCTTGGACTTGGAAGATACACCAGGGAACTCTTTAACGACAAACAATACGAATGCGTAGATTGAGATATTAAGTACCCAACGTCAATCCTATATGTACCCTGCCATAGAACTAATCAGAATATTAACCGACTTCAAAAAGGGAGGAAGTCGACAATTCGTCTGTGATTCTTTTATAACGTCTTTATTTATGAACTGATTTTGATGATTCTTTTTACGTTCGGTTTAGTATAATTTTGAGGTAGTCCCATTTTAATGAAATCGGCATTGAACTTTGGACTTGAAAGATACACCAGGGTACTCTTTAACGGAGAACAGCACGAATGTATAGATTCCGTTATTTTGGTTATTATATCAATCCCGTAGGTACTTTACTGTAGAACTCAGCAAAATAATATAATATAGGTATATAAATATTAGTAAATAATTCACTCGTCACGTAAAATTGTAAAATAAAAATCTTTAAAAAAAAAGCTGAGTATACTTCAAAAACCGACTGCACTAACCGGTACCTCAAACATTTATTTTTTGTTTTTTGAAGTCAGTTCAGCTTTTTTTTAAAAGATTTTTATTGTAAGATAAAAATAGAGTCAATGTCAGCTGCCCTACCACACTATAATATACCGTAAGACATGACACTATGAAAGTAACTGAAGTAGATCATCCGTGCGGTGAATAAATTTCTTTATTAGAGAATTAATACCTGTCTGCCTCGTTGGTCTAGAGGCAAAACACATCGCTTGGTGATCACGAGGTCCTGGGTTCAAATCCTAGGTCGAACAAATGAAGTTTTTCTAATGAAAATTTCCCGGTATGAGTACGGAGTCTTGAATTGTGCCTGGTTTACGGCAATGTCCCCTATTATATGGGACCTAACATCGTCGGCAAAAAGTGGGTGTACTCAGTACACCTCTGCCACCCCCTCTTGGAGAATATAGGCGTGACGGTGTTTTAGAAATAGTGTTTGCTTTATTACAAATAATTCTGATATAGGTAACAAAGCCATAACATTGAAATGCTATCTATATCATCACGCCAGGTGTCATGCGAGGTAGGCAGAGAGTACAGAGTTCCAACAGACCTTACAGACCTCTCTGGCTTTCTCCACTCTCATAGTTCGTCTCATACACGCTCGCCGGTTACGGAGACTCTTGACTTGTCCTTCAGATAAGACATGGTCATGATCAAAATTAATTTAGTACATTAAAACACCTATGTATTAGCCGGCCGGTACGGTTCCGGATTTTCACCCTAGCTCTGATATTTGGATAAGTCAGTAGTTTGTTAAGGTGTTTTAAAAAAAGGTCATAGTCCTCCACGCTGGCCCAGTGCGGGTTGGCGAACTTCACACACCTTCGAGAAACTCTCAGGCATGCAGGTTTCCTCACGATGTTGTCAGCCGTTACAGCAAGAGATAATTAATTTTTAACCTGTGACTTTGCAGTCCAACGGTCTAAGCACTAACCTATCACTGCTACTGTTTTATTTTATTAACCGACTTCAAAAAGGAGGAGGTTCTATGTTCGGTTGTATGTATGCTTTTTTTTTTTTTTTTTTTTTTTTTTTTATTATGTATGTTCAGCGATATTTCCGTCAATTGTGGACCGATTTTGATAATTTTTTTTGCATTGGGTTCAGTATATCTCCAAGGTGGTCCCATATTAATTTTATTGACATTGGACTTTGGACTTAGAAGATACACCAGGGAACTCCTTAACGACAAACAATAGGCATGTGTAAATTGCGATATTATGGGTATTACGTCAATCCTATAGGTACCCTACTATAGAATTCACTGGTCACTTAAAATTGTAAAATAAAAATCTTTTATAAAAAAAGGTAAACCGACTTCAAAAAGCAAAAAAATAAATATTTGAAGTCGGTGCCAAGTAACCGACTGCACCAACCAGCACCGACTTCAAATATTTATTTTTTTGCTTTTTGAAGTCGGTTTACCTTTTTTTATAAAAGATTTTTATTATTTAAAACATCCTATATAACCCAGGTACTGGTTGTAACCTCACTCGCTACTAACTTACGTGGTCGGAATATAACACGACAAAATTATGGTGATACCGACACAAAGATATATAATAAACTTATAACCCGCGGTTTTATGAACCTCCCCTAAAAGCAGGTGGGGATGCAGTGAGGGCACTGGATCGCTCGTAAATCGTGAGTACACTGGTAATTATTTTTTTGGGATCCATATTCCAATCGGCAAGACGGACCCCTTATGGGATTATGAAATAAAACTATTTTACGGATTTTATCGCGGTTTGTTTTTGATTTTTAGTTCCCTTATCGCGGTTTATTTTTGATTTTTAGTTCCCGACGTTTCGAGTACTTTGCAGCAGCCATGGTCACAGAAGGGTCTCCCGTGACCGTTTTATTTCATGTGTAATATTCGCGTAAATCTAAGAACTCTTTATGGAATTAGTTTGTTATCTGTTTGTCTGACGGTTATAACCTTTTTCTCAGGCATAGGTACAGGTATCAAGTTATATCAAACGCTAAGGTCTATGATCCTTAGCTGGTGTAAAAAAGAAACTTAGGCCAAGGAAATCAAGACACAGATATGGATATTTAACCTTAGCTGGTGTAAAATATTGAAACTTAGGTCAAGGAAATCAAGAGACAATTATGGTTATTAAAACCAACTCATCAAAGCCTATAGGGTACTTCCTAATGAATTAGCATCATAAAATATAGAAAGAAGCAAGCTTGAAAGCTTGTTTAATTAACGGAGAAATTTAGTAATTAGCTAGCTAGACAGTACGTTGAGAGACGTAAATTATGACCCTCATAATATGGCAGTACGGCTGTAGGTGGCCATTTTAAATACACCAAAAGTAGAACTCCGTCCACGGCCGACTATTTCTCATAGTATTTATAGGAAGGATATGACTCTGCGCCGTTTTAGGCTATAATACAGAACACTAGTGCCACAGCAACCACTGCTGCGCGTGCACACAAGTTACCTCTGTTACGCACACATTGAAAGAACACGTGTTGTGAGACTACGTCTGTGGCCGGAAGATTTACATACACATTCGACCGACCAGTCCCCGCGTGGTTTAAAATTCACTTGGTATGAATGTCCACGGCTACCTCTGTCCGTCCGAATGTCTCTGACCGTTACTGCCGCAACACATACTTTTAAAACCCAGTCATGTGGCAACCCGACTCCAGACGTGATGCCACTTTGTGTATCATATCACAAATTATTGAGAATGATTTTGTATCCATGAACATGTTAAAAGTGTATACAAACGTTTCTTCTTGGGGCGCTCTTGAGCTAGTTGTCTTCTTGCCCTTCTGGCTCGAGCGTAGTGGTTGCACGCTCGCCCTCTTGTCCGGTGAAGCTGTGAAGGTCCTACGGCCAACAGCGTAGATCATTCAAACACACAAAGCAAGCTAAATAAAAGTTTGTAAACAAATATTTAATAAATAATTTAAATAATACGAAATTTATTTAACATTTATTTATTTCATCACTTCATAACAGATATTCAGTTTACTTATAAAGGCACTTATAAAGTTTCAAGCAGTATTTTATTCAGGAGTGTAGTTATTATCAAGATTCATGCTGTATTTAATTTGGTAGAACGGTATTTATTTTGACAGTGTGTACTGATCATGTTTCATGCAGTATTTACTTATAGTTACTTATTGTTTTAACAACTGAAAGATTTTTTAACCCTGTGAGAATGGAGAGCTTCTGTTTGTCCTCATAAAGAATATGCCGGTACTCCTGGAAAGAATAAAAAACACATTTAAATAAATTAAATGTGCAAAAAATAGAATGAAATTTATGGAGAAAATTTTAATTGATGTATGTGAAATGAATTAAATGTATACAAATTTATTCTGCTACATTTTAAAAATCGGGTAATATAATTTTATACATATTGGCAGTCGAGCAGCCTCTGAATTAACTTTACCTGCCGGCATTTCAGTGATCAACGACTTACTTGAAGATGTTCAAGGTGTTGTTGCGACTGCCTCGCTTTTGCAGCGCATCTAATACCCAATTTACACACTGCTCACTTCCCCTTGAAGTGTGGGAAGGGCAGACGTATAAACACGCCACTTACAATTCACATCAAGCGTGATTTTAGCAGCCATCATAAAAAGTTGCATGTACGAATGAAAAATAATTTCATAAGATTTTTTTTTGGCATACTACCTGTGAAACCAAGCGCAAGTAAACTTACCCAGTTTTAGGCGTCAGACCACCCATTCTTAAAGTGTCAGTACCAGTGCACCGGTGAAGAATTGCGTCCTCCCAGGTTGCGCAGCGGAAACCAGTAAAACCCCCACGGGTTACTGATTCGGCCATGAAGTTATAGGACCTAAACGATAACAAATAATATCAGTCATTAAACCGATTACGAGATGTTCGTAGCGGCGCTCGATTGCGGTGTTTATAGCGATCACTAAGGTTAAAGGTTTCGCCACATAGCAAACGCAGGGGCGTCGTTGGCGCGACCCGAGGAGTTGTAATGAATTATCCGATGCCCACTGTGCTACAAACGTAGCACAGTAGGAGCTAGACGCCGATACGCGTGCGAGGGGGATGAGTGTTGAGCAGTTGCTTGGCCGGCGTGCCGAGCGTCGGCCGAGCGCCAGCCGAATGCGTCCGTCGCGCTCCGTCAGCAATTTGACCAAACCTTGAGAGCGTTCGGCTAGGTCGGATTGAGATGAGTGCCCGTTTATGGAATGTTCATATCCGAGAGTCTCCATGTTTTAGACGACACTCTAATTGACTAGGAAGTCATCACCTGATGTAGTAGTCGTTCAGCCAAGTAGGAAGCTTTATAGGGGGCTTGATGAGTTCCAACAGCAAGTGTTCACAAACCTGCCCCCACTGCGTCTAGTAGCGTTCGTGATGGCGTTTTCGGTGGCACCCACGGTGGCGATCAGTATCTTCCTATGAAAGCGCGTGCAGACGCCCCCCAGATAGCGCGTCCAGGACGCAGCACGCGTTGGTGTGAACATTTCCATACAAATACTACTGCAGGAACTGATCGCCACGACATCGCAAACGCGGCTTGACACGTTGGTTTGACCTACCTTAATCTTTCTCAATTCTATTTGTGATGTGAAACAAGATATCAGTGTCACGGAGTTTGCCACCTTAAGCGTGATATAACCGTTTTATTTTACGTGCGAGCACGGCAAGCCGTAACAAATGTTTGACACGAGAACACTCGTTTCAAGAATTGTATTGTATTGACAATACTGTTTGACATGACAAGACTCGAATCATGAGCTGACAAAATTTTGTGCGATCAATTAATTTTAGTTGTACTTTTGTTGTATATAAATTTAAAGAGCTCCTCAGGCCTCAAGCCACCCGTATAGGAAGAGAGAATTCTGAAGATGAAAATAAGATTGATATCTTTGGGCCTTCATGCAGGCATTATACGGATAATATGGGTATGTGTTGGTGTGTAAACAAAGTAACTATATTGTATCATTATAGCACGACGTAAAATACGTTAGTATGAATAACAGCTATTTCATAAAAACCGTGGAGCAAAAACTTTTATATTCATCAAATATATTCTATCAAATTTCACCAGATCCATATCACCGGGCTTAGTTTTAGCCCATCCAAGGGGTCTTTATAAAATATAAACTAATTTATAGTGCGATCTTATTCATCATTAACGCCGACTTATAAAAAAATATATATACAATACCTGGGTACTTTTCTTGTGAGAAGGTACCAGTTTATCAATCCATTATAAGATTATTGGTAAAATGGCTGATTTAAGCCTTTTCTATCGAGCCAGTGAAAGATTCTTTGCATATTCTGGTGTAAAAATATTTAAAAAAGTGCATTGTAAGAAGTATGTAAGAAAGTTTTGGAAGTATATTTCCCGTTAGTCTTCTCGCAAGAATATACAGTTCATTTTCATACTCAAAATTATGTCATATCTCATAGATATCTTAAATAAACGAATATACATAAAATCGTATTCAGGCCATTTATAGCTAAAGAGTTCTCTCCAGAAGAGACAATCCTGAATGGATCATCGATTCATGAACGAAATTATGTTTGAGTGTTTTAAATCAAACGTGTATGCACAATATTAGGAGAGTACTTTTAACCACCGAAGAGTTTCTTGTGAGGAGATGAACCTGAATTTAATATCAGTTCATAGAGAAATTTATGTGCAGGCAAAATCATACATTTTAACGCGCGACTAAAAATAATAAAACTAATTTCAGGGATAAAATGTATTTACTATTTTAAGTTAGGGTATGATAAACAAGTCAAGAGTCTCCGTAACCCGCGAGCGTGTATGAGACGAACTATTAGAGTGGAGGGAGCCAGAGAGGTATATAAGGAAAGAACCTGTTGGAACTCTACCCCGCAAGGGATCTGGCGTGATGATATAGATAGAAGTTAGGGTATAAGCTGTTACCTTACCTAATTTCATTCAAATCCGTGTAGTAGTTTTTCTGTCATTGAAATACAAAGAGATAGACATAGACAATAGTCCCAAAAAAATGTTTCGGCGTCTATATCAATAAGGAAATGTACCAATTGAAATTTTCAAAATAATGACCTGGCGTGATCGCAAAGGTTGGTGACACAGCCGGGCTGGAAGCGACCACCGTTGGGGTAGAAGTCTACTTGAGCCAAGAGTCCGGAGTAGCCAATATCGCCAGCATTGGTGTGGATACACTCAGTATACAGTCCGTCGGTGGGGCTGAACAGCCAATTTGTGTCCCAACGGTCAGCTGGGTCCAAACCTGAAAGGAAGACTCAGACATATACAACGTGTAACATTAATGACGGAAGATCCATGTAGGGACTTGTGAAGTGTGATATTAAACACTGATTGATATCAACCCAACTTGTCAAACCGCGGTCAATTTAAAGAAATTACTTTTGAAATTTCAAAATCTTTGCCACTATCTCGGTCTTAGAACGTAAACTATTTAATTGTAACCCAAGCACTGTACCCACACAATATGATGATAATGATTAAATAAAATGGCAAGAAGAAAAAATGAGAATTAAATAAAAAAAGATACTGGTCTAAGTATCGATGCGCTAACTTAAAATCAGCTCTTAATATTTAAAGTTACAGCCAACAATATGATGATGTATATATACAAGGTGTTGAGTAAATAACGCGAAACCTCAGACACCCAGATTAGAGAATTGATTCATAAATTCAAAACGAAAACCAAAATTCCATATTTAAAGGTTTTTACCTTTTTTTAAGCACTTTTATACCCCAATTATCAATGAAACTTGTACATGTATATGTGCGTTTTGACAAATACGTTTTAGAAATTTGAAATCTCCTTATTGCTATGAATCAAGAATTATTTTAGTTTTAAATAGCGCACTGAAGTAGTAAAACCATATTTTGCAAATTTAAAAAAATAATGCAAGGTACATAAAAATTGTTGAAATCAATTCAGTTATCGATTAAGAACAAACTACTTTCAGGTCTTGGGTTTATTATGTTACACCTTGTATACAAGGTAGGTAGCTGAATACATTCCAACTATTTTAATGTAAGAAATATTTTTTCAAAATTTGCAAAAAATGCTGACCCCTTCAGTACGCTATAACAAACTAAATGTATTATTGATACAAAGCAATATGGATATTTCAAATGCATTTTTAAAATGTATTGTTAATTGGGGTATAAAAGTGCGTAGAAAAGGGTAAAAAAGTTTAATTTGGAAATTGGTTTTCGTATTTTTGTTAAGCAGTATATAATCAGGGTGTCTGAGGTTTTGAGTTATTTATGATACACATTTTATAGACGTGACGGTGTAAAAAAGAAACTTAATTTACCGTAAAACATCCCAATGAATCCTCGGGTCGTTGTTAAATAAATAATTTTAGTAAAGTTCTTACCAGTCACGTATCCAACGTTTCCGTTAACAGTTCTTGCCATGATACCAGCACCGTGACCTCCTACACTGTAGCCCAGAATATGAAGGCTCTCCGCAGTTATTCCCGTAGCGCTAATCAGCCAATTAAGGAAACGGCCGCCAGCTTGACCTGAAGTGAAGAAAACGATACATTTCAGTGTCATAATATCGGCAATGGAGTAGAATGACAAGAAGGAACTTCTTTTTGAATTAAATCCTGCAGAATTCAATCTAACGATGTGAACATTTCTTTTTACTTATTTCTTCCCACTGCTGGGCAAAGGTTGTTGGGCTTAGTTAGCTAAGGCTTTATTCCATCTCCACCAGCACACCCTAGATATTATCAGGGTCTTCAGTACTTGTCAAGAAAAATCCAACGAGCCCAAACACGGCGGGGTTATATTGAGTAATTGGGTAGTTCCATTGGCCACCTTTCGGTTTCATCATCAGACACTGCATTTTGCATAATATTTGTCAATACCAATCTAACAAGACGACCCCTCGACGCTCCATTTAACCCGATCCTTGGCCATTTAAGACCACTTCTCATAGGCATCAAGGTCGTCGCACCATCTTTTTCTAGGTCATCCCCGGCTTCTTTGTCCATCTGGTTGCCATTTGGTGGTGATTTTTGCTCACCTTTATGAGCTCATTCTGTTCAAATGACTCGCCCATCCCCACTTGAGCTCGGCAGCCTTGTAGCCCATGTCTAAAATGCCAGTTTTGGGACGCAGTATGGTTTTATCGATTTCAATTCCTAGTATACTGCGTTTCATTGCCCGATGTGAACGCACATAAAGAATCAGCCCTTCAGTTATGTGTTATAATAACTCAATGGTCAGAGCAGTTGGCGTGACAGATTACGATTTCACCTTGAAGTTATGATTTTGAGGGTTCCATTTTCACCAATTTATTATGATACGGAATCTTGAACATTGATATTTCAATAAGATTCACTAGTTAATCATCATCATCTCAGTCTATACTTGTCCACTGCTGAACATAGGCCTTCCCAATCGCTTTCTAGTGTAACCGTTTCGCCGCCACCTGCATCCTACAAGTTTCTGCAATTTTCACAAGATTGTCGGTCCATCTAGCAGGCGGTTGTCCCGCGCTGCATTTGCCAATACGTGGTCTCTACTCTAGAATCTTTCTGCCCCAACGCCCGATCTTTGCGCTATGTGGCTATTGCCACTCCAGCTTACTAATCCTGAGGGCTATGTCGGTGACCTTGGTTCTTCTACGAATCGCCTCATTCCTGATTCGATCGCATAGAGAAACGCCGAGCATAGCTCTTTCCAAAGCTCGCTGAGCTTTTTATGAGATCTATTATTTTATTAGATCTATTGTAATTAGCTAGTTAATGCAAGTGTTGGACTAATTAGCATTCACATAAATTGTAACATGCGAATTCTCGTTTAGTAATTAAAGTGAATAATTTAATTCATCGCAATAGCAATCGTCGTCGTTTCATTTGTTATCACTTTACGGTACAACATTAGGATCTATAATTGTTATGTGTAGGAGAACATACTCGACCTGTGGCATTTACGTTTTTCTTTGATTCTCACCTGCTTCCAAAGCTCTAGGACCCCAGTAAGAACCAGCACTCCAGTCCAGAACGATCACGTTCAAATCGGCAGCTTCGAGGAAAGCTGGGAAAATATACACCTATTTTTTATCAACTGCACCAGACACTTTTTTTTGCAAATATGTAAATAATGCATACAAAAAAAATACACAAAATATAGCGACATGAGATTAACTTATTGTACACTAGCTGTATCCCCAAATTCGTTCACATTATTTTCAGGCGTGTATTTCACATCTTCAAGCTTTTTTTAGACAAAAGGCCGATGTCCTTTTTCTGGACACAATCTATTGGATCAAAATATGTTCAACAATTACTGACATACAGAGTTACTTCCTACTCTTCTACTCGTCTTCTTACAATTAGTAACTCGTTCATGGGAAAATGTAGAAGCGTCTACAAAAAATTATTACCCAAACATAGTACATCTGAAACATCTATCTTGTGTGTGTGAGTGATCTACGTTGTTGGCCGCGGGGCATTAGCCAGAAGGCCAAGGAGGCAACTAGCTTAAGGGCACCTCAAGAAGGAATGGCCTCGGCTTGTTTATTTTACTATATAAAATTTAACCTAGTTTCATTATCGAGATAATCCAAAATTTTGTTGTCTATACTCTAGTAATAAAAATATATATTTAAAAACACTTTTTTAAGAGCAAGCTTGTATATAAAAATACGACGAAGATATCTTGCTTAGTTAAGAAGTTTCTCCATTCGTCTCCACCGACAAACCCTGAATATTATCAGGGAGTTTAGTACTCATCAAGACAAATCCAACGAGTCCAAACACGGCGGGGTTATATTGAGTAGTTGGGTAGTTCCATTGGCTACCTTTCGGTTTCATCATCAGACCCTGAATTTTGTACAATATTTGCCAATACCAATCTAACAAGTCTAAACACGAGGTGGCTATGTTGTTTCACATGTTCCTATCCGACTCCATCATCAGACTAGCTCCATGGTACCATATTATTTATTGTATTGTCACCGAACTTACTTGCGTATGCCACATTTCAGCCCGCGAGTACTTCAAAAATGGATCACAAGATTTGAACCGGAAAGACAGACACCCAGACAAGTGCAAGTTAAATAAAAGTTTGTTAAAAGATCAACAAGAAAGTCTAGTCACATACATCTTCGGTACGTCAGTGAAGGCCGCGTTTTGATGCGATGGTGAAATATAACCGTCTTGACCTGTCTGAATGAATTTAATTGACCTTAACTAATAAATAACTTTTAACTTTAATTCCAAAGAAGTCCTGATTTTATTTATCTGTCCCAATTATTTTCTGTAGAGGCCCAAAAAAAAACCTCTCCCCATAGGGACTGCCCAAGCCGAGGCCGTTTCTCCTTGAGGCGCTCTTGAACTAGTTACCCGCCTTGCCTTTCAGGTTTGAGCGTAGTGGTTGCACGTTCGCCCTCTTTTCCGGCAAAGCTGTAAAGACCCCGCGGCCAACAGCGTCGATCACTCTCACACACGGACACACACAAACCAAAAAAAATCCATATCAGAGTTGTCTTAACTTACCAGGAACCAGAACTGCGTTGAAATTGGCAGTTGCAGATCCAGCAAAACCATGCATCAAGACGATGGTACGCTTATTCGTGTCAAAGTTTGAGGCTGTGATGGTGGCTACGTTGTTACGAACCAAAACTTGACTGCGGCTGGGATTAGCCCTAGAGTGAAGGCATTGGTTGAATAGGAATAAAACAAAAACATATTTATTTAGAGAAGTTATGATATAAACAGTCTGTGTATTCATAGGCAATAGCAAATAACTCCTCTCTCGAAGAAGACTCTTGACTTGCCCTTCAGATAAGACACGGTCTGTTTGGTCATGGCACGATAGTTTAGGCCTTCCTCGGCACCTACATCCTTCCACTTTCGCATTGTATATCTGTTTTTCATTCTTTCTTCTGACATTCTTTCTATATGCCCGAACCAACGGGGAATACCATTTCTCATCTTTACATCGATACTATCTTTCATACCTGCTCGCTTTCTTACTACGCTGTTGCAAATACGGTCGATCAGGTTGACTCCGCACATCTTCCGCAGAGCTCGCATTTAGACCGCATTTATCCTTCTTAAATTCTCATTTATACATACCCAGCTCTCACTGTCGTATAACAGCGTTGGGACAAGCATTCCGATATGTATGGCCAGCTGCGCCTTTTGACTTAAGTGCCGGCTCCCAAGAAGCTTTCCCATCGCATCTTTGACTCTACACTTGGCTGCACTCTCTCTTCTCTCTATGTCAGCAGTGTATTTCCCATCCTTACTGAAGACGCATCCAAGATTTACAAACTCATTCACTTGCTCCAGCATATCGTTACCAATCACAATCCTTGCATTATTTTTGGTTCCCGTTCAGAAACCATAATCTTGGTTTTCTTTACATTTAAATGTAAGTCATTTTTCAAGCAGTCGTCTTTCAAAACTGTGACTGGTGTTTGCAGATCAATGGCTCTTGGCGTTATTAAAACCGCATCATCTGCATATAGTAGATGGTGTACCACTAGACAGGTGACAGTTTCATTTCATGTTTTTTACTGAGAGGAAACTGACGACCGGGAAAAAACATTCTCAAGTGGCGACCACCTACCAAAGGTGAATCGATGACCTGATGGTCGCGTCAATCTTTGAAGGAGGTCTTTGTCCAGGTGACATTTATGACAACGCGTTAGCACATACCTGGTGAAGAGATGGTACTGGTTGGAGGCATCAGGGTCGTATCTGGCCAGGTTCTGGTAGTCGCTTAGCTTCATCCAGTAGTCCACAAGGTGGAGGGATCCATCATCAGCTTCCAGGTAGTCATACCGAAGGCCTTTGCCATCCCATTTGCCGAGGACTGGGTCGTTGGCGGGGAAGGCTGTAAAAAAGAGGTATTTTTGAAGGCTATTTGCCTCTTTGGTCTATTGGCGGATAATGTGCGCTGCGATCACGAGGTCCTGGGTTTAAATCCTAGATCGGATAAATGTAATTTCTCTATCGTAAAAATCCAATATCAGACCGAAGTCGGGTATTGTGCCCGGATATAGCAGTAGGCTTACCCCCTATGACCTAACATCGTCGGCGAAAAGTGGATGTACACAGTACACCTCTGTCACCCCCGCTTGGGGAATATAGGCATGACGGTATTTATTTTTTCTATCTGAAGGACAAGTCAAGAGTCTCCGTAACCAGCGAGCGTGTATGAAACGAACTATCAGAGTAAAGGAAGCCGGAGAGTTCTGAAAGGAAAGAAGCGTTAGAACACTGTACTCTGCCTACTAGATAGAGATAGATGAACTAGTATTATTATCACGTCAGATCTTTTGCGGGCTAGGTTAAGGGTTCAGATTTGTGTGTGTGAGTGAGTGATCCACGTTGTTGGCCACGGGGCCTTTTAAGCTTCACCGGACAAGAGAGCGAGCGTGCAACAACTACGCTCGAGCCAGAAGGGCAAGGAGGCATCTAGCTCAAGGGAGCCTCAAAGAGGAACGGCGTCGGCTTAAGCAGTCGCTATAGGTTGGGCGTATCCAGAGGGTATAGATTTGTAACAGGTTTTTGAAGTGAAAACTTCTTTTATGGGAAGGTAAACCGCTTCGTAACGTAACGCGTAACGGCGCCAGTCTGTCTGGCTTCCCTTTTTCTCACGCATACGGCAGCGGTAGGCATGCTCTTCCTCTCTCACTCTAACCTACAGCGCTCTTCCCG
Organism: Phalera bucephala; assembly: GCA_905147815.2. Classification (NCBI taxonomy): domain Eukaryota; kingdom Metazoa; phylum Arthropoda; class Insecta; order Lepidoptera; family Notodontidae; genus Phalera; species Phalera bucephala. Next base: position 11,244,533 of record LR990637.1, on the reverse strand, counting down.
TTCCCTCACGCATACGGCAGCGGTAGGCAGACTCTTCCTCTCTCACTCTAACCCACAGCGCTAGTTTAAGTTATCACTTCTGTCGGGCGTCCCGGGACGCACAAATTTTTTCCTTACACACTTCTCTCGCTTCCACCTTCATAGTTCATCTCATCGCGATAAATTTGCCGGTAACATCTCATCATACTCATTCTACTGATAAATATTGTATGTCACTCAGTTACGCAAAAACGGCGTAACGGATTTAGACGAAATTTGGACACAGATAGTTTATTACCAAGATAAACACATAGGATACTTTTTATCCCGGAAGAATGTAAGGTCCTGCCTAAAGTCAACGCGAATGAAGTCGCGGGTAGAAACTAGTATTCTATAAATTCAATTAGAATATAAATCAACAATCTTTTAAACGTTAGTAGTTCATGTCGTTATGTCACACTATCTGGTTTATATACAAGCTGTAACATTTGTTCTAAATGGGTAACTGAATCGATACCAACAATTTTTAATGTATTTTACATTTTTTTCAAATTTGGAAAATATGCTTTTACTCCTTCAGGGCGCTATAAAAAACTAAATTTATTTTTGATTCATAGCAAGAAGAAGATTCCAAATGCATTCCTAAAACGTATTTCTCAAAACGCACACATACACGTACAAGTTTCATTGTTAATTGGGGCATAAAAGTGCTTTAAAAACGGGTAAAAATCTTTCAATTTGAAAATTTGGTTTTAATTTTGAATTATGAAGCAATTCTCTAATCGGGGAGTCTGAGGTCTTGCGTTTATTATGTTACACCTTGTATATATATTACATTTATGTATATATACTAGTGGTCGCCCATAGGTCGATATTCGACCTACTCTTTCATCGTTTGCTGGTTATGTTTGACATTCAGTAAGACTATAGACAAATAATATTAAACACAAACATAAATTTGACGTGTATTGTGTCAAATACATGGTAGTGTCTGTAATGTTGTTACATTGATTTAATGTATGTTTTATGCATAATAAAAAAAAAATTAGCATTCTGCACTCCTTCTCTATATAAACTATAAGTGTGGAAAATTTCATACTCCTCCGTCCGCGCAATTTTCGTAAAAATGTGTACAAAGTTTTTGCTTCACATATTAATATATAGATATATGTATGTGTGCATATTTATGTATAGTATTATATTATGTATTGGTATATTACTATTTTTCTTGTTTTCCCTCCTTTATAAATTCTCATATTTTAGCACCTACCACAGTTGTTTCAACACCACCTCTTGAGGTAGACTGGCAGAAAATGCCTCGGGCATTAAGTTCGCCTATGTACACATGTGCATAAAGAATAAATAAATGAAATATATCAACAGTCTATGTCACAGATGTTGTCGCCCCAGGCGTGAGAAACTATATTAAGTTCTTCAGTTTTGGAGTCAGTTCAGTCATAGACGTCGGAGCGCGACGCGAGCGTGACAGAAGCGCTCGTCCACGTTCGGTCGTGACGTTTACCGTAGCGCCAAGCGGGACTGCGCTGTGTGACGTCTATCGTACATTGCAAAACTCCCCAAGCCACGCCACATTCGCGCTCCCGTCGCGCAGCATCGGATATGTGGCAAAATAAGATTTACGCGAATATTACACATGAAATAAAATTATGTTACGGAGGCCGAGATAAAATTCGAAAAATCTATCTATATCATCACGCCAGATCCCTTGCGGGGTAAGCAGAGAGTACAGAGTTCCAACAGGTTCTTTCCTTACATACCTCTCTGGCTTCCTCCACTCTCATAGTTCGTCTCATACACGCTCGCCGGTTACGGAGACTCTTGACTTTTCCTTCAGATAATACTCGGTTTATTTGATAGAAGTGGTAAGATAGTCTAGGTCTTCCCCGGTACCTGCATCCTTTCACTTTCACATAGTATATCTGTTTTGTTATTCTTTCATCTGGTATTTTTTCTATATGCCCGAACCAACGGAGCATGCCCTTTCTCATCTTTACACCGATACTATCTTTCATACCTACTCGCTTTCTTACTACGCTGTTGCTAATGCGGTCGGCCAGCTTCACTCCGCACATCTTCCGCAGAACTCGCATTTATCCTACTTTCATTCTCCTTCTTACATACCCAGCTCTCGGTACCATATAACAGCGTTGGGACAAGAACTCCGTTATGTATGGCCAGATGCGCCTTATGGCTTAAGTGCCGGCTCCCAAGTAGCTTTCCACCATTCAGGAATTCGAAAAATACCTACTTTTATTTTATGAGAAAACTACTTCGTCTTCCGTGCGTTCCGTGACAAAAGTATCAGACGAGAAAACTTCTTTCAAGAACTGTATTGTTTTGACGTTGAGATTAGACTATTTTGTCTCGTGTTCATGGCTCGAATCACGGGCCGACAAATATATGTCCCGCGAAAAAAAATTTCTTGCAGCCAATTTATACAAATCGATTTAGGAGTTTCAGTGTTTATCGATTATACACAATCAAACAAATCTTTCCTCTTTATCATACTAGTAAAACATGCCTAGGTATATTTTCCAACCGGGGGTAACAGAGGTGTGCTGAATACACCCATTTTCGCCGACGATGTTTACCGGGCGCAATTCCAGACTCCATACAGGGATTTTTTTGTTAGGAAAACTACATTTGTTCAACCTAGGATTTGAACGCAAGGCCTTGTGATCACAAAGCGATGTGCTTTGCTACTAGACCAACGAGCCAGCAGATAATATAGTAATTAATTAGTAGGTATAAAAAAAATACTTAAAAATCGTTACGTCAATATATTAATCCGTTTATCAATGCGAGTACATAAGTTGTCACTAATAAATAGGATTGATTGATTTTTATCAACTTGTCAATATCTGATTGATATTGATTCTTGAACACATTTTTTTTTGTAACAAGAAAAATGTATCCGCTTTGAATTATTCCTGTGTCGTGGGTTTGTTTACAAACATAAAATTCACATATATAAATTCTCAGAGCGGAATAAATATTTGTGGGTGACATACAGATTGGTCCTTTTTTCCTGGGGAAAATCCTGCATAGGATTTCGCGAGCCTCGGGGAAAGCTCGCGGGGCGTGTCGGTTTCCTACCGACTAAGAACCTCAGGGTGGCCGACATCAGCACTTTGGAGGAACGCACCGGTGCCCCTCTTGTGCCGCGCTCTGAAGAGTCCGCCATCGGGGGGAGACTTGATAACACCTCCTCCCGCACCAACGCGGTGCTCACGGTGACGTGAGCCACACCACGCCGTTGTCCTCCTCGGGGTCGCTTGTGAAGGACGCTCAAGGCCCCCGCCCTTTGCGTCCGCGACCCTGAAGGCCCCCTTGCTGATGTTGGTGCAGGGGAAGGGTATTACAGATATAACAGCGGGGGATACAGATTTGTCCTGGGCTGGAATTGAACCAGCAACTACTCAATCCAGGGGAAGCGACTTAAGTTAACCAAGCTTGGACCAACCCAATAGGGAATAAGCTTGTATTTTTTTATATTTTTATACGATAGATTACATCAACATATAATTGCAAAATAAATTTAAGCATCGAAAACAAAATGTAAAGGGCAAAAAAAATGTTGAAGATAGCAAACAGATAAGAGCCCTTTAAACGCCCGCCATTTTGGCGCGCTTGGCGTGACGTCAAAGTCTATAATAACAATCAGTTAATGAACAGCTGTAGAAGTATTTTATTCTGTCATTAATTTTTATTTTGTATTTTGCGACTATTATACAATGGAACAAACTGTGTTTGTACCTAGGTGTAAAAACACAATAAAAATGCACTAGATAGGTGCGGACGGATGGATAAGGAGAAAGTGGTGTAAAATCAGAAAAAGAGACATGGTATCTCCATCAACTTGTTTATATTGCTGTAAAGATCACTTTAACGTAAGAATTAACTTAAATAATTGAAACTAAAATTTTGTCTTTGTGTAAATCGACAACAATAAAATAACAACAAAACTAACTCAATAGCAAACATCCAACAAATATGCACTTGTTGAAATTTGTATTGTAGACTTTGACGTCATATTCGATCTGACCAATAGCGTGGCGTTCCAGCTACTTTGAATTTCCCACTAATTTTTTGTACTTTCAATAATTATTTTCTTAATAAAAATTTATGTTATTATAAAAATGTTGGTATAGACATTATTCTAATGCGATAAAGTATGTAAAAAATAATATTTGACCCTTATTTGAATTACACGCATATTCCCTATTGTCAATGTTATAAAAAGTGCGACAAGGGTATTCTGGCCCGTGGATGATATTGACAAGGGAACGTTGGTGTAAAATTAGTGTTAACATTTCCTAAATCTGCACGTGTGCTAATTAAAAAGAAAACTTGGGTAAATTTCATTTCATACAAAATTCCACTTTGTGACTATCATGAAGATTTCACACACCAAGAGATCCTTGTATGAGTGTAATATAATTTTGAGAAATAAGACACACGTGGTGGCAGAGGTGTACTGTGTACACCCACGTTTCGCCGACGATGTTAGGTCCCATGTAATAGGGAGCGAGCCTATTGCCATATACCGGGCACAATCCCAGACTCCGGACTCGTACTGGGAAGTTTTCGTTAGAAAAACTACACTTGTCCGACCCAGGATTTGAAATCAGGACCCAGAGCTTACAAAGCGATGCGGTTTGCCACTACACCAACGAGGCAGTCTATGTGAAAGAGGAAATAAAAAGGCCTGTCGGATAAAACAAATTAAGTTAAAAGACTAGCTTGCTGTGTTTCGCGTCGGATATTTTCAGTGGAGAACATACCCTAACTTAAAATATTAAATACTTTTCATCCCGGAAAAATGAAGCAATCCGGGATTATCGCAGGATAAACCATAAAACTTTATTATTGTGAGTCACAAGCTGCAAAGTTACGTTAAAATGTGTTATTCTGCCTACATTTGAAATCCTCCATGAACTAATTATGGACTCGGGTTTCCTCATGCAGTTTAAAATACATATTAAATACTGACTGCCTCGTTGGTCTGGTGGCAAAACACGTCGCTTTGTGATCACGAGATCCTGGGTTCAAATCCTTGGTCGGACAAATGTAGTTTTTCTAACGAAAAAATTTCAGTATAAGTCCGAAGTCTGGAATTGTGCCCGGTATATGGCAATAGGCTCGCCCCTTATTACATAGGACCTGGCTTCGTCGGCGAAACGTGGGTGTACTTAGTGCATCTCTGCCACCCCCGCTTGGGGAATATAGTCGTGACGGTGCAAACATATTAAATACAGTCAAAAATACAGTTTAAAACATGTTTAAAAAAAGGTGATTAAAACAAAATGTTTTTTTTTTTGTAACAACCGTGGTTCAGATAGACGCGAGGTGGGGGGGGGGGGGGGTTTGCTTTGTTTTGTAATATGCAGTGATAGTAAAGAATTCCGCGAGAAGACAAAACAACAACCTGTACATATGAGAATTTGATATGACATTATGATTCATAGAATTAAATGTTTATCTAATAATCCTACGGAACGTGCTGATTATTAATTAGATGATAACAAAAGCGTGTTAAAGTTTAATGCGTCCTATCTATCTATATCTTTGCGTCAGATCTCTTGTTCTTTACTAAAGATCTCTTTCGACTACACTCTCATAGTTCGTCTCATACACGCTCGCCGATTACGGAGACTCTTGACTTGCCCTTCAGATGAGACACGGTCTACTTAGTCTTTCGTTCTTATAATATCATATTCGTAGAGGCACCGGTGCGTTCCATACGGAGATCCCGGAGCCCCTCCAAAGGGCGGATGTCGGCCACCCTGGGGTTTTTAGCCGGTAGAAAGCCGACACGCCCCGCGAGGTTCAACCGAGGCTCTCGGAAGTCCTATGCAGGATTTTCACCAGGTAAAAAGAAAAAAAAATCTTCCCCGGTACCTACATCCTTCCACTTTCGCATTGTATATCTGTTTCGTCATTCTTTTTTCCGACATTCTTTTTATATGCCCAAACCAACGGAGCATACACTTTCTCATCTTTACACCGATACTATCTTTCATACTTACTCGCTTTCTTACTACGCTGTTGCGAAAACGGTCGGTTAAGTTGACTCCGCACATCTTCCGCAGAGCTCACATTTCAACCGCATTTATCCTGCTTTCATTCTTTTTCTTACATATATATAATAATTATCTATCTATCTATGTCATCACGCCAGATCCCTTGCGTGGTAGGTAGAGAGTACAGAGTTCCAACACGTTCTTTCCTTTCTTCACGTTCTGCCTTCCTCCACTCTCATAGTTCGTCTCATACACGCTCGCCGGTTACGGAGACTCTTGACTTTTCCTTCAGATAAGACTCGGTTTATTTGGTCGTGGTAAGATAGTCTAGATCTTCCCCGGTACCTGCATCCTTCCACTTTCACATTGTATATCTGGTTTGTCATTCTTTCATCTGGCATAATATATAAATATAATAATTATATTTATATAATTTCATATCAGTCGCACGCGATCGTATTATTACATGTTTTTCACAAGATATACATTACTCTTTCCTGTGGATATAATAAAAGCGTCTCATCTATCCATTTTTGCGTGACTGAGTAAACATCCAAACAAACAAACTTTCTCATCTATAATATTAGAAGGATTAAAAGTTTTACCTGTCACAACAGCTGCTATAGCCAGGACCGCTGTTAACTTCAACATTTTGATGTTTGATGATTAAAAAATCTAATTGTCCTTTTATTATACATTATTATCTATATTAATTGTGATTAGCAATGATGTAATAGGGATGGGAAATTTGCAAAATATCGATATTTTAACCGTATTGGCATTAAAAATAATATTAGCCCTGTTAAGAAACTGTCCACTGTTGGGCACGGGCCTCCTCGCAAACTGAGTGGGTATTGACATTGAAAATTATAAAAAAAATTACAAAGGGCAAATTGTCGATTTATATATCAGATAGTATTATTTGAAGATTACATTACATAACAGTTAATGGAATGTCAAGCAGTGAGTGTGTTTAGTTGTGATGCGATGACAGATGACAGCTGTCAGATGTCGAGTGACTGATGGCAGATAGTCGATCTAAGAGGGCGGACAGCCTTACGTTGTCATTCGATTGGCAGCGGGGCTAGAGGTCGGTCGTATCGTCGAACAGCTAACCCCAATTATTGTGAGTATTTGATATTTTGATACCAAAATAAGATATCAAAGAAGATCAGTGTACCAGATAAGATCGTAGTTTTATTTCAAGATTTTCTTCGAATTGGGCTACTATGTGGACAATTATGAATGCGAAGAAAATACCGCCTTTCACCGTTATTGGAATGAAAACGTGTACTCCAAAACCTAGTCTTCTTTGTATATACAGAATGGATTTGTGAGACGGGGCGATAAGGGCAGTTGCCTCAACCGTTGGAACTACAGGAAAACGGTCTTATAAGCCTTAACTTCTTGCGACATTTACAGATTTTGTAAAAAATGTACTAGCATAAGAAAATGGACAATTTACACAAAAACTATTTTATGTCAATCCTTCCTTTTTCTTATAAGGATCAAATACCTATATTGAACGAACTGAGGTTGGAGTACTAGAAAAGACGGAAATCGCAAAAAATCTTTTCCCATACATTTTGTAGGAAATTATCGTGTATCCGATAACCAAATTTCGGTCATCATAAATATTGGATGTAGTATTTTATAGTGCCTAAATACTAAAATATAAAATACTAACTGTGCCAGCAATTTCGTTCTCGTTATTTTCAGGTTTCAGTTTCACACCCCTTAAGTTTCTTTTTGAGACAAATAGTAGCCCTGTCCCTGGATAAAATCTATTACCTTGCCGAATTTGATCAACATCTGTGCAGTGGTTTGGGCGTGGAAAGGTTACGGATAAACAGACAGACAAAGTTACATTCGAATTTAGGATATTAGTGTGGATTATACTTAGAAATTGTATCTATGTATTTTCAGCCGAAAAACGTCCACTGCAGGACAAATTACAAGAAATTTTTATATTTGTGTTATTATATCAATACACACATACACTTACACCATTATTCCACTGGGGTAGGCGGACTACAGTTTGCTACATATTACGATTCTGACACACCTCTTTCGCTTCATCTACGTTCATACATCTCTTCATACATTTCCGTCTATTAAGAGTGCTACGCACTTGACCCTTTTCCATTTTTCTATTTCAAGTTCTTAGATTTACGCGAATATTACACATGTAATAAAAGTAATTTTAAAATTTTATCGCAGTTTATTTTGAATTTAAAGTCCCCGACGTTCCAAAACCAAGCATAACACTGTAAAATCTCAAGACACCGTGAGCTCATTCTGCATAGATCGGACTAACAAAAATAATTAAGAAATTTGAGAGTACCCCCGAACAACTATGCTTTTTGGACGTCTAACACCTCAGTCCTTCCCGTGACCATGGGTGTTGCAAAGCATGTCGGGAAATTAAAAATCAAAGGTAAACCGCGATAAAATCCGAATAATAGTTTTATTTCAAATATATCGATATTTTAATCGGTATATTTTGCCCAACCCTATGCTTGCGTAGTTTATCAAAACACCTGGATTGTTTCGTAGATGCAAATGCGATACACAAATTGTTGATTTGTATCTTGGTGGCATTTAAAAGAATAGTTGTACGAAATATTTGTTTACGTGAAAACAGGGTACTTTTTTTGAAATTTTCTTTATTATAGGGGAATATAGGCGCGATGGTGTTTATTTAATATCAAAATTGTTAATTCTTTCATTTCCTTCTCTGTAAATAAGGGAACCATGTAGCCATTCTCATGAACAGTATAATGGTTGTTTTAATTTAGACCCGCCTGATGACCAACCGACATTGTTCTCCCATACCCCATAACAAAATGCAGATGGAAAAATTAAAAAAATATTTTGAAAGAGTTCCTGTGGAGTTTCTTGGCCTTCTTCTCGACAGGAATGACATTCTGAAGCGGTGGTAGAGTCTTTGTTACTTTTCTGATGATCTATAAATACTATAATGGTTTATATGAATTAAATATTCTGATTCTGATAAATGTCTGATGGGCAGGTCAAGAGTCTCCGTAATCGGTATACGTGTATGAGACGAACTATGAGAGTGAAGGAAGCCAGAGAGGTATGTAAGGAAAGAACCTGTCGGAACTCTGTACTCACTGCCTACCCCGCAAGGGATCTGGTGTGATGACATAGATATATAGATAGAAATATTCTGATTTTGATTAAGCTTGTTTTTTTCTTTGGCCTTAATTGCTAGACAAAACTGAAACTGACTATGCAATTTCTGATGTGTGCCAGCTTTATTTACAAGCTTTTATTTAACTTGTAATTTGGCATACGTATGTTAAGTCGATAATAATGCAATAATATGGTACCATGAAGCTGGTCTGATGATGTAGTTGGAAGGTGACCTTAGGAAAATGTAAATTATACAACCTAACCCCCTTGTATTTATTTATTTATACTTAATGCACTAATGTTCATAGGCGGACTTAATGCCTACGGCATTTTCTGCCAGTCTACCTTCGGGTGGTATGAGACAAGTGTGGTAGGTGCGAGATTATACAAGTGGAAAAAAGTTACATTAATAAATATAAATAACAACTAATTACCTATTTATAACACTTAGTAAATACATATTATATATAACGATACATATACATAATATATATTTATATATACCACATATATACATACATAATAGTTATACAATATATACATGAACTTGAACTGTGCGAGATAACGAGATGGAACAACTAACATTGAGGAGAATTCAGCCTTTTTTTAAAAGAGGGACGATTGGTTGCCGTTCGGAGTTCCAAAGGCAAAGCATTCCAAAGAAGGATAGACTGGACGAAGAAGGAAGAGTGAATGAAATCAGTCGTATGAGGGGGGCACTGAAGAAGACGATTATCAGAAGAGCGAAGATGTTTTTTGTGATTAGAGCATAAATACTGAAATTGAGAAGTAACATAAGCGGGCGGGACTGGAGAATAAAGGATAGAAAATAAAGTTGTCAGTGCCCTCAGAGTTCTATGCTTCCGAATAGGCAACCACTTTAATAGTGATCGATGCTCCGACACATGATCATATTTACGCAAATTGAAGACGAATCGAATGCAGTTATTAAGTAGGCGGTCTAGTTTATTGAGGAGATCTGCATTCAGGTCGAAGTAGCACACATCAGCATAGTCGAAGATAGGAAATATCAGGGACTGCACAAGCATTGCTTTCGTGTTGCTGGGAAGTAAGTTTTTTAATCGATACAGATATCGTAACGTTCCGGTAACCTTTTAACCGACAGCCGTGACTTGTGTTTGCCAGCTAAGTGTTGTGTCAATATGCAAACCGAGATTCTTAACGCTGGAGCCCAGGGGGATAACTATCCCGTTGAATTTAAGTGGAGGCAAAGAACCAACATCGACCCTGCTTATAAGCCTAGAGCTTCCAACTAGAATCGCTTGGCACTTTGTAGGATACACCGTGACACCAAACCTGTCGGACCAATTCTTAATAGCCTCTAGGTCACGATTTAGTTTGACGACAATACCAGCAATGTTATCCACACTACCTTGCGAGTATAATTGCAAGTCATCAGCGTACAGATGATACGTGCACTGAAGTTCTTGAGTTATTAAATCAATGAAAATGGAAAATAAAAGAGGAGAGAGAATACCGCCTTGGGGAACGCCAGTATCGAGGCAGCACCATGCTGATGATGCTTCATCACACAAAACTGACAGCTGACGTTCTCGAAGATAAGAAGAAAACCAATCCAGCGACTCTTGAGAGCACAGAAGGTAGGAGAGAATAGAAAGAAGGATATCGTGACTAACAGTATTGAAGGCGTTAGTGAAATAGACCAACACAAGGACGGTTACTTTGGTATCTTCCATGCCTGTTCGAGTATCACCAGTCACTTTGAGAAGGGCCGAAACGGTACTATGGCCAGGCCTGAACCCAGATTGAAGAGAGTTAATTAAGTTGTTGGTATATATGAAATGGGAGAATTGCTTATGGACACAAGCCTCGAGCACTTTTGAAAAAAAAAAAAAAAAAGAATGGATATTGGACGAAAGTGGCTGGGAAGAGAGGGATTGGGAATTTTAGGCAGGGGGCGGACAAATGCTTTTCTCCAGAGAGATGAGAATACGCCGGACTCTAAAGAAAAATTGATAAGGTGGGTGATCACCGGTAGGAGATAGTCAAGTACTGTTATGATCATAATGATGCATCTGTTTATTTTGTCACAACCCACCGCCTTGGATTTGATGGCCAAAATGATCTTCTTAACCTCATGTGAGAAAAATAAAAAGGATTAATGTTCGGACGTCTAAGACCACCCAAGAAAGAAATAGTTTGATGTATAGTTAGACGATCAAAAGGAGGAACAGTGGAAAAATGACTATTTAGATCGTCTAAACTTATTGTACGTGGTAGTTCATGACGTCGAGCCTTACCAATACCTAAAGTACCAAGAAATTTCCAAATATCGGCAGGAGAAGAGGATGTAATATTATCTAGAATAAAGCGGCGTTTGGTGTCACGTATCATCTTATTACACCGATTCCTAGTAATTTTAAAATGGGCCCAGTTGTCTTCCGTGCGGTCTTTTTTAAACTTTCGGAACGCACGATTTCTGCGCCTCATAGCCATCTTTATTCCCCTTGTCATCCACAGAGCAGGTGGTCGCTTCAGCCGCACCTTTTTCACAGGAGCATGGATATCATAAAGCTGAATTAGGGTTTGATTGAAAATGCAAATTTTTTCGTCGCTGGTGTTGGCTCCCATGAGGGGATTCCAGTCGAGTTTGGATGCATCCTCAGTTAATTTACCGATATCCATACGGGCAAAACAACGCCTGTGCAGAACCTTAGGATGTGGCTTGGGAGCTTTCAGGATGTAGGAGAGAAATATAAGTTCATGATGGGAAAAGCCGGAAGCATCATGCTGGCCATGAGAGGAAGCGAGAGAGGGATTAGAGGTGAGTATGAGGTAGAGTCAGGTGTCATCGCTCATGATATTAAGGTGTGTGGCGTTAAGAGGCAGAATGTGCAAACTGGCTGACCTTACGACTTGAAGGAGTTTACGGGAACGGGGGGAGTTGTGGGCTAAGAGATTAGTGTTGAAATCGCCCATGATGATGTGATGCTCGTAGTCAGACCCCAAGGATTCCAAAACCGATTCGAATTCGGTGAAATAGTCAGTAGTAGGAGGGCAATACACGACTCCTATTATGGTTTTGACTCCTTTGACCCAAACCTCAAGGAAATGAAACTCAGTGGAATTGGAGTCATCAGGAGATGTGACTACAATTCTAAAAGGTAAGTCACTTCGGAGGTATATTGTATTGGGTGGTTCTAATGACCACGTTTTGGCTTCATTATCAGAGCCTGAACCCTGTCTGGTTGTATAATACTCGTCAATACCAATACAACAAACCTTAACACAAGGGGATTACGTTGTATAGTTCATATGTTCCTATGGCCACCTTCCGACTTCATCATCAAACCAGCTTCATGATATCATATTATTGCAATGTCACCACCTTTACATAAATATGCCATATTTCTGCTAAATAGGTTACCCGCAAGTGCTTGAAAATTAGATCACAAGATTTGAACTGGAAATACAGACAGACATACGAACATTGCAGGTTAAATAAAAACTTGTTAAAAATATAATTATAAGAATATAATAAAAGAGAAATGCAAAAGTAGAAGGATATACTGTGTATTGGGGAAGACCCAGACTATCTTATCATGATCAAAGACCGTGTGTTATCTGAAGGGCAAGTCAAGAGTCTCCGTAACCGGCGAGCGTGTATGACACGAACTATGAGAATGGAAGGGAGAGAGGTCTGTAAGAAAGGATCCTGTTGGAACCCTGTACTGGCATTTTCCACAGTGAGACCGACACGAGATGTTGAGAATTGTGGACGTACTTTGTATTCATATTTTTCCCACGATATGTGCACTTGGTACGCCTACATTTCGCCACGACATCAGCTCCTTAAATATGTTTCCTCAAGCGGCAATTGCAGAGGAGTAATTTGTACACCCACATTTCAGCGACGACAAACGACATAAAAACTGTTTAAAACTTCGTTTGGGGTAGAGACGTTGGGTCCGTGGGGGCCGGGGGGCCTACCAGATGTTCAGGGAAATTTCGAAACGTCTGGTGGAGCGTACCGGTGACCAGAACGCTGGCAGCTACTTGGGCCAGCACATCAGTTTGGCGATACAGCGAGGCAATGCTGCCAGCGTCCTGGGTACCCTACCAACTGGTAGTGGTGCGGACCCTTTGGGCCCATTGTAAATACTAGTTTTTGTATATAGTTTTTGTTGTATTTTTTCTTCTTTGTAAATATTAAATGTACATAGTTATGTATACCAGACCAGTACACAGCTCAGTGCAAGTACTTTAAAAGATGATGCAAAAATAACAAACTATTGCTCATGCAAATTAATTCCAAGTACTGTTTTGCTGAATCGGCTTAACTTGCCTCAGCCGCGTATTTATCAAGTAAACAACTATCAGGTTACGTGTTTATACTCTGTCCAGTTCTAATAATCGTTTTGATGAATAAGCAGATATTAATAAATAAGGCGCAATCTGCGTGGGCGCCTTCTAGAAATATGTGTTTATTTGACGATGCCTATAAATAGCCATCGCCAAGCAAAGTATTTTAATATCGACTTAGCTCTCTTACCGTTCGCACGAACCTTAAGCAATACTCTTGACTGCATAGTATTTTGTATATTAATTATAATTTAATATTGTAAAATAAATATATTTTTATAAAGTCACGCCTGCCTTTATATTTGACTACATATACTAGGCATGCCTTTTAAGTTCTATCGTTTCCATATTTCCCGGCAATTTTGAATTTGGAACTGTTCTATATTCGAATGTGTTTAAATTTTGAATCTCAAAACAGTTGAAAGTATTAGGATTAATGCTATTGTTTAGTCACAGCGTCGATTGGAATCTGTCAGGTTACGTACGAAAATGAATCTTCCTAAGGAAAATGTTCATGCAATAATTTTCTACAACTTTAGAAGAGGCCTGACACGGATTCAGTGTTTTGAAGAGCTAATATCTGTGTTCAGTGATGAAGCCCCATGTCTGCGGACTGTCGAACGCTGGTATTTAGAATTCCAGCGTGGACATACTAGTGTTAGTGACAAATCTCGCGAAGGACGCCCAAATTCCGCCTTCACTGAAGATAACATCATTGCTGTGAGACAACTAATTCTCGAAGATCGTCTTGTGACGTATCGAGAGATAGAGGCTCTATTAGGCATCTCAGGGACAACCATTCAGAAGATCTTGCATGAAGCGCTTGGTGTGAGAAAGCTAGTTTGCCGTTGGATACCGCATTTGCTTTCCGACGATCACAAGGCGGCCCGCGTCAGATGGTGTAAGAAAACTCTGCAAAGGTTCAACCGAGGAGAGTCAAATCACGTCTACGACATCATCAGTGGTGACAAATCTTGGATCTATGCCTGCGATCCTGATTCTAAACAACAATCTACAGTCTGGGTCTTTCAAGACGAGCCAAAGCCGACTAAAGTTGTTCGTTCTCGAAGCACTTCAAAGAAGATGGTGGCCACGTTCGTTGGAAAAACCGGCCATTTTGCGACTATTGCACTTGAAGATCGTAGAACGGTTAACGCAGAGTGGTATACCACAGTTTGTTTACCACAAGTCATCGCCGAACTTCGAAAATCTAACTCAAAGCGACGTATCATCCTGCACCACGACAACGTAAGCTCACACAGCCCTCGTCAAATGATTGAGTATTTGAAGCAGTATAAAAGTAGAAATTCTTGACCATCCGCCATACAGTCCTGACCTAAGCCCTAACGATTTCTTTACATTTCCTAAAATTAAGAAAAGTCTTCGTGGTCAAAGGTTCCAGTCCGGTAAAGAAGCAGTCGACGGTTTCAAGTCAGCCATTTTGAACACCCCCACTTTAGAGTGGAATATATGTTATAATAACTGGTTTGAGCGAATGGAAAAATGTATTAAGCTACGTGGTGAATACTTTGAAAAACAATAAAAAGTACTATAAGGTTCTAGTTGTGTTTTTTTCTTCAAACGACAAAACTTAAAAGGCATGCCTCGTACTCTTCTTTATTGTAAATACCTGAAATAAATATATCCCATCCAAATAAAAAAAAACTTCGTTTTAAAATCGTTTCTGTTTTCAATAAAACCCGTTCGCTTCATAAAACTCTTGTTTTATTCAACAAGTCGCGTGGTTTCAATTTTTCAACAAAAATACGAAAACAACTGTAATAAATGAATTTTCCGTGTTTTTTTCGCAGATAAACAATTGGTTTCTTTCAGAATTTTCAACGCTAATTATTAGCCACTAGACCAACGAGGCAGTGCATAATTACAATGCTAATGATCCTTACATAAATGAAACAAAATCATTGATAAGAAATAAATAATTTATTTCAAAATGGCTTCCATTTTGTTATATTTTTATCCTTGCGAAAATGGCGGAGCGGCGTTTGTGGCCAAATAGTAGATGCCGGTAGATCTGTAACACAAAAATATACATCTGAGAGGTGTACTATGGACACCTACATACCGTTGCATTGTCCTATCGCTAAAGTTTGATAAAGTTAAGCGACGTGGGGCAAGGCCAGAATTTGGATTAGTCGGTCACTCATCCAAATTCTGGCCTCGCCCAACGTTAGTGCCCATTTTAGTGGTTAAGAGCTTAAGCTGCTCCACCCACTGGATCGAGGAGTCGCGGGTTCGATCTCCGCACGGCACAAATCTTTGTGTGACCTACAAATAATTGATTCAGTCTGGGTGTTTGCGTAGGTATGTCAATTTTTTTTGTAAACGCATCCAAGTCTCAAGAATAATTCAACAAAAAAGCAATGTTGAGCGCGGTCAGACTTTGGATGGGTGACCGTTCGTTAGAGCCCTCTGTATAGTTCAACCAGAAACAACTTTTTCATGAGAAAGAGACCGGTGTATACGTCTCTCTCTCTCGTCAAAGTTAAAAATTATTTTACTGAAATGATAAATGTTGTCACACGAATTTCAAGATTTTTTAACTCTCCTCATCTTTGTCGAAGATGGTCACATTTCTGTAGGAAAGCAATATACCGAGTAGACCTGCTTGCATCTGAATGATTTACTCTCCTTACACGTGGTCTCTGGGCGGTTCGACGAGTAGCACCAGTTTACTAGTGGTAAGCTGTAACCATCCTCGGCTCGTTATCGAAGTCATGCCGCTAAACGACCCAGTTCCAGTATGTTGTGCTGAGATGCCTTACAGGCGGGTCTAGCCCAAACATGCCTCTGGAACTCGATATACATCGGTTAGCTGAGAGTCCTGCAACTGGAACCCTTCTGTTTCCACTCGACCGACGAAAACACGCCGAGATGGTGGCCTTGACCGACTCTTTGAAGCACACGGGTTCGTCGTGTCGTTACTCACCACAGCTGCCTTGCGGGAAAATTATGATTATTAATAAAGATCTCACCCAATCTTAGGCTCCAACCCTCCCATTCTGAGTCTTCCTTCTAGATTGCAAGCACCAGCAATAGCGTCATCCAAAGTCGCGCATTGTATTCCGGTGAAACCTCCAGTAGTCAATGATTCGCCCATATAGAAGTATGATCTGAAATTATCATTACATATAGGCAGTTGTTTCACGTTCTCGCAGATTTTATAGAGAATACATGGGGTACTCCATTGCCGTCAAGTCAAGAGTCTCCGTAACCGGCGATCATGTATGAGACGAACTATGAGAGTTAAGGAGGCCAGAAAAGAATCTGCTGGGACTCAGTACTCTTTGGCTACGCCAAGGGATCTATTGTGATGATATAGGTAGATAGTTTTTACGTAAAGTTTTTATGATTGTGATCTGTATGTGTGGAGCGATCAAAATTGAATTTGTATCCAAAATTTCGTGTGTATGTTGGTGGCTGTTGAGGAGTTTTTTCGTCTGGAGTCAATTCTGGAGGTGTAGAAACAAGCTTATTTTATAATGCATTGTTATATAGTCAAGAAACGCGTCGTAAGACTGCCTATTAATACAATAAAGGCCAGTTTTGCCAGAAGATTTAGCTTTTACAAGAAACCTTTTATACAAGGTGTATCGTAATTAACGCAAGACCTCGGACACCGATTAGCTAATTACTTCACAAATTCAATACGAAAACCAAATTTGTGAATTTAAAGTTTTTTACCCCTTTTTTAAGCACTTTTATACCCCAATTAACAATGAAACTTGTACGTGTATGTGTGCATATTGAGAAATACATTTTAGAAATGCTTTCTAAATCTCCATATTGCTGTAAATCAATAATACATTTAGTTTGTTATATATATATAGCGTACTGAAGCAGTAACAGCATTTTCTGCAAATTTTGAAAAAACTATGACGGACGATTTAGCGCAGTGGTTCAGGGCTTAGCCCGCCCCGCCCACTGTGTCTAATAGTCGCGGGTTCGATTCCCGCACGGGACAAATCTTTGTGTGATCCACAATTATTTGTTCCGGTCTGGGTATTTGTGTATGTGAATTTTCATGTTTGTAAACGCACTCACGACACAGGAATTAATCCTAGTGTGGGGCAAAGTTTTTTAAAAAAAAATACATTAAAATAGTTGGAATGAATTCAGTTATCTATTAAGAAAAAACTACTTTCAGGTCTTGGGTTTATTATGTTAAACCTTGTATGTAACAAAATCTATAAAACTTGCAACTTAAATAATTTATCACTTCGAGAAGCCAAAAGAAAATTAATTAAAGAACTAGTACTTGGATATACAATAAAACGGAATAATTTTTAAGGAATACAATATGGAATATAACTTGTTGTACATAGACTGTTTCTTGGTTTTCAGTATAGTCCTTTTCATTCATTATCTCATCGCGCCACACCCCTGACGGATTAGGCAGTTCCTTACTTTATTCTAATAAATTGTAAATTGTAAGTCGTTGGACTGCAAAGTCAGAGGTCTCAGGTTCAATACCAGGCACGCACCTCTGTCGTTTCGAAAGCATGTGCGTATTAAAAGTTAGCTTCTTCTATCACTTGCTTTAACAGTAAAGGAAAACATCGTAAGGAAACCTGCATGCCTAAGAGTTTCTCGAAGGGGTGTGAAGTTCGCCAACCCGCACAGGGCCAGCGCGGTGGACTATGGCCTAAACCCTCTCAGTTTGAGAGAAGGCCCGTGCCCAACGGTGGGACAGTTTCTTAACAGTTCATTACTTTATTCTAATAAATTGTAAACTTTATTTGAAAATGCTTCATTTCAGAATTATTTTATCTTATAATACTTTTACCGCCCAGTGATTACATTTAGACCAAGTATCCATTAAAAAATAAAAACATCCTGCGAAACAGGCTTCGTTTGGTGCAGAAAGTTCTTGCTAAATAGGTGTAATGTTCTTTATACTTAACTAGCTGTGCCCGCTACTTCGCCCGCGTGGAATTTCATTTAAATCGGTTCAGTAGTTTTGGCGTGAAAGCGCGACAGACAGACACTACTTTTCCACTTGAATGTCATTTAATTTTTAGCATTAAGATCATGTTATTTTTTTGACAATAAATGATTATTATTATTATTGTATGTATGTATCTCGCTTAATTATTAGTATGTATGTATCTTGCTGAGATTCACGGGCTTTACCCGGACCTTTGAAAGGCTTGCATGGGGATATAGGTCCAACATGTAGAGGCCCTTTGCGAGAAGTTAATGTTATGTAACCTGCTGAGATCACTTGCTGAAAATGAAGAAACATAACCAGCGAACTGACCCCGGCCGGTGCAAGGACTATTGTAAATTATGGAAAGAAAACAAGGGCTATATAAATGAGGTTTGATGGACAAAAACTGGACTATTGCTATTGACTACTTATTATAATTATTGTTATTGAAACTAAACCAACATGTCAGATTTCAACTCCGTCAAATAAGAGAGTGGTTCTAATTAAGTTTACAAGATATGGTCAAAAAAAATAAACATGGATAGTTGAATAAATGCTGATGTATTACCTATAATGGTCACACAATGCAGTGACGCATCCAGGCATATCTGATCCACCGTTGGGGTAGAAATCGACATCCCCAATTGGATTGGTCATTCCAATATTGCCGATGTTGGTGTGGATAACCTCTGTGTATACTCCGTCATCAGATCGGAAAGCCTGGCTGGACAGCCAACGGTCAGCGGGGTCCATGGCTGGAAGAACCAAAAGCGTTGATTATTTCTCTAAAACATGCTCGAGCGAAATATAAGCGAGGGGCACCGGTGCGTTCCATTTTAATTTCATTCTATCTTAAAATAATGCATAATATCTCAATGTCTGACGAAAATTCTTCCGCTCTTCTTCTTTAGCTCTTAACCACTGCGCCAAATCGTCCGTCGAGTATACATCGTTCTCTTTGTCTTGCAAAAGGACGTCTTTCTATAAAGATAAGCCTAATGCTCTTACCAGTAATGTAGTCAGGTTGTCCAAGAAGACTTCTGCCGACAATTCCAGCCTGATGAGCTCCAACACTGTAGCCCAAGATATGGTAGTTCCTGGCGGAAGCACCTGAGGCCTGGTTGAGCCATGCTATGAAGCGGGCTACGCTGCGTCCTGAAATCCAGAAGCATTAAGAAGTTTCCCTTTGTAGAAACGATCTTAACTGTAGCATAAGGGTAGAATTTATTTTTGTGTGTGTGTGCAATCTATGTTGCTGGCTAAGGGACCCTTACAGATTTACACAAGAGCTCCACCCGAAAGGGCAAGGGGGCAACTAGGTCAAGGGTGCCTCAAGGATGAACAGTCTCGACTTGGGCTGTCGCTATGGAGGAGGACATATTCTAGGTATCTTGTCGTGGTGCTCTGCACCGGCCGGCAGGCAAGGGATTTCAAGCCGCCTATAAGGCTTCCAACGTGGCGTTATTGACTAATATTATTTATTTTTTTAAAAAGGAACTATGACGATTACATGATTTGCCTTACAAAAAAAAGCAGATAAATTGATACTGGATAAACATATAATTAAGCAGTGATAGCCTAGTGGTAAGACCGTTGGACTGCAAAGTCAGATATCTTGGGTTCAAACCCAGGCACGCACCTCTGTCATTTCGAAAGCATGTGCGCACTAAAAGTTAACTATCACTTGCTTTAACGGTGAAGGAAAACATCGTGAGGAAACCTGCATGCCTAAGAGTTTCTCGAAGGTGTGTGAAGTTCGCCAACCCGCACTGGGCCAGCGTGGTGGGACAGTTTCTTAACAGGGCTAATATACACATATAACCTACAGTTTTGTATACTGTAGGTTATATGTGTATATTAGCTGAACAAACTAAAATGCTGTTAAAAAAGAAAGTCATGTGCGCTGGCCGATCAGCATGTATCAAAACGGAAAATAAAATCAACAATTTCAAAAAATCTTTAAAAAAAAAAGGTAAACCGCCAAGTAACCGACTGCACTAACCAGCACCGACTTCAAATATTTATTTTTTGCTTTTTGAAGACGGTTTACCTTTTTTTTTAAAAGATTTTTATTTTAAAATTTTAAGTGACGAGTGAGTTATTTAGTAATATTTATATACCGATATTATATTATTTTGCTAAGTTGTAAAGTAAGGTACCTACAGGATTAATATAGTGACTATAATAACGGAATCTATACATTCGTGCTGTTCGCCATTAAGGAGTTCCCTCTTGTATCTTCTAAGTCCAAGGTCCAATACCACTAACAATAAAATAGGACCACCTCAAAACTATACTGAACCAAATGCAAAAAGAATCATTAAAATCGGTTCATAAGCAAAGGAGTCATAAAAAAAGGACGAATTATGAACCTCCTTTTTTGAAGTTGGCTAATATACTGCTTAGTTCTATAGTAGGGTACCTATAGGATTGACGTAATACCCATAATATCTCAATTTACACATGCCTATTGTTTGTCGTTAAGGAGTTCCCTGGTGTATCTTCTAAGTCCAAAGTCCAATGCCAATGAAATTAAAATGGGACCACCGCGGAGCTATATTGAACCAAGTGCAAAATCATCAAAATCGGTCCACAATTGACGGAAATATCGCTGAACATACATAATAAAAAAAAACATACATACAACCGAACATAGAACCTCCTCCTTTTTAAAGTCGGTTAAAAAGATTGCTACATCCAGATGTGCTAAGTTTGTTAATGATCAACTTTCTAAACTGATACTTTAAGTGGGCAAAGATGTCAACATCAGGAAAGTGTGTGTTATATGTTTCCAAAGCCGACGTAGTGGGATTCGCATGATAACGCTGATATAAATCTATGTTTTATGGCTTACCTGAAGCTATTCCGTTCAGACCCCAATGGGCGCCTGCTCCCCAGTCCACGACAATTACATTGACATCACTTGCTTCCAGAAAAGCTGAAAAAGGCAGTTAACTTTAAGTTCTAGCGTACCAGAAGATTTTGGACTAATCTTTTTTGCAAACGCTAACGATTTAGTTTTGACCTCGATTTCTCTCTCAGAGAGTAACCGTGGAGTTTTTTTATCTTCTCCTTCACAGGAATGATATTCCGAAGTGGTCGAATTTTGTGAGCTTTATTAAGTTTCAGAAATACTGTGATGGCTTACATTAAAGAAAAATATTCTGATTACTTTTATGTATCATCATTCCTGATCCCTTGTGGGATAGGCTACTAGCTTGTCTATGAAAAAAAAAACTAGTATCGGTCTGGAGTCTGGAGCTGTGGCTCATGTCAACAGATTCGTTACATCAGCGCCTTAAATCTTCTGCTAAAAGTACACCGCTTGGTGAATATGACGCTGTCAATTTCTTACCTGGTACGAGTACAGTGTTGAATCCAGTGAGGATTGAGCCTAGGAAGCCGTGAATCAAAATGATAGTTCTCTTATTAGGGTCGAAGTTACTGATTGACAGCTGGTTAAGATCATTCGTTAGCAACGGTTGACTAACAGTGGGATTAGCTCTGGAACAAAAAGGCGCTTAGGAATTAGTAATATTGAGTAGTAAGAAAGCGTGTAGGTTTACAAGATAGTTCCCGAGGAGGACGTTGGCCACCGATGGCGGGCTCTTCGTAGCACGGCAAAGAGGGGCACCGGTGCGTTCTATTCTTAGATCCCGGAGCTTCTCTAAAGTGCTCATAACCTTTCTGTTCTAGTCAGTAGGAATCTGACACGGCCCGCGAGCTTCCCCCGAGGCTCGCAAAAGTCCTATATAGGATTCTCCACAGGTAGAAAAGAGTATGAAAGATAGTGTCGGTGTAAAGATGAGAAAGAGGCTCCATTGCTTCGGGCGTATAGAAAGAATTTCGGAAGAAAGAATGACAAAACAAACATATAATGTAAATGTGTAAGGATACACCGGGAAAGACCTAGACTGTCTTACCATGACCAAATGATATGACCGTGTTAAATTGGAATGGCAAGTCAAGCGTCTCCGTAACCGGCGAGCGTGTATGAGACGATTTATGAGAGTGGAGGAAGCGAGAGAGGTCTGTAAGGAAAGAACTTGTTGGAACTTTTTCCTTTCTGCCTATTCGCAGGGGATCTAATGTGATGATATAGGTAGGGACAACATTGAGCTATTATAAATTACGCACTGGAGAAGACACCTCAAATATTTTGTTTTGTAGCAAAATTTAAGAGTATATAAAATCTAACTCACTATGCGCTAGGTGGTTGCCGCAACTTTAGACCTTCAAGTTTGCTTTTACATTATTTAAAAAGAGTGACAAGGACTTATTGGCACGTGGTCAAAATCGTAACTAACGCGGAAAGTCACTTCGTGACAAATCGTTGAGTTGCTTTTTGCTATGAAACTTACCCAATTTCTCTTTTTAATTAGTAAGAATGTTCTGTCACGCATATATTCCCAAAGCGGGGGTGGCAAAGGTGTACTGGGTATACCCATTTTCAACGATGTTACATATACATGATATGGATATATGCCCATTTCCAGATTCCGTACTCATACTGGGAAGTTTTCGTTAGAAAAACTACATTTGCCTGACCTAGGATTTGAACCCAAGACCCCGTGATCACAAAGCGAGGCGCTTTGAAACTAGAAAAACGAGGCAGTCATAATAAGGTTTATTACCTGGTATATAGATGGTACTGGTTGTCCACATCAGGGTTGTATCTGGCATTACTTGCCAGGTCACTGGCTTTGATCCAGGAGTCAACTAAATGGGGGTTTCCATCGTCATCTCTGATATATCCATAGCGTAGACCTTCAGGGTCCAGCTTGGCTATGATAGGGTCAAAAGCTGTCGGTAGACCTGTAAAAAGACCAAGGTTAACGCGATTTGTTACCTTACTTTCCTAAGATATATAGGGTATCCTTTTGTGTCATCGGACTGACATAAATACGCCAAAATTTAGCTGAATCGGAACCCGCAAGCACTTGAAAAATGATTACTAAAGTTGAACCGGAAAGACAGCCAGACAGACATACGAGCATTGAAAGTTTTATAAAAGCTTGTAAAAATTGTCCAATTGTCAACGTGTGTTGACAACTAACCCATGCGGTCGGGCCGAGGAAAGCGTACAAAAGTAAGTATATCGTATATAGCTACAACGGGGCAGCGTATTCTTTGGTTGAAGTAAAGAATAAAGTTATTGTGAGAACACATAATAATAATAATGAGTGAGTAACGACACCACGGACCCGATTGCTTCAGAGAGTCAGTCAGGGCCCCCAACTCGGCGTGTCTTCGTCAGTCGAGTGGAAACCGAAAGGTGCCCGCAGGACTCTCGGCTCTGGCTAGCCTTAATTGGCCGTCCAGAGAGGAGCCGTGAGAGCTATATCGACGTAGGAAGATAATGCGGTCCAACGTCGATGTACTCCAGGGGTGGAAGTGTTAAAAGGCATAACGCCGCGAGTAACTTCGGAGAAAGCGCAGCACACCTCTCTACACCCCTGAGCCGCTCACACCGGTGTTGCCCTCAGTTGTCCTAGGCCGACCGTTTGGGGGCCCATCTAGTAAGCGGCGAGTCACCGCCGGCCACGGGTAATTAGGTATCACTAATTATGGTCGGTGTCCGTCCCCTTTGAAATAGTCCAGTTTTTGTCCATCAAACCTCAATTATATAGCCTTTGTTTTATTTCCATAGTTTACAGTAGTCATTTTCAGCAAGTGATCTTAGCAGGTGGCTTACATAACATTAACTTCTCGCAAAGGGCCTCTACGTGTTGGACCCATGTCCCCATGCAAGCCTTTTAAAGGTCCGGGTAAAGCCCGTGAATCACAGCGAGATACATAATAATGATAATAGCCCTGTTAAGAAACTGGCTCACTGTTGGGCACGGGGCTCCTCTCAAACTGAGAGGATTTAGGCCATAGTCCACCACGCTGTCCCAGTGCAGGTTGGCAAACTTCACACACCTTCGAGGAACTCTTAGGCATGCAGGTTTCCTCACGATGTTTTCCTTCAGCGTTAAAGCAAGTGACAGTTAATTTTTTACACGCAATAGTTTTCGAAAAGAGAGGTGCGTGCCTGGGTTTGAAGCCGAGACCTTTGACTTTCGAGTCCAATGGTCTAACCACTAGGCTATCACTGCTTCTACTGATAACGTATGGACTAAAATAAATATAGCCAGTTTTACCTATTGGACAATTTTATTAACTACTTGTTTCTGGGGATTGCAATCGGGTATCAATTTCAATCCAGCCGGATTCAACCGGATTTCCATTGATCGGACCGGATCCGATCGGATTGGTGACATCAAGATGATAAATGAGTGTAATACCATTTTTGTAAAAACATTAATTTCTTATCAAATCAACTTTATTTACGCCGTTAAAATTACGCAACTGATAGTTACCAATCAACTTAATATGGTTAAATTTTAAACTTTATATTAGCAATAGTTACTGAGTTCTTAGATTTACGCGAACATTACACATGAAACAAAACTATTTTACGGATTTTATCGCGGTTTTATTTTTGATTTTTATTTCCTGACGTTTCGTGTGCTTTGCAGCGCCCATGGTCACGGAAGGGACTGAGGTGTTAGACGTCCAAAAGGCATAGTTGTTCCGGGGTACCCTCAAACTTCTTAATTATTTTTGTTGGTCCGATCTACGCAGAATGAGCTCACGGTGTCTTGAGGTCTTGCAGTGTTATGCTTGGTTTTGGATTTGATTATATTAATTACCGGATCCCAAGTCGATGGAAGAACCCAGCCATCTTCTCTATTGAAATTAGAATGTTTTTAATTTCAATAGCCTCGCGAACCATCCTTGGTAGGAATCGGTGTTCTTTCACGAGAATTTGTGGTCTATCAAATCTGATGTTATGGCGGGTGCGGTCAAGGACATGTTCATAGACTGCAGACTTCTTTCGTCACCGTTGCTCAAAAAAGTCTGCAGTCTGTGAACATGTCCTTGACCGCACCGTGAACTCCTTCTGCGTAGATCGGACCAACAAAAATAATTAAGAAGTTTGAGGGTACCCCGGAACAACTATGCCTTTTGGACATCTAACACCTCAGTCCCTCCCGTGACCATGGGTGCTGCAAAGCACTCGAAACATCGGGAACTAAAAATCAAAAATAAAACCGCGATAGAATCCGTAAAATAGTTTTGTTTCATTAGCAATAGTTATTTTTTATTAAAAGGCGGTTAAGACCAGTCTTATTATGTTACAAATATGAACAATGAAAATTATCTTGCAAATTCAAATTCAAATGATTTATTTGTGAAACATAGGTTAAGAGGTAGTAAACTTTAAGTAGTTATTTATGAGCGCTATGTTTGGCCATTCAATGGCGTACAAAATATTAGTTCTAAATTACAATAATAATCATCAAAAATAATTTACATTTACAATTTAATTAATTAATAATAAATCATTATTCATAACAAAACCAATGTCAGCACCCATTTTTGCCTTAGGATGTTCTTGTATCATTAAGAAATTCCCACACAGAATAGTATGTCTTTTTATTTAGCAGTTCGAGCAGGCTATTTTTGAATACATTTAAATCAGTGTGATTTCTAATGGATCCAGGAATTTTATTATATATTTTAGGAGCCATACATAAAATGCTATTGGAATATAGAACTGTAGTATGAGCAGGCATTTGAATTTCATTAACGCCTCTTAGAATGCAGTGTTTCAAATAGATGAAAGTTTGCCTTGACAAATTTTGCTATCTCGAATATATACATACAGTGTAATGTAAGAATATTAAGTTTCTCCATACTAAGCTAACCATACTTTAGTATGGTTTGCAACTTAGGTACATTATGCTATGTAGGTAATTCATTTAAAATCTAACTAAATCGATTAAGGTCACGATAAGTAGGTAATTTAGGTAGCTTATTCCGTACTCGGTCTTAAAATAAGAATGAGTCATCATGAATATATTTAATCCATGAGACAATTATCAAAGCAGTGATAGCCTAGTGGTTAGACCGGTGGACTGCAAAGTCAGAGGTCTCCGGTTGAAACCCAGGCACGCACCTCTGTCTTTCGAAAGCATGTGCGTATTAAAAATTAACTATCACTTGCTTTAACGATGAAGGAAAACATCGTAAGGAAACCTGCATGCCTAAGAGTTTCTCGAAGGTGTGTGAAGTTCGCCAACCCGCACTGGGTCAGCGTGGTGGACTATGGCCTAAACCCTCTCAGTTTGAGAGGAGGCCCGTGCCCAACAGTGGGACAGTTTCTTAACAGGGCTAATATTATATATTATGAGACAATTATCACAATAATGAATGTAAAACATTTTATTTTTTAGGCACAGCTTAACGCATTTACCTAAGTAATCAGCGCGAGTATTTCTCCAAAAACGGTATATGGATCTATTACCGGATCCGGTCATCGGATCCGGCAAATTGGTACCGGATCCGGTAGACATTTAATCATACCGCATTCGCCGGATTACGAGATCCAGTTATCCGGATTGCCATCCCTAGTTTCTGCCCACGACTTCATCCGCGTTGACTTAGAGATAAAAAGCATCCAATGTTTTAATCAAGGTAATAAACTATCTGTGTACTAAATGTCATGCAAAACCGTTTAGCCATTTTTGCGAAATTGACTAACAAACATCCAAACATCCTTACATACAAACTTTTACATTTATAATATTACCAGGTTGTATCATTCCGATATACGAGTACAAGCTTTATTACAATAAAGTTTCCTCAAAATCCGTTTATTAGTTTTTGCGTGAAAGTGTAACAGACATACATACATCTCCACAAACTTTCGGATTAATGATATTAATAGGATTATCGGCACACGAATCTAAGCCTATAATGAATCATTAATATAGATACAAAACGTGATAATTGTAATAATTATATTGATATCATTTCATATCGGCCGCACGTGATTGAATTATCACATATTTTTTACAAGATATATATTATAATTTCCTGTGTATATTATAAAAGCGTCTAATCTATCTATATAATCACGACACATGCCTTGCAAAGTAGGCAAAGAGATTAGATTTGCCATAGGTTCATCCCCTACAGACCTCTCTCGCCCCACTCTCATAGTTCGTCTCAAACACGCTCGCAGGTTACGGAGACTCTTGACTTGCCCTTCAGATTTAACCCTGTCTATTTGGTCATGGTAAGACAGTCTAGGTCTTCCCCGATATATTCTTACACTTTCAAATATTCGTTTTGTCATTCTTTCTTCCGACATTCTTTCTATACGCCCGAATGACTGGAGCATATCCTTTCTCATCTTTACACCGATACTATCTTTCATACTTTTTTCTACCTGGGGAGAATCCTATACAGGACTCTTGCGAGCCTCGGGGGAAGCTCGCAGGTCCTGTCAGATTCCTACTGACTAAAAACTGTCTAATTTATGAATAAGAAAGTAGGTAGACTGTACTCTCTGTGTACCCTACAAGGGATCTGGGGTGATGATATACTAGGTGGAACATAATAAACACAAGATCTGAAAGTAGTTTGTTCTAAATCGGTAACTGTATTGATTCCAACAAGTTTTAATGATTATCTATATCATCGCGCCAGATCCCTTACGGGGTAGGCACAGCGTACAAAGTTCCAACAGGCTCTAACCTTACATACCTCTCTGACTTCCTCTACTCTCATAGTTCGTCTTATACACGCTCGCCGGTTACGGAGACTCCTGACTTGTCCTTCAGATAAGACCCGGTCTATTTGGTCATGGTAAGATAGTCTAGGTCTTCCCCGGTACCTACATCCTTCCACGTTCGCATTGTATATCAGTTTTGTCATTCTTTCTTCGGACATTCTGATTATTAAATATTTTTTAAATTTGCATAAAAATCTGTTACTCCTTTAGTGCGCTATAAATAACTATAGGATATTGTCGAAAATTGCCCCAGAACCAATAAATATTAAACCCATGCCATCATTATTTATCTATTTTATTAAAATAATGGCTAATATCCGTATCTAACGGAGAGTTTGCCATCTAAAACGAATATTTCAAAGTATTTTAAGTACTTATATCGAAGTCCTCGAGATCTTTACTGAATGTCAACACACAATATAACCTCATATGTATTAATGGCTACTGAATTATAACCTCAAAATCTAATACTTTTTGTGCAATATTGCGATTCCCCCGCTTGTCCGTTTAATAATGAATGCCTTAAGAGAATTTATGGGTGATTTGAAATCATACAAGTATTTTTTCATTGCTGTTGGTTCTGGGGCAAATCATGTTTGGGCGCAGAATAATGTCCTTTATTCCTGATTCAAAGCAATACGGAGATTTCAAATGCATTTCTAAAACGTAATTCTCAATACGCACACATACAAGTTTCATTGTTAATTATCAATGTGTTTAAAAGTGCTTAAAAGAAGAGCTAAATCATTTTAAATTTGGGAAATTGCTTATCCTATTAAATGTGTAAAGCAATTATCTAATCGGGGTGTTTGAGGTCTTGCGCTATTAACGATACAGCTTGTAGACAAACAGATAGAAGAAAGTAATTATGTGTATAAAGATGAGAAAGGATGAGGAAGCTCCGGTGGTTTGGGCTTATTGAACGAATTCCGAAAGAAAGAATGACGTAACAGATATAAAATATGAAATTAGAAATATGTAAGATGTAGTGTGGGGAACCTGGTACCTAGAGTACCTTACAATGACCAAGTAGATCTTATCTGAGAGGCAAGTCAAGAGTCTTTGTAACCGGCGAGCCTGTATGAGAGAACTATGAGAGTGGAGGTAGCCATAGAGGTCTGTAGGGAAAGAACTTGTTGGAACTCTGTACTCTCTGTCTATAGACAGATACTGTGCTCATAGCGCTGTGAGACCGCGGTGTTCTTAGCAACAGCGTAGTAATAAAGCGAGTAGGTATGAAAGATAGTATCGGTGTAAAGATGAGAAAGGGTATGCTCCGTTGGTTCGGGCATATAGAAAGAATGCCAGAAGAAAGAATGACAAAACATATATAAAATGCAAAAGTGGAAGGATGTAGGTACCGGGGAAAACCTAGAATACCTTTTTTTTATGGGGGAAATTCTTCATAGGATATCCGCTCGCCATTGGGGGAAGCGAGGAGTTATGCCGAGACTCCTACCGGCTAAATCCCCCACCGTGCTCCAACTCGTCAGTGTGCCTGGGGCGGGTTACGGGAACGCGTGAGCAATCATCCGCGACCCGCCAGCGACCTTCTACTTATGTGGAAATCCACTCTTGGCGGAATTGTTTTGGCGGGAGTGAAGGGCGTGCCTTGAGCACATGGCACCTCCTGAGGGCCTGTTATTGTGTGCAGGCAATGGGCAACCCCATTCCCATTACTCGCGAACCCTCATTAAAGCGGCATTAAGTTAGCGTAGGCACGCTGTCGCCGCTTTGTTCTACGACGACGGAGCGGATCAGCCAGAGGATCAGCCTCCCTCACTCGCTCCGCCGCCTCTTTCAGCGGTATGACCACCTCACAGAAGGTCACCGCCGCCTCCCATGACCTTTCCCTACCGACCATAGCTTGCGCTAAAGCCGGCAGTGACAGAAAACCTAGACTACCTTACCATGACCAAATAGACCGAGTCTTATCTGAAGGACAAGTCAAGCGTTTTCGTAACCGGCGAGCGTGTATGAGACGAACTATGAGAGTGGAGGAAGCCAGAGAGCTATGTAAGGAAAGAACCTATTGGAACTCTGTACTCCCCGCCTACCCCGCAAGGGATCTGGCGTGATGATATAGATAGTTTCTGCTTGCGATTTCGTTCGCGTTGAGCTTAGACGGAACCTAAAATTTTTCTGCGATAAAAACTAACTACTAAAATTACTGAAATATGCAGACTATGTGAAAGAAGCACGTTAGAAAAGTCACACTTCTCAAAGCCAAGGTATAAGTACGGTGTGCCTCAAGGAAGGAAGCTTAGGTCCGTTGCTATTTCTAATATACATAAATGACTTGCTAAAAGCCATTAACCGCCATAAAATGGTACTGTTTGCGGACGATAGCACTGCCCTAATAAAATGTTATAAAATTGACGAATATCAAACTGACGTTAATAATACTTTTGCTGACATAATAAAATCATCATCAGCCCATGTCAGTCCACTGCTGGACGTAGGCCTCTCCCATGGCACGCCACTGAGCTCGATCTTCAGCTCTCCTTCTCCAATCCCTGCCCGCTACCTTACGAATATCGTCGCCCCGCCTAGCTACAGGGCGCCCTACACTACGTTTGCCGACACGCGGTCTCCACTCAAGAACCACTCTCTTCTGCCCCAACGGCCATCGGTTCTGCGGCATATGTGATCTGCCCACTGCCACTTCAGCTTGCTAATTCGCTGAGCTATGTCGGTAACCTTGGTTTTCTGACGAATAACTTCGTTACGGATTCGATCCCTAAGAGAAGCTCCGAGCATAGCTCTTTCCATAGCTCGCTGAGCGACCTTGAACTGGTGGACAAGCCGCACAGTGAGTGGCCACGTTTCGGCTCCGTATGTCATTACAGGTAGGACGCACTGATTAAAAACTTTCGTTTTTAGGCATTGGGGTATGGGCGATAAGAATATAAATAAAATATATATAATAATAAAATGGCTTAGAAATAATAATTTAACCAAAATTATGCATTTTTATCAAAGAACAAAACACCTTACATTAAACATAAGTCATGACAATTGTGAGATTAAGAAAGTAATATAGAAAAGTTCAATAATTTGACTTGGAAACCGCATGTAGAGGAACTCTGTAAAAGCGTCAATAAAATCGCCTATGCACTTTGTCAATTATCAAAAAAAGTCGATATTGGCACAATACTAACGCCATATCACGGTTTAGTAGAATCAAAAATACGATATGGGATTATATTTTGGGGGCATTCCACCCACAGGGAACATTTTATATTTTGGGGGCATTCCACCCATAGGGAGCATATTTTTAAGGCACAAAAAAGATGCATTCCTTCAATGTGTGGTCTGCAAAGTTGGGACAGCTGTGTGTCGGTTTTCAGATCTTCGAAAATATTGACGTTACCGGCACTATATACAAGCTGTAACATAATAAACGCAAGACCTGAAAGTAGTTTGTTCTAAATCGGTAACTGAATCGATTCCAACAATTTTTAATGTTTATTACATTTTTTTTAAATTTGCAAAAAATGAATTTACTCCTTCAGTGCGCTAAAAAAAAAAATATTCTTGATGCATAGTAAGAAGAAGATTCCAAACACATTCCTCAAACGTATTTCTCAAAACGCACACATACACGTACAAGTTTCATTGTTAATTGGGGTATAAAAGTGCTTTAAAAAAGGGTAAAAATCTTTAAATTTGAAAATTTGGTTTTCGTTTTGACTTTATGAAGCAATTCTCTAATCGGGGTGTCTGAGGTCTTGCGTTTATTATGTTACAGCTTGTATATTAAAAACAGCTGTTTTTGCCAAAATAAATGTAGATTTAAAAAAAAAAATGTAACTGTGCGACAGGTTCCAATGCGTACTCAATATAGAAATATTATATGTTCTCAGAAATGTAAAACAGCGCTATACAAGAAAAGTGTTTTTGGTATGGCCCCTTGCATAATATATAATAAGCTACGCTGAAATCTATAACTGATCCTAAACTTTTTAAAAGAATGTTGAATACATTGCCTATTAACAAATGTTATTAATCTGTTGACGATTTCCTAAATGATAATTATTTATCCATTTTACATGCTACGATCTATTTAAAAAAAACAGACTTTGACAATTGTTTTAATATAATAATGTTACTTGTATATTTCTTTTTTATGTTATATTCTATCTATCTATCTATCTATTTCATCACGCCAGCTCCCTCGCGGGGTAGGCAGAGAGTACAGCGTTCCAATAGGTTCTTTCCATACATACCTCTCCGGCTTCCTCCACTCTCATAGTTCGTCTCATACACACTCGCCGGTTACGGAGACTCTTGACTTGCCCTTCAGATAGGACACGGTCTATTTGGTATGTTATATTCAATTTCTAATTAATTTATAATAATAGAATTAATAATGTAACATGCGATATTATATAATAATTTTGTGCCCCTTATATGGCAAAACATAGCGCACTTTATAAATGTCACATGTGGATTTTTTTTTTAATTTAAGTATAACCTATGTTTCACAAAATAAACTGATTTGATTTGAAAAAAGTATCACATACCGTCACGCCTGTATTCCCCAAGAAGATGTTGGTGAGGTGTACTGAGAACACCTACATTTCGCCGACGATGTTAGGTCCCATGTAATAGGGCACAAGCCTAATGCCATATACCAGGTAGAATTCCAGTCTCCGGATTCATACTGGAAATTTTTCCTTAGAAAAACTACATTTGTCCGACCTACGATTTGACCCAAGACCTCGTGATCACAAAGCGATGCGCTTTGCCACTAGACCAACGACGCAATCAATAAAAGTATCCTATGGTTCAGTCCAGGTAATAAGCCATTTGTGTGCCAAATTTCATCCAAATCCGTTCAGCCGTTTTGACGTGGTTTAATCAATCAAACAAACATCAAAAAATACAAACTTTCACATTTAAAATATCAGTAGGATTAGTAGAACTATCATACCTGTAACCGTAGCAAGGACCGCCAGAAGAGATAAAAACACCGCACCCGCCATTTTGGAAATATGTTTATGAAAATGTTGTCTTCGGTTTAATATACGTCTGATTATGAATGATAAGCTTGATTATTTTTCTTTATATTATTAATACATTTAAGGTTATCACAAATATAATTTCTCTGCCACTGCCTCGTTGGTCTGGTGGCAAAGCGCGTCGGTTTGTGATCACGAGGTCTTGGGTTCAAATCAAAATATAATATTAGCCCTGTGAAGAAACTGTCCATCTGTTGGGCACGGGTCTCCTCTCAGACTGAGAGGGTTTAGGCCATAGTCCACCACGCTAGCCCAGTGCGGGTTGGCAAACTTCACACATCTTCGAGAAACAGGCATGCAGGTTTCCTCAAGATGTTTTCCTTCACCGTTAAAGCAAGCGATAGTTAATTTTTAATACAGACAGAGGTGCGTGCCTGAGTTCAAGCCCAAGACTTGCAGTCCAACGGTCTAACCACTAGGCTATCACTGCTTTGCTAACTAATAATAATTAAAAATAGTTATCCGACTGCCTCGTTGGTCTGGTGGCAAAGCGCATCGATTTGTGATCACGAGGTCCTGGGATCAAATCCTAGGTCGGACAAGTGTAGTTTTTCTAACGAAAACTTCCCAGTATGAGTCCGGAGTCTGGAATTGTGCCCGGTATATGGCGATAGGCTCGCCCCCTATTACATGGGACCTAACATCCTCGCCGAAACGAAGGGTGTACTCAGTACACCTCTGCCACCCCCTCTGGGGAATATAGGCGTGACGGAGTATCCGACTAATATTATAAATGTGAGAATTTGTATGTATAGATGTTTGTATGTTTGTTACCCAATCACGCAAAAACGACTGAACAGATTTAGATGACATTCGGCATACAGATATTTTATTACCTAGATAAACACATAGGATACTTTTTATCCCGGAAAAATGTTAGGTTCCTGTGTAAAATCAACGCTGTCGCGGGCAGAAACTAGTTAAAAATAATACGAGTAGATGGTATAAAACTTTGTCAGCCCTAAATATTATCACGCTATTCTTGACGTAGGTATAATTAATATCTAAAGATAATATATATCTACGTAACAAGTATAAAATTATGAAAACTATGAACTTGGTCCATTATATAAATTGGTGAGCAGCACTAACCAACACCAGATCTGAATAAATATTTGTGGGTCACACCAAGATTTGTCTCATACTGGGATCGAACTTACAACGTCTTGACCCAGTCTAAGATATTCTCCTCTTTCATTTGACATCCCACTCGATACAATAGTAAAAATAATCAGAGACTCCTACTTTTTTTGGATATATACAAGGTGTAACATAATAAACGCAAGACCTCAGACACCCCGATTAGAGAATTGCTTCATAAAGTCAAAACGAAAACCAAATTTCCAAATTTAAAGGTTTTTACCTATCTATCTATCTATCTATCTATCTATAACCTCACGCCAGATCCCTTGCGGGGTAGGCAGAGAGAACAGAGTTCCAACAGGTTCTTTCCTTACATACCTCTCTGGCTTCCTCGACTCTCATAGTTCGTCTCATACAGGCTCGCCGGTTACGGAGACTCTTGACTTTTCCATCAGATAAGACTCGGTTTATTTGGTCGTGGTAAGATAGTCTAGGTCTTCCCCGGTACCTGCATCCTTCCACTTTCACATTGTATATCTGTTTCGTCATTCTTTCCTCTGGCATTCTTTCTATATGCCCGAACCAACGGAGCATGCCCTTTCTCATCTTTACACCGATACTATCTTTCATACCTACTCGCTGTCTTACTATGCTGTTGCTAATGCGGTCGGTCATTCACTTGCTCCAGCACATCGTTACCAACCACAATCCTTACAGGTTTTTACCCTTTTTTAAAGAACTTTTATACCCCAATTAACAATGGAACTGTACGTGTATGGGTGCGATTTGAGAAATACGTTTTAGGAATGCGTTTAGAATCTTCTTCTTGCTATGAACCAAGCATAAATTTATTTTTTTATAGCGCACTGAAGGAGTAAAAGCATTTTTTGCAAATTTAAAAAAAAATGTAATATACATTAAAAATTGTTGGAATCGATTCAGTTACCGATTTAGAACAAACTACTTTCAGGTCTTGCGTTTATTATGTTACAGCTGGTATATATCAACAACCTACTGCCCACTGCTGGGCAAAGGCCTTCCTCTCACAAATCGAGGTGAGAGAGTTAGGTAATACTCCATCACGCGGACCCAGTGCGCATTGGTGGAGGCAGGTTTGTGGCCACCTGCTGTTGGAACTTATCAAGCTGACTATAAGGCTTCCAACTCGGCTTAACGACTATCACATTAACACGGAGACGCTCGAATATGAAAATGCCACAACGGTCGCCGATCTCAGGCCGACCGAGTCGAACGCTGGTTAACCTTGGTGATCAGTAAGAACACCACGGTCGCACAGCGCTACGAGCGCCTCTATATTTGGATATAACATCCGTCATATTCATTCTGTTCGTATAAAATGCATTCATCAAAATCGGACTATCTTACCATGACCAAACACTCCAAATAGACAGAGTCTTATCTAAAGGAGAAGTCAAGAGTCTCCGTAACCGGCGAGCGTGTATGAGACGAACTATAAAAGTGAAGGAAGCCAGAAAGGTCTGTAATGTAAGAAACTGTTGGAACTCTGTACTCTCTGCCTACTCCGCAAGGAATCTGGCGTGATGATGAAGTTAGTAGTAGTTTAAAGCAGGTTTGTACCCAGGTTTGTACTTGTCGTCTCATAAACGCTCGCCGGTAAAAATAAAATATCTTTCAAAATCTACTAAAATTATAAATGCGAAATTTTGGTATTTGTTAGGACTCTTTCTCACAAAACCATTGAATAGATTTTGATAAAATTCTTTCTATCTGCCTATACAAGGTGTAACATAAATAACGCACGGCCTCAGACACCCAATTAGATTATTGCTTTACGAATTCAATACGAAATCTAAACTTTCAATTTTAAGGAGTGTTTTACCACTTTTTAAGCTTAACTAACCAACTACCCAAATTAACCATAACATTTAATAATTAATTATCTTTTGTATGCGTATTGAGGTGTGTATAATAGAAATACATTTAAACTAGCCGCAATGCTTTGAATAATTATTACATTTTATTTAATACAGCCAACAGAACGTGTAACAGAATTGTTTGAAAATTAAAAAGAGAATCTAACCTTAAAATTGTTGGAATCAATTCAGTTGCCGATTTAGAACTAACTACCTCCAGGTTTTGCAATAATTTTGTTACACCTTGTATAAACATTTTGTTTGTAGAATAAACATTTTGTAGATTGTTGTGCGTTGACATGTTCCTATAGGCCTTTCGGCTTCATCATCAGACTAGCTTCATGGTACTTTATCCACCAAACTTACATACGCTTAAGGTCAGCTCAATCGCATACCCGCAAGGGCTTGAAGAATTTGATCCAGAAAAACAGGCAAAAGGAACAGAGCAAGTTAAATACGGTCAGGGCCACGTGTAAGTGTCCTGTACCAGTAAAGATTACACTGTTTTGCCAAACTTTCTATACCAGTAGCCTGTGGCCTTTTTTTCTTTTTGTTTATTTTTTTCTTCGTGGGGAAATCCTCATGGACTGCCGCCAGCCTAGGGGGAAGCTGGCGGCGCATGTCGGACTCTTACCGACTAAAACCCCACGGTGGCCGGAACTGGCACGTGTCAGAGGGACTCCGGGATCTCCGAGTGGAACGGGCGGGTCCCCGCCTTGTGCCGCGCTCCAAAGAGCCCGCCTGGGGAGTGGAAACTTGTAGCTTGCTTCCCCCCTTGTACCGCCGCGGTGCTCATTGCGGCGTAAGCCACATCACGCCGCTATCCTCCTCAGGATCGTGCGTGAAGGACGCTTAGGGCCCCCGCCCCAGCGTCCCACAACCCCAAAGGCCCCCCTGCGGGAGTTGGTGCAGTAGGGGGGGGGGCCTCGCCAGATGTTGCGGCAGGGGATACAAGTTAGCCTGTATTATAAAGCCCCGGGCTATTAGGCTGGGGGGCCTGTGCCTCCGCCCCGGCGCCGTCGCCTTCGGCGGATCGGCTCTCTCCCGATTCCGCTCGGCCTCCTCGTTCTGAGACATCAGGTATTTGTTTGTGAATTTTCATGCTTGTAAACGCACCCACGACACAGGAATAAATCCTAGTGTGGGGCTACGTTTATATAAAAAAAAAAAAAAAAAATGCATCAACGACGCGCTTGCGCGCGATGTGCTCCTGGCTGAACCTCGCGCGCCACTCCTCCAGGGTACGTCGTCGTTCCTGCCGTCTGATTTCAAGCGCGGGCACGCACTCGCCGCTTTGGCGGACGACGGGAGTCCGGTCGTAAACCCTCGCGTCCATGTCTGCCAGGATGTCGAGCGGCGGAAATCGTGCCAAGATGGTTGCCACTTCGAAGGATACGGTCCGGTATCCTCGTGAGCCTGTGGTCTAGTTTAACCCAGTGAGCGTATAACACCCTATACATACAGTATGACAATGGCTTCAGAGTGCTGTTGGGGCTCTCGCGATTCTGTAGTACATTCGGAATGTTCGCTGAGGCTCATACAGACGACTTCTTTGCCCTTATGCGCAAGAAGATAGCATCCCTGGTGCACAGACTGTGGGGGAGTTCCAGCTGCATGCTGAGGGCGTTTGATAGGGCGGCGGAGGGCGATAGATTGGATGGCGCGATCATGAAAAGGTTCACTGAGCTACATATAAATCGTGTGGCTCGTTGAGCCACTCAGTGACTGGCTATTCTATTTATTGCATGATTTTTGAGGATTCCTGTGACATTTTGTTTTATATATCTATCTATATCATCACGCCAGATCCCTTGCAGGGTAGGCAGAGAGAACAAAGTTCCAATAGGTTCTTACCTTACATACCTCTCTGGCTTCCTCCACTCTCATAGTTCGTCTCATACACGCTTGCCGATAAATAAATAAGATAATAAATAAAATAATTAAAGTATAACAAATATTTCTATACGGTACATAATCATGTTTTATTTACCAATCTAGTACACTGGTACACAGTTAAAACACTGTTTAAAACGTGATTAAAAAAAGGCGAAAAAAAAACATGTTTTCTCCCAATTTGTCTAAAACATGTTTTTTTTTATCTAAAAAAAAGAACGTAGCCCCTCACTAGGATTTATTCCTCTGTCGTGGGTGCGTTTACAAACGTGAAAATTCACATACAAAAATACCCAACCCGGAATCAAATAATTGTAGATCACACAAGGATTTGTCCCGTGCGGGAATCGAACCCGCGATTATTAGACCCAGTGGGTGGAGCGGCTTAAACTGCGCTATATCGTCCGTCAAAATTCAACAGTTTTAAACAGAGTGGTTAAAACAAAATGTTTTTATAACAACCCTGAGTCCTACTAATACACCGTCACGTCTATATTCCCTAAGCGGGGGTGGCCGAGGTGTACTGAGTGCACCCACGTTTCGCCGACGATGTTAGGTCCCATGTAATAGGGGCGAGCGTATTGCCATATACCGGGCACAATTCCAGACTCCGGACTCGCATTGGGAAGTTTTCGTTAAAGAAACTACACTTGTCCAACCTAAAATTTGAACCCAGGACCTCGTGATCACAAACCGATGCGCTTTGCCACTAGACCAACGAGGCAGTCGTTGGTCCTACTAATCATTATATAAACGCAAAATTTTGTATATATATATATGGATGTATGTACGCAAACGTAGTGTAGTTATGTGGGGCGACGATATTCAAAAGGCAATGGGCAGGGATGTGAGGAGGAGAGCTAAAGATCGAGCTCAATGGCGTGCCGTGGGAGAGGCCTACGTCCAGCAGTGGACTGACACGGGCTGATGGTGATGATGAGTATAATAATAATATTAGCCCTGTTAAGAAACTGTCCCACCGTTGGGCACGGCCTCCTCTTAAACTGAGAGGGTTTAGGCCATAGTGCACCACGCTGGCCCAGTGCGGGTTGGCGAACTTCACACACCTTCGAGAAACTCTCAGGCATGCAGGTTTCCTCACGATGTTTTCCTTCACCGTTAAAGCAAGTGATAGTTAATTTTTAATACGCACATGCTTTCGAAAAGACAGAGGTGCCTGGGTTTTAACTCGATACCTCTGAATTTGCAGTCCAACGGTCTAACCACTAGGCTATCTATATTTAAATAAATTATAAAAATGAAATAAACAAAAAAAATCACGCCAGTTCTCTTGCTGATTAGGCAGAGAGTACAGAGTTCCAACAGGTTCTTTCATTACATACCTTTCTGGCTCCCTCCACTCTCACAGTTCGTCTCATACACGCTCGCCAGTTACAAAAACTCTTGACTTGCCCTTCAAGTAAGATACGGTCTATTTGGTCATGGTAAGATAGTCTAGGTCTTCCGCGGTACCTACTACCGGTACCTTTATACGTACTTCTTACTCCAAAAAAATGACAGGTTCCTATCTAAAGTCCACGCAGATGAAGTCGCAGACAAATACTAGTAGACTATCATTTATAAAGATACACAAGGAGGCGGAGTCGCGGGCTGCCCCTACAAGAATAGCGAGTGAACCCAACCGCTAAACTAGTGAAGGGTGCAAATATCTGTAAAAATAACATTTTCTTTACTTAGCTGTCCGCGGTAGATAGCCGAGGGATCATAGTTTTATTTTCAAACGTACTATCGGATACAAAAGCGTTAACTTTGCTTGCTAATGATACAAAAGATGAAATTGGATGTCGACGACACAGGAATAAATTCTAGTGTGGCTCTACTTTTTCTTAAAATAACATAACAAAAAGAGAAAAAGATAACATTTTATTTTTTTAGATTTAATTTACCTTCCTTCCGTGATCTTGGGTTCTGTAAAGCACTAGTAACGTCGAGATTTTAAAAACTGGAAATAAACCGCGATAAAATTATGAACAAGAACTCGATTA
Organism: Phalera bucephala; assembly: GCA_905147815.2. Classification (NCBI taxonomy): domain Eukaryota; kingdom Metazoa; phylum Arthropoda; class Insecta; order Lepidoptera; family Notodontidae; genus Phalera; species Phalera bucephala. The sequence continues at coordinate 11,204,536 of LR990637.1, read as the reverse complement.
TGTTTTTTATTAAAATCTTTGGCAAATTGACGGATGTTCCGAGTTATACAACTACATCGCTCGCATTCAGTCGGCAACGCGTCACCGTCCCATCCCGTCGGATATGTATCCAATCCTACAATCATCCACTCCGATCTCGGTCTGGAATCTATTCGCGCCTCTATTAAAAAGGCAACAACTCGACACTTCGCGAACGCATCTTCCCATGCGAATCCGCTAATCGTAGCCGCCGCCGACTACGAACCCGACCCCTGGCGCTACCGCCGGCCGCGACATTTTTTCACCGACCCCCCGATGCTTAGACATCGCTTCTTTCCGCTCCGGATACAGACGACGACTACGAAGTCGTAGATCCCCTAGCCCACCGACCTGTGCACTAATTACACCCCCTGCCCCCGTAGCGACTGTCCAAACCAAGGCCGTTCCTCCTTGAGGCGCCCTCGAGTATGTCGCCCCTTGCCCTTCTGGCTCGAGCGTAGTGGTTGCACGCTCGCCCTTAAGTCCGGTGAAGCTGTAAGGGCCTCACGGCCAACAGCGTATATCATTCAAACACACACACACACACACACCTACAATTATATCATCATCATCATCATTTCAGCCTATACCTGTCCACTGCTGAACATAGGCCTCCCCAATCGCTTTCCAGCGTAACCGGTCCGATGCCACCTGCATCCAACGATTTCCTGCGATTTTCACAAGATCGTCGGTCCATCTGGCAGGCGGTCGTCCTACGCTGCGCTTGCCAATACGTGGTCTCCACTCTAGAATCTTTCTGCCCCAACGCCCGTCCGATCTTCGCGCTATGTGGCCAGCCCATTGCCACTTCAGCATGCTAATCCTGAGGGCTATGTCGGTGACCTTGGTTCTTCTACGAATCTCCTCATTCCTGATTCGATCACGTAGAGAAACGCCGAGCATAGCTCTTTCCATAGCTCGCTGAGCAACTTTGAGCTTTTTTATGAGACCTATTGTAAGAGACCACGTCTCTGATCCATATGTCATCACTGGTAACACACATTGACTAAAAACTTTAGTCTTTAGGCACTGAGGTATTTTGGATGAGAAGATGTTGCGCAGTTTCCCGAACGCTGCCCAGCCGAGTTGGATTCGTCGATTGACCTCTCTCTCAAAGTTGGACCTACCTAACCGGACTGCCTGTCCCAGGTAAATGTATTCGTCGACAACTTCAAGAGTAGAGTTCCCAACGGTGAGTGCGGTGGGTACGACATGGACATTAAACATTATTTTTGTTTTGTCCATATTCATTTTAAGACCCACTTGTTGGGATACTCTATTGAGGTCACCGAGCATTCGTCCTAGATCTTCCAGCGACTCCGCCATGACCACAATGTCGTCGGCAAATCGAAGGTGAGTGATGTATTCGCCATTGATGTTGATGCCAAGTCCTTGCCATTCCAAGAGCTTGAAGGCGTCCTCTAAGGTGGCCGTAAACAGTTTCGGAGAAATGACGTCTCCCTGTCTTACTCCTCTTTTTATGGGGATCACCTTCGTGCACTGCCCCTGTACTCGGACTGACATGGTGGCGTTATTATACACGCATTATATAATCTCTTTTAATTATAGTTACATAAATACATTTCCTCTATACACTTACCACATAAAAATCGAATTAAAAATAATTTTTAGTCGGAGTACGGAATCTGGTTGAGGTTGTTCCATGGCAATAGGCTTGCTCCTGTTATACCCGGTACACTCCCTCCCCCCCCCCCTTGAGGAATATAGGTTTGAGAGCGTTTATTTCATTTTTCCTTAATAAAATATAACTAAGTAATATAATATACTGGAAGATGTCTTTAAGCTTCTGGACTGGAGAGGACTAGGTATCAACATCAACGGCGAGTACATCTCTCACCTTCGATTTGCCGATGATATCGTGCTCATGGCGGATACCCTGGAAGACCTCAGTGCCATGCTCGACGACCTCAGTAGAGTCTCTCAACAAGGTCTTAAAATGAACATGGACAAGACGAAGATCATGTCAAACGTCCATGTAATCCCAACTTCTATGAAGGTTGGAGACTCTACGCTCGAAGTTGTTGACGATTATATATACCTGGGATAAAGAATCCAATTAGGTAGGTCCAACTTCGAGAAAGAGGTCAATCGCCGAATCCAGCTCGGTTGGGCGGCGTTCGGGGAGCTACGTAACATCTTCTCGTCCAAAATTCCGCAGTGTCTCAAGACAAAAGTCTTTGACCAGTGTGTGTTGCCAGTGATGACTTACGGCACTGAGACATGGTCGCTTACGATGGGCCTCATAAGAAGGCTCAAGGTCACCCAAAGGGCGATGGAGAGAGCTATGCTCTGTGTTACCCTGCGGGATCGAATCAGAAACGAGGAGATCCGCAGGAGGACGAAAGTCACTGACATAGCACTCAGGATTGCTAAACTTAAGTGGCAGTGGGCGGGGCACATCGCTCGTAGAACTGACGGCCGTTGGGGCAGAAAGGTTCTCGAATGGCGACCACGTACCGGAAGAGGTGGAGTAGGTAGGCCCCCTACAAAATGGACCGATGACCTGGTGAAGGTCGCGGGTAGAAGTTGGATGCGTACAGCACAAAGCCGGTCGTTGTGGCGGTCTTTAGGGGAGGCCTTTGTCCTGCAGTGGACGTCTTTCGGCTGAAGAAGAAGTAATATATTACACAAGGTGTAAACGCAAGACCAAAAAGTAGTTTGTTCTAAATCGGCAACTGAATCGATTTCAACTATTTTAAAAGTAAGTTATTTATATTTAATTTTCAAAAACGTTGTTACTCGTTCTGTTCGCTGTGTCGCTTGTGTTCGCTTATGGGTATTTTGAATGTATGTCTACCACACACCTGAATATGCATATATAATAATAATATCAGCCTATATTGCCCACTGCTGGACAAAGGCCTTCTCTCACCAATCGAGGTGAGAGAGATTAGGTCATACTCCACCACGCGGACTCAGTGCGGATTGATGGAGGCAGGTTTGTGGCCACCTGCTGTTGGAACTTATCAAGCCGCCTTTAAGGCTTCCAACTCGGCATAACGACTACCACATTAAGTGGTAGCCGGGACCAACGGCCTAACGTGCCTTCCGAAGCACGGAGACGCTCGAATATGAAAATGCCACAAACGGTCACCCATCTCGGGCCTACCGAGTCGAACGCTGCTTAACCTTGGTAATCGGTAAGAACACCATGGTCGTACAGCGCTACGAGCGCCTCCTTTATATATGAAAGTTAATTAATTAGTAAATTTTATGGTTAATTTGGGTACCAAACAGCTTAAAAAATGGTAGAAAACGTATTGAATTCGTAAAGCAATAATCTAATTGGGGTGTCTGAGGTCTTGCGTTATATACGTTACACCTTGTATATCTATTAACACTTCTGTTTTTTTTATTTGTACTGATCCCCTATACCTATTAAACACTTGTTTTTTTTTGTACTGCCCCCCTATCTATATATTAATACGTGAAACAAAAACTTTGTACACCTTTTTACGAAAATTGCGCGGACGGAGGACTATGAAATTTCTCACACTTATAGTTTATATAGAGAAGGAGTGCAGAATGCTAATATTTTTTTTTAATTATGCATAAAACATACATTAAATCAATGAAATGTATTTGACACAATACACGTCAAATTCATGTTTGTCTTTAATATTATTTGTCTATAGTCTTACTGAATGTCAAACATAACCAGCAAGCGATGAAAGAGTCGGTCGAATATCGACCTATGGGCGACCACTAGTACCTATTAACACTTGTGTTCATGATTGTACTGGTCCCCTATCGTGTTATGTTAGGTCGCCTGCTTAACCACAGATAAGGACGCTGTCTTTTAGAAATACTTTGATGTATGTTTTGTCTCATTCGCAAATTTTGTCTGCTCTTTCTCTAACTTAAAAGAAATTGTGTAAAAATGTAACAGTCGCGCCTATATTTCCCAAAGATGCGACGATAGCAGATATTTACTGTGCCCTACACAGTAAATATCTGCCATCGTCGCACTGTGATAAGTCTATTTGACAGAAATAGCACACTATCAGGACTAAGAATAGAACCTAAGGTCATTAGACCAAGGTCTTTTGCCTAACGAGCTTGGGGTATTGCTGCTTTGTAGATCCAATCTGACCACCGTCTTTGGGGTTCCGGTTTGGTCATGCTCACCATAATATTTTTGCTTGCGTTTGCTGCTTGTGGGGATTGGTTCATATGGAATCCTTTAGACACTCTTTATAAATAACATCATTAATCTCATATCTCAGTCGTACGGCATCACACTGGAGCTAGATTGTAAGTTATTCTATTGTAACCTAAACATTGTATCCCCACAATATGATTACAAAAAGTAGAAAAGAAAAAAGAGAATTAAATAAAAAAAAAAAACAAGCCCGCTGAGTTTCTTCGCCGGATCTTCTCAGTGGAGGCCGCGTTCCAATCCAGTGGTAGATTAGTAGTTAGATTAGATGAAAAAAAAAATGCAAATTGACTATTTGTAAGCGCCCCGCAGGCTTTATATAAAATATATTTTTTTGAATTTGAGTTTTTTTTTTACCACTTGTAAATAGGACAGAAAGATTGTTTTTTATTTAATATAAACACGAGGCTTCGGGGAATATTTGTGACATTATAATTGTAACTACATTTAATAATCCTAACCACTGACATTTGTGCGCCACACAGGTAAAGTATAGAGATCTTTATAGTATATATAACAAAAAAAGTGTTGTATCTATACTTGACAAATAAAATATTAATTGATTGATTAAGAAAAAGAAACTTAAAAATAAAAATAAATCGCGATATTATCGAAAAAATTGTTTTATTTTATAGTATATAATTATATTAATACGTGAAGCAAAAACTTTGTACCCATTTTTACGAAAATTCCGCGGACGGAGGAGTATGAAATTTCCCACACTTATAGTTTATATAGAGAAGGAGTGCAGAATGCTAATATTTTTTTTAAATTATGAATAAAAAATACTTTAGATCAATAAAAAAAATCATTACACACACTACCATGTATTTGACACAAACACGCATATATACTCTTTTGTTTATTGTTAAAAAGTCTGTGGTTAAATTGAGAATAGATTAATATTGTTTGTCTTTAATATTATTTGTCTATAGTCTTACTGAATGTCAAACATAACCAGCAAACGATGAAAAAGTAGGTCGAATTTCGACTAATGGGCGACCACTAGTTAATTTTAACACTTGTGTTCGCGATTGTACCGGTCCCCTATCGTGTTATGTTAGGTCGCCTACTTGACCAGAGATAAGTGCGCACAACTTTTACAAATACTTTGCGATATCATTCGTCTTATTCACACATTTTGGCTTCTCTTTCTATCAATTTCAGATACCATGCACTACAAAAGATTTTTTTTTTGAAAATATGTCGTTTTAAGATTTTTAAGGGTTTTAACCCCCGCTGGGGGAATAAAGACGGGACAGTGTTTTTTTTTACATAAAGAACATTATCGCCGTTAAGCTTATATTCTCCAAGCGAGGATGGCAGAGGCTGAGTTCACCCAATTTTCGACGACAATGTTAAGTCCCATGTAATAGGGGGCGAGCCTATTGTCATTATACCGGCTACAATTCCAACCTCGGGACGCGACTAAAATTTTTCTATCTTTTACAAATAGCAATATATTTTGTTTCACCCACACAATTTGCTTTCTCTTTCTATCTATCTATATCACCACTACAAAACTTTATTTTTTTTGAATACGTAGCCCCACTCTAGGATTTATTCCTGTGTCGTGGGTGCGTTTACAAACATGAAAATTCACATACACAAATACCCAGACCAGCACAAAATAATTGCGGATCACACAAAGATTTGTCCCGTGCGGGAATCGAACCGGCGACTATTAGACACAGTGGGCGGAGCGGCTTAAGCTCTTAACCACTGCGCCAAATCGTCCGTCGAAATGTTTAAATATTTCTAGTTTTAACTTGTGTTTGCGATTGTACTGGTCTCCTATCTTATTATATTAGGTCGCCTGCTGAACTATAAGTACGCAACGTAAGTATAGTAACATCTTTCACAAATACTTTAATGATATATTTTGTCTCTTTCACACTGACTTTGACTGCTCTTTTTCGAACTCCAAAAAAGTAATATTAACTTTCGCGCCTATGTTCTCCAAGGAAGCGATGGCTCAAGTGTAATAAGGGAAAGCATATTCGATAGAGATAGCACACTCTATCGAGTCTAGAAATAGGACCTAAATTCAAAGCAATCTTTTCTGTTCCCATGTGCAATGAAGATAATAAATAATAATAGACCTAAGAAACTGTCCCATTGTTTGGCACGGGCCTCTTCTCAAACTGAGAGAGTTTAGGCCATAGTCCACCACGCTGACCCAGTGCGGGTTGGCGAACTTCACACACCTTCGAGAAACTCTTAGGCATGCAGGTTTCCTCACGATGTTTTCCTTCACCGTTAAAGCAAGTGATAATTAATTTTTAATACGCGCATACTTTCGATAAACAGAGGTGCGTGCATGCGTTTGGACTCGAGACCTCTGACTTTGCAGCCCAACGGTCTAACCACTAGGCTATCACTGCTTATGCAATGAAGATAGAAAGATTTTTTGGAACGAAGTTCTTTTACGCGGCTTACAGTAGAGTGAACTGGCAGAAATCGTCACGTAAGGAAAAAGCGTTATGCCCCCTCCAGGCGACCTTTCCCTCTCTTTATCTTTCTCTTTCTATTATATACGGTTGTATGTTTGTGTGCGTGCGAGTATCAAGATTCGAACAGCAAGCATGTTGCTCGGTCAGCTGTATAACCACAGTTTTTAAGACGTGTAATATATATATATATATATATATATATATATATATATATATATATATATATATATATATATATATATATATATATATAGAGAATTGCTTCATAAAGTCAAAACGAAAACCAAATTTTCAAATTTAAAGGTTTTTATCCTTTTTTAAAGCACTTTAATACCCCAATTAACAATGAAACTTGTACGTGTATGTGTGCGTTTTGAGAAATATGTTTTAGGAATGCGTTTAGAATATTCTTCTTGCTATAAATCAAGAATAAATTTAATTTTTTAGAGCGCACTGAAGGAGTAAAAGCATTTTTTGCAAATTAAAAAAAAAAGAAAATACATTAAAAATTGTTGGAATCGATTCAGTTACCGATTTAAAACAAACTACTTTCAGGTCTTGCGTTTATTATGTTACAGCTTTTATATATTTATATATATATATACTAACCCGAATTTATATATATATATATGTCGTACCCACCGCACTCACCGTTGGGAACTCTACTCTTGAAGTTGTCGACGAATACATTTACCTGGGACAGGCAGTCCGGTTAGGTAGGTCCAACTTTGAGAGAGAGGTCAATCGACGAATCCAACTCGGCTGGGCAGCGTTCGGGAAACTGCGCAACATCTTCTCATCAAAAATACCTCAGTGCCTAAAGACTAAAGTTTTTAGTCAATGTGTGTTACCAGTGATGACATATGGATCAGAGACGTGGTCTCTAACAATAGGTCTCATAAAAAAGCTCAAAGTTGCTCAGCGAGCTATGGAAAGAGCTATGCTCGGCGTTTCTCTACGTGATCGAATCAGGAATGAGGAGATTCGTAGAAGAACCAAGGTCACCGACATAGCCCTCAGGATTAGCATGCTGAAGTGGCAATGGGCTGGCCACATAGCGCGAAGATCGGACGGGCGTTGGGGCAGAAAGATTCTAGAGTGGAGACCACGTATTGGCAAGCGGAGCGTAGGACGACCGCCTGCCAGATGGACCGACGATCTTGTGAAAATCGCGGGAAATCGTTGGATGCAGGTGGCATCGGACCGGTTACGCTGGAAAGCGATTGGGGAGGCCTATGTTCAGCAGTGGACAAGTATAGGCTGAAATGATGATGATGATGATATATATATAAATTCGGGTTAGTTACACCATTTACAACTCAAAAACGGCTAGACAGATTTTTTAATATCTGATTTGTGGGATTCGTCTCCGCCCCGAATAGCATAATAACTATTAAAATATTGGAAAAATTCACGGCAAAAAAAGAAAAAAAAACAAATTAAAAAAAATTACAACTGTCAAATAGATTGGTCTGCATCATTACAGATCATCCTGCCAGTATACAACCTATAAGTCGCGATAGTATAAATTTAAAATAAATGTAAACCAAGTCAATGTTACCAATGGATATGCCCTTTGAGTTTAAACGAATACAATTTCCGATTCATCTTGCCTGCGCCATGACGATTAACAAATAACAAGGCCAATAATTTAGTGTTTGTGGTCTAGAAAATGCATTGCACCCGAGTACAACCCATGCAGCACAATACACAGCTTAATTCAATCATGTCTTGTTGACACGCAATTTATGTATATTATCCTAATAAACAATCTATCTATCTATCTATATCATCACGCCAGATCTCTAGCGGGGTAGGCAGAGAGTACAGAGTTCCAACAGGCTCTTTCCTTATATACCTCTCTGGCTTCCTCCACTCTCATAGATCGTCTCATACACGCTCGCCGGTTACGGAGACTCCTGACTTGTCCTTCAGATAAGACCCGGTCTATTTGGTCATGGTAAGATAGTCTAGGTCTTCCCCGGTACCTACATCCTTCCACTTTCGAATTGTATATCTGCTTTGTCATTCTTTCTTCTGGCATTCTTTCTATATGCCCGAACCAACGGAGCATACCCTTTCTCATCTTTACACCGATAAAAAATATTTTGTATTCACTGTATTACCTTTGTAAAATCCTAAATTAAGTACAGCAAAAAGGTAACATGACATTGTCATGACTATTGGTACCGAGTTCGGCGGGTCAGCTAGTTTTTAATAAAAGACTATTTTTCAGAGGTGGTCCGCCAACCGCACTTATTTCCTTTTTTGGAAATTTCCTCACTAACATTGAGGTTTACAAAAATCATGAAATGGCAAAAATAGATTTAAAATGGTTTATCATTTGAAAATAAAAGTCGGTATGTAAATATTTATATTTTCAACAAACACTTGTGTTCGTGACTATGCCTGTTCCCCATCTTGTTATGTTAGGTCGACTGCTTGACCAGAGATAAGTGCATCCGTCTTTTACAAATAGCGGGATCTATGGTCTCACTCACACATTTTGGCTTCTCTTTCTCGTTCTACCTGTCTATCTTTCTTTATTATAACGCCAGAGTCTTTGCGGAGAAGGTCGAGATACAGCATCAACAAGTTCTTTCCTTACAGACCTCTCTCGCTTTCACTCTCATAGTTCGTCTCATACACGCTCGCCGAGACTTGACTTGCCCTTCAGATGAGATACGGTCTATTTGGTCTTTCTGTTATTTGAAATAACTCCAAAATTTAACAATAGTAATAAGTGTCACGTATATATTCTACAAACGGAAGTGGCAGAGGTATTCTTTGTACATCTGCTCTCTTTGCACATGCCTGCGCCGACAATGTATAAACAATTTACAATAGTTATAATATTAGCCCTGTTAAGAAACTGTCCCACTGTTGGGCACGGGCCTCCTCTCAAACTGAGAGGGTTTAGGCCATAGTCCACCACGCTGGCCCAGTGCCGGTTGGCGAACTTCACACACCTTCGAGAAACTCTTAGGCATGCAGGTTTCCTCACGATGTTTTCCTTCACCGTTAAAGCAAGTGATAATTAATTTTTAATACGCACATGCTTTCGAAAAGACAGAGGTGCGTGCCTGGGTTTGAACCCGAAACCTTTGACTTTGCAGTTCAACGGTCTAACCACTAGGCTATCACTGCACAATTACAATCGTTAATCTATACTAATATATAATATAACTTTGGCCGACAAAATAGACTCGTAATTTTGTATAAACATTTATTTTAGACTAGCAGTTTCCCGCGACTTCGTGCCCGGTCGACAGCAGCGCCACCTACCGGGTCTTGTTTTATAGCCTATGTTACTTCTGGATAAAGTAGCTTTCTAAAGATGAAAGAATCATTAAAATCTGTCCAGTTGTTTTTGAGTTATTCGTTACAAACATACGAAAATACAAATCTTTCCCCTTTTTATGTTAGTATCAGAGGCGCTCGTGGCACTGTGCGACCGCGGTGTTCTTACCGATTACCGAGGTTAAGCTACGTTCGACTCGGTCGGCCCGAGATGGGTGACCGTTTGTGGCATTTTCATATTCTAGCATCTCCGTGCTTCACAAGGCACGTTAAGCCGTAGGTCCCGGCTACCACTTAATGTGGTAGTCGTTAAATCGAGTTGGAAGCCTTAAAGGCGGCTTGATAAGTTCCAACAGCAGCTGGCCACAAACTTGCCTCCGCCAATCCGCACTGGGTCCGCGTGGTGGAGTATGACCTAATCTCTCTCACCTCGATTTGTGAGAGAAGGCCTTTGTCCAACAGTGGGCAATATTATTATTATAATTACATTAATGGCTTACATAAATAAAAAAAGATAAAAAAAAACGACTACATAATACACTACGGTCTTTCTTCTCCCTCCCACATCGTCCATCTCGCTCTTTCGTTTAAGAAAACAGTGATTAGCACCAAACTTCTAAAGTGTCCCATCTGTATGCTTATTAGGACGGCCAGAGACAGTATTACAAGACACCCTCCTCTTTTAAAAAGTCGTTATGAGTCACAAGACTCGAGCGATTTATTCCGTATAATCATATACATATATATGACGGACGATTTATCGCAGTGGTTAAGAGCTTAAGCCGCTTCGCCCACTGTGTGTAATAGTCGCGGGTTCGATCCCCGCACGGGACAAATCTTTGTGTGACTCACAATTATTTGTCTCGGTCACCCACGACACAGGAATAAATCCTAGTGTGGGGCTACGTTTAATAAAAAAAAAAAAATATCATAATTTCAAATCGTATCATAATTTGTGCTGGGGCAAGTATCTTTAATGCGTTTTGAGTAAGGAAATACACCGCTGATATAGGAAAAAGAGTAAGTGCAGGGAATAGAGTGAATTGTGCGATGGGAAAACTACTTGGGAGCCGGCACTTAAGCCAAAAGGCGCAGCTGGCCATGCATAACGGAGTCCTTGTCCGAACACTTTTGTAACACCGAGTTGGGTATGTAAGAACGAGAATGACAGTAAAAAGAATACCCTAGCTCTTAAAAAAATATCATTGTATGATTGTAACACAACTGTCTATAGATATTAATGTGATTCCAGTTTACATTAACCCGCTGCCGCCTATGACTCAACCCATACAACCGTATCTTCAAAGAAAAACTCGTAATTATAATAGGTACATTTTTATAGCGTTTCTAAGCTTCTTTGGAAGTATAATGACACGGTCTGAGATACAGAAGAAAAACTCTAAGGATATTTTATATTCAGACTGTTATTTTGTATTCTTGTAGAGTTTACAGGACTGAACTGGCAATACTGAACACAAATTCATAAAAAATATCAGCCATTATTGTACCACAGCTGGGCAGATATCTCTCACAATTTGTGGTGAGAGAGATTAGGCCATACCGGTGCGGTGGAGGCAGGGATGTGGACACCTGCTGTCGGAACTTATCAAGCTGCCTATAAGGCTTCCAATTCAGCTTTAAGACTACTAAATTAAGTGGTAGCCAGGATCAACGGCTTAACGTGCGTTCCGAAGCACGTTGACTCTCGAATATGAAAATGCCACAAACAGTCACCCATCTCAGGCAGACCGAGTCGGACTCTGCTTCACCTTGGTAATCGGTAAGAATACCGCGGTCGCACAGCGCTAAGTGCACCTACACTAACTAGTCAATAACATAGAGATTAAAATAACAAAAAAAAACTAAAAGGGCGAAAGACCTTATTGAAAGAAAGTAAGGAAGAAAGAAAAACGTTTATTCAGTGACACAAAATACTCGGAAAATAATATAAAATAAAATAAACACACCGTCACGCCCATATTCCCCAAGTGGGGGTGGAAGAGGTGTACTGTGTACACCCCCATTTCGCCGACGATGCTAGGTCCCATAGGAGAGCCTATTGCCATATACCGGGCACAATTCCAGACTGCGGCCTCATACTGAGAAATTTTAGTTAGAAAAGCTTTAGACCTAGGATTTGAACCCAGGATCTCGTGATCATCAAGAGATGCGCTTTGCCACTAGACCAACGAGGCAGTAAAATAAATGGTGAACAAATGGTATACACCCATAATGCGGAGGCAACTAAAGTGCCACGACGCTGGTCTTCCGTGTATACCCGTTCAAATTGAGAGCGTAACTGCGCGCAATTAAAATACAAAGGGAAATCAATACAAACAGTTTATCAGAGTAAATGTAGATGTAGTTGTTGAATACTAATGTGGAAAATAAAGTATATTACGAATAATTAATAAGAACAACAGTAAACATTATTTTTTTTATAATTATAATAGACATTTATAATAATAATAATAAATATTTATATTTCTTTTATAATAATAATAATAGACATTTATAATAATAATAATATATTTATAAAAAAAAAAATAATATAAATGACATAATATATCCATTAAAAAATCTATCATTACTGACTTCCTACCAACAATAACAATAACAGTTCGTAGCTAAGTATTTCAATATAAAAATTTAATAATATTGAATACTTTCAAACTAAAATTCCTACTAGTCTTCCTCTCTCCTAAACACTTTGCTGTGCCCGACAGGGTCCATGATTGTTACCTAGCTTTTAAGCTGATCAATGTTACCATCCAATCAACATTGTGGAACGCAAAATAAAATATAAAAAAAATAAAATAAAAAATAACATATTAGATTTAAGTCGATCCGAAGAAGATTTAGGTTCACGGCTTCGAGAAAAACAGCTATGGAAACAATTGTGGGTGTACGGTGCTCTTTTGAATTGGTTTTATCTATCAATCTATATCAGCACGCCGGATCCCTTGCGGGGTAGGCAGAGAGTACAGAGTTCCAACAGGTTCTTTCCTTACATACCTATCTGGCTTCTTCCAATCTCATAGTTCGACTCATACACGCTCGCCGGTTACGGAGACTCGTGACTCGTCCTTCAGAAAAGACCCGGTCTATTTGGTCATGGTAAGATAGTCTAGGTCTTCCCCGGTACCTACATCCTTCCACTTTTGCATGGTATATCAGTTTTGTCATTCCTTCTACGGACTTTCTTTCTATATACCCGCACCAACGGAGCATACCCTTTCTCTCTTCGTCTCATCTTTACACCGATACTATCTTCCATACCTACTCGCTTTCTTACTACGCTGACGAAATTTGTATAATTTTTTTTAAATTGAACATTGCTTATAACAATATCTTCCTGGTAACCTTGGAATGGAGAAATAGATTTGTAAATGGTATAGACAGGAGTGCACTTGCTAATAGCCATACTTGTATATACTTTAATACGAACAGTAGCGGTATAAATTAAAATACTACTTACTACTAATATTATAAATATTAAAGTTTGTATGTTTGAATGTTTGTTACTTAGTCACGCAAAAACGGCTGAACAGATTTAGATGACATTTGGCGCACAGATAGTTTCTTACCTGGATTAACATATAAGATACTTTTTGTCTCGGAAAAATGTTAGGTTCCTGTCAAAATGTTAACGCAGACGAAGTCGTGGGTAGTTACTAGTATGATATAAAAAAACTTAATAACTCAACGATAAAGACGTAGGCAGAGGTACCTAACTCCTGATAGGCGCAAAAGATCGTCTCCAACAAAACCAGCATATTTTTATCTCCTTAAAAATCGAGTCATGACCGTATATTTTTTATTATTTTACAGGGCTAAAAGAGGGTTGTCCTAATTTGCATTATTCTTAAGACAAGGGTAGAAGATAAAAACGATAAAAGATTGAATTTTTTCAAGTTCGGGCCGTAAGGATAATGTGGATATGCTCTGAGCCCTTTTTAATAAGACTGACAATGCGTACATGCGGTGGAATTGTGAGCCCTGCGGCAGATGTCTGCGGAGTCAAGCTGACCGACCGTATTCGCAACAGCGTAGTAAGAAAGCGAGTAGGTATGAAAGATCGTATCGGTGTAAAGATGAGAAAGGGCATGCTCCGTTGGTTCGGGCATATAGAAAGAATGTCAGAAGAAAGAATGACAAAACAGATATACAATGCAAAATTGGAAGGATGTGGGAGTCTTATCTGAAGGACAAGTCAAGAGTCTCCGTAGCCGTATCTTCAACAACAGTTCGGTGTCTGAAACCATGTCCAGTATAATGGAAATATTCTCGCCTTCATTGGGATTCAGTATTTGAAGGTGACACAAAGTTTCATCACACTTATGAAGGACAAGTCAAGAGTCTGAGTCCGTAACCGGCGAGCGTGTATGAGACGAACTATGAGAGTGGAGGAAGGCAGAGAGGTATGTAAGGAAAGCACTTGTTTGAAGTCTGTACTCTGTGCCTGCCCCGCAAGGAATCTGCCGTGATGATAAAGATAGATAGACAACGTTTCTTGTCAGGTTTTTTCGTCATCATAAGGATCAGCCTGTATTTACTCACTCCTAAATTCAGGCCTTTATCACGCCATTCCCCATTTACTTTTTACCTAATGAAACATTTCCAAGTCATATCCACATTACGCCTTTCGTAATGTCATTCGAATCGTGAAATTGAAGCTATTGTCGCGTGTAATTCTATGTTGATTTTATTCCGTCGCGCTGTTTCTAAATACGAAAGGAAATGGGGGACATAACTTTTAATTTTTTTTTCAAGATGTCTTGGTCTAGTCAAATGGAGCTCAAGCCGATCTAATAATAGTGCGTCGTGTAATGCTAGTTGATATCACCATTCCGCATGACGAGAACCTTGTGAAGGCCGATAAAGAAAAACTATCTAAATATTTGGACCTGGCCTATGAGGTTACCGCCATGTGGAATGTTGGTTCGACTATCATTATTCCGATAGTCATATCACTCAACGGCCTAATAGCGAAGAGCTTCGGACGATTTAACGCAGTGGTTAACTGTGTACACAGTACACCTCTGTACTTTTATAGATGTACCCATATTTTGCAAATAAATATATGCTTATGATTACATACATATTAAATACCGCGTGGGCGTATTCTTCGCTACAACTGAAGTTATTCTGATTCACTGTTATATAAAGGTCACTTGACTGCTTTGCTGGACTATACTCCTTTTCATTAGTCATGGGTACGCTGACGTTTAGATTTTGATGTTCTAGAAATGTGGTGGGTGTGATATAGAAAGTTTATAACGAAGGATGATTCGGTATTAATAAAAATAATTTAGGAACAATAAGGGAATAACTGCCTCGTTTGTCTAGTGGCAAAGCGCATCGCTTTGTGATCACGAAGTCCTGAGTTCAAATCGTAGGTCACGATTGAGTTAAGATTGACCCTATCGATCGGCATCATGCATTTTTCACTTTGGTGTGTGTGATCTACGCTGTTGGCTGCGGGGCCTTTATAGCTTAACCGGACAAGAGGGCGAGCGTGTGACCATAACGCTCGAGATGGACAATTTTTTATTACACTTGGTCTCATTTGGTTTTATTCTCAGTTTTTTATTAAATGTAGTCCTACTAGGAATTATTCCTGTGTCGAGGGTGTGTATATACATAAGATCTACACACAAAAACAAATATTTTTGGGTCCCACAAAGATTTAGCCCTCGCGGGAATCTCCGGTCTGGGTATTTGTGTATGTGAATTTTCATGTTTGTAAACGCACCCACGACACAGGAATTATAATCCTAGAGTGGGGCAACGTTTATTTAAAAAAAAAAAAAAAAAAATTCGACAAAAGCGGTTTTTTAAAATGTGGATTTTTTTACAGGCTTTTATTTAACTTAAGACCTAGACTATCTTACCACGACCAAATAAACCGAGTCAAGAGTCTCCGTAACCGGCGAGCGTGTATGAGACGAACTATGAGAGTCGAGGAAGCCAGAGAGGTATGTAAGGAAAGAACCTGTTGGAACTCTGTACTCTCTGCCTACCCCGCAAGGGATCTGGCGTGAGGTTATACATAGATAGATGTAACTAGCAATGTTCGTTTGTTTGTCTGTCTGTCGATTCGAATCTTGAGATTTATTTTCAAGAATTCACGGACGATTTAGCGCAGTGGTTAAGAGCTAACCGCTCCACCCACTGTGTCTAATAGTCGCGGGATCAATTCCCGCACGAAACAAATCTTTGTGTGATCCACAATTATTTGTTTCGGTCTAGGTATTTGTGTATGTGAATTTTCAAGTTTGTAAACGCCCCCACGACATAGGAATAAATCCTAGAGTAGGGCTTCGTTTTCCTACAAAAATAGTACTTGCAGGTGTCCAATTGGGCTTAAACTTGGCATATGTATATAAGATCGATGACAATGCAATAATACGCTATTAACTACTGTCAGAACAGGAAGCATAGATTGTTTTCTGTTCCAACATGTAGAACCGTAGCGCGTGCTCTTTCGCCAATACCGCGCACCCTCGCCGCACTGAACGCTCTTCTCCGCACAGATCACATCCAGGACCGCCGTCAAGTCCTGGATGTGATCTGTTTGCGGATGCATGGAGTGATATTTTGTCTGAGTGTCTCAGGTATTGTGAGGGGCTGGAATTAATGAGCTTGTATTTATTTATTTATTTATATATAGATACACCAACGACATACTACAAAATGCTTACAATAAATTACAATAAATGTTATAATGTAGAAGAAAATGTCGATTTATAAAAAAAATAGAACAAAATGAACAATAAGAACATAAAGGATTTACATTAATTTTAGTATCGTGGACTCAATAAAATTAGATTATTAGTACAGTTGGACAGAATTAAATTGTAAGATTGAATTATTATTGATTGAGTTATGTCAGATGTTTTTTTTAAATTGGAAATAAATGTCAAATTTTGCGTTGTATCTTGCATTTTCATACTTTCAATTATTGTACAAGCTGTAACATAATAAACGCAAGACCTGAAAGTAGTTTGTTCTAAATCGGTAACTGAACCGATCCCAAAAAAAATTTAATGTATATTACATATTTTTTTAAATTTGCAAAAAATCCTTATATTCCTTCAGTGCGCTATAAAAAATTAAATTTATTCTTGATTCATAGCAAGAAGAAGATTCCAAACGCATTCCTAAAACGTATATCTCAAAACTCACACATACACGTACAAGTTTCATTGTTAATTGGGGTATAAAAGTGCTTTAAAAAAGGGTAAAAACCTTTAAATTTGAAAATTTGGTTTTCGCTTTGACTTTATGAAGCAATTCTCTAATCGGGGTGTCTGAGGTCTTGCGTTTATTATGTTACATCTTGTATATATATATTACTTTGTGCTAACGTAAATGGTGTATCTGCCGTGTTAGTATGTAAATAAATAAATGGTGCCATGGACCTGATCTGATGCAACGTAACCTTCTCGTGTTTAGGCTTAGATTGGTATTGACGAGTACTTTATAACCAGATAGTGTTTAGGGTCTGATGATGAAGCGAGAAGGTGGTAAATAGAACCACCCAAATACTCAATATAACTTAACCGTGTTTGGGCTCGTTGGATTTATCTTGATGAGTACTTTAGACCCGTATCGTGTCCAAGGTCTGATGATGGATGATGGCTGGAAGGAAGCCATATGAACTCAATTAAGCAAGATATTTTCGTTGTGTTTCCTACAAAAGCTAGTTTTTAAAAAGGTCTTTTTATAAAAAAATTAGTCCTACTTTAGGATTTATTCTTGTGTCGTGGGTGCGTTTACAAACATGAAAATACACATACACAAATACCGCAGACCGAAACAAAGTACGTCACACAAAGATTTGTCCCGTGCGGGAATCGAACCCGCGACTATTAGACACAGTGGGCGGAGCGGCTTAAGCTCTTAACCACTGCGCTAAATCGTCCGTCCGTCCGTTATAATTTTTTAAACTGTGTATTTTTTTTTTTACAATCGCGTTGAAGAAGCGTATTCATAAAGCATTTTTCCGCCTTCATTGGGTTTCATACCAAAGAAAATATATTAAATTGTCCTCGGCGACATGTGTTAGCCGAAATGTAATATTCAATGTATGAAATATTGGGCGAAACGGAAGAGGGTGGAAATAACCAACGCGTATTGGTATAAGGGTCCCAAAATATTAATGTATCTCTTTAGTCGGCATAATGTGATAACCTGGTTAGTCCTATTTTTAACCGACTTCTAAAAAGGAGGAGGTTCTCAATTCGATAGTATGTTTTTTTTTTGTATGTATGTTACACGATCATTCCGCCAATTATGAATCGATTTTGAAAGTTCTTTTTGCATTTGGTTCAGTATAGCTCCGAAATGGCTATAGGCCAATTTTATCGGTATTGGACCTTGGATTTGGAAGATACTCCAGGGAACTCCTTAACGACAAACAATACGAATGCGTAGATTGTAATATTATGGACATTACGTCAATCCCATAGGTACCCTGCCATAAAACTAATCAGAATATTAACCGACTTCAAAAAAGGAGGGGGTCGATAATTCATCTGTGTTTTTTTTATAACGTCTTTATTTATGAACTGATTTTGGTGATTCTTTTTGCGAATATTAGTAAATAATTTACTTGTCACTTAAGACTGCCAAGTAACCGACTGCACTAACCGGTACCGACTTCAAATATTTATTTCTTGCTTTTTGAAATCGGTTTGTTTTTTAAAGATTTTTTGTTACTAGCTTCTAATTAGCTTGCAATGTTTGTTTATTCAGGTCACATTTCGCAAGTTTCAACTCAAGAGGATTTGTATCTAATTCATTAGATACGATTTCTCTTATTCTACGGACTTAAGATGTATCTATCTATCTATCTATATCATCACGCCAGATCCCTTACGGGGTAGGCAGAGAGTACAGAGTTCCAACAGGCTCTTTCCTTACATACCTCTCTGGCTTCCTCTACTCTCATAGCTCGTCTCATACACGCTCGCCGGTTACGGAGACTCCTGACTTGTCCTTCAGATAAGACCCGGTCTATTTGGTCATGGTGAGATAGTCTAGGTCTTCCCCGGTACCTACATCCTTCCACTTTCGCATTGTATATCAGTTTTGTCATTAAGATGTATGATAATAATAATTGACTGCCTCATTGGTCTAGTGGCAAAGCGCATCGCTGGTGATCACGAGGTCCTGGGTTCAAATGAAGTTTTTCTAACGAAAAAACTTCCCAGTCCGAAGTTAGGAATTATGCCCATATATGGCAATACGCTGGCCACCTACTAATTGAAAAATTTTGGATTTTTTTTTTAATTTTTCTTAAATGGATATGTCGTCTTCGGCGAAACGAAGGCGTACTCAGTACACCTGTGCCACCCCCGTTTGGGGAATATAGGCGAGACGGTGTTTTTTTAATAAATTCTTTATTTTGACCAACTGGGATCACGTTAGTAGAACATTTAGACTTAATATTAGGGTTATAGTATCCTTCACATAGGATGGGTAGTGACATTCTAATTGCCAAACGAAATTAATATTTAATTCAATGGTGTGAAGGCATAAAACCATAAGTATAGAGACCGGTCATGCCTCTTATTGCCATTGAATAAAGTATAATCTCGTTTGGCAATTACAACTGTCACTATCCATCCTATGTGAAAAACATTATAGTAAAGAATCATATCAACAATCACAAAACGCAATCAGTTACACAAATCAAGTCTGTATATGAACCATACAGTTAATTCATGTACCGACAGTCGAGTCTATCAGCTACAGCTCTTAGGATGCTGTTGGAACTGCCCCGAACCCTCCGCACCAGGAATGCGCACCGTTCCGCATAGTGGCGAAAATTTGACACATTGGTTTAGTTCTGATAATAATAATAGCCCTGTTAAGAAACTCTCCCACCGTTAGGCACGGGCCTCCTCCCAAACTGAGAGGGTTTAGGCCATATTCCACCACTCTGTCCCAGTGCGGGTTGGCGAACTTCACATACCTTCGAGAAACTCTCAGGCATGCAGGTTTCCTCACGATATTTTCCTTCACCGTTTAAGCATGTGATAATTATTTTTAATACGCACATGCTTTCGTAAAGACAGAGGTGCGTGTTTGGATTTGAACCCGAGACCTCTGACTTTGCAGTCCAACTTAATTAGCAAAATTTATTTACAGTTTAATTAGCAAAATTTATTAAACAACAACGCCAACAGCCACTGATCTGCAGCCATTTTCATTTTAGTAATATTTTGATCTTTTTATTGACATATTCCATGCCATAGAGGTCCTAAAAGCATAGAGGGAGCATTAACAATATTATATAATTGCACCGCTTACACTTATGTCATGTCAGTGATAAGGAAGGGGACAAATCTATCGTAATCAGTTACAGTCTTGTACACTTTATATTGACACTATTACTTGAAAACAAAAGGTCACCGAGAACACAGTCTCTAAACAAACAAATATTAACCGATAAATTTGCGTGGAGCCTACTTCAAAACACAAGCAATAATATTTTGAATAAAAAGGAAGGATGAACCATGTAAGTTGTGTGTTTTAAATCGGTTACCTAAATGGTACCAAGTGTCCACAAAAATTGTACAGCTGAACTGGGTTTCTTTTTCTTTTCTTTATTTTTTCTTTTCTTTTTTTAAAAAACGTAGCCCCACACTAGGATTTATTCCTGTATCGTGGGTGCGTTTACAAACATGAAAATTCACAAACAAATACCCAGACCGGAACAAATAATTGTGGATCACACAAAGATTTGTCCCGTGCGGGAATCGAACCCGCGACTATTCGACACAGTGGGCGGAGCAGCTCAAGCTGTTAACCACTGCGCTAAATCGTCCGTCAATAATCCCCCTATGCTTTTAAGTCCTATCTCTATGGTCTATGCTTTTAATAATTGCTTAAATGCTTAGCTTGAGTGTGTTTAGTTGTGTCGACCCACGGCACCCCATGCACGGCCACACGCCAGTGCAGCAACGGTTGAAGAGCCGTAAAAGTGTTATCAAGTGTGTCGACCCACTAACTTTGGAGCCATCAAAAGCGAGGTGCAACCTTTGGACAGACAGAGTGCCCCTTTCAAATCCTGTTGTACCACCTGCTGAGTCTTCCATCTGGACATAAATTACCATGGCCTGTCTGGAAGTCTTTAAATAGACTTCGAACTCAGGTCGGCCGGAGCCAGGAAAACGTGTTCAGGTGGAGACTCACAGACAATGCCAATCTTAAGTGTCTGTGCGGTGTTACGCAAACGATGGCCACCTTACATCGTGCTCTGCATGCCCCAACACCTGCACACGGCAGGATGTGATGAATGCTACCAACAATGCGGTCGAGGTGGCTGCGTTCTGGGCCGCCTCTATATAGATTCGAAACCATAAGAAGAATTGTGAAGCGATGACAGATGACAGCTGTCATCGGTGACCGTAAATCTTAGAGTATTTTTTTTTAATCCTAACTCTAGGCCGTAAATCGTGTCGCAAGGACTTCAATATCTGTGCATTGTGTTGCCTATAGGACTTATCATCGTCGGGAGTTTGGGCGTCATGGAATGACAGTCAGCCATAAGGTCCCGGGTGTGGCCAGATAGTTTTTGAGGTCTATTTTTTTAGAAAAAAACGGGTGGCAGAGGTGTACTGAGTATATCCTCTTTTCGCCGAAGATGTTCGGTCCTATGTAATAGCGGGCGAACCTATTGCCGTATACCGGGCAATTACAGACTCCGGACTCATACTGGAATTTTTTGGTTAGAAGAACTACATATTTTCATTCATCAGACCCAGGATTTGAACCCAGGATCTCGTGATCACAAAGTCATGCGCTTTGTCACTAGACCAATGAGGCAGGGGATCTATTTTTATAAATATGTTTTTAATGTTTTTTTGTTACCCCATAAATTATTTACAATTGTTCAAAATTATTTTATTTAGTTTATTATTCAATATGTTTGTTTTTTCTTTTCAAGTATTATTATGGTCTTATTTTTTTTAATGTCTAATTCATTTAATTTTTACTTATTATAAAAATAAACAATGTTAATTACACTTCTAAATTGGGAATTCCTTTAATGGTCACTGTAACAATGTGTGTGTGTGTGTGTGTTAAATAAATAATAATACCAACAGAACCACGAGTAAAACCTAGTCAAGATATGAAATTGGAGAGGGTTGACGTCAATTAACCCTCACTCTGGCGGTATTCGAACGATTTACGAGGGGTCGTTTCAACCCCTTGATTGAGTTAAAATTTTCACGCTTTATATTACCAAAATTTAATAAGTCCGCTTAGAATGTGAAAGAGAAATCACAAAAAAAATGTCACGTCTGTATTCCCCATGTAGGGGTAGAGGTGTACTATATACGCCCATATATCGTCAATGTTAGGCCTCCAAATAGGCCTCCAAGGGGACGCACCTTAGGCAATTATACTTGTAGCGAAATCCTGCCACAGCGTTCCTGCCATATTATCACGTCGGGGTCACCAATATGGTACGATCGCTGTGGCAGGTTTCGTCAAAGGGAAGATCTTCCAGCAAGACGGGTGTTGTCTGGCGGGGCCTGCCGCCCTCCCCGAGAGTTGTTGTCGGGGGCTGGTATATATGTTACACGTCGTGCGCACTCTAATATCGCGTTCTAGACATGTATGGCGAATCGTCAGCACCATCTATTGGTAGGTAGTCGCAACTATGTAGCGATGTATAGGGGTCGCTGCATACTGACTTTTTTTACATAAAATGCATATTTACTCTGATTTAAGCTTCAAATTTAAGACATTGTGATCGTTACTCGCATTATGCGCCATGGAAGCGAATAAATCCTTGATAAACCTTCTTCAAAAATAGCGTCACGCCTATATCTTCAAGCAATAGTGGCAGATGTGTACTTTGTACATAGACATTTCGCCGAATATACTAGAAATGTCCCAATGTAATGCAGTATTCTCACATGCGATAATCTATCTCAAGGAAATCATTATTATACATATATTTTTTTAATATAAAGCCCCACACTAGGCTTTATTCCTGTGTCGTGCGTTTACAAACATGAAAATTCACATATACCAATACCCAGACCGAAACCAATAATTGTGGGTCTCACAAAGATTCGTCCCGTGCCGGAATCGAATCCGCGACTATTAGACACAGTGAGCGGAGCGGCTTAAGCTTTTAACCCCTGCCCTAATTCATCCGTCTATATCCGTCCGTAAATTTATCCTCGCACACAGACACGACTATAAATGTAACTTACACAATATTTGATGCTTCACTAATCATATAGTAACAATGTCATATGACCGGCTTCAATATTAACTTGTAATGCTTATTATTATTTACCTCTACAACATCTCTATTTTGTAAATGAGAGGACTGTGTAGACACTGACCAATATCATGAATCTAAGTACACTTATGATTAATCTATACTTAAGCACATCTATTTAGCTCGTTCTGCATTGTTCTCCCATGCTCCATAAATGCAATGTATACAAAAAGAATTGTAAAACTCATTTTTTAAAAAGAGTAACCGTGGAGTTTCTTGCCCTTCTTCTCCACAGGAGTGACTTTCCGAACGGGTGGTAGAGTCTTAAGTAATTAATAATTCATAAGTGCCTTTTGGTCTACATGAATAAAAAACTTTTTTGATTTTTAACCTTTTTTTTTATTTAGAAAAAAAACAGTAATACATTATGAGAATAAAAAATAGTGTTGGCTATGGTAGGCACCAACCAACAACATTTTCCACATATTGCTTAATAAAGAAGTAACATTATAACAAGGGGCATCAATTAGAGGTGCATGCGACGATATAGTGCAGAAGAAAAAACAAAGAGGGAGTGAGTCGATGCTATACCAGTACTATATCACTCCCCTCTGAGTATTTTGGTGATAAAACTTTCAAAAGCATGCAAGGATAAAGAGAAAATATCGATGTCTGTGAAGTGCTTATTATACGTGTCTACCAATCGACGTAGGGGAGAGCGCACTCCAGCATTTGTCCTGCAGGTACCGGTCGCGAAAAGAGTGCGCGCTCTTACCTCACGCCGATGCACAGTTCTTGGAACTACATAACATAATTTGTTATTGATATCAGTGCAAACAACATTATTATGGCAAATACTATGAAGCAGAGACGCTTCCAGCAGGGTGCGTCTGGATTTCAGTGAAACCAAATTATACCGGCTAAGTAGATAAGAGTATGAAAGATGAACTTAACTCAAGGTTAGATTTTCTTACTGTCAGTAGAATTTTGACAGATTTTTCATATAAAATATGTCAGAATAGTTAGGGGCCTGGTAGTCTGCGGACACGATAACTTTCCTAGTGCAGTTACCAGCCTCTCACAAAGGTGCTATTTGTCTCATTAAGAAATAGACCTGAATTAAATTGTGAGTACCCTTTGTGAAGAGGTATAAACACACGCCCTGTCACGCCCATATTCCCCAAGCGGGGGTAACAGAGGTGTACTGTGTACACCCACTTTTCGCCGAGAATGTTAGGTCCCATGTAATAGGGCCGAGGCTATTACACAATTTCAGATTCCATACTGGAAAGTTTTTCCCTAGAAAAACTTCATTTGTGCAACCTAGGATTTGAACCCCGGACCTCGTGATCACCAAGCGATGCGCTTTGCCACTAGACCAACGAGGCAGTCAGGGTAGGCAACGATAACTAAACTCAAGGCTATTATATTGCGCATGATTTCAGACTAGATAATCTTTATAACGTGTCGCCTTTCCCAAAAATGGTTATAATTTTTCGTATAGTTAAGTACAACTCTGCCCCGGAGACTGGCGTGGTGATATTTTTTTGTTATTATCATTTTATTTAATGTGTAGACCGTGTCTTGTCTGTAGGACAAGTCAAGAGTCTCCGTAACCAGCGAGCGTGTATGAGACGAACTATGAGAGTGGAGGAAGCCAGAGAGGTATGTAAGGACAGAACCTGTTTCAGTGTGTAAATTTCATGTTTGTAAATTTCTAGTGTGGGGCTATGTTTTATTAAAACAAATAAAATTATCTATCTAACTATCTATATCATCACGCCACCTGCCTTGCGGGGTAGGCAGAGAGTGCAGAGTTCCAAGAGGTTAGTTTTCATTCCTTTGTCGTGGGTGTGTTTACACACATAAAAATTCACACAAATATTTGTGAGTCACACAAAGATTTGCCCCGCGCGGAATCGAGCCCGCGCCTATTAGACACAGAGGGTGCAGCGGCTCAAGCTCTTAACCACTGCGCTAAATCGTCCGTCGTAAAGATTCTTTACTTACAGACCTCTCTGGCTTCCTTCACTCTCATAGTTCGTCTCTCACGCTCGCCGGTTACGGAGACTCTTGGCTTAACTACTTGAACTAAGTTAAAAAAACAAATAAAGAAAACGGACATGTCCCACTATCATGGGCCTTACAACTATAAATCCTCGATAATGCACTATATGCATTTGCAGTAAAATTTTAATTAAGAAAAACCTTTTTAAAACAGGGTTTTTGGCAAAACCACAATGGAGATACCTTACTTAGTTGAGGAGTTCCATAAGCCATCTTCTAGATCCATAATCAGACCTATGACACCATTTGGTCCATGGTGTTCGTCAAGACAAATCTAACAAGCCCAAACACGATGTGGTTTTTATGAGTAATTTGATAGTTTCATTGGCCAGCTTCCAGGTTCATCATCAGATCTTGGATACCACCCGGGTGTAACGTACTTTTCTCGACTAATCCATGGTAACCAATATATAAATAATAACCAATGACAAAATTAACCTTGACCACCAGTTCTGGACTGACAACTTTACCGTTTATTAATTCATGCATGTACAACAACATTGATTAGCCGTCTTAATTTTAAGGGAATTAAATTAAAGTATTCTTGATTCATAAGTAGTTAGGCATCGACATAGGTTATTAGCATACGACAGATAGTATAGGAATTGCTTTTGGATTCTTTCTAATCTATTGATGTATGCCAAATTTTAGCTCAATCGGAAACCCGCAAGTTCTTGAAAAATAGATTACAAGATTTGAACCGAAAAGAGAGACAGACATAAGAACATTAAAAGTTAAATAAAAGCTTGTAGAAATCACAAGATCGGCGCACAAACTGCGTATTCGCCAATGTGTCCGCACCCTTACGGTCGTGACAATATGCAGACATCTCTAATTGACTCTTTCCAGACCCCTCCGGTAATTTTTCTCTCGTTTTTCGCCAGATGGCGGCCGTAACCACTGGCCAAATGTTCTATATCAATATATACAGACGTACTTACAAGGTGTTACATATAGCCCGACAAGAATCAGTGGCAGGCGGCCAAAATCGTGACTAACGCTGTCATCAATTGAAAATTAACTGTAAGTGGAGTAAAATGTCCCTTAGGAATAAGGTGAAACTTTACAAAACTTTTATACTCGTACGGCCCATAATGACGTACGCTTGTGAAGGGTTGGGGCACGCCGCCCGCTCTCACATCGATAGACTCCAAGCGGTTCAATCCCGTTTCCTCGCAAATCCATTGGAGCCCCGTAGTTCATATGGAATGTCGATCTCCATTCCGATCTGGGTATCGAACGTATTTTTGAATAATGATCGGATTTTTATATACAGCGGACGAAACGAGTAACAGCAATTTTTGATAATAAAAAATATACCTATAGTAGCTTATTTCCACAAGACTGCGAAGCTTGTGACACATGCTTAGTAAGCAAGCTTATTATACGCTAGATGATTATTTAAAAGACAAAAATACTTGGATAGGGGCTTGTCCAGCTCCACTTAATTGAATATGGACAACTTGTTTAGCTATTATTATTTAATATTCCCTCTCTTCCTTCTATTAATTTAGTAAAATGTATCTTTTTTTCTCATTTCTTTCCCTGTAAATGAGGTAGCCATGTAGCCATTCACATGAATAGTATGATTTGTATATTTTAACTTAGACCTACCTGATAGACCAGCCTACATCGTTGTCCCATATCCCACACTAAAATGTAGATGGAAAAAGAAAATGTAAAAATACTATTTAAAAAGAGTAACCGTGGAGTTCCTTGCCCTTCTTCTCCACAGGAATGACATTCCGAAGTGGTGGTAGAGTCTTTGTTACTTTTCTGACGATTCATAAATACTGCAATGGTGTCCATGAATGTAAAAAATATTCTGATTCATTTGGACACACGAAGTCGCTGAAGACGCCATGGCTTGTCTGTCGAGACCTCCAGAGTGGTGCTATTCTGGTCAGCCGTTTTTGTGCGTTTGAGTAACAAACATTCGAACAAACATCCAAACATACAAACTTTCACATTTATTATACTAGTGGGATTGTTTCGGTCTCACCTAGCGATAGTTATGGAGGATTCTTTGCGGGCTAGGCAGAGAGTACAGAGTTACAACAGGAAAAAACACCGTCTCGTCTATATTCCCCAAGCGGGGCTGGCAGAGGTGTACTAAGTACACCCACGTTTTGCCGACGATGTTAGGTCCCATGTTATAGGGACCGAGCCTATTGCCATAAACCGGGCACAAATCCAAACTCCGGAATCATACTGGGAAGTTTTTTCGTTAGAAAAAAACAACAGGAACTGTTTATATATCATCGCGGCAGATCCCTTGCGTGGTAGGCAGAGAGTACAGAGTTCCAACTGTTAAAAGCCATACCAAAGAAGTCTGTAAGGAAGGAACCTGTTAGATCTTAATACTCTCAGCCTACACCGCAAGTGATCTGGCGTGATGATAAATATAGAATAACTTACAACTAATTTGCACACAGTAAACTATTTAACTTAGAAACACTTAACTGTGGATAAACACAGTTAAGTAAATAACTGAAGGGTTAATTCATATGTTTAAGTTATTAAACATGTACTAACTTTATCCTAACCAGGGTTGGGCCTTATTCAGTCATTTTTTTAATTAAGTACTAGTTGTAGCCTTATGGTTAGACCTTTGGACTGCATAAATCAAAGTCAAAGTCCAAAATCATTTATATGTTAAGGCCAATACATAAGCACTTACAAACGTCAAAATTATTACATTACATACTCTACTACCGGATCGGAACGCGGCCTCCACTGAGAAGATCCGGCGAGAAACTCAGCGGGCTAGTCTTTTAACTTCATTTGTTTGGCCTTACTGCTAACCATTTCTTTTTCAAAATTGTATATACAGCATTGTTTGGTTTTGCTGATTGAGGAGCTGCTCAAACCCAATCTGTTTTATCGTCAAGCTAATCCGAAATTAGGTTACACAGTCTAGTTTTGATTACCTTTTTAAATTTATTGATAGGCATGTTTCGGATATCTGTGGGTAATTTGGTATAGATGAAGAATGCCCCATGAAAGAATTACTAATTCTGTGGAGATGCGTAGAATTTACATGGTCATAGGTCTCGGGCTTAAACCCAGGCACCCACTTCTGCCTCTTCGAAAGCATGTGCGTATTAAAAATTAACTACGGTGAAGGAAAACGTGGGGAGGAAACCTGCATGTCTGAGAGTTTCTCGAAGGTGTGTTTTGTTTATTTTTGTTTTAATGTAAAACATAGCCCCATACTAGATTTATCCCTGAGTCACGGGTGCGTTTACAAACATGATAATTCACATACTCATATACCCAGACCGAAATAAATAATTGGGGATCACATAATTATTTGCCCAGTGCGGGAATATAACCTGCGACTATCAGACACAGTGGGCGGGGCGGCTTAAGCTCTTAACCACTGCGCTAAATCGTCTGTAACAAGTGTAATATTAAGGCGACCGTATTTTCGTAGACATCGAAGTAAAAAATGCTGTTCCGGACAAATAATTGAGGATCACATAAAGATTTGTCCCGTGCGGGAACCGAACTCGCGACTATTCGACCTAGTGGGTGGAGCGGCTTAACCCTTTAACCACTGCGCCGAATCGTCAGTTACAATTTTTTTATTTTTTATGTATCAAGAGTTTTTATTTATGTTGTTAGAAAAAAATTCCTACGTCATCATTACTTTTTTACATGTAATCAAATAACACAATAAAATCTACATATATACATGATATCTCAAAGTAAATACCCGAATGAAGTCGAAAAATGAAAATTCTCTAATACAATTAGTAACAGACAGAACAAAACCGATGGAACGTGACCCCCCCTTTTCAGGGGGTGTTAACGGTCAACCGAAATCGCTGACCGATCGGCGCGGGTTTTTTTATCCCTCTGCCCACCCGCCGATATTCAATTAACACGAGATCAATAGATTGTATGTTATTTATAACTTGGGTATGAATTCAGTTATCATACGCAGAGGAAGAATTCCGATACGGTGGTAGATAAGTCTATCTATCTATATCATCACGCCAGCTCCCTTGCGGGGTAGGCAGAGAGTACAGAGTTCTGTAGTGTATGAACACCCCCCAAACGGACACCACAATGTACACCACGGCTCAGTACTGCCCGGAGGCAGCACTGGCAGGGTCGCCATGCAATGTGGGCCGTTCGGGGTATTACAAATAAAACAGTTTGCTTCAACGTATGCACTTATATTCTCTGTATTACACTCAGTGTAGCCATTTATATAGGCTACACCTAAGGTAGGTAGGGCTCATACACTACAGTTCGAACAGGTTCTTTCCTTACATACCTCTCAATAAGTGTTAACGTATTGACAAATTCACGGATAAATTGACACGTGCAAATGTCAAAACGAAACAAAATGTGACTATTGTGCGACAAGGATATGAATGACATTGACTGGGGGGCGTTGGTGTGAAATTAGGGTTATCATTTAGTAAAATTTTCCTACTTTCAGAGAAATATATTCAAAAGGTGGGCCGGCACAGTTACTAATTAAAAAAAACGAGCGAGCCCTACGATAGTCGCATATGATGTGTTACATCTGACATATTATCCTACTATGGTACCAACCCCACGCAAAATGGGTTGGCACCAAGTCACAGCCATCAATCCACCACCGCCCGCGCTCATTGGTCAAATCAAATAGCGCGCGCTTCCCCGGTTCCACCGCGCGCGCTCATTGGTCAAATCAAATAGCGCGCGCTCATTGGTCAAATCAAATAACGCGCGCTTCCCCGGTTACACCGCGCGTGCTCATTGGTCAAATCAAAAAGCGCGCGCTTCCCCGGTTCTACCGCGCGCGCTCATTGGTCAAATCAAACAGCGCGCGCTTACCCGGTTCCACCACGCGCGCTCATTGGTCAAATCAAATAGCGCGCGCTCATTGGTCAAACCAAGTAGCGCCCGCTTACCCAGTTTCCCGTAACAATTCCGTCCCTTTTCCAAAATCACTCCCACAAAAAATATCCAGCAACCGAGATGTTACACATCAAAAACGAACTTCGGTAAATTTTATAGCAAATAGCAACTCTGCTCACTTGATGACAACGTTAGTTCTGATTAGCCGCCTGCCACCAGAGATTGTAGAGGCAACAACTAAATCAATCGAAATAAATGATCGAAGTATGTAAAAATATTTAATCATATCATATCACATTAGCCCTGTTAAGAAACTGTCCCACCGTTGGGCACGGGCCTCCTCTCAAACTGAGAGGGTTTAGGCCATAGTCAGTGTTCTTCACGTACACCATTGGCTAAGCACCACCAAGGTTAAGCAACGTCCGGCTCGGTCGGTCTGAGATGGGTGACCGTTTGTATTATTTCTACTTTTGGGTGTTTCCGTGCTTCAGAAAGCATTTTAACATGCCAAGTTGGAAGGTGGCTTGTTAAGTTCCATCAGCAGGTGTCCTGCCTCCACCGCACCGCACTGGTTTCGCGTGCTGGATTATGGCCTAATCTCTCTCAGCTCGATTTGTGAGAGAAGGTTTTTGCCAACCAGTGGAATAGGGTAGATTTGTTATCAAGTCTAAAGGAAGCAGTCTTATAAAATATATAAATAAATTAAGGGTAAGGGATCTTAAATAAATTTCTTACGGGTTTCCCTTAGAGATTTTAAAAGTTAAAAACATACAGAAAAGTATTTGGTTCGAACACGCTTCTATTTTCAATATTTTTTTTTCGTTTACTTTATAATGTTTAGTCCTAATATAATAAAAGTGAAAGTGTGTTTGGGTGTATTACTTAATCACGCAAAAATGGCTAAATGGATTTGCATGAAATTTGGCACACAAATAAGTTATTACCTTGATTAACATATAGGATACATTTTATTACGAAAAAATTAAGCTTCCTATCTAAAGTCAACGCGGAAGAAGTCGCGGGCAGTATTTTATATTGATGTTAACTGTGAGTTGATTTTGTTGATTTTTTTTTCAATCATATTTATAATTTGTACTTCAACCGGTGTCCAACAAGATCGTAAAGCATATTTTTTAAATTATAGGGTTCCTACAATACAAACCATGAGCTTAGTGCATAAATCGTTGTTAATCATCGATATATTATAACAAGATACATAGTCCTGTTCAAAGTTTACACTAAAACACGTACCCAATTCTACGTGAGTAGTTATAGTTATGATATAAACATAAATTAGGGCATATTGTACTTTACTCGTGTCACTTAAAGTTGTATTTGCGTTACAATAAACAACAAGCAATATAGTTTTACGACCAATGCTCACCGGTAGAACACAAAGTGCGTGCTCCGCATCCAAGAGAGAAAGTGACTGTTGCGGACTGCATATGTCGTTACAAATAAACAAAATAATTGAAAAATGAATCATTTTCTATCTATCTATATCATCACGCCAGATCCCTTACGGGGTAGGCAGAGAGTACAGAGTTCCAACAGACTCTTTCCTTACATACCTCTCTGGCTTCCTCTACTCTCATAGTCCGTCTCATACACGCTCGCCGGTTACGGAGACTCCTGACTTGTCCTTCAGATAAGACAACACAGTACAGAATATCATTAATGTAAAGTGATAGTTACTTAAAATAATACATCCTGTCATGTTTGTTACTTTTTTTGTATAATTCTTACAGTTTTTAATTGCCCAGTTCGGCATGTTCGTCGCGCGGTTAACAAGCGACTAAAAGCGTAACACTGCTAGTTTTTTAGTACCGCCCACTTTTATCTGCCTTGTGGTGCCACTTTTCTTACGACGAGCGTGTTAGATACACGCTCGTCGTACTCACGCCTATATTTGACCGATGTTGTTAATATAACAATTGAAACTTTTAAATAATATTAAAATAAATAATTTTGACAAATGTTGACGGACAGCTTGGTCCAGTGGTTAAGAGCTAAAGCCGCTCCGCCCCCTCGAACGAGTAGTCGCGGGTTCGATTCACGCACAGGATTAATCTTTGTGTGATCCACGAATATTTTTTTGTGAATTTGTAAACGTGACCACTATTGGAATGTCATTATCCGTTACGTACTGTTACATCCCTGACTCCCACGGATATTGCTGAATTGCAGTTCCCACATTCTGCCATTTCTGTTAAAGCAAATCAGCAATATATGCCTTTATAAACCCCGGGTTTTCAACAAAAGTCAATCATTACTCATTTGGTAATTAGTCTAATTACTGCCCAACTACGGACCTGGTTTCTGCCTGCCGGTTGGCTCAGTAGTGAAAACTAAGCTACCAAAAGGGTCTGAATTCGGCAAAGACCTTCAGGAGGTCTCGCGTGTGAGCGACAAAAGTACCGCGTTACAAGTGTAGTCGGTTATAATAATTGTGAAACAAAAATAAATAAGTGTCTAGTACTCTAGTTGCTTTTTTATTACAACTAAGTGCCCAGACCTAACAGTACGTTGCATTGCGTAGATCAGTCTGTATAATCGTCGTGTATCTAGCGATTTATTACAAAATCTAAAGCTGTATGTTTTCAATGTCCTCTCATTGTTTGAATTTAATTTCTGAAACTCATTTTGTATTCATTAATCTTTCTTTTTGACTTGTTGAGCGTTGTTAAGATAGCTTCCGTCTCGCTTTTACCACTTCAATTAAAATTATACTATCTCCTTCTACTGGTAAAGGAATAGTGCATAATGATTTTGTAAGTTCCTTGAAGCTATGATTAAAATTCTTCTGTTTAGGGTGGTTTTATAAATAAAATCGCCGTAACGGTTATATTCCCCAAGTGGAGTGGACGAGGTGTACTTTGTACACCCACATATATTAGATCAATGTGATGGGGGCGAGCCTATTGCCATTCTACCCGGAACAATTACAGACTCCGAGGGAATAGCGACTGAGACTTTTTAGTCCGAACCTTTACTATTAGACCCCGATTGAGAAATATTTAATGCCTTTTTTGGCCTTATCTTTGCCGTTAGGCCTTACAGTATCTGGTGTTTTTTTCGTTTAGAAATTGAAATCAGTATATTTTTATCAACCAGTATACAAAGAGTACAGACATCTAAAAGGTTTTTCCTCAAATGCCTCTGTTGCCTCCATTCTCATAGCTTGTCTCATATACGCTCGTTGGTTACGGAGACTCTTGACTTGGCTTTCAGGTAAGACATGGTCTATTTAGTCATGGTAAGAATGGTTTTATCGTTTTATATAGGATTATATGTATCGAAAAATAAATATTTATCTGACTTAAGATTTGAGCCCAGAACCACGTGATTTCTACGTGCATAAGTCACTAATAAACTAACGAAGCAAGCTTCCAACCCCCCAACAATCTGGGAGTCCTATATCATCACGCCAGATCCTTTGCAGGGTAAGCAGGAAGTACAAAGTTCCAGCAGGTAATATCCTTACACACACTTTTATTTGGTCATGGTAAAAGTAGCTATTTCATCACGCCAGATCCTGGTCTTCCCCGGTACCTGCACTCATTCTTCCTCTTTCTTGTGGAATAGGCAGAGAGCACAGAGTTCCAACAGGTCCTTTCACATACTCTCTCTCGCTTCCTCATAGTTTCCCCAAACAATGTTATTTTAAAATCTACGTATAGATTAACTGATGTTTATTTTATCACCCCTTGCCCCAGGTGCTGCCTACCCTCCGGCACGCGCCGTGAATATAAAGGCAGTGGCCGCGGCGGCTCCACAAACGAGCCCTTTGTCATTCCGATTAATATTTAAACAAGAAACGAACAGTGATGGGATAAATACATATAACTATCGATAGAATATCGATATAGAGTACAGAGTTCCAACAGGTTCTTTCCTTACAAAACTCTCTGGCTTTCTCCATTCTCCTAGTTCGTCTCATACAAGCTGACTCATACACGCTGGCGCAAGAACTGAAAGTAGTTTGTTCTAAATCAATAATTGGATTGATTTCAACGATTTTTAATGTATCTTACATGATTTTACATGTACTAAAAATGTTGTTACTCCCTTAGTGCGCTATAGTAAACTAAATTTATTCTTGATTCAAAGCAATACGGAGATTTGATGTGCATTTCTAAGACGTATTTCTCAATGCGCCTACAAATTTCATAGTTAATTGGGGTATACAAGTGCTTAAAAAGGGTTTTTTATTTTGGATTTCCTATTGAATGTGTGAAGTAATTATCAAATTGGGCAGTTTAAGGTCTTGCGTTATTTACGATACAACTTGTATATGGGTGTATACCCATAGCTGTAACCCTTCTCTTATAAATTCAGGTAGAAAAAAGAAGTATGCTCCATTTAGCGGATCCAGTTCTGTGCAATAGAGGCAGGTTTTGTCTAATCTTACTCACCTCAAAGAGAAAAGGACTTTGCCCAGAAATTGGAGAGTATGGGCTGTTTATTATTATTATTATTACCGTGCATGGATCCAACTTTCAAATACTCAACAGTGAGTAAAGAAGCCTACGCTCAAACCAAAAGGATAACCAGTTTAAATATCGATAAAAATCTTATCGAAATTTTCCCATCACTATTAGCCGCAGGCGACGGAGCGCTCCAATTAGCTAAAACAAACACACGGTTCCATAGATACGAAAGGATGTACAGACATACAGTTATAACAATCCGTCTCTTGTAACATTTGGTTATGGTTTCTCAGATAAGTATCATCTATATCATCTCTTACAATAGGTCTTATAAAAAAGCTCAGAGTTGCTCAGCGAGCTATGAAAAGTGCTATGCTCGTTTCTCTACGTGATCGAATCAGGAATGGGGAGATTCCTAGAAGAACCAAGGTCACCGTCATAGCCCTCAGGATTAGCAAGCTGAAGTGGCAATGGGCGGGCCATATAGCGCAAAGATCGGACGGGCGTTGGGGCAGAAAGATTCTAGAGTGGAGACCACGTATTACCGCCTGCCAGATGGACCAACGATCTTGTGAAAATCGCAGGAAGTCGTTGGATGCAGGTGGCATCGGACCGGTTACGCTGGAAAGCGATTGGGGAGGCCTGTGTTCAGTGGACAAGTATAAGCTGAGATGATGATGATGATATCATCATGCCTCGCGGGATAGGCAGAGTATACAGTTTCTAATAGGTTCTTTCCTTACAAACCTTATTTTAATTAAAAAAAGCCTTTTCAAATAAAGCTCAAACTCACAATCAAGGTATCTTGCTTAGTTAAAGAGTTCCTATGGCTTCCTTCTGGCTCCATCATTAGACCCTGGACACTATACGGGTCTACAAGAGTCGTCAATATCAATCTAACAAGCCTAAACACGAAGGGGGTGTATATAGTTCACATTGTGGTGTGAGTGTATGTGTTATACAAGGTGTAAAATAATAAACGCAAGACATCGATTAGAGAATTGCTTCATAAATTCAAAACGAAAACCAAATTTTTAAAATAAAAGGTTTTTACACTTTTTTAAAGTACTTTTGTACCCCAATCAACATTTAAACTTGTACGTGTATGTGTGCGTTTTGAGAAATACGTTTTAGAAATGCATTTGAAATCTTCTTTTTGCTATGAATCAAGAATAAATTTAATTTTTTATAGCGCACTGAAGGAGTAAAAGAATTTATTGCAAATTAAAAAAAAAATGTAAGATACATTAAAAATTGTTGGAATCAATTCAGTTACCGATTTAGAACAAACTACTTTCAGGTCTTGCGTTTATTATGTTAGCAATAAGTATATAACCCATTACTATTATTGAATAAAAAGCAGTATACTATGAGGAACGGTCGTTTTACTACATTCGCCCTTATATGGCGACCCTGCCAGGCCACTCATCAAGCCAGGCCTTATAACATGTTACTAGGGTCACCTTTCATCTCCATCATCAGACCAGCTCCATGGTACTATATAATTGCATTATCATCGACTTTACAAACGTATTCCAAATTTCAGCTTCATCGGATACTCGCAATTGCATGAAAAATGGATCACAATATTTGAACCGGAAAGACAGACAGTCATACGAACATTGCAATTTAAATAAAAGCTTGTAAAAAATACATACAGAAGAACAAAGAACCTCCTTTGAAGTCGGTTAAAATATTACAAATAGTTGATTTCGGGCCCTTATTCGCTATGAGCAACTAAACACGTAACCCGATGCGTTACAATAACTTCATGAAATGATATGATGAAAATGATAATTCATTTTCACACCATCTCAAAAACCAAAATAAAGTGCACATATCACTACGAGTAAATGAGTACACATATCTTGGCCACCGCCTCCATTGAGAAAAACGGACAAACTCTAGTAATAGACCGTCGTATCCAACATAGCTGGGCTGCATTCAGTAAGTTTAATGCCATATTCAGGAGCAAAATGCCTATAGCCCTCAAACGCTTTCGAGCAATGCGTAATGCCTGTCATGGTTTACGGGTCAGAGACATGGACTCTTACCAGACAGAGCATACAGTAGCCATAGATTGCGCAGCGGAAGATGGAGCGAGTTATATTGGGGATCATCTTATGCGACCGTGTGACTAACTCCAAAATTCGGGAACGCACTCAACTGACCGATATCGCTCGTGTAATTGCGCAAAAAAAATGGCAATGGGAAGGGACATGCCAGTCGAAGGACGAATGGCCAATGGAGTCGAAAGGTTATGGACTGGAGACCGAGAACAGAACGCACAAACGTGGGCCGCTAGCCTGCCAGATAGTCCGATGATATCGTCAGAGCGATAGGAAAGCACTGGATGAGAAAAGCTACCAACAGACAAGAATGGCGTGCTAATGAGGAGACCTACACTCAACCGTTAGTGACTACGGGTTGATATGATGATGATGATATCATTTTATCGTACTCCAGTGGCATACGGCGATTTCAATTGAACATCTTAAAAAAGAACTCGTTGGAGCTCTGTACTCTTTGCCTACACCGTAAGGGATCTGGCGTGATTAAATATGTTGGGGATGAAGTTTTCGGGATGGCCGTTTCAATGCTGGTAGCGGTGATAGGTGGATTTATCTTCGTTTTCATAGTCATCTGCATGGTCGCCGAACATGATTGAAATATTGAAATAACACTAGGATCTCGTCAGGTACACTGATCTTTCTTTATATCCGAGAATGCACACAATATATAGTTGCAGATTAATATTGTCACATAGAATGCAGTGAGGTTAGCTGCTCCGCGATAGGTCCGACCGCTGACCCCGTTGCCAATCAAATAACGATGCAGCGCCGTCCACCATCTTACATCGACTATCTGTCATCGATAAATCTTCATCTGACAGCTGTCATCTGTCATCGCTTCACAACACACTCAATCACTAAAGGCTAACGGACGATTTAGCGCAGTGGTTAAGAGCTTAAGCCGCTCCGCCCACTGTGTCTAATAGTCGCGGGTTCGATTTCCGCACGGGACAAATCTATGTGTGATCCACGGTAATTGGTCCCTTTCTGGGTATTTGTGTATGAGAATTTACATGTTTGTAAACGCACCCACGACACAGGAATAAATCCTAGTGTGGGGCTACGTTTTTTTTTAAAAAAAAAAGAAGTGCATAGAGTATGTCTATAAGATTAAAAGGTTACGTAAATGATAATAACTGCTTAATATTCCATTAATTGTGACCTTCAATTAATAGGATACGATATATAGATAAATAGATATAACATTATTCTTCAATACGCCTGGTTTTATTGTTACTTGAATATAAAAGTACTTACGTAAATAGTAATTAATTCTTCAAAACTGGAACTTTGATTGTTGTAAGAAAATATCTAATAAGGGTGTCTGAGATTTAGTGTCAATTATTCAGAATCAGAATATTTTGTGTGCATGTAAACGATTAAAGTATTTATCAATAGTCAGAAAAGTAACGAGGTAACTCTACCACCATTTCGAAAAGTCATTCCTGTTGGAAAAAAGTCAAATATAAAAAAAGTCATAAAAAGCACTTACAAATAGAGTTAGTATACATAAAAGGCGGTAGGGGGGAGACCGAACTCCCCTTACATGTGTCGAGGTCCGCGCCAAACTGCGGACCGAGCCCGCCGGTGCCACAGAGGTCATGCTGGTGACGATTCCTGTGGCCCGGCAAAAGGGCAGTGGGACGCCGAGGAGTTTTAGTGGGTGCAAGCCCCACATAACCATCTGGGCCGTGCCCTCGGCCAGGGGGTATTCGTTACGCATTTCCCTTCGTTAAAAAAGGGCAAATATTAATATTTTTCGGTTTTTATCGCGGTTTATCTACTAACACGTCAATCCTTCCCGTGACCATGGGTGCCGCAAAGCACTCTAAACGTCGGAAACTTTAAAATCAAAAATAAAAAGCTACGAAATCCGAAAAATAATTTTATTTCAAACATTTAAAAACATCATTTTTTTTAAATCTACTAAGGCAGGATAAGAAACTACAAGATTATTATTTTTTTAAATAATATATCAGCGCTTTGGTTTTCTGGATGGCCGTTTCAAACTGATAACGGTGTAAGGTGGACTTATCTTAGTTTCATATCCATCTGCATGGTGGCTGAACATGAAGGGAATCTTGAAATAACACTAGGGTCTTGTCGCACACAATAGTTGAAGATTAAGCCACATGGAATGCAGTGAGGTTAGCTGCTCCCCGATACGTGCGACCGCTTGCCGCGTTGCCAATAGAATCACAACGCAGCGCCGTCCGCCATTTTACATCCACTATCTGTCATCGGTGATTCGTCATCTGACAGATGTCATCTGTCATCGCTTGACAACTAAACCCACTCGAGCGTAGAGTATGTTTATGATAATATAAAAAGGTTACTAAAATGAAAATAACTGCTCGTAATTCCATTAATTGAATGACTGACGATTTAGCGCAGTGGTTAAGAGCTTAACATTCATTTCATTCCATTCCCGCACGGGAAAAATCTTTGTGTGATCCACAATTATTTATTTCGGTCTGGGTATTTGTGTGTGTGAACTTTCATGTTTGTAAACGCACCCACGACACAGGAATAAATCCTAGTGTGGGGCTACGTTTGCATAAAAAAATAATAATAATAGGTATAAAACATATATACGCTCGTAGCGCTGTGCGACCGCGGAATTCTTACCGATTACCAAGGTTAAACAGCGTTCGACTCGGTCGGCCCGAGATGGGTGATCGTTTGTGGCATTTTTATATTCGAGCGTCTCCGTGCTTCGGAAGGCACGTTAAGCCGTTGGTCCCGGCTACCTCTTAATGGGTTAGTCTTTAAGCCGAGTTGGAAGCCTTAAAAGGTGGCTTGATAAGTTCCAACAGCAGGTGGCCACAAACCTGCCTCCGCCAATCCGCAGTGGGTCCGCGTGGTGGAGTATGACCTAATCTCTCTCACCTCGATTTGTGAGAGAAGGCCTTTGTCCAGCAGTGGGCAGTATAGGCTGATATTATATACATTTTGTTGTGGGGTATATGAGAACAATGAAGGCTGGCTATCACGTAAGTCTAGGTAATACGTCGTATAGATCCATCCTTTAATTTCAACCCCTGTATTTCTGTAATTAGTTAGTTCTCCGCCGAGATTTCTCGCTTCAAATGGTTTCAATCGAGGGGCTAATTTCAGTGTTATTTTTAATTAAGACATCTTAAGGGTTGGCTCGTAGAATAACGACACTATCATATAAATGGGGGATAAACTGCGGCTATATTTAAATATAGCAGTAGATAGACCAGTGATAGCTTAGTGGTTAGATCGTTGGTCTGCAAAGTCAGAGGTCTCGAGTTCAAACTCAGGCATGCACTTCGGTCTTATCGAAAGCATGTGCGTGTTAAGAATTAATAATCACTTGCTTTAACGGTGAAGGAAAACATCGTGAGAAAAGTTTATCAAAGATGTGTTTAGTTCGCCAAGCCGCACTGGGCCAGCGTGGCGGACGGTGAGACAGTTTCTTAACAGGACTAATATTATATTATATTAAAATATAAGTTTTTTTTTAACCTTTTTCGTGACTCTGCTGGGCAAACTTCTCTCCCATGATTCTCCGCTTAACTCGATGCTTGGCCATATCAGACCATCTCTCTTTAGAGGCCTCAAGGTTGTCGCGCCATCTTTGTCTAGGTCTATCCGGCGTCGGTGTCCATCTTGTCGCCATTCGGTCGAAAATGAAGTTAAGTATTATAAATAATAATGTGAGCCTTTACTGTCTCACTGCTGGCCTTCTCTTACAAAAGAGAGATTAGGTCATACTCCAGAACGCAGAGCCAGTGCAGTGCGGTGGAGGCAGATTTGTGGACACCTGCTGTTGGAACTTATCAAGTCGCCTATAAGGCTTCCAAATTGTCTCACTGACTACCACATTATGTGGTAACCGGTACGGCTTAACGTGCCTTCCTAAGCTCCGAGAAGCTAGAATATGAAAATGTTATAAACAGTCACCCATCTCAAGCCGACCGCGCCAAACGCAGCTTAACCTTAGTGATCGCTAAAAACACGGATAACGCTACGAGCGCCTCCAAGTTAAGTAAAAGGTACATTTTTGACTATTTCTTGTATTCTATTTCACTACTTTATTAGTCTAAAATCAGTGCGACTTGCGATTTTGGGGTGTTGGGTTCGGATCCTAGGTTAAACAAAGTGTAATTTGACAGCCTCGTTGGTCTAGTGGCAAAGCGCATCGCTTTATGATCTCCAAATCCTGGGTTCAAATCCTAGGTCGGACAAATGTAGTATTTCTAACTAAAAATTTCCAGTATGAGTCCGGAGTCTGAAATGGTGCCCGGTATATGGCTCGCTCTCTTTTACATGGGACTTAACATCGTTGGCAAAAAGTGGATGTACTCAGTTCACCTCTGCCACACCCGCTTTGAAAATATAGGGGTGACATTGTTTATTTAATTTTATTTATTTATTTTATTATCTTAGGAAAACATACAGTGTAATATTGACATAAAAAAATTAATAACGAATTATATAGCAGAAACACCATTTACATGTTTCCACATGTGAATTGCTATAAAGCTTAAGAAAAAAAATATTACAAAAAAAAAAAAAAATTATATCGTTTTCTTATGACAAGAAACCGTACTAGCGAGAGAACCAAACCAAGAATCAATTCTCAATCATTAATGTTGTTTTTCTGTCGGTAAAATGTCATTCAGAGTCCGGAGTCTGAAATCGGGTCTTGAATTGAGCCTGGCAAGCTCACCTTTTATTGGTCGAAATCGCAGCGCGAAATTTGGGTGTCCATAGTACATCTTCGCCATCCTCACTTGGAGAATTTAAGCTAACGTTGTACATTTTTTAAATTATTAAATACTAGAATGCCTCGTTGGTCTAGTGGCAAAGCGCATCGCTTTGTGAGCACGAGGTCCTGGGTTCAAATCCTAGGCAGGACAAATGTAGTTTTTGTAACGAAAAATTCGGTGTCTGGAATTGTGCCAGGTATATGGCAATATGCTCGCCCTCTATTACATGGGACCTAACGTCGTCGGCGAAACGTGGGTGTACTTAGTACACATCTGCCACCCCCTCTGGGGGAGGCGTGACGGTGTTTTTTTTTTAAGTACTAGCAGTTTTCCGCGCCTTCGTACCTGGTTGACAACAGCGCCACCTACCGACCGTTACTTTTGGATATTGAAGCTTTCTAATGGTGAAAGAATCATTAAAATCGGTCCAGTAATTTTTGAGTTTATTCGTTAATAATATCAGCCTACACTGCCCACTGCTGGGCAAAGGACTTCTCTCACAAATCGAGGTGAGAAAGATTAGGCTATGCTCCACCACGCAGACCCAGTGCGGATTGGTGGAGGCAGGTTTGTGGCCACATGCTATTGGAACTTATCAAGCCGCCTTTAAGGCTTCCAACTCGGCTTAACGAATACCACATTAAGTAATAACCGGGACCAACGGCTTAACGTGCCTTCCGAAGCACGGAGACGCTCGAATATGACAATGCCACAAACGGTCACCCATCTAAGGCCGACCGAGTCGATCGCTGCTTAACCTTGATGATCGGTAAGAACACCGCGGTCGCACAGCGCTACGAGCGCCTTATTTATTTATTCGTTACAAACATACAAAAGTACAAATCTTTCCTCTTTATTATATTAGTGTAGATGTAGATGTCGGCGTGCTTATTATCTGTGGCAAATAGTACGAGAATTGTTTGTTAGTTAATGCCTCAGCCGCGCGCTGACGGAACGCCAGGGAATGGAGAAGGATGTGGATGTTTAGATGATGAAAAGGATTTTGATCTGGCGGATCGTCTTGCCTTATTGTTCATAGTTGATCATTCAATTTTTGATGATGTGTTTTGTGTAAATAAGTTATAATCATCTTTGTGAATAAATAATTGACAGACAATGTGTTTGACGGACGATTTAGCGCAGTGGTTAAGAGCTTAAGTCGCTCCGCCCACTGTGTCTAATAGTCGCGGGTTCGATTCCCGCACGGAATAAATCTTTGTGTGATCCACAATTATTTGTTTCGGTCTGGGTATTTGTGTGTGTGAACTTTCATGTTTGTAAACGCACCCACGACACAGGAATAAATCCTAGTGTGGGGCTACGTATTTCAAAAAAAAAAAAAAAAAGAATGTAATTAGCTGCTTGAGAACCTAACCCCACCCTTGTCTGAGTCTGAAGACTGTACTTTTGAGCTAGTTAGCTTGACGACAAATACTTTATTCTCCACTCGAATTAAAATTTAGAACTTTTTAAGCAATACCATCACCATTTTCAGACGGTTTTTAGTTGTGATTGCTATCTATAAGAAGTTGTTATTTTTTTTTGAGAAAAACGTAGCCCCACACTAGGATTTACTTCTGTGTCGTGGGTGCGTTTACAATCATGAAAATTCACAGACACAAATACCCAGACCGAAACAAATAATTGTGGATCACATAATTATTTGCCCAGTGCGGGAATATAACCCGCGACTATTAGACACAGTGGGCGGAGCGGTTTAAGCTCTTAAACACTGCTCTAAATCGTCTGTATCAAGTGTAATATTAAGGCGACAGTATTTTCGTAGACATCGAAGTAAAAAATGCTGTTTGCGAGAAAACGACGACGAAATTATAACATTTTTTCCCTCTACCACCGGATCGGAACGC
Organism: Phalera bucephala; assembly: GCA_905147815.2. Classification (NCBI taxonomy): domain Eukaryota; kingdom Metazoa; phylum Arthropoda; class Insecta; order Lepidoptera; family Notodontidae; genus Phalera; species Phalera bucephala. The sequence continues at coordinate 11,161,300 of LR990637.1, read as the reverse complement.
GGCCTCCACTGAGAAGATCCGGCGAGAAACTCAGCGGGCTAGTCTTTTAACTTAATTTGTTTGGCCTTACTGATAACCATTTTTTATTCAAAATTGTATATACAGCATTGTTTAGTTTTTCTGATTGAGGAGCTGCTCAAACCCAATCTGTTTTATCGTCAAGATAATCCGAAATTTTGTAATACCCTTTCTTACAGTTTTAATTGCCTTTTTAAACTTATTGATTGATGATAGGCATGTTTCGGATATCTACAGATAATTTGTTGTAGAAGCGTATACATTGCCCCATTAAAGAATGTACAATAAGCTTATATTTGTTCCGTATATTAACTTGATGAATGTCGCTATATTTTTCAAAATTACTGATATTATATATGTTCATATATAAATTGTGATGCAACAGTTAAAATATTTATTTCTCTAAATTTTTTCTTAAGAGATGCTTTCGGGGCCAAACTGTATAATGCTCGAACAGCTCTTTTATGGAGTTCTTTTCTGGAGAAAGATTCTCATCTTTCTTTAGAAAACCTTCCCTAACACTTTTTCATTATACTGGACACAATGACGGACACCGGACTAATACTGGGAACATCCCAATCAAAAAATTGCACTTCGTAGGACTTAGAATTCGGACCCAAGACGTCGTAATGGCTTCATGAGCGCACGCAGCGAGACAGTGAAAAAGTGCAAAGAAATACAAAATATCAAAATTTCATACATTTTGACTTATAAATGGTAATAAAATAATGAATAATATAGCAGAGACAACCCTAGCAGAGCAAGTTTTTAATTAAATATTTAAATTCATAGTACACCCCGCGATAACAGCGCCAGCCCTCGCGGAAGATACCCCGACTTATAGTCTTGATACTAGAAACATTTAAATTTCTTTAGGAAAAATGTTGTCCCGCATTATTGCTGCTTGTTATCATGAAGCTATGGATTCGAATCCTAGTTCTAGCAAACTGTTATGGGAATTTTTCTATGGAAAAATTCTGAGAAGCAGTTCGAATTGTACTCGTTATTATAAAATAGGCTATTGCTATTAAGTTTTTCATTAAATATTTAAATTCATAGTACATCCTGCGATAACAGCGGCAGCCGTCGCGGAAGCCACCCCGACTTATAGTCCTGATACTTGCAACTTTGAAATTTAAATTAGCTTACGGAAAGCTTTGTGCCACATACACACGAGAACCTGTATTTAAATTCTAGGTGAGACAAACTGTTATACGGGCTATTCTTGGTCGTATTTGTAACACAAATTTTACATGCATAAATACCTAACGCAAATGGGTAGAGTAAAGGACCATAAACAATGTTAAGTATCTAAACCTCGAGACTATGATATATGTTAAATCACAGAAATTTGAGTTCGTTTTTATTTCATTTTTTATTTTCTGTAAATTATAATGAGTTTTAGTAATTGCCTTAGTAGGCTCCTCGTAGTAGGATATGATGTTGAGATCAATTGCTAAAAACAAAGAAACATAAACAGCGAACTGAACCCAACAGGTGCAAAGACTATTGTAAATTACGGAAAGAGAACAAGGACTCTATAAATGGGGTTTGATAGATAAAAACTGGTCTATTTCAAAGACGATAGACATTTATTTAGATTATTTTTATGTTATTTTTTGTAGGAATATAAGTTAAATTACCATGTTTGCTGCATCTCTCTGGATTTCAGCCAGTGGGTAGTTGTGGCTGCAACTTTATCATCATAAGCGAAAATTGATATGCCGACACGTTTGCTTAAATTGCAGAAAGGCTATTTATTTTTATGCTATTACAGATAAGTAGTTAGTAGACAAGTTTTTTCTTCAGTGTTTATTATGTTCTGTTAATTAAGGTAATTAGATTCAGGTATGTATCAACAGTGCATAAAGTATAAATAAACGAAATGCCAAGTTGCCCTAGAAAATTATTAGCAAGTATCAAGTCCACTAGACCGTAGTATACACCGTGTTAAGACACTAAAGTCCAAATTGCTCAGTCAAACGCGAAAGTCACGTCACGTGCCTCTTGTCGTGAACAGCCTCCCCCTATAGCAAGAGGGGTTAACCACCACGTAGTACTTGCTTATCATCATGACTAGCTATAAAAGGAGTCAAAATCAAAAATCATTCATTTGTGTAGGCCATCGACATATCATAACAAGATACACAATTCACGTGAGTTGTTATAGTTATGATATTAATATACATTAGGGCATATTGTACTTTACCCGTATCACTTAAAGTTGCATTTGCAAAAGAGCGGAAGCCTGTTAATTTTGTAGTACTGTCCACTTTTGCCTGTTTTCTAATTGCGCCATTGTTTGTGCGGCGAGCGTGTATCTACCTATATTTGGCCGATGGTATAGGCTAACAAAAGGGACTTGCGACCGCCGTGTTCTTACTAATCACCAAGGTTAAGCAACATTTTGTTCGGTCAGTCTGAGATGGGTGACCGTTTGTGGTAGAGCCCGTTTTCGAACGATTCCGTACTTCAAAAAGCATTTTAACATGATGGCCCCGGTTACTGTCGGAAGGCGGCTTGCTATATTCCACCAGAGGGTGGCCAGAAACCTGCCTCCACTGCACCGCACTGGCTCCGCGTGCTGGAGTATGTCCGAAGCCCTCACCTCGATTTGTCAGCAAAGGCAGTGGGACAGGACTCATTTCTTATCAAGTCTAAAGTAACCAGTCTTATAAATATATAAATATCGGCGCTTAGGTTATCTGGATGGCCGTTTCAATGCTGGTAGCGGTGAAAAGGATTTATCTTCGTTTTCATAGTCGACCGCATGATGGTCGAACATGAAGTAAATCCTTAAATAATACTGGGGTCTCATCCGGTACATTGATCTTCCTTGATATGCGAGTATGCGCACAATAGTTGGAGATTAATGTCGCATGGAATGAAAGATGCTGAAAAAGCAAGTCACAATATAAACAAAAACCTGAGCTGCATCTTGGACTGGGCAAATAAAAATTCTCTGGTATTAAATGCGTCTAAGACAAAATATATGCTAGTTGGTACTAAATCACAATGTAGCAAAATAGCTTTGAAGTTGCCTCCTATTATTATAGACGGTCAAGTCTTACAAAGAGTCGATAATGCATCAAACTTAGGTCTTATTATGGATAGTGAGCTCCGCTATACTGAACATATAAACAGCAAAATCAGAAACGCCTTTTATCGGTTAAAAACCCTATATAATATAAGAAAATATCTTATAGAGCCAATTAGGGAAACGCTGATGGAATCTATTGTACTATCACAATTTAACTACTGTGATACCGTATACGGCCCTCGTTTGCATGAGAAGACCAAGAAGGCCATACAGCGAGTGCAGAACGCATGTGCTCGGTTTTGTTATAATATACCGAGAAGAGCTCGAATTACTCCATATTTAAATGAAAAAAATATCTTAAAGATGGAGGCGCGTAGAAAAGTACATCTCGCATGTTTAGTGCACAAAATTGCCCAGAAGAAGAAGCCTAAATATCTCCATGAGAAACTGGAATGGGTCAAAGATGTTCAACAGAGAAACACACGGAGAAGGCAAGCAAATGAACTGGCTATACCAGTACATAGAACGGCTCATTTCAGAGGGAGTTTTAAATATTCTGCAGCAAAGATATGGAACGACTTACCTCCCCCCTTACGCAAAATATGTCCCAAACATCTGTTAAAAAATATATAGCTAAAGAAATCTTATGTACGCAGAAATCAATGTTACTTTAGATGAGAGCCATATCAATTGATCTCTAATTTAAGAACCAGGTTAACAGCTTAATCGCAAACACAATGTAAAATTTGTTTTTTTTTGGTAAAAAGGATTGTCTTTCATTTTCAATTAAGCCGGACGCGCTAATATGTGTTATGCAAATGTCAGGGACCAGCTGAAAATCAGTGTTGTGCATATATGCACAGCGAATACTGAGCTGGCTACCTTGCCACACTTTATCGACTTCAACTCTTATGTGAACTTTTATATTTATAATTTATTCTAATTGTAATGTGTGTGTGGCAAAATAAATGGTTTAAAATGAAAATAACTGCTCGTCATTCCATTAACTTCGAATAATAGAATATGACATAAATAAATCAAGGGCATCTTAAATAAATTTCTTAGGGTTTCCCTCAGGGATTTTAAAAGTAGAAAACATACAGAAACGCATTTGGTTCAAATTAGTTCATCGTTAAGCCAATTTGAAAGACTTATAGGCGGCTTGATAAGGTCCAACAACACAAAACAAACAAACCTGCCTACACCGCATCACACTGGCCCTGCGTGCTGGAGGGCATCACCTAATCCCTTTCACCTCGAGTTGTGAAAGAAGGTCTTAGAAAAGCCAATAAGCTTATCTGGGACTCGACGGGACATGTCTGCCGCATGGCAAACGACTAATGGTCCAACAAACTCCTGACTGGTCCCAACATCCCACTAATATTATGAATGTGAAAGTTTGTATGTTTATATTTTCGGATGTCTGTTAGTCAATCACGCAAAAAAGGTTGAATGGATTGGGATGAAATTAGGCACAAATATAGTTTATCACTGAACTAATACTAGAAGACCGCGGTCGCACGGCGCTCGTAGCGCTGTGCGACCGCGGTGTTCTTACCGATCACCAAGGTTAAGCAGCGTTCGACTCGGTCGGCCTGAGATGGCTGATCGTTTGTGGCATTTTCATATTCGTCGCTCCCGTCTCCCGTTCCCCAGTGTCTCCGTGCTTCGGAAGGCACATTAAACCGTTGGTCCCGGTTACCACTTAATGTGGTAGTCGTTAAGCCGAGTTGGAAGCCTTAAAGGCGGCTTGATAAGTCCAACAGCGGGTGGCCACAAACCTGCCTCTACCAATCCGGACTGGGTTCGCGTGGTTTATAACCTGGATACTTTTTGTGTTGTTTTTTTTTTAATAAAACGTAGCCCCACACTAGGATTTATTCCTGTGTCGTGGATGCATTTACAAACATGAAAATTCACATACACAAATACCAAGACCGAAATAAATAATTGTGTCACACAAAGATTTGTCCCGTGTGGGAATCGAACCCGCGACTATCGACCCAGTGAGCACAGCGGCTTAAGCTCTTAACCACTGCACCCAATCGTCCATCATAAAAAAAATTAGAATCCTGTCTAAAGTCGACGCGGGCGAATTCGCGGGCAGAAACTTGCCATAGAATAAGGCAACACGGAGATGCCTTTTGTAAGGATTGATCTGAGATATATAATAACAGAGGAGGGTGGATAAAGTGGAGAGAGGGATTTGCCCAGCAGTGGGATAACAGTGCAATACTACAAATAACATAATATTTCAAAATGCAAACATTAAGTGATAGACGCGTTTTGTTAAACATATCTTTTCTTTATAAAATTATTAACGACCTCATTGACTCCTCCTCTCAGTAACTTTTTTATTAACGTGCCTGCGCGGCTGCTCCAAAAACCCTGTCCCATATTCCACATCCGATCATGTAGAACTAATGTAGGTAAACATTCACCTGTTCCTCGACTGTCTTGTCTCTACAATAGACTAACATTTCAAATGAGAATATTGATATATTTAATGACTAACAATCAAAAATCAAAGAAGAAATATTAAAGAGTTGTTGTGGAACCTAAAGCACTATTATATTTCTTTTATTTTAACTGCCTCGTTGGTCTGGTGGCAAAGCGCATCGCTTTGTGATCACGAGGTCCTGGGTTCAAATCCTAGGTAGGACAAATGTAGTTTTTCTAAGGAAAAATTCCCAGTACGAGTCCGGAGTCTGGAATTGTGCCCGGTATATGGCAATAGGCTCGCCCCCTATTACATGGGACCTAACATCGTCGGCGAAACGTGGGTGTACTCAGTACACCTCTGCCACCCCCTCTGGGGAATATAGGCGTGACGGTGTGTGTGTATTTTAACTTCCTAAATATAAAATATATTTTGGCACATGAAGCATAGCCTAGTGGTTAGATCGTTGGACTGCAAAGTCACAGGGCTCGGTTTCAAACCCAGGCACGCACATCTGTCTTTTCGAAAATATGTGCATGTTAAAAATTAACTATCACTTGCTTTAACGGTGAAGAAAAAACATCGTGAGGAAACCTAAGCATGCCCTAAGAGTTTCTCTAAGGTGTGTGAAGTTCGCCAACCCGCAATGGGCCAGCGTGGTGGACTATGGTCTAAACCCTCTCAGTTTGAGAGGAAGCCCGTGCCCAACGGTGGGACAGTTTCTCAACAGGGCTAATATTATTAGTTTTTTATATTTTGGCACATGCTGTGATGGAATAATCCAGTTTTTAAGTTCTTAGGTTTACGGAAATATTTTTAAGTTCCTGACGTTTCGAGTGCTTTGCAGCACCCATGGTCACGGGAAGGACTAAGGTGTTGGACGTCCAAAAGGCATAGTTGTGCAGGGTTACCCTCAAATTTCTGAATTATTTTTGTTGTTCCGATCTTCGTAGAGTTGTAGCCAATCTTTTCAGTGACTTTTCTCATGGTGAGTAGTATATCTTGAAGCGTGCTTTAATCAAAACATTTTATAAGCCGCGAAGAAGATCAGCCAACACTATCTTCATGCAAAGATCATCTGCGTGTTTGACTCATGTCCCCATGCAAGCCTTTCAAAGGTCCCGATAAAGCTCGTGTATCTGAGCGAGATACATTAATAATAATATTTTTTGTGCGTGCATGCGTGCGTGCGTGCGTATGTATGTGTGTGAATGAACTACGCTGTTGGCCGCGGGGCCTTTAAAGCTTCACAGGCCAAGAGGGCGAGCGTGCCACTACGCTTGAGCCAGAAGGAAAAGGGGGCAACGAGCTTGAGGGCGCCTCAAGGAGGGAAGGCCTCGGCTTTGGCAGTCGCTATGGGGGAGGGCGTATACTAGGTGTCTCGCCGTGGTGCTCAGCATCGACCGGTGGGCAAGGGATTCTTCGACCACGCACAAATGAATTATTAATCTCCTCCTTTTTTGAAGTCAGTTAATATTCTGCTTAATTCCATAATAGGGTATCTATAGGATTGACGTAATACCAATAATATCTCAATCTAGACATGCGTATTGTTTGTCGTTAAGGTGTATCTTCTAGGTCCAAGTTCCAATACCGATAAAATTAAAATGAGACCACCTTGGAGCTATACTGAACCCAATGCAAAAATAATCATCAAAATTGGCCTACAATTGATGAAAATATCGGTGAACATAGAACCTCCTTCTTTTTGAAGTCGGTTAAAAATTGATTCGTTCTCCATCACAAATTATATCTATACCATTATTCAATCGATTTTATTTCATTCAATTTTATCATTACCACATTTCTAGTATGGTCAAATCCTAAACGTCAACCCACCCACGTCTCGTGAAAAAGACTATAATAATTTGCTTTTGAAAATGTTTATCAACATTTGTAAAATAAAGAATATTATTAGACTGCCTCGGTGGTCTAGTGGCAAAGCGCACCCCTTTGTGATATCGAGATCCTAGGTTTAAATCCTAGGTCAGACTAATGTAGTTTTCTAACGAAACATTTCCAGAATGAGTCCGGAGTCTGGAATTGTGCCCGGTATACAATAGGCTCGCCCCCTATTACATGGGACCTAACTTCGCGGTAAAAAGTGGCAGTGATGATGGCAGAGGAGTACTAAGTAGTACTCCTCTGCCATCCTCGCTTGGGGAATATAGGCGTGACGGTAATAATATTAACCCTGTTAAGAAACTGTCCCACCGTTGGGCACGGGCCTCCTCTCAAACTGAGAGGAAGCCCGTGCCGATAGGCGTGACGGCGGTGAAATAAATAATAATATAATAAAGAGGAAATATTTGTATTGTTATATGTTTGTAACGAATAAACTCAAAAACTACTCGACCGATTTTAATAATTCTTTCACCATTAGAAAGCTACATTATCCAGAAGTAACATAGGCTATCAAACATAGACCCGGTAGGTGGCGCTGTTGTCGACCGGGTACGAAGTCACGGGAAACTGCTAGTAAAGATAATAATCAATTTTTAAAAATCTAAGAATGTACATCAACACCAATTTTTCAGTCGTTTGTAACGCTGCTGTCTGTAGCGGTACAGACGACCGAAAACCTTTTGATATGGTCAATTCCCCCCAAAACTTAATATATCACTATACTTTTAATTCTGTACGTGACATTTACTTTACGCTTAAAATGATTTATGTCCATTTTAACAAAAGCTATGGGACGCAGGTTCAAATTTATAGATCCCGGATAGCCATTAAATGTATGGAGTGTTCACGCCCTTAAAGGGGGTGATTTCAACCCCATTTGAGTCGAAAATGAGTAGTATATGACTCTTAAGAGGTGAATTACTTGATTATTTTACCATTTTTTTTTGGGGGTCACCCACCTCGTTGGTCAACTGGCGAATAATGCGCTTTGCGATCAAGAGATCCTGGGTTCAAAAATGTAATTTCAAAAAACAAACAAAATTTAAACAAAAAATTAATAAAAATAAAAACCATCACGCCTATATTCACTTTTTGTCGACCATGTTAGGTCCATTTAATTTAAATTTAAAAAAAATCAAATTTCATAGGTGGCGAGCCCATTGCCATATATGGGCACAATTCCAGATTCCGGACTCATACTGGGAAGTTTTCGTTAGAGAAACTACATTTGTCCGACCTAGGATTTGTAGGAAAGAACCTGTTGGAACTCTGTACTCTCTGCCTACCCCGCAAGGGATCTGGCGTGAGGTTATAGATAGATAGGATTTGTACCTAGGCGAGGATCACAAAGCGATGCGCTTTGCCAGTAGACCAACGAGGCAAACAAAATTTATACCAAATAATCTCCAGTATCAGTACGGTGTCTGGAATTGTAACCGATATATTGCCATATACTTGACTGTGCCACACACTGTGTCTAATAGTCGCGGGTTCGAGTCCCGCATGGGACAAATCTTTGTGTGATCCACAATTATTTGTTCCGGTCTGGGTATTTGTGTATGTGAATTTTCATGTCTGTAAACGCACCCACGATACAGGAATAAATCCTAGGGGTGGGTAGCCCCACGTTTAAGAAAAAAAGATATACCGGTTACTATAGGCACGCCGCCTATTATATAATGGCCGAAATGTGGGTGTACAAAGAATACCTCTGCTACCTCGCTAGGCCCTCCCCAAGCGGAGGCAGCAGAGGTGTACTGTGTGACACGCGTGACGGTATTAAATTTCATTTTGCTTTATTAATTTGCTTTTGTGTCTGTCTGTTTGTCTGTTCGGTATTTTTGTGTGTGTGTGAATGATCTACGCTGTTGGCCGCGGGGCCTTTACAGCTTCCCCGGACAAGAGGGCGAGCGTGCCAAGCCAGAAGGGCAAGGGGGCAACTAGCTCAAGGGCGCCTCCAGGAGGAAGGCCTCGGCTTGGGCAGTCGCTATGGGGGAGGACGTATACTAGGTGTCTCGCCGTGGTGCTCTGCACCCGCCGGCGGACAAGGGATTCTTCGACCTCGCCGGCGAGGTCGGGGTCAGTAGTACAGTGCTGAGTTCTTAGATTTACGCGAATATTACACATGAAATAAAACTATTTTTCGGATTTTATCGCGGTTTATTTTTGATTTTTAGTTCCCGACGTTTCGAGTGCGAGAGTAGTATAGTGGTCAGTATCCCCGTCTGTCTGTTCAATATATTTTATTACCTACTATGAAAAGTAAAAAATGGCCAAATAGACCGGGTCTTATCTGAAGGACAAGTCAGGAGTCTCCGTAACCGGCGAGCGTGTATGAGACGAACTATGAGAGTAGAGGAAGCCAGAGAAGTATGTAAGGAAAGAACCTGTTGGAACTCTGTACTCTCTGCCTACCCCGTAAGGGATCTGGCGTGATGATATAGATAGATAGATAGAAAATTAAAAAACCGCCTCGTTTATCTAGTGGTAAAAAATTCATGTGGCATTCACAAATTCCTGCCTTCGAACCCTAGACTTTTCAGTAGAAAAAAATCCAGTATCAGTCCGTAGTCTGGAATTGTACCTAGTATGATAGCAACGGACTCGTTCCCTATTACATGGGACCTAACATCGTCGGCGAAAAGTGGGAGTACACAGTACACCTCTGCTAACCCCAGCTTGGGTAATATATAAACCGTTTTCGTTCATTAAGTTATCAAGCTACTCCGCTAGGGATCTGGCGTGAAGATATAGATAGAAGTTATCGAACCTCTCTATCTCTTACCTTGATTCGTGGGATGTCTGTGGGATCGTATTGTTTCTCGGATATTATTATGACAATGTTACTTGAAAATTAACACCATTCAATCTAGGTTAAGCGACACTTAATAATATCAGTCTATACTGCCCACTACTGGGCAAAGGCCTTCTCACACAAATCGAGGTGAGAGAGATTAGGTCATACTTCACCACGGGGACCCAGTGCGGAATGGTGGAGGCAGGTTTGTGGCCACCTGCTGTTGGAACTTATCAAGCCGCCTTTAAGGTTTCCAGCTCGGCTTAACGACTTCCACATTAAGTGGTAACTGGGACCAACGGCTTAACGTGCCTTCCGAAGCACGGAGACGCCCGAATCTGAAAATGCCACAAACGGTCGCCCATCTCAGGCCAACCGAGTCGAACGCTGCTTAACCTTGCTGATCGGTAAGAACACCGCGGTCGCACAGAGCTACGATCGCCTCACAAAAGCAACACTTAATCAAACTCAAATCATTTATTTTGTGGGGTATTTACAAATTGTCATATTTACATTTTTTTAACTCAGGCACGCACCTCCGTCTTTTCGAAAACATGTGCGTATTAAAAATTAACTATCACTTGCTTTAACGGTGAAGGAAAACATCGTGAGGAAACCTGCATGCCTGAGAGTTTCTCGAAGGTGTGTGAAGTTCGCCAATCCGCACTGGGCCACCGTGGTGGACTATGGCCAGTTTCTTAACAGGGCTAATTTTTTTTATTGTTTACTAATCTACCACCGGATCAGAACGCGGTCTCCTATCAGGTCAGGTGAGAAACACAGAGAGCATGTCTGTTTTTCTAATTCCGAATTAATTATTATTTCATAATTTTCTGTATAGATACATTCATTTTTTTATTATACAAAATCATTTATGCGATTCATGTGATGCCTTAGGATTGAGATATACTAATAATAATATTTTTAAATATATATGTTATAATGAAAAGCTAAAGGATTCTGGGTGGAGCAGCCCCACAAGCAGGACGTTCACGAGTATGATTACTTGAGCAGCCATCACCTCCCACGACCATATTAGAGGGAAGGGAGTGACCCGCACAGAATAGCCACTGCAATTCCGGTCGGTTAATGGATGGATGTGCATTCCATCATGAAGCTCCAACATTCAAGAGAATTAATGTAAAATTTGACCTTTGTGTTAAGCAACACTTTAATCAGGCCAGGTAATAGATCGATGTGCATTCCAGCATGAAGCTGTAGAATCCTCGAGAAATATGGTGTGTATCAAAAAACTATGGAATTCATAAGTTAAGTAACACTCAATCAGGCGGGGTAATAGATAGGCGTGCGTTCCATCAAGAGCCCTGGCATCCAAAAGCAGATTAGTCTGTCAGCAGTGGCTTTATTAAACGAAAACGGCGCTTGGCACTCGACACACAGACGGATTAACTGGATTCAATTTATTGTGTTGTTCAGTTATATTTGGGACGCACGGCCGTCTAGAATCGACAACAACATTATCAAAAATATGGAATTAATTTCGATTTGGATAGCTTTTAGCTCCACATTTACTTAACACGTTAGATATAGTCTATCGGTATAGGTAACTAGTTCGCCAAGGGTCTGTTAGCAGTTGGATGCCATTGCTAGGGATGTGAAATTTAAGTTACTATAAAATTTGCCCTAGTTTTTTTAACCAGTGGGAAAGTTTATTTTTTTTTATTCGGTATATAATCTATTTTGTTTACTGGGTCCATCTCTATGTGGTCCGGCTTGCTTAAGTTTGTAGAGCAAGTGCGTCCAATCTCTCGAGTTACACCGCGCGGACTTACGTGTTAAATTTTTAATTTAGCGCAGTGGTTAAGAGCTTAAGCCGCTCCGCCCACTGTGTCTGATAGTCGCGGAATCGATTCCCGCACGGGACAAATCTTTGTGTGACCCACAATTATTTGTTTCGGTCTGGGTATTTGTGTATGTGAATTTTCATGTTTGTAAACGCACCCACGACACAGGAATAAATATTAGTGTGGGGCTACGTTTAAAAAAAATAAGAAAATTTTAGTAAATGGTAAGCCTAATGTTTGTTCGTGTGATTCATTCAAGTGACAAAAGATCCTTGTCGCACTAGACAAGGATTTTCATTCAGTTTTCACAATATGAATATTCGTGCAAATTGGCTGAACTCTGATCATATTTGTCCGTCCTACTCGTGCGAAGCTGAGGCGGGTCATTAATAATAAATAAATTAACTTGGCATTCACAAGATTTCTTATATCATTAAAACCCAAACCAACATAACACTGCAAGACCTTAAGGCACCGTGAGCTCATCTGCGTACATAGATTCATCATCATCATCATCTCAGCCTATACTTGTCCACTGCTGAACATAGGCCTTCTCGATCGCTTTCCAGCGTAACCGGTCCGATGCCACCTGCATCCAACGACTTCCTGCGATTTTCACAAGATCGTCGGTCCATCTGGCAGGCGGGCGTCCCACGCTGCGCTTGCCAATACGTGGTCTCCACTCTAGAATCTTTCTGCCCTAACGCCCGTCCGATCTACGCGCTATGTGGCCCGCCCATTGCCGCTTCAGCTTGCTAATCTTAAGGGCTATGTCGGTGACCTTGGTTCTTCTACGAATCTCCTCATTCCTGATTCGATCGCGTAGAGAAACGCCGAGCATAGCTCTCTCCATAGCTCGCTCAGCAACTCTAAGCTTTTTTATGAAACCTATTGTAAGAGACCACGTCTCTGATCCATATATCATCACTGGTAACACACATTGACTAAAAACTTTAGTCTTAAGGCACTGAGGTATTTTGGATGAGAAGATGTTGCGCAGTTTCCCGAACGCTGCCCAGCCGAGTTGGATTCGTCGATTGACCTCTCTCTCAAAGTTGGACTTACCTAACCGGACTACCTGTCCCAAGTAAATGTATTCGTCGACAACTTCAAGCGTAGAGTTCCCAACGGTGAGTGCGGTGGGTACGACATGGACGTTAGACATTATTTTCGTTTTGTCCATGTTCATTTTAAGACCCACTTGTTGAGATACTCTGTTGAGGTCACCGAGCATTCGTCCTATATCTTCCAGCGACTCCGCCACGACCACAATGTTGTCGGCAAATCGAAGGTGAGTGATGTTTTACGGTCCTTCAATACAAGGCGTATTGAGGAGACCATAGCACAGAACAAGGGCTCCAAAGTGTTCGCAAGAGACGCGTCTATTGGGCAAAGTCAGTTGACGAAGCTGAAAACGGAGGATGGGTCACGGGCGTCGATCGCTTTTAAACAAAAATAAACGGAACATCTTCTTAAATAAATTACTTGTTAACCATCCTACACTGCAATATATCCGAGCGTTACTAAAGATGTTATAAATACCCCCCATCAATCAGTAGTCTCACATCTGGGTCGCACACTCACCATATTTTATTCTATTTTGTGTCTGATTAAATATATTTAGAAGTAGTTAGCTAAAGATTGACGTTTATAGAATAGCCAGACGAAATAGTATGAAGACATCAATATATTATTTCCATCTATTTATTTACTCACGCCAGAACTCTTGAAGAAGAGAAGACTCAGAAGTCAAGAGTCTCCGTAACCGGGGATCGTTAATGAGACGAACATGAGAGTTTAGGAAGCTAGAGAGGTCTGTAAGGAAAAAGCCTGTTGAAACTCTGTATTCTCGCCCTACCAGGGGTATATCGGCGTGTCTAACGAACGAAGTCCTATAATCCAGTATTTATATTCGGCATAAATAACATTATCGATATGCACGAAAGTTGCAATTACCATTCATTTTGTTTGGCATAGTAACTATATTCTATGGGACCGTGGATAATATTTGTACTAGATTAAAGGTCCCTAGATTAAATATTCTTTGCAGGGAGGCAGATAATACAGTTCTAACAGGTTCTTTTCTTACAGACCTCTCTGGCTTCCTCCACTCTCATAGTTCGTCTCATAAACGCTCGACGGTTACGGAGACTCTCGACTTGCCCTTCAGATAGTACACGGTCTGTTTGGTAATGGTAAGCTAGTCTAGGTCTTCCCCGGTACCTACAACCTTCCACTCTAAAGTTGCAAGTAAGTCTATATACGTATATCACTTTTAATTGCTAAGTAAGTAACGCTCGTCAATTGGTTTTTATTATTAATTTAAATTAAAAAAGACCTTTTTAAGAACAAGCTTTTATAGCAAAAACACAACGAAGATATATTGCTTAGTTGAAAAGTTCCTATGGCATTCTTCCGGCTCCATCATCAGATCTTTGACGCCATCCGGGTCTTAAGTAATCATCAAGACAAATCCGACGAGCCCAAACACGGAGCGGTTATATTGTGTAATTGGGTGGTCCCATTGCACGTTTCGGATTTATCATCCGACCCTGAACACTATCTGGTTGTACACTAGATGTCAATACCAATCTAAACACAAGGGGGTTACGTTGTGGTTCACACGTTCCTATGGCCACCTTCCGACTCCAGCATCAGACCAGCTATATGGTACTATACCATATTATTGCATTGTCACGGACTTTACATACGTATGCAAAATTTTAGCTCAATCGGATACCTGCAAGTGCTTGAAAAATGGATCACAAAATTTTAACCGAGAAGACGGACAGACAGACGAACATTGCAAGTGAAATAAAAGCTTGGAAAAAATAACAATCTCATATGAACATATCATAGATAATAAATAAACACTGTCACGCCTATATTTCCCAAGAAGAGGTGGCAGAGATGTACCAAAGAACACAAATATAATTAAATAAAACCTTTTCACGCGTTTTGAAATCTTGAATTCCGTTTATCAGTTAATGAGGTATAAATATTCATGTTGAATGAATATTCAAAGAATTAGATACCATTGTTTTCACCTTCCAGTATTTTAGAGGGTGTTAGAAGCGAGAAAAATGGCTTCACATTTTAAGAAGATTTTACAAAAAAAAGCTGGACAAGAGCGAGAAAGACTTGCGCTTTGAGGATTCTATATAAATGGCACTAGATGTCGTAATTTTTTAATGAAGTCGAGGATTTATTTTTATTATTTAAAGTCCTTTTCCTTTACTTATATTGTAAAACATTGCTTCTTGCCTTACTTGATTCTAGTCAAAAGTAGTTACTATGTGTAAGTTTAAATGGCTATATTTTTTCATTGCATCGACTCTTCGACGACGCTTCGACGCATCAATTTCTTAGACCGCCAAGGGACTATAGACTTTGGTTTTTTTTAACTAAGAACAAAGGTTGCCCGGAAGAGATTGCTTTTTAGCGATAAGGCCGCCCTTTGTGTAACTTTAAGTTCTTTTTTTGTATTTTAATATCCATGTAATTGGTGCACAATAAAGAGTTATCTATCTGTGTGGCGTCTCCCGTACATTTCAGTACATTACAACTCCCCAAGCCGCGCCGAGCGGGGCTGCGCTGTGTGGCGTCTCCCGTACATTTCAGTACATGACAAGTCCCCAAGATGCGCCGAGCGGGGCTGCGCTGTGTGGCGTCTCCTGTACATTTCAGTACATTACAACTCTCCAAGCCTGAAACTTCAATAAATTATCAAAATAAAAACAACGACAACATTGCGCAACGATTCGAATTCAGGACCTCAGGATCACCATTCGCACTATACACCACTACATTAAAGTATACATTCTGGACCAAACGCTTAGGTGATGTTTTGTGTGTGTGAATGATCTACACTGTTGGCCGCGGGGCCTTTACAGCTTCACCGGACAAGAGGGCGAGCGTGCAACCACTACGCTCGAGCCAGAAGGGCAAGCCGGCAATTAGCTCAAGAGAGGCGCCCTTCAAGGAGGAACGGCCTTGGCTTGAGCAGTCGCTATGGGGGAGGGCGTATCCTAGGTGTCTCGCCGTGGTGCTCTGCACCTGCCGGCGGGCAAGGGAACTTAGGTGATGTATCCAATGTCTATTGTTTGTACTATACACCGCCAGGCCTATATTCCCCATGCGGGTAGCACAGGTGTACTGTGTGCACCCATTTTCGCTGACGATGCTACGACCCTTGTGAAAGTAGTGCCAGCCTAGTGGTTAGACCGTTGGACTGCAAAGTCAGAGGTCTCGGGCTCAAACCCTGGCACGCACCTCTGCCTTTGCGAAAGCATGTGCGTATTAAAAATTAACTATCACTTGCTTTAACGGTGAAGGAAACCATCGTGAGGAAACCTGCATGCCTAAGAGTTTCTCGAAGGTGTGTGAAGTTCACCAACCAGCACTGGGCCAGCGTGGTGGACTATGGCCTAAACCCTCTCAGTTTAAGAGGAGGCCCGTACCCAACAGTGGGACAGTTTCTTAACAGGGCTAATATTATTGTAATAGGGGACGAGCTTATTGCCACAAACCGGGCGCAATTTTAGACTCCGAACTGCTCCTGGGTTTTTTGATAGAATAACTATATTTGTCCGAACTAGGATTTGAAGCAAGAATCTTAAAGCGCATTAGTCGTCACTAGTCCAACTGTTCAATATCAGCCTATACTGTCCCACTGCTGGGCAAAAGGCCTTCTCTCACAAATCAAGGGGAGAGAGATTAGGTCATACTCCAGGACGCGGAGCCAATGCGGTGGTGGAGGCAGGTTTGAGGCCACCTGCTGTTGGAACTTATCAAGCCACCTATAATGCTTCCAACTCGGCTTAACGACTACCACATTAAGTGGTAACCGGGACCAACGGCTTAGCGTGCCTTCCGAAGCACGGAGACGCTCGAATATGAAAATGCCGCAAACGGTCACCCATTTCAGGCCGACCGAGTCGAACGCTGCTTAGCCTTGGTGATCGGTAAGAACACCGCAGTCGTACAGCGCTACTAGCGCCTCCCTACTTGACATAACTTGGACTATAATATAAAAATATTTTATCAATCTCTCATTAAAACTAGTGAGGTCCGGTGTATTATGATAATTTGATACATAATGTATTGAACTTCTGGCCGTAATGCCATCATTGGCATTGCCACTTACTGCCCCACGGTGCACGGTGCACTCACGGTACAGGAATAAATCCTAGTGTAGGGCTTCTTCTTCTTATGCAGCCGAAAGACGTGCACTGCAGGACAAAGGCCTCCCCTAAAGACCGCCACAACGACTGGCTTTGTGCTGTACGCATCCAACTTCTACCCGCGACCTTGACCAGGTCATCGGTCCATCTTGTAGGGGGCCTACCCACTCCACGTCTTCCGATACGTGGTCACCATTCGAGAACCTTTCTGCCCCAACGGCCGTCAGTGTAGGGCTACTTTTTAATAAAAGAAAAAAAAAATTTGTGTTCCCCTTAGACACATTGTCCAGGCGACAAGGAGCAAAGCTTTAGTATCCTATAAAAAGGCTCTAGAATAACCATTAATAAAGATGTTTTACATACATTTTGAATACTTGAAACCCTTATACCCTAAGAAAACCTTATAATAAAAGTCTATGAAATTTCGACACCAAAGCCTTTGAGCTTTTGAATTCATTAAAACCAATCGCTTTAGTATCCTATAAAAAGGCTCTAGAATAACCATTAATAAAGATGTTTTACATACATTTTGAATACTCTAAACCCTTATACCCTAAGAAAACCTTATAATAAAAGTCTATGAAATTTCGACACCAAAGCCTTTGAGCTTTTGAATTCATTAAAGCCATATTTTTTTACATTGATACTTATTATAACTAAGTTTCATTTAAATTTTGTGAATTTATAATTTCCTATTTTCACTACTTTAGTCGAACAATATTTTCATTATTTTAAATTCATTAGTTTTAATTGATTATAAAAAATGAATTCGTACTATTTATATGTATTTTATTTGAAAGCTTACATATTCAAGATTATCAGAAAAAAATATTACGTGTAGATCTTCAAAAATACGGAAGTTACAGGTTTATGACACGAAAATGACTCGATTTCTGCATAGTGGGGCGGCGCGGCTCAACTGGCCGGTAGATAGTTTTGGTATTCCGGTTTTCAACCTAGCTTTGATATTCGGATAGGCCAGTAGGTAGATATTACGTATTGAATTGATGTTCTTTTAAATCATTTTTCATTACAAGTGAACAATCATCAAATCACCATATATTTTTCTGAACATAGGCCTCCCCAATCGTTCTCCAGCGCCGCCGGTCCGATGCCGCCTGCATCCAACGACTTTCTGCGATCCTCACAAGATGTCGGCCCATCTGGTAGGTGGACGCCCCACGCTGCGCAATACGTGGTCTCCACTCTAGAATCTTTCTGCCCCAACGCCCATCCGATCTTCGCGCTATGTGGCCCGCCCATTACCAATTCATCTTACTAATCCTATGGGCCATGTCGGTGACCTTAGTTCTTCTACGAATCTCCTCATTTCTGATTCGATCACGCAGAGAAACGCTGAGCATAGCTCTTTCCATCGCTCGCTGAGTAACTCTGAGCTTTTTTATGAGTCCTATTGTAAGTGAACATTGTATTCATCTCCTAAGCTTTCGCTCCATGACGACTAAAATTAGGCAGTATATAATTCAGTTGCAGAACTGAAAATCATGGTATAATAAAGCATGAAATCGGTAGATTCTACTAAAATTATAAATGTGAAAGTGTATGTTAGGATGTTTGTTACTCAATCACGCAAAAACGGCTGAACGGATTTGGATGAAATTTGGCAGACAGGTGATTTATTACCTGTATTAACACATACGATACTATTTATCCCAGAAAAATGTTAGGTTTCTGTCTAAAGGCACCGCGGACGAAGTCGGGGGCAGGAACTAGTCCTATTGATATTATCATCATTATATAAATACGTGAAGCAAAAACGTTGTACCCCTTTTTACGAAAATTGCGCGGACGGAGGAGTATAAAATTTCCCACACTTATAGTTTATATAGAGAAGGAGTGCAGAATGCTAATTTTGTTTTAAATTATGCAAAAAAAAATACATTAAATCAATAAAAAAAACATTACACACACTACCATGTATTTGACACACATTTGACTTTTGTTTAATGTTAAACTCTGTGGTCAAATTGGGAATAGATTAATATTGTTTGTCTTTAATACTATTTGTCTATAGTCTTACTGAATGTCAAATATAATCAGCAAACGATGAAAGAGTAGGTCGAATTTCGACCGATGGGCGACCACTAGTAATTGTAAAAGTGTGTATGTTTAGATATCTGGATATTTGTTACACAATTACGTAAAAACGGCTAAACTGATTAAGATGTTAATAGGCACCTAGATAGTTTATGACCTCGAATTTGGCCAAAAATATTAGGTTTCTGTCTGAAGTCAACGCGGACCAAGTCACGGGCAAAAACTAGTATATTATAAATAGACATTTCTGCCTATCCCCTTAGAGATAACAACCGTGTATACCCAGCAAACGAACCCCAGCCTGGTAAAACCATTGCTTCTAATTAACCCCAAGCTTAAACAGCCCCGTAAAATTGTAATCTGGAAGATATTAGCCACCCCTCTAATTTGGGGGTTTTTGGAAAATTACGACTTAAAGGGAATTTCATTCTATCTATATCATCACGCCAGATCCCTTGCAGGGTAGGCAGAGAGTACAGAGTTCCAACAGTTTCTTTCCTTACATACCTCTCTGGCATCCTCTACTCTCATAGTTCAATATCATCACGCCAGATCCCTTGCGGGGTAGGCAGAGAATACAGAGTTCCAATAGTTTCTTTCCATACATACCTTTCTGGCTTTCTCTACTCTCATAGTTCTATATCATCACATCAGATCCCTTGCAGAGTAAGCAGAGTACAGAGTTCAAACAGGTTCTTTCCTTACATACCTCTCTAGCTTCCTCTATTCTCACAGTTCTATATTATCAGGCCAGATCCCTTGCAGATTAGGCAAAGAGTACAGAGTTTCAAAAGTTTCTTGACTCGCAGACCTCACTCGCTTTCACTCCTATAGGTCTACATATATCATCATGCTAGATCCCTTGCGGGGTAGGCAAAGAGTACAGACCTCTAGCCCGATCTTTTCATACTAAAACCTTGCGCTTTCACTCTCGTAGTGAAATCTATATCATCAAGTCAAAGGAAAGGGCTATGTCAATAGCAGTCTATGTATATATATATTTGTTCTTAAGTGTGTTCCACCATAGCACCTAAACCACTCATCCGATTTTGATGAATGAGGTGCTTTATTTTGTATGAACAAAAGAAATATGACTAATGTTGCAACCAAAAAATATCGTCTCTAGAGGGATGTGAAATCAGAGATGGGATTATTGAGATTAAATCTTCAAACTTCTTGGTCTTAGCAACAGCATAGTAAGACAGCGAGTAGGTATGAAAGATAGTATCGGTGTAAAGATGAGAAAGGGCATGCTCCGTTGGTTCGGGCATATAGAAAGAATGCCAGAGGAAAGAATGACAAAACAGATATACAATGTGAAAGTGGAAGGATGCAGGTACCGGGGAAGACCTAGACTATCTTACCACGACCAAATAAACCGAGTCTTATCTGATGGCAAAGTCAAGAGTCTCCGTAACCGGCGAGCGTGTATGGGACGAACTATGAGAGTCGAGGAAGCCAGAGAGGTATGTAAGGAAAGAACCTGTTGGAACTCTGTACTCTCTGCCTACCCCGCAAGGGATCTGGCGTGAGGTTATAGATAGATAGATAGATAGAAATCTTCAAAAGCGGAAGTGTTAAATCAAAACCGCACTGTGCGTTCACTTAGGTCACCTTGTCCATACACCTTGTCAATATCGCGTGCCGTCTATCCTGCGTTAGTGCCATTACGAAACTCGTATGCAATAAATAACTTTTAAATTAACGGACGAATTAACGCAGTGGTTAAGAGCTTAAACCGCTCCGCCATCTGTGTCTAATAGTCGCGGGTTCGATTCTCGCACGGGACAAATCTTTGTGTGATCCACAATTATTTGTTTCGGTCTGGGTATTTGTGTATGTGAATTTTCATGTTTGTAAACCCACCTACGACACAGGAATAAATCACTCGGAATAATTGACTCGTCACTTCAAATTGTAAAATAAAAATCTTTTAATAAAAAAGGTAAACCAACTTCAAAAAGCAAAAAATAAATATTTGAAGTCGGTGCTGGTTGGTGCAGTCGGTTACTTGGCACCGACTTCAAATATTTATTTTTTGATTTTTGAAGTTGGTTTACCTTTATTTTTTAAAGATTTTTTTAAAAACGTCTTTTTAAAATAAAATTATTAAAACATGTTTTCTTTTTTAAGCTTGGTTAATAGTTCTCAGTCTAACCGCACGCTTTATCCGTCTTCTATAATGTCATTGAGTAGTAACTAACACATTGGAATTACAGTTAGACATTGTCAGATCAGTTGCCAAGAGTTTGAGATGATAGCAATTGTTGAGATATATCGAGAATCGTGCCAACTGTGCAACAAAATAGAAAAGGTTACAATCCAAATCATTAAACAAGATCAAATTATCTAATGACTTGAAAAATTTATAACCAACTACTAAAAAGGTTTAGAAGGAGAATGAAAGTAGGATAAATGCGGTCAAAATGCGAGCTCTACGGAAGACGTGCGGAGTGAAGCTGACCGACCGTATTCGCAACAGCGTAGTAAGAACGAAAAACTCCGTCGAGTCTTCTTATCGCCCATACCCCAATGCCTAAAAACGAAAGTTTTTAATCAGTGCGTCCTACCTGTAATGACATACGGAGCCGAAACGTGGCCACTCACTGTGCGACTTGTCCACCATTTCAAGGTCGCTCAGCGAGCTATGGAAAGAGCTATGCTCGGAGTTTTTCTTAGGGATCAAATCCGGAACGAAGTTATACGTCAGAGAACCAAGGTTACCGACATAGCTCAGCGAATTAGCAAGCTGAAGTGGCAGTGGGCAGGTCACATATGCCGCAGAACCTATGGCCGTTGGGGCAGACTGGTTCTTGAGTGGAGACCGCGTGTCAGCAAACGTAGTGTATCCCTGTAGCTAGGTGGGGCGACGATATTCGTAAGGCAGCGGGCAGGGATTGGAGGAGAGCTGAAGATCGAGCTCAGTGGCGTGCCATGTGAGGGGCCTACGTCCAGCAGTGGGCTGACACAGGCTGATGATGTGTAGTAAGAAAGCCAGTAGGTATGAAAGGTATCGGTGTAAAGATGAGAAAGGGTATGCTCTGTTCGTTCGGGCATAAAGGAAGAATGTTAGAAGACATAATAAAAAAACAGGTAAACAATGCGAAAGTGGAAGGATGCAGGCACCGGGGAAGAACTAGGCTATCTTACTATGAGCAAAGAGACCGAGTCTTATCTGAAGGACAAGTCAAGAGTCTCCGTAACTAGCGAGCGTGTATGAGACGAACTATGAAAGTAGAGGAGGAAAGAACCTGTTGGAACTCTGTACTCTCTGCTATCTTACCATAATCAATTATGGTAAGATAGTCTAGGTCTTTTCCGGTATCTGCATCCTTCCACTTTCGCATTGTATATCTGTTTTCTCATTCTTTCTTCTGACATATTGATTTTACTAGTAAATGTATATCACATCATCCGGACCATAATAATCAAAATCAAATTAGCAGTTCGGGGGCTACGGTGGAACATACAAACATAAAATACTGTTTATTTTAAGTTATATGTTATGCAATCCATCTATGCAATGCCACGGAATAATAAAATTTCACATTCAGGGGTGTTTAATTTAAATCATGTAGAATTTCATGGAATGATAACATTAGAAAAGAGATATACAATGCGAAAGCGGAAGGATGTTGGTACCGGAGAAGACCTAGACTATCTTACCACGACCAAACAGACCGAGTCTTGTCTGAAGGACAAGTCAAGAGTCTCCGTAACCGGCGAGCGTGTATGAGACGAACTATGAGAGTTGAGGAAGCCAGAGAGGTAGGTAAGGAAAGAACCTTTGCAAGGGATCTGGCGTGATGATATAGATAACATTTAATAAATCTATCGTGTATCAAAACCAGTTCGGCTATGTCTATAGTTCACTAGAACAATAGGTGGCATTAGTCTCAATATTGCCAGCTTATAAAAACGTAATTTAATAAAAACGCAGTACCACTCTAAGAACTAGGCCTGTGTGTATTACAAATATGGAATTCATATGCGCAAACACCCAGACCGCAAAAAATACTTGTGGGTCACACAAAAAATTGTCCCGTGCGGGAATCGAACCCGCGACTACTCAATCAACTCTTAAACACTGGACCAAGACATCCGTCAATCACTCTGATTTCAATAAACGGACTTTATTACGTATGTTTAAAACACACACCGTCACGCCTATATTCCCCAAGCGGGGTCGGCAGAGGTGTACTGAGTACACCCACGTTTTAGCGACGATTTTAGGTCCCATGTAATAGGGGGCGAGCCTATTGCTATATACCGGGCACAATTCCAGACTCCGGAATCATACAGGGAATTTTTCGTTAGAAAAACTACATTTAGCGCAGTGGTTAAGAGTTTAAGCCGCTTTGCCCACTGCGTCTAATAGTCGGGGGTCGAGTCCCGCACGAGACAAATCTTTGTGTGATCCACAATTATTTGTTCCGGTCTGGGTAATTTGTGTATGTGAATTTTGATGTTTGTAAACGCACCCACGACACAGGAATAAATCCTAGTATGGGGCTACGTTTTTAAAAAAAAAAGAAAAAAAAAAGATTTGTCCGAACCCAGGACTTCGTGATCACAAAGCGCTGTGCTTTGCCATCAGTAGTCACCAGTATGTTTATTAAGTAATTATTCAGTAAACAGTCTACAAAATACGTCTGGGGTAATCTACTACACGGATTTAGTAAACACTCGGCATATTCGCTCGATAATTTCCATGCTTTCAAGTGTTTTTGCCATACCTATTACTGGAATCATGAGGTTCACAAATAGGCCCTGTTAAGATTTTTTCCTATCCGTTCTGATTTATAACTGGGCTTATTCTAGTTGTAGTCACCTTCTCTTTGGCTGATTAGCCAATTTTTTGTGCTTCCCGCTTTGTAAAGGAGGGAAGTGGAGTTTTATTTTTACTACTCCTCCTGTTTTTCTTTCTAATTAAATTTGTTGCGGGTTCCAAGACAACCGCTTCCCGGGACACCCCAAGGTTCAAATCTTGGTGTCATCTAAGGAGACCATTGTAGATACTGACTTACAGGAGTTGCAGTGGAGGATTTGTGGCGGGCTTATATGCATGGAATATATATATATATATATATATAAAATGGAACCTCCTCCATTTTGAAATATGTTAAAAATGGCGTCTAACAACGATTTTCCATGGCTACAGAATCAGTGATATCAAAGAAATTCTACGGCGGGTACAAATGAACATCTGATTTAGAAAAAAAATGTCGTCTTCTTTAAGTTATGGCTTTACACTAATTTAAAGTGTATTTTGCCAGTGTCCGGTGAGATGAGTGTCTCAAGTATAAATTAGTTGTACTCCCCGATGAACTTGATGACAAAGATGAGAATGAAATTGATGAAGTGCCCCACCTTGGATAGTAAAGCGATGGATACTCTACATACTAATTGCGACGGCCGTTTTGAGGGAAATCGAAAAGGCACGTTATAACACTTTGTTTCATTTACTTTCACTATATATGCATGATATAAGAATACATAATGGTTAATATTCCACCAACATTACATATTATTATTCGTAATAACACAAGTTTTGGAAATTAAGACAAATTAATGACATTACTTCCGAAAAAAATGTCATACTATTACTAAAGTGATTTGAATTCGGAATTCTAAATATAATTAATGATATCGATCTTCACAGTCTCTCAGTCAGATCTCTAGTGGCAAAGGGCATCGCTTTTTGATCACGAGGTCCTGGGTTCCAATCCTAGGTCGGACAAGTGTAGTTTTTCTAACGAAAACTTCCTAGTACGACTCCGGAGTAAGCAATTGTGCCCGGTCGTCGTCGTCGGTGAAACGTGGGTGTACTCAAAACACCTCTGCCACCCCCGCTTGGGGAATATAGGCGTGACGGTGCAATGTTCGTATGTCTGTCTGTCAGTCTTTCCGGTTCATTTTAAGCACTTGCACGAGTATCCGATTGAGCTAAAATTTGACATACGTATGTAAAGTCAGTGACAATGCAAATGGTACCATGGGGTTGGTCTGATGCTGGAGTCGGAAGATAGCCATAGGAACATTTGAACTATACAACGTAACCCCCTTGTGTTTAGGCTTGTTAGATTGGTCTTGACAAGTTATGTACGACTAGATAGTGTTCAGGGTCCACCTCTGCCGACCCCGCAGGGATGAAGCCGAAAGGTGGCCAGTGGAACCACCCAACTACTCAGTATAACCCCGCCGGGTTTGGGCTCGTTGGATTTGTCTTGCCGAGTACTCTAGACCCGGATGGTGTCCAAGGTCTGATGATGGCGCCGGAAGGAAGCTACAGGGTAAGATATCTTATCTACAACTAAGCAAGATATCTTCGTTATGTTTTTGCTATATAAGCTTATTTTTAACCGACTTCAAAAAGGAGGAGTGTCTATGTTCGGTTGTATGTATGCTTTATTTATGTATGTTCAGCGATATTTCCGTCGATTGTGAACCGATTTTAATGTTTTTTTTTGCATTGGGTTCAGTATAGCTCCAAGGTGGTCCCATTTTAATTTCATTGGCATTGGACCTTGGGCTTAGAAGATACACCAGGGAACTCCTTAACGACAAACAATAGGCATGTGTAAATTGAGATATTATGGGTATTACGTCAATCCTATAGGTATATAGTTTTGAGGTGGTCCTATTTTAATGTTATTGGTATTGGAACTTGGACTTTGAAGATACAAGAGAGAACTCCTTAACGGCGAACAGCACGAATGTATAGATTCCGTTATTATAGTCATTATATTAATACTGTAGGTATCTTACTGTACAACTCAGCAAAATAATAAATTATCGGTGTATAAATATTACTAAATAATTTACTCGTCACTTCAAATTGTAAAATAAAAATCTTTTAATAAAAAAGGTAAACCAACTTCAAAAAGCAAAAAATAAATATTTGAAGTCGGTGCTGATTGGTGCAGTCGGTTACTTGGCACCGACTTCAAATATTTATTTTTTGATTTTTGAAGTTGGTTTACCTTTATTTTTTAAAGATTTTTTTAAAAACGTCTTTTTAAAATAAAATTATTAAAACATGTTTTCTTTTTTAAGCTTGGTTAATAGTTCTCAGTCTAACCGCACGCTTTATCCGTCTTCTATAATGTCATTGAGTAGTAACTAACACATTGGAATTACAGTTAGACATTGTCAGATCAGTTGCCAAGAGTTTGAGATGATAGCAATTGTTGAGATATATCGAGAATCGTGCCAACTGTGCAACAAAATAGAAAAGGTTACAATCCAAATCATTAAACAAGATCAAATTATCTAATGACTTGAAAAATTTATAACCAACTACTAAAAAGGTTTAGAAGGAGAATGAAAGTAGGATAAATGCGGTCAAAATGCGAGCTCTACGGAAGACGTGCGGAGTGAAGCTGACCGACCGTATTCGCAACAGCGTAGTAAGAACGAAAAACTCCGTCGAGTCTTCTTATCGCCCATACCAATGCCTAAAAACGAAAGTTTTTAATCAGTGCGTCGTACCTGTAATGACATACGGAGCCGAAACGTGGACACTCACTATGCGGCTTGTCCACCATTTCAAGGTCGCTCAGCGAGCTATGGAAAGAGCTATGCTCGGAGTTTCTCTTAGGGATCAAATCCGGAACGAAGTTATACGTCAGAGAACCAAGGTTACTGACATAGCTCAGCGAATTAGCAAGCTGAAGTGGCAGTGGGCAGGTCACATATGCCGCAGAACCTATGGCCGTTGGGGCAGACTGGTTCTTGAGTGGAGACCGCGTGTCAGCAAACGTAGTGTAGGGCGCCCTGTAGCTAGGTGGGGCGACGATATTCGTAAGGTAGCGGGCAGGGATTGGAGGAGAGCTGAAAATCGAGCTCAGTGGCGTGCCATGGGAGAGGCCTACGTCCAGCAGTGGGCTGACACGGGCTGATGATGTGTAGTAAGAAAGCCAGTAGGTATGAAAGGTATCGGTGTAAAGATGAGAAAGGGTATGCTCTGTTCGTTCGGGCATAAAGGAAGAATGTTAGAAGACATAATAAAAAAACAGGTAAACAATGCGAAAGTGGAACGATGCAGGTACCGGGGAAGAATTAGGCTATCTTACCATGAGCAAAGAGACCGAGTCTTATCTGAAGGGCACGTCAGGAGTCTTTGTAGCCGGCGAGCGTATTTGAGACGAACTATGAGAGTGGAGCAACTAGAGAGGTCTGTAAGAAAGAACTTGTTGGAACTGTACTCTCTGTCTACCCCGCAAGGGATTCGGCATGATGATATAGATAGATAGATAGAGTAACAAACATCCAAACATACAACATTTGACATTTATAATATTAGTAGGAAGTAGGAGAACTGAAATATAGTTTTTTTTTCTGTCATTTGGTGTATTTAATATTGTATTAGGTACATTTATATTTATGAGCTTATCATTTTCCCCATTCTTTATTTGACATCCAGACTATATTTTTTTGATATATCATACTGATTTTCTATCTATCTATATATCTATCTATATCATCACGCCAGATCCTTACGGGGTAGGCAGAGAGTACAGAGTTCCAACAGGTTCTTTCCTTACATACCTCTCTGGCCTCTTCTACTTTCATAGTTCGTCTCATACACGCTCGCTGGTTACGGAGACACTTGACTTGTCCTTCAGATAAGACACGGTCTATTTGATTATGGTCCGATAGTCTAGGTCTTCCCCGGTATCTACATCCTTCCACTTACGCATTGTATATCTGTTTTGTCATTCTTTCTTCTGACATATTGATTTTATTCGTAAATGTATATCACATCATCCGGATCATAATAATCAAAATCAGATTAGCAGTTCGGGGGCTACGGTGGAACATACAAACACATGCATAGGCCGTTTAAACATAACACTTTTTTTTGGCTTCGCCGTAGATTGTTAAAAATACTTAAGTAACAATACCTAACTCAAAGGAAAAAGCTTAATGTTTTATAGAACAATTTCATACTTAGAATTTGTCTCATGAAAACTGAAAGTAGCATATAGCAGCAAATCTAAATAAATTAGATCGTGCAACCCCGCATAGGACTGATGGACGGACTACTAGGAATAGATGGATTTGATACTTTCATACTTTTATCGCGCTCGCTCGAGGCGCTCGTAGCGCTGTGCGACCGCGGTGTTCTTACCGATTACCAAGGTTAAGCAGCGCTCGACTCGGTCGGCCCGAGATGGGTGACCGTTTGTCGCATTTTCATATTCGAGCGCCTCCGTGCTTCGGAAGACACGTTAAGCCGTTCGTCCCGGCTACCACTTAATGTGGTAGTCGTTAAGCCAAGTTGGAAACCTTAAAGGCGACTTGATAAGTTCCAACAGCAGGTGGCCACAGACCTGCCTCCGCACTGGGTCCGCGTGATGGAGTACGACCTAATCTCTCTCACCTCGATTTGTGAGAGAAGGCCTTTGTCCAGCAGTGGGCAGTATCTTCTTCTTCTTCTTCAGCCGAAAGACGTCCACTGCAGGACAAAGGCCTCCCCTAAAGACCGCCACAACGACCGGCTTTGTGCTGTACGCATCCAACTTCTACCCGCGACCTTCACCAGGTCATCGGTCCATCTTGTAGGGGGCCTACCCACTCCACGTCTTCCGGTACGTGGTCGCCATTCGAGAACCTTTCTGCCCCAACGGCCGTCAGTTCTACGAGCGATGTGCCCCGCCCACTGCCACTTAAGTTTAGCAATTCTGAGTGCTATGTCAGTGACTTTCGTCCTCCTGCGGATCTCCTCGTTTCTGATTCGATCCCGCAGGGTAACTCCGAGCATAGCTCTCTCCATCGCCATTTGGGTGACCTTGAGCCTTCTTATGAGGCCCATCGTAAGCGACCATGTCTCAGTGCCGTAAGTCATCACTGGCAACACACACTGGTCAAAGACTTTTGTCTTGAGACACTGCGGAATTTTGGACGAGAAGATGTTACGTAGCTTCCCGAACGCCGCCCAACCGAGCTGGATTCGACGATTGACCTCTTTCTCGAAGTTGGACCTACCTAATTGGATTCTTTGTCCCAGGTATATATAATCGTCAACAACTTCGAGCGTAGAGTCTCCAACCTTTATAGAAGTTGGTACTACATGGACGTTTGACATGATCTTCGTCTTGTCCATGTTCATTTTAAGACCTACTTGTTGAGAGACTCTACTGAGGTCGTCGAGCATGGCACTGAGGTCTTCCAGGGTATCCGCCATGAGCACGATATCATCGGCAAATCGAAGGTCAGAGATGTACTCGCCGTTGATGTTGATACCTAGTCCTCTCCAGTCCAGGAGCTTAAAGACATCTTTCAGCGCGGCGGCGAACAGTTTCGGGGATATAACGTCTCCCTGTCTCACACCACGCTGCAGTTGAATAGGTTTCGAGCTCTGGTCCTGAAGGCGGACTGACATAGTAGCGTTTTCGTACAAACTCTTCAGCACCTCGATATACCGATAGTCAACTTGGCACCGCTGGAGAGACTGTAGTACAGCCCAAGTCTCGATCGAATTGAAGGCCTTCTCATAATCCACAAACGCTAAGCATAGTGGCAGGTTATACTCTTCAGTCTTCTGTATGACCTGTCGCAGCGTATGAATGTGGTCTATGGTGCTGAAGCCTTTTCGGAAACCGGCTTGTTCGGGAGGCTGGAAGTCATCTAGTCTGCGCGCGAGACGATTCGTGATGATTCTCGAAAACAGTTTATAGACGTGGCTCAGGAGTGAGAAGGTCCTATAATTCTTCAAGAGGGTTTTATCACCTTTTTTGAAGAAGAGAACCACCACACTTCCGCGCCATGACTGTGGCGTTTTGCCCTCGAGGATGACGGTGTTGAATAGTTTCTGGAGAGCCCTCAATATCGGCTTTCCACTAGCCTTGAGAAGCTCGGCTGTTATACCGTCATCGCCTGGCGCCTTGTTGTTCTTGAGCTGTTTGAGAGCCATACTACTCGCACAGACTGATGTCCGGGATGTCATCGGTATAGTGTCGGGTCATTTTGGCTCTTGGGTCTATAGCCGGATTGCAGACAGGTGATTGTACTGATGTGTAAAGCTGGCTGTAGAACTTCTCGACTTCCCTCAAGAGTTCCGGTGTAGAGGATACAATCCTGCCGTCTCCGGTCTTCAGCTTACTCAGCCGGCTCTGTCCGATAGACAGATCCCTTGCAAACACTTTAGGGCCTTTGTTGCGCTCGATAGTCTCTCTTATTTTTTCAGTATTATACTCGCGTACATCGCGAGTCAGAGACTTAGAGATCTGCCTATTGAGCCGCTGGCATTCGGAAACTTCTTCTGGAGACTGCAAGATCATCCTGCGTCTTTCCTCCATAAGCTTGAGGGTAACGCCTGAGAGCTTTTTGGTTCTTTTTGCACGGTGGGTTTTAAAGAACTTGAGCCCGACCGTATGGACAGTTTCCACTACCCTGCTGTTATAATCGTCCACGTTTATGCACTCACCTAGACCTTCGAAGCGATTCTGCAGTTCGAGCTGAAAGCTATCGGGCTCCTGAATCTGGACAGGTGCTGGACGGAGTGTAGACTTCATCAGTCTAGACCTTTCAAGGTTGAAGTTGATATTCAATGTGCCTCTTACTAGTCGGTGATCACTTCCAGTTTTAACTGCGTTAATCACAGAGACATCATTGAATATGTGCCGCCTCGTCGACATGATGAAGTCTATCTCGTTTCTTGTAACACCATCGGGGCTCACCCAGGTCCATTTACGGTGTTGGCACGGGCAGTATAGGCTGATATTATTATACTTTTATGACTAAAATAGTAGAGAATAGGCAAAAGCTCGTGTAAATAAGTTTATGAATGTAAGGAGTAGGGGAAGTTACATAGAAATTATAACATTCGAACGTATTATATTCTTTTGTTAATGATTTATAAGTCCTTGATTTTCTGCTATGGGAAATTTCTTGCGAGTCTTTCATGTTTGAATTAAAAAAAAAAACATTATCACGCCTATATTCCCAGAGGGGGTGGCAGAGCTGTACTGAGTACACCCAAGTTTCGCCGAAGATGTTAGGTCCAATGTAATAGGGGGCGAGCCTATTGCCATATAGTCCGGACTCATACTGGGAATTTTTCTTTAGAAAAGCTAAATTTTTTCGACCTAGGATTTGACCCCAGACCTCGTGATCACAAAGCGATGCGCTTTGCCACCAGACCAACGAGGCAGTCAGTTTGAATTTTAAATACTGTTTATTTTAAGTTATAGTATCATCAATACAATCCATCCATCCATCCATCGATGCAATGCCACGGAATAATAAGATTTCACATTCAGGAGTGTTTAATTTAAATCATGTAGAATTTCATGGAATGATAACATTATAAAAGAGATATACAATGCGAAAGCGGAAGGATGTTGGTACCGGGGAAGACCTAGACTATCTTACCACGACCAAATAGACCGAGTCTTGTCTGAAGGACAAGTCAAGAGTCTCCGTAACCGGCGAGCGTGTATGAGACGAACTATGAGAGTTGAGGAAGCCAGAGAGGTAGATAAGGAAATAACCTTTGCAAGGGATCTGGCGTGATGATAAAGATAATCTATCTATCTATCTATAACCTCACGCCAGATCCCTTGCGGGGTAGGCAGAGAGTACAGAGTTCCAACAGGTTTTTTCCTTACATACCTCTCTGGCTTCCTCGACTCTCATAGTTCGTCTCATACACGCTCGCCGGTAACGGAGACTCTTGACTTTTCCATCAGATAAGACTCGGTTTATTTGGTCGTGGTAAGATAGTCTAGGTCTTCCCCGGTACCTGCATCCTTCCACTTTCACATTGTATATCTGTTTTGTCATTCTTTCCTCTGGCATTCTTTCTATATGCCCGTACCAACGGAGCATGCCCTACTCATCTTTACACCGATACTATCTTTCATACCTACTCGCTGTCTTACTACGCTGTTGCTAATGCGGTCGGTCAGCTTCACTCTGCACATCTTCCGCAGAGCTCGCATTTCTACCGCATTTATCCTACTTTCATTCTCCTTCTTACATACCCAGCTCTCGCTACCATATAACAGCGTTGGGACAAGAACTCCGTTATGTATGGCCAGCTGCGCCTTATGGCTTAAGTGCCGGCTCACGAGTAGCTTTCCCATCGCACCATTCACTCTGTTCCCTGCACTCACTCTTCTCTCTATGTCAGCGGTGTATTTCCCATCCTTACTGAAGGCGCATCCAAGATATACAAACTCATTCACTTGCTCCAGCACATCGTTACCAACCACAATCCTTACATTCGTTCTGATATAGATAACATTTAATAAATATCGTCTATCAAAACCAGTTCGGCTATGTCTATAGTTCACTAGAACAATAGGTACCATTAGTCTCAGTATTGCCAGCTTATAAAAACGTAATTTAAAAAAAACGCAGTACCACTCTAAGAACTATTCCTGTGTGTATTACAAATATGAAATTCATATGCGCAAACACCCAGACCGTAAAAAATACTTGTGGGTCACACAAAAAATTGTCTCGTGCGGGAATCGAACCCGCGACTACTCAATCCAGTGGACGGAGCGACTCAAACTCTTAAACACTGGACCAAGACATCCGTCAATCACTCAGATTTCAATAAACGGACTTTATTACGTATGTTTAAAACACACACCGTCACGCCTATATTCCCCAAGCGGGGTCGGCAGAGGTGTACTGAGTACACCCACGTTTTGGCGACGATTTTAGGTCCCATGTAATAGGGGGCGAGCCTATTGCTATATACCGGGCACAATTCCAGACTCCGGACCAATGCCGGGAATTTTTCGTTAGAAAAACTACATTTAGCGCAGTGGTTAAGAGTTTAAGCCGCTTTGCCCACTGCGTCTAATAGTCGCGGGTTCGAGTCCCGCGCGGGACAAATCTTTGTGTGATCCACAATTATTTGTTCCGGTCTGGGTAATTTGTGTATGTGAATTTTCATGTTTGTAAACGCACCCACGACACAGGAATAAATCCTAGTGTAAGGCTACATTTTAAAAAAAAAATGATAAAAAATAGATTTGTCCGAACCCAGGACTTCGTGATCACAAAGCGCTGTGCTTTGCCATCAGTAGTCACCAGTATGTTTATTAAGTAATTATTCAGTAAACAGTCTACAAAATACGTCTGGGGTAATCTACTACACGGATTTAGTAAAAACTCGGCATATTCGCTCCATAATTTCCATGCTTTCAAGTGTTTTTGCCATACCTATTACTGGAATCATGAGGTTCACAAATAGGCCCTGTTAAGATTTTTTCCTATCCGTGCTGCTTTATAACTGGGCTTATTCTAGTTGTTGTCACCTTCTCTATGGCTGATTTGCCATTTTTTTTTGTTTCCCGCTTTGTAAAGGAGGGAAGTGGAATTTTATTTTTACTACTCCTCCTGTTTTTCTTTCTAATTAAATTTGTTGCGGGTTCCAAGACAACCGCTTCCCGGGACACCCCAAGGTTCAAACCTTGGTGTCATCTAAGGAGACCATTGTAGATACTGACTTACAGGAGTTGCAGTGGAGGATTTGTGGCGGGCTTAGTCCCATTAAAACAATTATTCATTGTTTTCTCATTTAAAAGTGGGTGCCAAGTAAACTATTAATTAATTTAATATTTATTTACGGTTTATTAGCCACCGTAATTGTGAAATTCCATTCAATATCAATTCGCAAGTCACCGATGTTAAACGTATCGTTTTTGGCACTTAATTATCTACCGTATGCACTTAAAAATGTGTCACTTAATATTTCAGGGGCATAAACTGTCTGAAAGCCTTTTAACCGCCATTAGAGAAAAGTCTCCTTTGCCAAAAATGTATATTTAAGAGCTATGTTAGATCCTATCCATGTTATAATGGAACACAACTCATCACGTAATATAACATATAAAAAATGATATCAGATTATTTATCAGTGGTCACTGCTATTTTTAACGGACTTCAAAAAGGAGATAGTTCTATGCTCGTCTGTGTGTATACTTTTTCTTCTTTTTTTATATGGTAACCTATATTTCCGTCAATTGTGGACAGATTTTGATGATTTTTATTGCATTGGGTTCAATACGCACGTGCGTGTGTGTATGTGTGTGTGTGTGTGTGTTACCCCAAGACTTGTCTATACATGTGTGGTGGATTGTCAGCGCCATCTATTGGTAGGTATTCGCAACTATGTACCGATGTTTAGGAATCTACATACCTATGATTCTCTCTAGGGAAATACAAGACTGACGCTCTTTATATTTGCAAATAGATTGGCCCTGTTTAAATTGTAGCCTTATATTGTCATCATATATGCGAGTGTACAAAGAAAAATGTAGACGAGACATCGGCAAAATGTACACCACTACTAAGCCCGTTTAGAGAACAGCGAACGGTAGCTATGTCTTAATATTCAGAAAAGAACACACACCGTCATGCCTATATTTCTTTCCACTCCGATCTACGGCCACTCCGATCTAGGTATCCACTCCGATCTAGGTCTCGAACCTATTCGCGCCTTTATTAAAAAGGCGTCAACACGTCACTTCGCGAACGCATCTACCCATGCGAATCCGTTAATCGTAGCCGCCGCCGACTACGATCTCCCCCCCGACCCCTGCCGCCACCGCCGGCCGCGGCATGTTCTCACCGACCCCCGGTGCTTTGGCATCCCTTCTTTCCACTCAGAATACGGGCGACGACGACGACGTAGTAGTAGATCCCCTCCCATAGCCGGCGGTTGACCGGTGCACTTAGTAGTGCACCCGTCCCCCTACAGCGACTGTCCCAACCGAGGGCGCCTCGAGTATGTCGCCTCTTGCCCTTCTGGCTGGCTAGAGCGTAGTGGTTGCACGCTCGCCTTTAAGTCCGGTGAAGCTGTAAAGGCCTCGCGGCCAACAGCGTACATCATTCACACACACACACACACACGCCTATATTCCCCAAGTGCAGGTGGCAGAGGTTTACATAGTACACCCACTTTTTGCCGGCGATGTTAGGTCCCATGTTATAGGGCGAGCTATAGCCATATATCGGGTACATTTTTTTTTTTAAAGTTGCCACGCACTTTGATTTATTCCTGTGTCATGGGTGCGTTTACAAACATAAAAATTCGCATACACAAATACCCAGACCGAAACAAATAATTGTGGGTCACACAAAGATTTGTTCCGTGCGGGAATCGAACCCGCGACAATTAGACACAGTGGGCGGAACGGCTTAAGCTTTTAACCACTGCGCTAAATCGTCCGTCGAAATTTCATACCCCGGACTCATACTGGGAATTTTTCGTTAGAAAAACTAAATTTTTTCGACCTAGGATTTGAACCCAGGACCTCGTGATCTCAAAGCGATGCACTTATTTATCGCTATGCTTATAAAAACGCTTACAGAAAAAAAAACAACAAAATTACTATAATTTATTCATTTGAATGCCATTTTAAACAAAATTACTAAAATTTATTCATTTGAATGCCATTTTAAACAAAATTACTAAAACTTATTCATTTGAATGCCATTTTAAACAAAATTACTAAAATTTATTCATTTGAATGCCATTTTAATCTACCCTTTTTGTCGACGATACCCACTCGTTGCATCCAGCCTATAAAGCCTCTATTCTGCCTCATGTCCGCCTTTATGCCTCCAACACACTCCGCAAGAGGCCGCCTATGCCAAACTGCGGAAGAATAATTATAGGCTTAAAATATTTTTCAACACAAACTTTTAGCTCACATACGACGATATCTATCATTTATTTGAGAAGTTTCTATTACCTTTCGGCTCCATTATCAGACCTTGGACACCACATAGTGGTATAGTACTTGTCTATACAAATTCATCACCAGCTAAGTCTGAAGTAGACAAGTCCCAGAATCCCAAACACGACTGAGGTAATTTTTTTAGTTGAAGACCTGTTTCTATGGCTTCCTTCCGGATCCATCACCAAACGTTAGACACCACTTAGATCCAATGCACGAGACCAAGCACAATGAAGCTATCTTGTTTAGTTGAAGAGTTTCTGTGGCCACCTTCCGACTCCATCGTCAGACCTTGAACTCTACCTAAGTTCATAATGCTTATCTAGACAAAGGACATTGTTCTGCGGCCATACATGATTTGCCCCAGAACCAACAGCAATGAAAAAATACTTGTATGATTTCAAATAACTCAAAACTTCTCTTAAGGCATTTATTATTAAACGGACAAGCGGGAGAATCGCAATATTGCACAAAAACTATTAGATTTTGAGGTTATAATTCAGTAGCCATTAATACATATGAGCTTATATTGTGTGTTGACATTTAGTAAAGATGGCGGCGACTTCGATATAAGTACTTACAATACGTTGAAATATTCGTTTTAGATTGCAAATTGTCCGTTAGATACGGATACTTGCCATTATTTTAATAAAATAGTGATTGCATAGGTTAAATGTTTGTTGGTTCTTAGATTTACACATGATTGACCCGTGGTCCCAGGGCAGTGCTAAATGTGTAGCACCTTCACCGATGGTACGCTACAGCCGTGTCTGGTCACGACCCTCCTAGAAGTCATGTCGCCAAGAGGCCCAGTCACTTTCCGGCACGTTGCGCGGAGTTGCTGCAGGAGAAGGCAAGTCTATCCCGATTATACCGATACAAAACTCTGTCTAACTTCCGTCTTATCAGTGATGAGGTTACAGATTAAGCGAGCTCAATCTTCGACCTTATCGTCACTTCACCTTTCTTCAATAAAAGAAGGAACTTACCGACACCATAAGAACAGGAATTAAAGTCCAATTTGCAATGATTGACGAAAACTCTTTTTTGTCCAGTCGCTGAAACAGCGCATTCTGGATCGTAATCAGTAGGACACGATATAGGACACGGATGCGAGCAAAATTGACCGTTAACATCCATTGTTAGTGACCTGAAAATATAGCAATTATAATATATTGGTTGCCCTCAGTTGTCGTAACGCTATCGAGTTGACATGTCATCCTTTTCACACACAAAAAAAAGTACATAAACATGAACGTGAGAGCATGCTTTCTCAACAACGGTAACGATAACGACAACCTGATTATGCTCATTCCTCCGCAGAAAGCTGGTCGTTGTGCCGATCTTTAAAGAAGGCCTCTGTTTTGTAGTGGACTTTTCGAGTTGATGATGATGAAATTTGAGGCATTTATAGCTCTGCAGGGCGATGGTATTTTTAGCGATCAGCAGCTTTTGTGTGTGTGTGTGTGTGTGTGTGTGTGAGTGTGTGTGAATGATCTACGCTATTGGCCGCGGGGTCTTTACAGCTTCGATGTACAAGGGGGCGAGCGTGCAACCACTAAGCTCGAGCCAGAAGGGTTAGGGGGCAACTAGCTTAAGGGCGCCTCAAGGAGGAACGGCCTCAGCTTGGGCAGTCGCTATGGAGACGCATATACTAGGTGTCTCGTCGTGGTGCTCGGCACCAGCCGGCGGGCAAAGGATTCTTCAAGCTCGCCGGCGAGGTCGGTGTCTGATCCTGTGTGCGGTATCTATATCCGAAAGAAGGGATGTAAGGGCATCGGGAGGGTCGGTGAGAACATGCCGCGGACGGCGGTAGCGGCTGATAGGAGGGGAGTTAAGTTTGCAGTCGGCGGTTGCTACGATTAGCGGATTCCTATAATAAGACGCGCTTGCGAAATATCGGGTTGTCGCTTTTTTAATAAATGCGCTAATAGGTTAAAAACCGAGATCGGAATGGAGAAGCAATCAGCAGCGTTCCTTTCGGTTATTACGCTTGTCTTCTTTACCTTTTTACACTTAAATCGCTGATAAAATTTACCAAGGAGATAGATTGCCTCTTGCGGAAGGCTACAGGCTACCTTTTGTCACAAAAAAAATACATATAGTTGTGTTTCACTAGTAGTAGGCATGTCGATTCATTCTAAGAACAATCAATCTTTGGATCAATTCGAATCGAACGCGCAAGAATCGATTCCCGATTAAAAGATGGACACACCGTCACGCCTATATTCCCCAAGCTGGGGTAGGAGAGGTGTACTGAGCACACCCAAGTTTCGCCGACGATGTTAGGTCCCATATAATAGGGGCGAGCCAATTTCAGACTATTCCAAACTCCGGACTCGTACTGGGAAGTTTTCGTTAGAATAACTACACTTGTCCGACCTAGGATTTGAACCCAGGACCTCGTGATCACAAAGCGATGAGCTTTGCTACTAGATCAATGAGGCAGTCAAGATGGATTCTGGATTAATCGTTTCGAAGGCGATTCTTATTAATTTCCGATTGAATGAAACTATGTTTTTGGATCCCTCCCTTTTCATAATTTCTTAGAGATAATCTAAAAGACAACTGGCTTAAAATAAACTCATGTGTAGTACGTAGTATTTTAACAAAAGACTTTTTATGCTTTTACTTACGTCCCTGATTTACAAATCTTAAATAAGTCATATTTTCGATTGCCCCTGTTTTATTTTGAATCGATCCGATTCAACGGCTTTCAGAATTGATCTACTAAATCGATAAGATCTAAAAATTCGATTATTTCTATCAATCTATCTATATCATCGCGCCAGATCCCTTGCAGGGTACGCAGAGAGTACAGAGTTCCAACAGGTTCTTTTCTTACATACCTCTCTGGCTTCCTCCACTTTTATTGTTCCTCTCGTTCGATTATTTGGCTTGCAAAAATCGATTTCGCGATTAATCGTTTTTAAATCGACATGCCTAGTAACTAGTCTATAAAGTACCGTCTTGAGGAAGAACTTCTTCGTGCATTGTCGATCTTCTCCGGTTTCTTCATAATAAACGGCTTCGGTTTGAATGAGAAGGTAATTTCGTGTGCACCCATGTTGGAGCATTTCTCAAGAGGTACCTGTTTAAACCCTGCAATCAGTAATTTATTCGGTAATAAGAAAGTTTTTTGTATAAAATAATCGTACCCCCACTTTAGGATTTATTCCTGTGTCGTGGGTGCGTTCACAAACATGAAAATTCACATACACAAATACCCAGAGCGCAACAAATAATTGTGATCCATCCAAAGATTTGTCCCGTGCGAGAATCGAACCCGCGACTATTAGACACAGTGGGTGGAGCGGCTTAAGCTCTTAACCACTGCGCTAAATCGTACGTCTAACATGAGCTCAATAATCCAGGCACGTGTGACAGAAGAACCAAGAATAATTTGTATTTAAACAGCCCTTTTTACAAGCTTTTAACTTAACTTGCAACGTTCGTATGTCTGTCTGTCCGTCTGTCTTTCCGGTTCAAATCTTGTGATTCATTTTTCAAGCACTTGCGGGTATCCGATTGAACTGAAATTTGGCATACGTATGTAAGTTCGGTGACAATGCAATTATATGGTACAATGGAACTGGTCTGATGATGAAGCCGGAAGGTGGTCATAGGAACATGTGAACTATACAACGTAATCCCCTCGTGTTGAGGCTCGTTAGATTATTATTGAGAAGTACTATACAACCAGATAGTGTTCAGGGTCTGACGAAGAAGCCAATAGGTGGCCAATGGAACCACACAAGTGCTCAATATAACCCACCGTATTTGGGCTCATTTGATTTGCCTTGACGACTACTTACACTCGGATGGTATCTAGGGTCTGCTGATGGAGCCGGAGGGTGGCCAACGGAACTACTCAACTGCTCAACATATCCCCACCGTGTTTGGGCTTTGTGGACTTGCCTTGACAAGTTCTGTAGACATGGATGATGTCCAGGGTCTGATGATAGAGCCGGAATGTGGAAACGGAACTACCTAACTTCTCAACATAATCCTGACGTGTTGGGGCTCGTTACATTTGTCTTGAGAACTACCATAGTTGGGCTTATGCTATAAAATTTAATTTTTAAAAAGATATTTTAAATTGACTGCCTCGTTGGTCTGGTGGCAAAGCACATCGCTTTGTGATCACGAGGTCCTGGGTTCAAATCCTAGGTCGGACAAATGTAGTTTCTCTAACGAAAAATTCCCAGTATGAGTCCGGAGTTGGGAATTGTGCCCGGTATATGGCAATAGGCTCGCCCTAGGGGGTGAGCCTGCTTAAATATCTGTTACATGGGACCTAACATCGTCGGCGAAACGTGGGTGTACTCAATACACCTCTGCCAGCCCCGCTTGGGGAATATAGGCGTGCAAGCTTTTATAGCAAAAACACAACTAAGATATCTTGCTTAATTGAGGAGATCCTATAGCTTCATTCCAGCTCTATTATCAGCTTTTGGATACGATCCAGGTCTAAAATATTCGTTAAGACAAATCGAACTAGCCCAAATACGGCGGGGTTATATTGAGTAATTCGGTGGTTCCATTGACCACCTTACGGCTTCATCATCAGACCCTGAACACTATCAGATTGTATAGTACTTTACAGTACCAAACTAACAAGCCTATTACGAGGGGGTTACGTCGTATATTTCACATGATCCTATGGCCACCTTCCGACTCCGACATCAGATCAGCTCCATGGTACTATATTATTGCATTGTCATTGCAGCTCACTCAGATACCCTTAGTGCTTAAAAAATAGATCACAAAATTTGAACCGGGAAGCCAGGCAGACAGACATACGCACATGGCAAGTTTAATAAAAGCTTATAGAAACTAAAATGGCGCACCGGCTTCAATGTATATTTGGGTGACATATTGTTTGTTTCATGTCCATATATATGAAAGATGCACTACTAGCGCTGTGCGAACGTGGTGTTCGTAGTGATCACCAAGGTTAAACAGCGTTCGGCTCGGTTGATCTAAGATAGGTGACCGCTTACGCAAGGGGCGGCGGCCCTGAGCGTCCTTTACGAGCGACTCCGAGGAGGACGACGGTGCGGTGATTCCCACGTCGCCCTTAGCACCGCGTCGGTGCGGAGGGGAGCGTGTCATCAAGTCTCCTCCCGATGGCGGCTTTTCAGAGCGCGGCACAAAAGGGGCACCGGTGCGTTCCATACGGAGATCCCGGAGCCTCCAAAGTGCTAATGTCGGCCACCCTGGGGTTTTACCGAATAAAAATTCGGTAGGAATCCAACACGCCCCGCGAGGTCTCGAGGCCCGCAGAAGTCCTATGTAGGATTTTCCCGCACGAGCGTCGAGCATCTCCACACTTTGAAAGGCACGTTAAACTGTTGGTCCGGGTTACCACATAATGTGGTAGTCGATAAACCTCTGACAAATGCCACAATCGGTCACTTATTCAACTTGGTGGGCGGTAAGAGCGGCCTTTGAATCCAATATTAAAGTATAAATAGACGATCCAAATTGGTACGGCACTGGACGGCCATAAATATGGTATTCGGTAAGCCATGTTGGATCCTTATAATCTTACTAAGTTCCACCAGCAGGCATCAACAAGCCTGCCCTCCCCCGCACCGCACTGGCTCCGCGTACTGGAGTATGACCTAATCTCTCTCACCTCGATTTGTGAGAGAAGAGAAGTGGGACAGTATAGGCAAGTTTTAAATTATAACTTGTTTCTGCCCGTGACTTCGCCCGAGTTGACTTTGACAGAAACCTTATATTTTATCGGGAGAAAAAAGTATCCCGTGTTAATGCAGGTAATAAACTATCTATGTGCCAAAGGACATTGTTCTGCGCTCATACATGATTTGCCCCAGAACCAACAGGAATGAAAAAATACTTGTTTGATTTCAAATCACCCATAAATTCTCTTAAGGCATTTATTATTAAACGGACAAACGGGGGAATCGCAATATTGCACAAAAAGTTTTCGATTTTGAGGTTATAATTTAGTAGCCATTAATACATATGAGGTTATCTTGTGTTTTGACATTTAGTAAAGATGTCGGCGACTTCGATATTAGTACTTACAATACCTTGAAATATTCGTTTTAGATTGCAAATTGTCCGTTAGATACGGATATTTGCCATTATTTTAATAAAATAGATAAATAATGATGGCATGCTTCAAATGTTTGTTGATTCTGGGGCAATTTTCGACAGTGTCCTTTCATTTAAATTCAGCCGTTTTTGTATGATTGAGTGTTACTCAAAAAGATGTTGGATTGGATGTTTTAACAAACATCCAAACAGAATCTTTCCCATTTATAATATTAGGATTAACATACTTACTATTAATGTGATACTTAAAATTACAATTAACTTTTCTGAAATAGCAATCATTCAAGAACAGTCTGTATCTCCATGCGTTATGTTCCATTTTCCCTCCGCATACAGACTTAATAGTATTGTTGCATTCCAAATCTGTACAGTTCAGTTTTACTCTCTCCATTTTTTCAACTATTTCCATCACTGTCCCACTCCTTCTCGATGCATCTTCCGTCCTTGTTTTTTGGGGAGATTCTTCCAGAAGCTGGTCATTGTTTTTTCCTGATATAAATACTATGTCTTCTGGCGGTGACTCTAGAATAATAAGATTGAATAAAAACACTGTCAAGCCGCCATTACATCGGGCTTCAATATCTGTTTGGATGAGCCAAGAATATCAATATTAATCTATCTATCTATCTATCTATCTATCTATAACCTCACGCCAGATCCCTTGCGGGGTAGGCAGAGAGTACAGAGTTCCAACAGGTTCTTTCCTTACATACGTTACGGAGACTCTTGACTTTTCCATCAGATAAGACTCGGTTTATTTGGTCGTGGTAAGATAGTCTAGGTCTTCCCCGGTACCTGCATCCACTTTCACATTGTATATCTGTTTTGTCATTCTTTCCTCTGGCATTTTTTCTATATGCCCGAACCAACGGAGCATGCCTTTTCTCATCTTTACACCGATACTATCTTTCATACCTACTCGCTGTCTTACTATGCTGTTGCTAATGCGATCGGTCAGCTTCACTCCGCACATCTTCCGCAGAGCTCGCCTTTCTACCGCATTTATCCTACTGTCATTCTCCTTCTTACATACCTAGTTCTCGCTACCATATAACAGCGTTGGGACAAGAACTCCGTTATGTATGGCCAGCTGCGCCTTATGGCTTAAGTGCCGGCTCCCGAGTAGCTTTCCCATCGCACCATTCACTCTGTTCCCTGCACTCACTCTTCTCTCTATGTCAGCGGTGTATTTCCCATCCTTACTGAAGGCGCATCCAAGATATACAAACTCATTCACTTGCTCCAGCACATCGTTACCAACCACATTCCTTACATTCGTTCTGGTTTCTTCCCTTTCAAAAACCAAAATATTAATAAATGGCGTATTAAATGTTTATAATAGTATATTTATAAAGGTACGGCCGAACTAACGCGTTCAGCCTACGGTGGCATCCCCGGTGGCGTTCAGTATCTCCCTATAATCGCGCGTGCAGTCGCCACCCAGACGGAGCGTGGACGCAGGACGCGTTGGTGTGAACATTTGATCTGATCGCCACCGTGCCCGCCACCGCTGACGCGGCTGGACGAATTAGTTTGGCCGTGCCATAAGACTTGTCACTAACATTT
This sequence comes from Phalera bucephala, assembly GCA_905147815.2. Lineage (NCBI taxonomy): Eukaryota > Metazoa > Arthropoda > Insecta > Lepidoptera > Notodontidae > Phalera > Phalera bucephala. The sequence goes on along the minus strand of LR990637.1, from coordinate 11,117,695 downwards.
GTCTTGAACTATAAGAGTGGAAGCGACAGAGGTCTGTAAGGAAAGAACCTGTTGGAACTCTGTACTCTTTGCCTTCTCAATAAGAGATCTAGTGTAAGATATACGTGGACTCATACTCGTGAACGGGTGCTGCTTGTGGGGACTGGTCCATCTGGAATCCTTCAGACACTCTTTATAAATAACTTCATTAGTCTCATATCTCGGTCGTACGGCATCACACTGGAGCTAGATTTTAAGCTATTAATTGAAACCTAAACATTGTATCCACACAATATGATAAAAAAATTTAAACGAAAAAAGAGAACGAGAATTAAATAAAAAAAAAGAAGCCCGCTAATTTTCTTTTAAATTAGATTTAAAAAAATGTAAATTGACTATTTGTAAGCGCCCCCGTAGGTAGGGCTTATACAAAATAAATAATTTGAGTTTGAGTTTGGACTCTTTTCAAAAAAACCTTACCTGTCTCAACATGGATCTGTCCCTGAACATTATCAATAACATCTCCAACACTCCTCATCACCATCAGATCTTTAATCCGAATTCCGGAGTCCGAATAATCTTCATTTCTTATCACCGGTCTGTCGTTCGGAACGAAAACGATAGTTTCCGGCACATCTTCCACTTCCGGCGTCACTTCCAGTGTAGATGTTGTGGTGTCAATGGTTGTTGTGACCGGTTTATTGGTTGTAGTCAATGGTTCTAGATTAGAAGGTTCCATATTCGCTTCCGCATGGTTATATTTTATAAATATTGCTGTATCTGTTTTATTTTGAGTATTTATTTGTATTAAGATTGATAGGAATACTATTATTGATATATAGTACAACATGTTTATAGTGAACGTTTTTTTGGTTGGTTGGAACTTAATGATTCATTGTATTTTTATATATTTATAATATTTTGGAGGTAAAAATGTTTTAGTGGTAGTTTGGTGTTATATGTACACCTAATTATGTGATTCTTTGCTAATTTCTACAAAAGAACAAATCTAATTTGTGTAGTTATAAACGAGAGTTGTGAAGTTTTATAATTATTAACTAATAATTAAATTACGATTGCTTTGAATGATAATAAAAATGTCTGATGTTGTTTAGGTCTTCTTAATATAAAAAATAATATAAATAATAATCTATAGAATCCTGCGGATTCGGTTATAGTATTATTATAAAACACTTATAATTAAACAATACACTTTTTCCCCCCTTTTTAAGCACTAATTTCAAAACAATTATAAGTTTTTACTAATAATATTTAATTTCGTTTAAATTTTCATACTCCAAAACACTTTTAATCATTTATTTTATTTCGAATTAAACTCTTTATTAAAATACACTTTACATTATTATTTTAAATACCACAGACTACAAACGAGTTAACAACACCTGTGGCTTTCTAAAAGTGATTATGATTCAAAAGATTTTATTTTTTAATCTTAACAAAGGGTGTTTTGGCAACAAGAAAAAAAAGTTAACTTCTTTTGTGTGGCTTTATCGAAGCGAGAACAGGTAGAAAGTATTTATTGCCTTTTTGCCTCATGCCTATAAAACACAAGCGGGGGTGGCCGACGTGTTTATATTTGGCAAAAGGTTAGCCCCCTTTTACATTGTAGCCTTATATAGTCAGAAACATGCGAGTGTACAAAGAACACCTATAATATCCTTGTTTGGGAAATGTAGACGAGACATCGGCAAAATGTATACAACTACCACCCCTGTTTAGGAAATACAGCGAGACGGTAGTTATGTCTTTATATATAAATAAGAACACACTGACACGCCTACATTTCCCAAGCTGGGGTGGCAGAGGTGTTCTGTGTACACCCACTCTTCGCCGACGAAGTTAGGTCCCATGTAATGGGGGGTGAGCCTATTGCCATATGTCAGGCTCCATTTCAGATTCCAGACTGGTACAGGGAATTTTTCGATAGAAAAAACTACATTTGTCCGGCCTAGAATTTAAACCCAGGACCACGTGAACCAATTCGGCAGTGAATACTAATTTTGGTTAGATATAAGTACATATATTTCAGGCGCTCGTAGTGCGGTGTTCGTAAGAATCAAGGTTAAGCATCGTTTGGCTCGGTCAGTCTGAGATGGGTTTGTGTCATTTTCATATTTGAGCGTCTTCGTGCTTCGGAAGGTCCGCCTTCCGCGGCATGTTCTCACCGATCCTCACGATGCCCTTACATCCCGTCTTTTGGATACAGATTCCGCACAAAAAAAAGAAACAGGATCCTGGGCTAGTTGCCCACTTGCCCTTCTGGCTCGAGCGTAGTGGTTGCACGCTCGCCCTCTTGTCCGGTGAAGCTATAAAGGCCCCGCGGCCTACAGCGTAGATCATTCACACACACAAAGCTTCGGAAGGCACGTTAAGCTGTTGGTCCCGGTTACCACTTAATTTGGTAGGCGTTAAGCCAAGTTGAAGGCATGATTTGTGGACACCTGTTGGTGAAACAGCACCAGCAGGTGTCCACAAACCTGCCTTCACCGCATCGCACTGGCTCCTCGTGCTGGGTATGACCTAAGCTCCTTGACTTCGATTTGTGAAAGACGACCTTTGCCCAGCAGTGAGACGGTATAAACTGATTTATTATACTTTAAAATTCATTTATTAAATTAATTACAACAATAGTCTTATCTGATGGAAAAGTCAAGAGTCTCCGTAACCGGCGAGCGTGTATGAGACGAACTATGAGAGTCGAGGAAGCCAGAGAGGTATGTAAGGAAAGAACCTGTTGGAACTCTGTACTCTCTGCCTACCCCGCAAGGGATCTGGCGTGAGGTTATAGATAGATAGATAGAATTACAACAATAATTGACCTATTAGACTAATTTTTAAACTTCACTTCTATTCTTCTATTTTGGCACAAGCTGCTAAAATAAATGTACTTAGTATGGATTTCCAGTTTTTAGATATGTTTGCAGTTTTAAATTCATTCTCAAATAGGTAATTTTCTTTTCAGAACTGTTTATTTGTGTTGCCTATAGAGCCTTAGGTAAAAATATATGGTGCATACATATATTTTATTGTTACCTACTAGCGCCATCTCTTAGAAACGCGTTGTACTAAATGAAAATCCGGAAAACTCTCCAAAGGATATACAGCCATAAATTTTCGTGAACGTTTCCTTTGTACTTCGAAAAATCCCCGATAGATGGCGTATTGAAAATAAAATGGAGGGATACTTTGGGCAACGAAATAAAATTAATGACTCAAATAAGTAAAATAACTTTCCGCCTATGATATCGTTTTAATAAATTAATTCTTATACCATTTAACAATAGCTTAGTGAGCAATCTTATGGATATGAAAGAAAATATCTATGTAAGAAGAAAACATTGGATGTTGCTGTAACATATGAAACATCATTTGAAAATATAAAAAGAATGTCGGAAGAAAGAATGACAAAAAAGATATTTAATGCGAAAGTGGAAGGATTTATGTTCCAGAGAAGGCCTAAATATCTGACCATTACCAAAGAGCTCTTGCCTTAACTGATGGATAAGTCAAGAGTCTCCGGACCGGCGAGCGTGTATGGGACGAACTGTGAAATTAGAGGAGCGAGGTCTGGAAAGGAACGTCTTGGAACTCTGGACTCTTTTCCTACCTCACAAGGAATGTAACGGGATAAATTTTGATATACCTAATGCCACAAAAATATAGTTCCTAAAAAAGTAAATGCATGCACAATATTTTTTATGCTTACCGTATTATTCGCAACTTTTTAAATCAGTTTCAGACAGAGTCTAACGGACCTAATTCTTAAACAATTACCCGCTATGTAATTTGACATTAGGATATTTGTTATCTTTTTTTTTCGTGGCAATTTCGTGGTTTACATTATGCCATTGTACAAAGTTTACAAATATTCATTTCTGAATTAATTCAACTCCCCAATGAACTTGATGACAAAGAAGATAATGAAATTGATGAAGTACCCCACCCTGGATAGTAAAGTGATGGATACTTTACATACCAATTGCGACGGCCGTTTTGAGGGAAATCGAAAAGGCACGTTTTATCACTTTGTTACAATTACCTTCACTCATGCACATATAGGAATACATAATGGTTAATATTTTACCAACATCACACATTATAATACGAAATAGCACAAGTTTTGGAAATTAAAACAAATTGACAACACCACTCTTCGATTTCCCACCAAAAAGTCCTATTTGTGATCTTTGTGAATCCAATTTTGGTACAGGCAAAGTAAAAAAAAATATTTAACTTTTTTAACGAAAAAAGAAAACCGGAATATTTGAAGGCGGTGTCAGGTACTTAGCACCGACTTCAAATATTTGCTTTTTAAACCTTCCCTGAAAATTGGAATTGGAATCTCCATTCTAATTGGATCTTTAAAGATAGTTTTCTTAATATTTTTTTTTTTTATAAAAACGTAGCCCCATACTAGGATTTACTCTGTGTCATGTGTGTGTGTGTGTGTGTGTGTGAATGATGTACGCTGTTGGCCGCGAGGCCTTTACAGCTTCACCGGACTAAAAGGCGAGCGTGCAACCACTACGCTCTAGCCAGCCAGAAGGGCAAGAGGCGACATACTCGAGGGCGCCTCTTCGAGGCGCCCTCGGTTGGGACAGTCGCTGTAGGGGGACGGGTGCACTACTAAGTGCACCGGTCAACCGCCGGCTATGGGAGGGGATGTGTCATGGATGCGTTGACAAACATGAAAATTTGTTTCATACACAAATACTCTGATCGAAACAAATAATTGTGGGTCACAAAAAGATTTGTCCCGTGCGGGAATCGAACCTGCGGCTATTAGACACAGTGGGCGGAGCGGCTGAAGCTAAACCACTGCGCTAAATCATCTATCAATTCGCGCGTCTATCAATCCAATCTATTTTTGAAGCCTGTTAAAAACATGTCTCGTTATGGGCGAGCCTGTCATCATTTATGGGATACATCATTTAACGAGACGCTCGTAGCGCTGTGCGACCGCGGTGTTCTTACCGATCACCAAGTTTAAGCAGCGTTCGACTCGGTCGGCCTGAGAAGCGTGACCGTTTGTTGCACTTTCATATTCGTGCGTCTCCGTGCTTCGGAAGGCACGTTAAGCCGTTGGTCCCGGCTACTACTTAATGTGGTAGTCGTTAAGCCGAGTTGAAAGGCGGCTTGATAAGTTCCAATAGCAGGTGGCCACAAACCTGCCTCCACCAATCCGCACTGTGTCCGCGTGGTGGAGTATGAGCTAATCTCTCTCACCTCGATTTTTAAGAGAAGGCCTTTGCCCAGCAGTGGGCAGTATAGGCTGATATTATTATATTATTTATTATTTAACATGTAAAACAAAATTGCAAGCTGTAAATTACCAAATTCAGGTAACGTGTACAACGCGGTACGAAGCCATTTTTTTTGCAATATAAATTCTTGTTATTTTTTCTTAATTTTGATTATCTGTATGTATGCGTTATTGTGTCTCAGGTGTGATTGCACACAGCATATTTATAGAAAGACAAGTCAAGAGTCTCCGTAACCTGCGGCATGTATAATAATGATAATAATGAGCCCGCAGGACAGCTTGTGGCGAGCTGTTGGTGAGTAACGACATCACGGACCCGAGTGCTTCAGAGAGTCGGTCAGGGCCCCCAATTCGGCGTGTCTTCGTTGGTCGAGTGGAAATCGAAGGGTGCCCAGGACTCTCGGCTCTGGCTAGCCTTAATTGGCCGTCCAGAGAGGAGCCGTGAGAGGTATATCGTCGTAGGACCGCCGCGAGTAACTTCGGAGAAAGCGCAGCACACCTCTCTACACCCCTGAGCCGCTCACACCGGTGTTGCCCTCTGTTGTCCTAGGACGACCGTTTGAGGGCTCATCTAGTAAGCAGCGAGTCACAGCCGGCCACGGGTAATTAGGTATCACTAATTATGGCCGGTGTCCGTCCCCTTTGAAATAGTCCAGTTTTTGTCCATCAAACCTCATTTACATAGCTTCTGCCGGGGTCAGTTCGCTGGTTATGTTTCTTCATTTTCAGCAAGTGATCTCGGCAGGTGGCTTACATAACATTAACTTCTCACACGGGGTCTCTACGTGTTGGACCCATGTCCCCATGCAAGCCTTTCAAAGGCCCGGGTAAAGCCCGTGAATATCAGCGAGATACATATAATAATAATAATTTCTTGCCAGAAAAGTTTGTACATATTGTAATTGTTTCTTACTAAATTAATTTGAAAACATGTACATCATTGTATTACTTTATGAGACGAACTACGAGAGCGGAGGAAACCAGAGAGGTCTGTAAGGAAACAACCTATTGGAACTCGGTACTCTACCTCGTAAGGGATTTAACGTGATGATAAAGATACTCTATATGAGACGAACTATGAGAGTGGAAGAAGCTATAAAAGTCTGTAAGGAAAGAACCCGTTGGAAGTCTAAACTCTGCCTTCCTCGCAAAGGATCATGTGTATGTAGATAGGCTCATATAGACGAACTAATCCGAATGAGTCCGACTATAAGAATGGAGGAAGCCAGATAGGTCCCTAAGGAAAGCAAATAGACTCTCCGGAATTACTTTCCCAAATTAGCTTTAACACAAGATACAGGCTCCTTAGATCTAATAAAACTAATCTCGTTGCCCTAGAAATTTACAAAAACAATATCTCGTACTATAATCCACTGGTACGGATGCTTCGTCTGTACAATGATTTAGCCTAGTCCAGTAATAGCCACGAATAATTTGAAATTGAATTTGAAAAATTTATTAAAATTGACAATGATAGCATTTATGCTACATAATGTCATGCTCTATAATATTATGTTACCCATCCATATAGTTATTGTGTTCTTATCAAAATCGAAAGTTTTTTATTCATGTAGACCAAAAGGCACTTATGAATAGTCAAAAAGAGAAAATTATTAATTGATTAAGACTCTACCACCTTTTCGGAAAGTCATTCCTGTGGAGAAGAAGGGTAAGAACTCACGGTTACTCTTTTTAAAAATGAGAGTTTTACAATTCTTTTTGTATACATTGCATTCATGGGGTATGGGAGGACAATGCAGAACAAGGTAAATAGATGTGCTTAAGTATAGATTAATCATAAGTGTACTTAAATTCATGGTATTGGTCAGTGTCTACATAGTAATCTCATTTACAAAATAGAGATGTTTTCAGAGGTATATTATAAAAAAAGATAATAATAATAGTAAGAGGAAGGGCTACTATAAAATATGTAAAGAGCGCGTACAAAACAACTTATAATAGCTCCAGTGTGATGCCGAACGAGACAAAATTCAACAGAATTATGGTACACGTTCAATCAGACAAAGGACAGAGGACGGACCAGTCCCTACCAGCACTTCACGAGTATGACCTGATATGCAGCCATCACTCTCCTGTTATGTTATTAGATGTGTACCTGGTCCTGTGTTTCTTCTTAGATAAAGTTTACTTCTTTCTTATGTTTTTGTTTGTCATTAGTTACTTAATTTTAGTTAGCGGAATTCACATGTTTTAGATTACAATCCAGATCTATGCCATTACTTTAGGACTAAGTGTTATGTTTTGATTGTAATCTGTGTTGTATCGATAAAAAGAAGAAAACAAAAAAAATAACCGTGGAGTTTCTTGCCCTTCTTCTCCACAGGAATGACATTTCGAAGTGGTGGTAGGGTCTATTACTTTTCTAACAAATCATAAATGTTATGTGAGGCGCTCGTAGCGCTGTGCGACCGCGGTGTTCTTACCGATCACCAAGGTTAAGCAGCGTTCGACTCGGTCGGCCCGAGATAGGTGACATTTTCATATTCGAGCGTTTCCGTGCTTCGGAAGGCACATTAAGCCGTTGGTCCCGGCTACCACTTAATGTGGTAGTCGTTAAGCCTAGTTGGAAGCCTTAAAGGCGGCTTGATAAGTTCCAACAGCAGATGGCAGGTTTGTACCTGCCTCCATCAAGCCGCACTGGGTCCGCGTGGTGGATTATGACCTAATCTCTCTCACCTCGATTTGTGAGAGAAGGCCTTTGTCCAGCAGTTGGCAGTATAAGCTGATATTATTATTATTATTATAAATGTTATAATGTTTTATTAACCTTTTCCGTCCCACTGCTGGGCAAATGTCTCCCCATAATCTTCCACATGGACCTATGACTATCCGGATCCAATCTTTTTAAAAAGTTTCTAGATAGTCACGCCAACCTTTGCAAGGCCAGCCCCGATGTGAACGTCCATCCATCCGCAAGTACCCATTGCGTGGCGATTCTAGCCCATCTGTCAGGGTGCATTCGACTAACATACCCTGCTCACTCCCATTTAAGCTTTGCAGATTTGATGCCCACATCAGCGATACCAATTTTAGTATAGTAATAATTATAATATTAGCCCTGTTAAGAAACTACCGTTAGGCGCGGGCCTCCTCTCATACTGAGAGAGTTTAGGCCATAGTCCACCACGCTGGGCCAGTGCGGGTTGGCGAACTTCACACACCTTCGAGAAACTTTCAGGCATGCAGGTTTCCTCACGATGTTTTCCTTTACCGTTTAAACAAGTGATAGTTAATGTTTAATACGCACGTGCTTTCGAAAAGACAGAGGTGCGTGTCTGGATTTAAACCTAGGCTTTCACTGCTTTTAGAAGTTGCTACTAGCGTATTGTGAATAAAAATATTCTGATTCTGATTCAAAGAACCTGTTTGACCTCTGTACGCTCTACCTTCTAATGGATCTGACGTGATATAGATAGTTAGATAGAATTTCTATTATATCCTAACTTCTTAATACGTAGAACTCTGCTTCTTGGTAGCCGTAACGGCTTGTAATAACAGTACATGCCCTGCGGGTTACAAGGCGCCTAATTAAGGAGCAAACTCCACAAGACAGCGTACAGAGCACGGGTACATTGGTACACGATAATATCGTTAGGAACAAGATATATTTATTTACTTATAACTGGATTACCAGTTTTCTACAAAAACAAAAAGAATATTAAACTGTCCTGTTGTCTTGAATTTCGTATAGATAGATAACTCTTTATTGTGCACCAATAACAAACATATAATAATAATATCAGTCTATACTGGCCACTGCTGGGCAAAGGCCTTCTGTCACAAATCGAGGTGAGAGAGAGTAGGTCATACTCCACCACGCGAACCCAACAACACAAATCAATAATCTTACCAGACGATGCACTGTTATTTAACAACTATTCTGATTTGGGCCTTTACAATACAGGATGTATCTAATGTGTGGGCCGATCGGAGACAGTTTTCAGATCTACATATAATCGGTTGATCCGTTAGTTTGGGCATATAGAAAGAATGTCAGAAGAAAAAATTATGATGAATGACGAATGTAGGTACCGGGGAAGACTTGTGTGTGTGAATGATGTACGCTGTTGGCCGCGAGGCCTTTACAGCTTCACCGGACTTAAAGGCGAGCGTGCAACCACTACGCTCTAGCCAGACAGAAGGGCAAGAGGCGACATACTCGAGGGCGCCTCGAAGAGGCGCCCTCGGTTGGGACAGTCGCTGTAGAGGGACGGGTGCACTACTAAGTGCACCGGTCAACCGCCGGCTATGGGAGGGGATCTACTACTACGTCGTCGTCGTCGCCCGTATTCTGAGCGGAAAGAAGGGATGACAAAGCATCGGGGGGGTCGGTGAGAACATGTCGCGGCCGGCGGTGGCGGCAGGGGTCGGGGGGGAGATCGTAGTCGGCGGCGGCTACGATTAACGGATTCGCATGGGTTGATGCATTCGCGAAGTGACGTGTTGACGCCTTTTTAATAAAGGCGCGAATAGGTTCGAGACCTAGATCGGAGTGGAGGTCGACGTTCCGTACGAACCAGCGGGCTTCTACGGCTTTACGGAGGAAGCGGTTTTGAACCACTTGGAGTTTATCGATGTGAGAGGGGGCCGAATGCCCGAACACAACACACGCATAAGTCATGATGGGTCGAACGCAAGTTTTGTAAAGCGTCACCTTATTTCTAAGGGACATTTTACTCCGCTTGCAGATTAACGAATGGAGACGACCGAGCACAAAGGATGCTCGGTGACGGACCCGCTTGATGTGCGGGCCGAAGGACATGGTACTGTTTAGGGTGACCCCTAGATATTTGACCTCTTTGACCCAGGGAATGGGTCGGTCGAACATGGTCACTTGGCCGAGATTACTTTTAGGGCGGCGCAGGGAGTGGCGCAGGGTGGCACCTCTGGAGAAGAACAACGCAGCGCTCTTGTCCGGGTTCACCTCAATACGCCACATCCTGAACCAATTCCCTAGGGAATTGGCGGATGCCTGAAGGTTTCTGGTAATGAAACCCTTATTCCTATGCGAGACGTAGAGAGCGGTATCATCCGCGAATAGGGCTAGATGCGCCTTACTCGAACGAGGAATGTCGTTCGTGTAAAGGCTAAACAGGAGCGGAAAGAGAAATGAGCTCTGTAGGACTCCAGCACTGATGGAGTGGGAAGTGGAGCGCGTCATTTCGACGCGATAACGGAAGGCGCGATTCGACAAGAATCTCGTAAGATGAGCACGAGTCTGTCCGGCACACCCAATTGGTAGAGCTTGTAGATCAAGCCGTTGTGCCAGACTTTGTCGAATGCCTTCGCGACATCTAGGAAGAGGGCGCCCGTGTAGATGGGTTTGGGTCTATTGAGACCGGAGAGGATGTGCTCCGTGATGCGGTGCACTTGGTCGACGCAAGAGTGTATAAACTAGCTTGCCATAACCAAATAGACAGAGTCTTATCTGAAGGGCAAGTCAAGAGTCTCCGTAACCAAGCGTGTATGACACGAACTATGAGAGCGGAGGAAGCCAGAGAGGCATGTAAGGAAAGAACCTGTTGGAACTCTGTACTCTCTGCCTATCCCGCAAGGGATCTGGCGTGATGATATAGATAGATAGACATATATTCGCGATTATACCTTTTAACATGTAAAGCACCTGTAACCTTTTAATTAAAATATCCGTCACGCCTATATTCCCCAAGCGGGGGTGGCAGAGGTGTACTGAGTACACCCACGTTTTGCCGACGATGTTAGGTCCCATGTAATCGGGGGCGAGCCTATTGCCATATACCGGGCACAATTCCATACTCCGGACTCGTACTGGGAAGTTTTCGTTAGAAAAACTACACTTGTCCGACCTAGGATTTGGACCCAGGACCTCGTGATCACAAAGCGATGCGCTTTGCCACTAGACCAAAGACAAATACCTGTTTATTATTAAAAAAAATAACAAATATACTTGTGGCACTGTAATGGTATCTGCTTTTATTATTAAAATCCTTAAAGATTACAAAAAAGAAACCTTTATGCAAGTTTGGTAAATAAGCGACTTAATGCCTTACACAGTTTATATAGGTATAAATAAATACAATTCTTATACTATATTAACGTCGAGATGATTTTGCAAACGTTTTGTGCAGATAAATCTGCACTTTGTTTTAAAAGAAAAAAACGATCGTTTGCCATCCAGAGATCCAGTGGTTGTTCATTCCATAGCAACATAGACTTAACAAAGAAAGAAGAGTGAACAAAGTCTGACGATTATTTTAGAAGCGAAGATTTTTATTATGATTGGAAGATAAATATTGAAAATGGAATGAAAGATAATCAGGCGGAGAGAGTTAAGAATAGAAAATAATATTGTCAGTGCCCTCTGAACTCTGCTTTGGCGAATAGGCAACCAATTTAAAAGATATCGACACTCAGACAAATGGTCAAATTTACGCAAGTTATAGATAAATTGAATGCAGTTATTGAAAAGACGGTCAAGTTTGTTGAGGTGATCTGCATTCCATCTTCGGCGCCATTAGTGGGTATGTAGTGATGTATAGGGGTTGCTTCAACATGATTATTGTCTTTTATAATCATAGACGACCATATTCACTTTAAGCATAGCTCTCTTTTGTCTTTTACGTGACCTTGAGTCCTACTGGAACGATCAACTTGAAGTTTCTCGGATCCTATTATCGGAAGACAATGGATTCGTCTATGCCCTGAAGGCTACAAGCTTTATAATAATATTTTGAAGTCCTTAATCAAGCATTAACTGATTTTAGTCCAGTAATAATATTATAGAAGCAACATAAATACAGGTAAATGTTAGATCAAACTTATACGTAGATTTCTATAGGAATCCGTATGTAATACTTGCAAGGTGGGCAGAGTTTAGAGTCAACAGGTTATTTTGTAAAGAATTCTCTCGCTTCATTCACTCTCAGAGTTCGTCTCTCACATGCTCGTCGGTTACGGAGACTCTTGACGTGTCCTTTAGAGACACACAGGTGTATTTGCTGGTGGTAAGATACTCTAGGTCTTTCCCGTTACCTACATCCTTCCACTTTCACATTGTATATCTGTTTTGTCATTCTTTCTTATGGCATTCTTTCTATATGGCCGAACCAACGGAGCGTACTTAGTTACCATCCAAATTTACCTCTTTAATAATAATAATATATGCCCTGTTAAGAAACTGTCCCACTGTTGGGCACGGGCCTCCTCTCTTTAGACCATAGTCCACCACGCTGGCACAGTGTGGGTTGGCGAACTTCACACACCTTCGAGAAGCTCTTAGGCATGCAGGTTTTCTCACGATGTTTTCCTTCACCGTTAAAGCAAGTGACAGTTAATTTTTAATACGCATATGCTTTCGATGAGACAGACGTGCGTGCCTGGGTTTGAACCCGAGACCTCTGACTTTGCAGTCCAACGGTCTAACCACTAGGCTATCACTGCTTGCTATCTTTTATAATACTAGTATAAAATTCTACACACCAATCTATACTTGAATGACAAGTCTGGAGAAAAGAAGATGGGTAACTGATCTATGCACTCTTCACAAAATAGCTAATGGCTCGCTGGGTGGTCAGCTCGTTGAACATTTAGCATTCAAGATACCAACACGGTCCGTGCGCACCCCACAGCTCTTTAGCTTAACCTGTAACAATGATAACAATGTTACCCAAAATAATCCACTTCATAGAATGTATAATCAATACAACTCCGTATGTTCTGAACTTGATCTATTTCATGATAGTGCCAACGCATTTAAAAATGCTTTATATAAAAAAAATGTTAATTAGATCATGATGTACTCGTTTTGGTTTACTAAAGGTGTTGGCTGTTTATTTTTTGTCTTTCCCCTTTAACTTGCATATTTATCTCATTTTTTATTTTTTTGTTCTTTTCGTATTCTTTATATCCTGTAGTTAATAGATATAGAAGCTGTTAAACTAAGAATGATGTGTATAGTTGTAAGTGGATAACAGATTAATAATTTGTGTATTAATAGGTTATGAAAAATCTTATAATCTGTTCTCTGTTTCTGTACCTTTTGAATAAAATAAAATACCGAAGCTCGCTTCATGAGGTGCATGAAGCGAGCTTCTCTCGAGGCTCGCGGAAGTCCTATGCAGGATTTTCCACAGGAGAGAATAAAAGGTCTTCCCCGGTACCTACATCCTTCCATTTTCTCATTTATGTATCGGGGATTTTATATACAACGTAGTCTCCGAGTCTTCTTATTCTTTTCGTAACAATAGTTTAAATCTGTCTTGCTAAGTATGTGGCTAGCTCAATCACGCCATTTGTAGCTGGACACAGCTTGCCTATTGTACAGGTGGTGGGGCATAAGGGGCAGACCAGCAGGTCTGGCATAGTCTGTGAAGTAGTTCCACAATCGCAGGCTTTTAAATTTGGATCTCGAAACCCCCATGTGCATAAATTTTGCCTGCATCTACCTAACTGAGTGCGGAGCCAATTTAAAGATATCCACACCGGCCATGGGGGTTGGTGCCCAGGGGGTATCTGCTCCAGACATGGGACAAACTAAGACGGTGGGGGTTTCCTTTCTCTACATTGTCTAAGTTTGGCCGGTGTTGGAAGATCCTACAGGGTCTGAATTAACTTCAGAAAGCTTTGGCGGCTCTTGAGGCGGACCCGAGGGATTTGGTCTCTGCGTGCCGGAGTATGACCTATTCTCCCTCACCTCGATTTGTAAGAGGTTTTTGCCCAGACGTAGGATAAGACAGACTGGGTTATATATTATTACTGAATTAATTTTTCCTATATTCCACTTGGTTAAACATTTATTTTGAATAAACATCAGTGTTTACACAAAATTGGTATGTTTTTTCAATAAAAAATATACGATTCCCAGAGATTTCTAGACAAATATCAAATGTTTGTATTATATTATTGCCAAATCTTATATCGAGAGACGAAAAGAATAAAAACAAACTTTTATAGGAAAAATACAAAGGAGACTGACTGCCTCGTTGGTTTAGTGGCAAAGCGCATCGCTTTGTGATCACGAGGTCCTGGGTTCAAATCCTAGGTCGGACAAATCAAATCAAGTTTGTTGTTACAGGTATATAGATTTGCTTAGGTCTACGTTGCATCTTGTTTCTCTGTTTCCTTGTTTCCCTGTTGGGTTTACAATATTATTAACACTAGTAAAACTTAGATGGAAAAGTCAAGAGTCTCCGTAACCGGCGAGCGTGTATGAGACGAACTATGAGAGTCGAGGAAGCCAGAGAGGTATGTAAGGAAAGAACCTGTTGGAACTCTGTACTCTCTGCCTACCCCGCAAGGGATCTGGCGTGAGGTTATAGATAGATAGATAGATAGATAGATTAGCACTAGTGGTCGCCCATAGGTCGATATTCGACCTACTCTTTCATCGTTTGCTGGTTATGTTTGACATTCAGTAAGACTATAGATAAATAATATTAAAGACAAACATGAATTTGACGTGTATTGTGTCAAATACATGGTATTGTGTGTAATGGTTTTTTTTCATTTATTTAATGTATGTTTTATGCATAATTTAAAAAAAATTTTAGCATTCTGCACTCCTTCTCTATATAAACTATAAGTGTGGGATATTTCATACTCCTCCATCCGCGCAATTTTCGTTAATAGGTGTACAAAGTTTTGCTACACGTATTAATATATAGATTATAGGATAATGTCAAAAACAAAATATTGAATTATTTATTAAATTATAAAATGATAAAGATATAAAATAGAAAGAACGAAACTCTAGTACAATAATAATAAGTATAAAAATAAAATATAATATTAATAATGTCCAAATCATAATGTCAATCGATAATAAATAAATAAATAAAAAAACAATTGACAATTATATCACTGAAAGAAATTCATCAATAGAATAGTAACAGGTTTTGGCGGGAAGTCGAAGAGTGATGTTGTCAATTTGTTTTAATTTCCAAAACTTGTGTTATTTCGACTAATAATGGGTAATGTTGGGGGAAAATTAACCATTATGTGTTCTCATATATGCATGAGTGAAGGTAATCGTAACAAAGTGATAAAACGTGCCTTTTCGACTTCCCTCAAAACGGCCGCTGCAATTGGTATGTAAAGTATCCACCGCTTTACTATCCAGGGTGGGGTACTTCATTTATTTCATTATCATCATTGTCATCAAATTCATCGGGGAGTCGAATTAATTTAAACAAACACGATTTTATATCTTACTGGACACTCGCAAAATACACTTATAATAAGTGTGAAGCCATAACTTGAAGAAGAAGAATAGTAACATTTGGTTATTAGTAATTGAAATAATTTCTTTTTAAATTACACCACATCCAAGGCCCTAATATCATTAGGTATTTTATTGTACACCTTAGGCGCCATACAGGATATACTTTTAGGCATGAGCGCTGTTCTTGATAATCACAATTGGACAATTGTAGTTTTTCTAACGGAAAATTCCCAGTATGAGTGGAGTCTGGAATTGTGCCCAATATATGGCAATAGGCTCGCACCCTATTACATGAGACGTAACATCATCGGATAAAAGTGGGTTGACTCAGTACACCTCTGCCACCCCCCCCTTGGGGAATATAGGCGTTCTAACATCGGAGATATGTTGCTCAGTTGAGGAGTTTCTATGTCTTCTTCCAGCTCCATCATCAGATCCTGCTTACCATCCAGGTCTAAAGTACTCGTCAAGACCAATCCAACGAGTCCAAACACGACAGGGTTATATTGAGTAATTGAGTGGTTCCATTGACGACCTTTTAGCTTCATCATCAGACCCTGAACACCATCTGGTTATATAGTACATGTCAATACAAATTCAGCAAACTTAAACACAAGGGGATCAGATTGTGTAGTTTGTGGCAGGAACGTTGTGGCAGGATATGTCAAAGGGAAGATCTTCCAGCCAGACGGGTGGTGTGTCTGACGGGGCCTGTTACTCTCCCCGAGAGTTGTTGTCGGGGGCTTGTATATATATTACGCGTCGTGCGCACTCTAATATCGCGTTCTAGACATGTACGGCGAATCGTCAGCACCATCTATTGGTAGGTAGTCGCAACTATGTAGCGATGTATAGTGGTCGCTACAGTTGACATGTTTCTATGGCTACCTTCTGACTTCAATATCACACCAGCTCTTTTGTACCATATTATTACATTGTCACCAAATTCACATACGTATGCAAATTCAAATCGGATCGGCAAATGCTTGAAAAGTGGATCACAAGATTTGAACCGGAATGACAAACGGACAGATATAGGAACGTTGCATGTTAAAGAAATGCTTGTAAAAACTGATAGAGTAATATTCTAGATGATAATACACATATCTTAATGTTTTCCCTCTTATGGTTACAGAAACCATCACCCCTCACTCCTGTGGTCGCGACAACTCCATCGGCAACCGCTACAGCTACAACCAAAGGTAAGTTAAAAAAAACCGTTACTTGTGTTTGTGTGTGTGTGTGTGTATGATCTACGCTGTTGGCCGTGGGGCCTTTACAGCTTCACCGGACAAGAGGGCGAGCGTGCAATCCCTACGCTCGAGCCAGAAGGGCAAGGGGGCAACTAGCTCAAGGGCGCCTCAAGGGAGAACGGCCTCAGCTTGGGCAGTCGCTATGGGGGAGGGCGTATACTAGGTGTTTCGCCGTGATGCTCTGCACCGGCCGGCGGGCAAGGGATACTTCGAGCTCGCCGGCGAGGTCGGTGTCTGATCCTGAGTGCGGTATCTGTATCCGAAAGAAGGGATGTAAGGGCATCACAAAGGTTGATGAGAACATGCAGCGGACAGCGATAGCGGCTGAAAGCCGGCACCGGCCGGCGGGGGAAAAAAAACCGTCAAGCGTTTATTCCCCAAGCGGGGTGGCAGAGGTGTACTGTGTACAACCACGTTTCGCCGTACAAGCTCCAATGAAGAGATGAGCTCCAATGTATGAGAGGGGAATTATTGAAGTAGCGCTATGCGACCGCGGTGTTATTAACAATCACTATGGTTAAGCATCACTCGGCTCGGTCGGTCTGAGATGGGTGACCATTTGTGATATTTTCATATTCGAGCGTGTCTGTGCTTCGGAAGGCATGTTAAGCCGTTGAAACCACTTAATGTGATAGTCGTTACGTCGAGTTGGAAGCTTTATAGGCGGCTTGATAAGTTCCAACAGCAAATGGCCACAAACCTGCCTCTGAAATCTGCTCTGCGTGGTGGAGTATAACCTATCTTTCTCACCTCGATTTGTGAGAGAAGGCTTTTGCCCAATAGTGGAACAGTCTAGGCTATAATTATTATTATTATCTCGCTGAGATTCACGGGCTTTACCCGGACCTTTAAAGGGTTGCATGGGGGCATGGGTCCAATACGTAGATGCCCTTTCCGAGAAGTAAATGCTATGTAAGTCACCTGCTGAGATCACATGCTAAAAATAAAAAAAAACATAACCAGCGGACTGACCCCGGCAGGTGCAAGGACTATTGTACATTATGGAAAGAAAACAAGGGCTATACAAATGAGGTTTGATATACAAGAACTGGACAATTTAAAGGGGAAGGACACCGGCCATAATTAGTGATACCTAACTACCCGTGGCCGGCGGTGACTCGCCACTCACTAGACGGGCCCTCAAACGGACGTCCTAAGACAACTCAGGGCAACACCAGTGTGAGCGGCTCAGGGGTGTCGAGAGGTGTGCTGCGCTTTCTCCGAAGTTACTCGCGGCGTTATGCCCTTTAACACTTCCACCCCAGGAGTATATTTACGTAGGTACGCATTATATCTTTACGGTGATATAGCTCTCACGGCTTCTCTCTGGACGGGCAATTAAAGCAAGCCAGAGACAAGAGTCCGGCCGGCACCCTTCGGATTCCACTCGACCAACGAAAACACGCCGAGTTGAGGGCCCTGACCGACTCTCTGGAGTACTCGGGTCTGTGTGGTTCATCACCAACAGCTCGCCACAAACTGCCCTGCGGGTAAATTATTTTTATTATTATAATTCCAGACTCCATACTGATACTGGGAATTTTTGGATAGGAAACCTACATTTGCCGGACCTAGGATTTGAACTGAGGACCTTGTGTTCGCAACGCGCATTATGTGCCACAGGACAAAACCCTACTTCTTTCTCGGTTCCTCATTGCTGAGGATCGCGACCATGCATAAACAGTCTCCATTGGGTGCAGTCATATGCGGAGTGTACCGCCCGATGCATGCCACCCACCGCCTTCTTCATTGCGTCAGACCATCTTGCAGGTGCCCTTCCCTGAGTACGTCTACCGTCCATTTTGCCTAAAATAATCTGCTTCTCCAGACAATGCTTTAAAGACCACATAATGTTTCCGAAGGATCTGAGGACTCTTTGTCAGCAGATGGTGAAGATCCGTTTGGTGATTAAGTGGAGAACCCTACAGAGGTAATAATATCTTGGAAATACACATCACTTCATAAAAAAACAAACAGGAAAATTGTTAGCACAAAGCAATTTTCGTAATAATAGCGGTTGGAATAAAAATGAATGATCTTAAATACTCCGTATTTTAACTGCTGAAAGAGGCGGGATACGAGGAAAAAGATATTAATTTTTATATAGAGATATTGTGTGAAATTTAAAAGCGACCGTCGCGCAATTTCGGTTTTAAATGCTTATCTACATTCCCATCTATTTATATCATCACGCCAGATGCGTGGTAGGCAGGGAGTACAGAGTTCCAACAGGAACTTTCCTTACATACTTTTCTGGCTTCCTCCACTCTCATATATTCACCACATTATACATAAAAATATTACACATATATACATACATACATAATTATACTATGTATGAACCAGAACGTTTGACTTAATGACATAAAACTGCTAACATTTAGAAGAATCCGCCAACATTTTGTCCGCCAGGTAGCCCTGCACTTTTGAAGAGAGACGATTGGTAGCCATCCTCAGATTCTGGGGCAATGCATTCCATAAAAGGATAGATTGGACAAAGAAAGAAGAATGAATGAAATCAGTCCGAAACCATCCTACGGAATTAAAATTTGACATGTTAGTTCAGTTCCGATGACTGCATTTTTATGGTAAGCAGTACTTCATTCTACACCCAGGGTTGGCTACAGACCACGAGTTGCCACGAGTGTGGTTGCGCCGAGGATACTGCACAGCACACGCTCGAGGCCTGCCCTGCTTGGGTGGAACAGCGTAGCTCGCTAGCTGCAAAGTGGGGACTTTCCTGGCTGACTGAAACCGCCGACGGAGACGTGGACGCAGAAGGCGACGACATGCCGACCTCATGCCGCCCTAAAGAGGGCGCGCGGGTGACGGCATCGAGGGCCGTTACCTGCTCGACACTTGCGCCCTCGAGGTGAAGGGGCGTGCTTATGTTCTAGCACGACCGCTACTCTCTGCCTACCCCGCGAGGGAGCTGGCATGATGATATAGATAGATATGTTATTTATGTCTAATATATCTTAGTATGATGTTTTAATTCTTTTTAGTTCGTCGGTGATTTATATTTGTTTTCTTAATATTCTTTTCCTTGTTTTTTAATACTTGTTTTTCTCGCACCTACCACAGCTGATTCCACACCACCTCAAGGTAAACTGGCAGAAAATGCCTCAGGCATTATGTCATCCAATGTACATAAGTGTATAAGGAAATGATTCTAATTTATCTTGCAAAATTTAACCTAAACAAACATTTCTAGTTAAATTTTAGCCTTCCAAAAATTAAAAGTACGTATATATTAAATTAGCAATCGTTAAGCAACCACTTGCGTAATAATTTCACATTGTTATTTCATATTTATAAACGAAAAATAAAAAGGAGATTATATTCTATTAATTAAAGCAAACACGCAGAGGTTTTGATAACCTGAAACATTATATTTCTGAAATATTTAGCAAAACTTGATCCTTAAATTTTAATAATAGTATTCCACTGTTGGACAAAGGGCTTCTTTGGCAAATCTAGGTTAGATTGATTAGTTCATACTCTATACCCGGAGCCAGGTCGGTGCGGTGGAAGCAGGTAGACATTTGCTGGTGGAACTTATCAAGCCGTTTATAAGGCATTCAACGGGGCATTTCTCGTAGAACTGACGGCCGTTTTAAACGTTCCCGGTTGGCGACTTTATACCAGAAGGTGTGGAGTAGGCAGGCTTTCACAAAATGGCCTGATGACTTGGTGCAGATCACGTGACGTGGTGTACGCGTCTTCAACACGATTTTTTTTATGTAACGACTTATGTTAGAATCAAAAATATAGAGTTGTTTTTATTCACACCATTGCCATATTATTCTTGTTATTTCATTCAACTGTGGGTATTAGATTCCTCCCATCTTATTAATATAAGCGATGGCTGTTATATAATCCACCCTCAACAAGATTTCACAATTAAAACATATTTGCAAAAAGATTTTATAATAATAATAATATTAGCCCTGTTAAGAAACTGTCCCACTGCTGGGCACGGATCTCCTCTCAAACTGAGAGGGTTTGGCCATAGTCCACCACGCTGGCCTAGTGCGGGTTGGCGAACTTCACATACCTTCGAGAAATTCTTAGGCATGCAGGTTTCCTCACGAGGTTTTCCTTCACCGTTAAAGCAAGTGATATTTTTTTTTTTTTTTTAAAGATTTTAATCCCACTAAAATTGCTAATAATTCCAAATAGTTGATGTGATAATGCGATTCTTCAGCCGACCAGAGGCCTCTATCAAAATCAAAATCAAAAGTTTTTTATTCATGTAGACCAAAAGGCGGTTATGAATAGTCAAAAAGAGAAAATTATTGATTACTTAAGACTCTACCACCCGTTCGGAAAGTCATTCTTATGGAGTCGAAGGACAAGGTAACTCTTTTGAAAAATGAGAGTTTTACAATTCTTTCTTTTTGTATACATTGCATTCATGGAGTGTAGTAGAACAATGCAGAACGAGCTAAATAGATGTGCTTAAGTATAGATTAATCATAAGTGTACTTAGATTCATGGTATCGGTCAGTGTCTACATAGTCCTCTCATTTACATGTTGTAGAGGTATATAATAATCTATCTATCTATCTATAACCTCACGCCAGATCCCTTGCGGGGTAGGCAGAGAGTACAGAGTTCCAACAGGTTCTTTCCTTACATGCCTCTCTGGCTTCCTCGACTCTCATAGTTCGTCTCATACACGCTCGCCGGTTACGGAGACTCTTGACTTTTCCATCAGATAAGACTCGGTTTATTTGGTCGTGGTAAGATAGTCTAGGTCTTCCCCGGTACCTGCATCCTTCCACTTTCACATTGTATATCTGTTTTGTCATTCTTTCCTCTGGCATTCTTTCTATATGCCCGAACCAGCGGAGCATGCCCTTTCTCATCTTTACACCGATACTATCTTTCATACCTACTCGCTGTCTTACTATGCTGTTGCTAATGCGGTCGGTCAGCTTCACTCCGCACATCTTCCGCAGAGCTCGCATTTCTACCGCATTTATCCTACTTTCATTCTCCTTCTTACATACCCAGCTTTCGCTACCATATAACAGCGTTGGGGCAAGAACTCCGTTATGTATGGCCAGCTGCGCCTTATGGCTTAAGTGCCGGCTCCCGAGTAGCTTTCCCATCGCACCATTGACTCTGTTCCCTGCACTCACTCTTCTCTCTATGTCAGCGGTGTATTTCCCATCCTTACTGAAGGCGCATCCAAGATATACAAACTCATTCACTGGCTCTAGCACATCGTTACCAACCATAATCCTTACATTCGTTCTGGTTTCTTCCCTTTCAAAAACCATAATCTTGGTTTTCTTCACATTCAAGTGTAAGCCATTGATCATGCAGTCGTTTTTCATAACTGTGACTAGTGTTTGCAGATCAGTGGCTGTTGGCGCTATTAAAACCGCTATTAATTATTATTAATATAATAAAAAGTATAATAATAATAGAAAGAGAAAGGGTTACTATAAAATATGTAAAGAGCGCGTACAAAACAACTGGTCCTAGCTCCAGTGTGAAGCCGAACGAGATAAAATTCAACAGCACTACGGAATACGTTCAATCAGTCAAAGGACAGAGGACAGACCAGTCCCCACCAGCAGCCCCCGTTCACGAGTATGACCTGAGAAACAGCCATTACTCTCCTCACCCATATTAGAGGGAAAGCTATTTTCTATTTTCCCATTGTATACTGCTCTCCACCCTGACAGGGAAGCATCTGTAAATATTTCCACTTACAGACGCTTACCTGTCAGGGGGTCGCAGAAATTCGTTGGACGCAGGTGGCATCGGACCGGCTCCGCTGGAGAGCGATTGGGGAAGCCTGTGTTCAGCAGCGGACGAGTTTAAGCTGAGCTAATGATTTTGAAAGTTCTCTTAAAGAAATACAATTTCGGTATAATTCTTTTTTCTATCTATATCATCACGCCAGATCCCTTACGCGGTAGGCAAAAAGTACAGTTCCAGAGTTCCAACGTGGATAATTATTTTTTATTCCAATAATATCGTTTGTACTCTGCGCTCTCTGCCTACTCCGCAATGGATCTGCCGTGATGATAAAGATAAAAAGCTCGCAACGTTACACGTATCTTGTTACGCATAACGTTACAAGTAACGTTATATTACAATTATTTAATATGCCTTTGTGGAAACCACGCGCCGTCTCGTATACACAATGCGAAAGGGAACCAGCCAATAATAAGTATATTTTATTTAATTATTTATTTTTAAGAAAATAACAAAAAAATAAACACCGTCACGTCTATATTCCCCAAGCGGGGGTGGCAGAGATGCACTAAGTACACCCACTTTTCACCGACGATGTTAGGTCCCAGGTGGGGTGAGCCACGGACGATTTAGCGCAGGTGTTAAGAGCGTAAGCAGCTCCGTCCACTGTATCTAATAGTCGCGGGTTCGATCCCTGCACGGGACAAATCTTTGTGACGCACCCACGGCACAGGAATAAATCAGAGTGTGGGGCAACTTATACATCTATATATACAGGTCACAATTCCAGACTCCGGACTCATACTGGGAATTTTTCCTTAGAAAAACTACATTTGTTCGACCTAGGATTTGAACCCAGGACCTCATGATCACAAAGCGATGAACTTTGCCACTAAACCAACGAGGCAGTTATTTATTCACTTTATTATTTTTTAAATCGCTTTGTTTTATCACCGGCACACCCATCTTCCCCCAGTGTAGATGGCAGAGGAGTACTGTGTTATAGGCGGCGGCCATTTTCCTAGACCACGTTGCAGTCTTTTAAACTTAGAATTGGGCAAAAATTAATTATGAAAAAATTGAAAGAAGAAGAAAGAACGAAAAATATTTTTATTTTCTGGAGAAACCAGGGCCACACACAAGATTACAAAATGTTATTAATAATAAAAGCAATAATATTACCCAAGTCTCGCCAGCAAAAGGGACCCTCATTCAGCTATATGCAGATAAGGCAATAATATTACCCTATCACAGCGCTGGTTTTCAATTAGGCCCTAAGTAACGTGCAGACATTGAACCAGAATTGAACCAGAATTGTAAAAGAAAAAAAACATTATACCTGTCCCTTTCTCACAGCACGCTGCGGGCGCGACATTCGCCATACCGGGCATGAGCCGCGCACGACGCGAGCCGCGAGGCGGACACTAAAAATTATCTTATTCAGTCTACAAAACTTAATTCCCAATTTTTATGAACCGTGCCGTACTTATATTAAATTTTATGATGTATTTAAAAAGTAGCAATTAATATATTTAGGATTTCGTCGCGGCTTATTTGTGGTTTTAAAGTACCCGACATTTAGAGTGGTCTACAGCACCCATGATCACGGAAGAGACTACGGCGTTTGACGTCTAAAAGTCATCGTTACTCCGGAGTACCTCAGGGAGATTAATTTAATTGCAAATGATTGAAAAGTGCCGAACATTGTTTGAACTGGTATTTCTATGTCCTACGACATAGAAACACATGCGTTTACTAACATGAAATTCAGACTGAAACAAATAAATGTGGGTTACATAAACACTTGTCTTATGTAGGGTCGAGCTTACGACTTCTCGAGTCAGTGGGCAGAGCGCCCTACTAAATCAAGCCGTTCGTCAAATTAATATCAAACTACAATAATTTAATTTGTATAAATCCTGCGGAGGCAATTACAAATTGTCATTTACATTTTTCTTTTCTAATCTATCTCCTAATCTACTATCAGATCGGAACGCAGCGTCCACTGAATAGTTCCGGCTTGAAACTCAGTCTGATCCTGTTTGCGGTGTCTGTATCAGAAAGAAGGGATGTAAGGGCATCGGGAAGGTCGGTGAAAACATGCCGCGGACGGCGGTAGCGGCTGATAGGAGGGGAGTTAGGTTCGTAGTCGGCGGCGTCTACGATTAGCGGATTCCTATGATTCGCGTTCGCGAAATATCGGGTTGTCGCCTTTTTAATAAAGGCGCGAACAGGTTCGAAGCCGAGATTGGAGCTCCAAAATAGGCTGAGAAGATGGAAGTTAGACCGAGTTCCAAATTGGTATGATCAGGCTAGACCCGCCTCTTCGTAAGGCACCTCCGTGTAACATGCCGCAACACGATTGGTCTTAATTATAACTTTTAATCACTGCACTAAGTCGTTAAGTAAATGTCTTGGTTCTCTTTTTCATGACAGCATTATAAAGTTACGCCGCCGGCGATTCATTTGGGAAATCAAGGTGTTTACACACGGGCCCAACACACTCGCACCGCCGTCCGTACGCACCTTTAGTAGTATGGTACACGTCACGAGATGTAGCGAAAGCGATAAGCTCTGCGGTCACAAGTTTTTTAAAGGCATGTGTTTAGTGGTCGTGGTGTGTAGGCCTGTGATGTCAGCAGGCTTCTAGTGTCTTAATATATAATAAGTTCGCGTAAGGGCTAAAGGTAAGTATGCCCAAGAACAACACAGGAAAGAATGGGAAACACACACAGGGCTTAGACACTCCAAGGAATTTCTCTCTACATGCTGTGAGAGCGATAGCAAGAAATTACTGAAATACAGTAGACTACAACTTAGGCAAATAACTGGAGCATTCACAAGCCACTATGGCACGAAAGAACATCTACACAAGATGAACCTTTGCGACGACGGGGTATGCAGAAGCTGCTGTACAGACAGTGAAACCATGAAGCATGTCCTCTGTCATTGCGACGCTCTGGCCGCGCGGCGAATGAAGCTACTGGGATTGGCCTATCCAAATCCAGAAG
Source organism: Phalera bucephala (assembly GCA_905147815.2). Classification (NCBI taxonomy): domain Eukaryota; kingdom Metazoa; phylum Arthropoda; class Insecta; order Lepidoptera; family Notodontidae; genus Phalera; species Phalera bucephala. The sequence continues at coordinate 11,092,234 of LR990637.1, read as the reverse complement.
AACTACGGCCCTGCCCACCTGCTGGGATTTACAACCTGATACAGGGAGTATTGGACACGGCAGCGCAGAGCATTAGGGCAAGGCAAGGACAGCACAAAAGATCCCATCGGGTCGAAGTGCGCCAGAGGTTTCCTCGGTCCGGTAGGCCAACACTAAGATAAGATAAGATAAAGGGCTAAAGGAGTGGCAGGTTAACGAGCGGCACGAGCTTCGCAACAACCAGATTCTCGCTGGCGCGGCGCATTAGACTTCTGCGCACCCACATTGTTCTATGTTTTTTTGTTTCGTGTTCCTTAAAACTGGTCACTGTGGTGGCTGAGGTAAGCGTTTCTGTTGCACAAAATAATATTGTTAATATTAATTTCTGCCCGTGACTTCGTCCGCGTTAACTTTAGATAGGAACCTAACATTTTTCCGGGCTAAAACGTATTTTATATGTTAATCCAGGTAATACCCTGTGTGCCAAATTTTGTCCAAAACCGTTCAGAACGTTGCGTGATTGCGTAACAAACATGCAAACTTTAACATTTATAATATTACTAGTTTCTGCCCGCGATTTCTTCCGCCTTGACTTAAGACAGGAATCTAACATTTTTCCTGGATACTTTTTATCCTGTGTTAATTCATGTAATGAAATATCTAATTTCATTTAAATCCGTTAAGCCGTTTTTGCTTGACTGAGGAACAAACATCCAAACATCTACAAGGTGTAACATAATAAAAGCAAGACCTCAGACACCCCGATTAAAAAATTGCTTCATAAATTCAAAACGAAAACCAAATTTTCAAATTTAAAAGTTTTTATCCTTTTTTAAAGCACTTTTATACCCCAATTAACAATAAAACTTGTACGTGTATGTGTGCGTTCTGAGAAATACGTTTTAGGAATGCATTTGGAATCTTCTTCTTGCTATGAATCAAGAATAAATTTAATTTTTTATAGCGCACTGAAAGAATAAAAGCTTTTTTTGCAAATTGAAATAATAATTATAATACTTTAAAAATTGTTGGAATCAATTCAGTTACCGATTTAGAACAAACTACTTTCAGGTCTTGCGTATAATATGTTACATCTTGTATACATACAAACTTTTTCGCATTTATAATATTAGTAGGAAGTAGGATATAAGTAGGATTAGATTATAATTTTTCTTAGTCATATATTTCTTAGTCGGTACTGTAAATATCAAAAGTTGTAATAACAGTACCGTATTTACCATGAAGCAAATACGAAGAGGAGATGACTCAAGCTAACGAGTCTTTTGATTTCATAAAAGCATTTTTTTTTTCTTTTTTTTTTTTTTTTAAAAACGTAGCCCCACACTAGGATTTATTCCTGTGTCGTGGGTGCGTTTACAAACATGAAAATTCACAAACAAATACCCAGACCGGAACAAATAATTGTGGATCACACAAAGATTTGTCCCGTGCGGGAATCGAACCCGCGACTATTAGACACAGTGGGCGGAGCAGCTCAAGCTCTTAACAACTGCGCTAAATCGTCGTCAATTGATGTCGCATTGATGTCATCGTGGTGGGCGTGGCTTACTTTGTCATCGCTACTCGCTCAATTCACACGTCCGCTCGAGCTCGCATAGCTATAAGGAATATTATCCATTTTTACTAAAAATAAAACCCTTAAAATGAAGTGTTGTATCTTAACATACAAGAATTACTGAAAATCAGCGCTGTGTTGTAGTCCACGCTGCAGCACAGCTTTATGCTGAGTGGTACCCCATTAGTGCGGCTACATAGTATGTACATGTTACTTGTTTTATTTTATTTTATAGTTATTATTTTGTTTAGTGTACTTTACTTTTAGCCTATCTAATAAATGTTTCTTTCTTTCTTACTTGGATCGGCGTTCTGATCACACAAATAATATCAGATTGCACTTGTAAGTATTTTGTTGTAACTTATTAGAATACTTCTTAGTTAAAATGCCATCTACCGTAATATAATTGAACTCTCAAGTCACATTGACATACGAACCGTTTAGTTCTCTCCAGTCTCCGCCAGATGGCAAATACAAATGTGGGTTGAGCGTAACGTCCCTCTCGCCTTGTGCCACCCCGCGCAACGACACATTTCATGCTATATAAAAATCTGTTAGGCCATCTCCCCTTCGTATTTGCTTCATGGTATTTACAGTAGAATTTTTAGTGAACTTGTTATATGAAAATAAAAAAAATGAGACTTAATGAGACTTAACGTATTAAATAAAGTTGGTACGAATAATAGACACAGGACATAAGTAGGCTACATGAGAAATGGGTTCGTTATATACGCATCAAGTTTTCGCCTGCGATTTTCATCAGATCATTAGATTTTTTTACATAGGAGAGAATTTTTCGGAAGATTCTTGTTTGCGACGTTTGTGTTACCGCTGTTTCTATATATACTATATACCGTCGTTTCCTCGTTTTTATTAACAGAGTTTTGCCATACAATATTAAATAAAATACCTTAAGGAACTATTATAAAAATGAATATAGCATAACAATTGTTACAGTCCAGTTTTTCCAACTTTTGTTATACTTACTTTTTTTTCCTTTTTTTTTTACTTTTTTTTAAAACGTAGCCCCACACTAGGATTTATTCCTATGTCGTGGGTGCGTTTACAAATATGAAAATTCACATACACAAATACCCAGACCCGAACAAATAATTGTAGATCACACAAAGATTTGTCCCGTGCGGGAATCGAACCCGCGATTATTGACGTAGTGGGCGGAGCGGCTTAAGCTCTTAACCACTGCGCTAAATCGTCCAAATATACTAAAAACAATCCCGTTTTGTCTCCTCTGACACAATTAAGGGCTCCAGGATCTCCATACGGAACGCACTGGCGCCTCTCTCTTGTAATTTCCTTGATTGAACCCATGATGGGGATTCGATCATAGTTCATATATTTTGTTGAGCCATCAAAATAAAAACCGGATAAATTCGAATAGGAATTACACTATACATTCGTTCAAAGTGAAAATAAATGCCGTCACGCCTATATTCCCAAAGTAGGAGTGGCAGAGGTGTACCTTGTTCACCCACTTTTCGCCGACGATGTTAAATCCAATGTAATAGGCGCTCCCTATTACATTTACAGCCTATTGCCATATACCGGGCACAATTCCAGACTTCAAATTGATACTGGGAAGTTTTCGATAGAAGAATTACTTTTTGTCCGACTTAGGATTTGAACCCAATCCTCCCAACTCTCTCACTAGACCAACGAGGCAGTCCAAGTGTATCATGTGTTCTAAGTGTTAAATACAAACTTAATTGTATGTATAGACAGTTCAATGATCCTGGGAAGTGATTACAATTAATCGGTTTTTTTTTACCATACAACAATAAAAATCAGGATCGCTACTCCCAAATCCTAGGGTCTGGTCTGGACTGGCTGGACTCCCCTAGTCAAGACAGCTAGGAGCCACCCACGCCATTATCCTTGTAGGGTGTGTAAGCCAAAATCGACCAGAACTGGTTCATAATATTTCACTAAGCGGCCCTCGTATCGAGCGTGTATGAGATGAACTTTGAGAGCGGTGGAAGCTAGAGACGTCTGTAAGGAGCAATCCTGCTGAAACCTTGTCCACTCTTTTTCCTTCACAAAGAATCTGACGTCCATAGTCCAATTTTTTAATTGCTTCGATTACCCGCTCCCTCTCATGACTTAGAAGAAGAAAGATAAAACGTTATTTAGACCAAACCCCATGTTTTCCATTGTTTTCGCCAAATCGCTACATCTTATGACTTTAGGTGGTGTATAAACGCACACTGGCTCGCTACCCGCTTTTATAAAATTCATGAGTAACTTGTAACTCACGGTTCGCTGGCACTGTGGGAAAGAGAGGGGGAACACGAATCATATATATCTATCTATATCATCACGCCAGATCCCTTGCAGGATAGGCAGAGAGTAAAGGGTTCCAAGGTTTCTTCTTACAGACCTCTCTAGCTTCCAGTCACAGTTCGTTTCATACACGCTCGCCGGTTACGGAGACTCTTGACTTGCCCTTCAGTTGAGATGACACGTTCTATTCAGTCATGGTAAGACAGTCTAGGTCTTTTCCGCCCCAAAGTGCTTACGTCGGCCACCCTGGGGTTTTTTTAGTCAGTAGGAATCGCACGCACCGCGAGCTAAGTGACCTTTGAGATTTACTTTTTTCAGTTATTAGTTACTTTTACGTATGTATACATATATAAAGATATTTAAATGAATTCGTAATATATGCCTATAAGGATATTAATATAAGTATATTGTTATTTATTCCTTTTAAGTCCAAGTTGGCTTCTCTGACGTCACCCTTATCGGTGCTGCCAGAATACCAGCGCTGCACCATGATCCATCGTTATGGTGCAGCAATATACTGAGGCAGGATCCTTTTTTTTCTAGGGGAAATGCCTGCCGCATACTGCCACATCGTGGGCTTTGGTGATGTGGCAGTAATGTGGGGCTCGCACCCACTAAAACCCCCCGGCGTCCGTCTCTTGCCCATTTGCCCTGCCGCAGGAGTAGCCAGTGGCAAAACATCTGCGGTGCGGGCGGTCCTGGTCTATGGCTTGTGTTTTCTTTAGTGAATGTGGTGTTGCTCACGCCAGATCCCTTGCGGGGTAGGCAGAGAGTACAGAGTTCCAACAGGTTCTTTCCTAACCTCTCTGGCTTCCTCCACTCTCATAGTTTATCTCATACACGCTCGCCGGTTACGGAGACTTGACTTTTCCTTCAGATAAGACTCGGTTTATTTGGTCTTGGTAAGATGGTCTAGGTCTTCCCCGGTACCTGCATCCTTCCACTTTCACATTATATATCTGTTTTGTCATTCTTTCATCTGGCATTCTTTCTATATGCCCGAACCAACGGAGCATGCCCTTTCTCATCTTTACACCGATACTATCTTTCATGCCTTTACACCGATACTATCGTTCTCGCTTTCTTACTACGCTGTTGCTAATGCGGTCGGTCAGCTTCACTCCGCACATCTTTCGCAGAGCTCGCATATCTACCGCATTTATCCTACTTTCATTCTTCTTACATACCCAGCTCTCGCTACCATATAACAGCGTTGGGACAAGAACTCCGTTATGTATGGCCAGCTGCGCTATAAAAAGTATCCCAAGTGATAATCCAGGTAATATACTATCTGTGTGCCATATTGAATCCAAATCCGTTCTCCCGTTTTTGTGTGACCGTGTAACAATCATCCAAGTATACAATCATACAAACTTTTACATTTACAATATTCGCAGGACAACCAGACACACAAATCTTTCCTCTTCATAATATTGTTCTAGAAGTAATAATAAATATCTCCGTGAAATGTAATGTCCAATCCACCTAAATAAGGTATTAAGGTTTTTACATACATACAAGAGGCGCTCGTAGCGCTGTGCGACCGCGGTGTTCTTACTGATCATCAAGGTTAAGCAGCGTTGGACTCGGTCGGGCTGAGAAGGGTGACCGTTTGTGGCATATACATATTTGAGCGTCTCCGTGCTTCGGAAGGCACGCTAAGCCGTTGGTCCCGGTTACCACTTAATGTGGTAGTCGTTAAGCCGAGTTGGAAGCCTTAAAGGCGGCTTGATAAGTTCCAACAGCAGGTGGCCACAAACCTGCCTCCACCAATCCGCACTGGGTCCGCGTGGTAGAGTAAGACCTAACCTCTCTCACCTCGATTTGTGAGAGAAGGCCTTTGTCCAGCAGTGGGCAGTATAGGCTGATATTATTATTATTATTACATACATACATACACTCACGCCTGTATCCCACTGGGGTAGGCAGAGACTACAGTTTGCCACATATTACGATTCTGACACACCTCTTTCCCCTCATCTACGTTCATACATTTCCGTCGATTTAGAGTGCTACGCACTTGACCCTTTTCCAAGAGACTGTTAATTTTAAGGTATTTTATTTTTTTATTTATCTAAAATCCTACCGTGTATCTCTTTTATAGATTTTTTTACACATAAAAAGTTGATACTGTTTATAAAATAGCCTGAAGCGAAATTTTTTGTTGGGCTACCACAAAGCAATGTTACTTTGATGTTTTCAAAAGAATTTATGAATGCTATTATCAAAAACAATTATTTAACATAATTAAATTAAAAACGAACTTGATTTAGCGCTAGCCCATTTTTAGGGATCTGTTTCCTGTAATTATTAACTTGAATAAATCTATCTATCTATCTATTTATAACCTCACGCCAGATCCCTTGCGGGGTAGGCAGAGAGAACAGAGTTCCAACAGGTTCTTTCCTTACACACCTCTCTCTCTTACCATACTTGAATAAAATAGCGGAATAAAGAATTATAAAAGAGATATTCAATGCAAAAGTACAAGGATATAGGTTTTAGGGAAGACCTAAACTATCTTCATCATCATCATCATCATCTCAGCCTATAGTTGTCCACTGCTGAACATAGGCCAATCGCTTTCCAGTGTAACCGGTCTGACGCCACCTGCATCCTGCATCAACGACTTCCTGCGATTTTCACAAGATAGTCGGTCCATCTGGCAGGTGGTCGTCCCACGCTGCGCTTGCCAAACTAAACTATCTTACTATGAGCAAATAGCCGTGACTTATCTAAATGGCAAGTCAAAGAGTCTCCGTAACCGGCGAGCGTGTATGAAACGAACTATGAGAGTGGAGGAATCCAGAGAGGTGTGTAAGGAAACAAGCTGTTGGAACTCTGTACTCTTTACTTACCCCGCAAGGGATCTGACGTGATGATATAGATAGATAACTTGTAATTATATCACATAAAAATATTTGTTTGTTACAAATCAGATCGCAATCAATCAAAATCTTTATTTGGGACTTAAAACAACTGTACAGAAGTATTACAATACAGTCCTAAATTATTATAATATAAATACAGTACAGTCCACAGCGGTATTCACCGTTTACCATATAATAATGTTGCCACTATGTGAAAGATGAAGTAAGATACTAGTATGTTCTTATACTATATCTACGGTTCTTATACAGTTTTTATAGAAAAAAAAAATAAGGAACAGAAATTAAAATACGGCAGTAACCGATGTATATGTCCTAACATAGAATTAGTCTATGTTAGGTCATATACATCGAAGGAGCTGTTGAATTTAATTTTCCTATCATGGCTTTTATTGTGTGTGTGTGAGTGATGTACGCTGTTGGCCGCGAGGCCTTTACAGCTTCACCGGACTTAAAGGCGAGCGTGCAACCACTACGCTCTAGCCAGCCAGAAGGGCAAGGGGCGACATACTCGAGGGCGCCTTGTAGTGGCACCCTCGGTTGGGACAGTCGCTGTAGGGAGACGGGTGCACTACTAAGTGCACCGGTCAACCGCCGGCTATGGGAGGGGATCGACGACTACGTCGTCGTCGTCGCCCGTATTCTGAGCGGAAAGAAGGGATGACAAAGCATCGGGGGGGGGGTCGGTGAGAACATGTCGCTGCCGGCGGTGGCGGCAGGGGTCGGGGGGGAGATGCTTATATTAAATTAAGTCGATTACATAGGAATATATCTATGGCTATAAAGTGCGTGTTGTACAATTTGAGTAGCCGACGTAATGGGATGCGCTCTTCAGCATTAGTTCGGCAGGATTGCGTATCAAAAAGCGGATAAGCTCGTGCCCTACGTTGATGAGTGTGTCTTGGTATACAATACTTTAAACTATTGTTCAATTCAATGCAATCGAATTTATTATGGCATAGGCCATGTAACATCATAACCTGAATGAGAATGCGGCTTGAATGAAGTGTGAGTTGTTTATATTTTAAAAGAAGTTGATTATATGATACATAACAGCGTTCATTTCCAGTGCATGCTGCGGAGAAATTCACTCTGGACTTTTTCATATTTATGACATATTTTTTTGTAAATAGGGTCCCAAATTGCACAGGCATATTCCATTTGTTTATATCATCATTCCAAACACCCTGCGGGGTGGGCAGAGAGTACAGAGTTCTAACACGTTCTTTCCTCATTATCGTATTCATTCGTTATTCATGAAAATCTAACTCATATTATAAACGTGAACTCGTATGATCCGTTCAGTCGTTTTTGTGTTTATTCAATCAAGGAAATAAAAGAGTGATCGGATGAAATTCGGCACACAGACAGGTTATTGGATGGACAGTTGTGCCTGGATTAACACATAGGGTATTTTTTTATCCCGAAAAATGTAACGTTCCTGTCGAAGTCAACACGGACGAAGTAGCAGGCAAAAACTAGTAATAAATAATAGGAAAGTAATAAAAACGTACTAAACAAACATTTAGTTGGGCAGCATTTGGCAAACTACGTCACGTTTTCGCTTCGCCTATACCGCAATGCCTGAAGACTAAAGTCTTTAACCAATGCGTACTACCTGTTATGACTTACAGGGCCGAGACGTGGCCACCCACAGTGGGACTAGTCCACAAATTCAAAGTCGCACAGCGGGCTATGGAGCGAGCTATGCTCGGCGTCTCTTTGAAGGATATAATTCGTAACGAGGTAATCCGACAAAGAACCAAAGTTACCGACATAGCTCGCAGACTCAGTAAGCTAAAGTGGCAATGGGCTGGTCACGTCTGCAGAAGGACCGACGGCCGATGGAGCAAGCGTGTCCTAGAGTGGAGACCGCGACTTGGTAAGCGTAAGGTAGGACAGCCCCCAGCTAGATGGAACGACAAACTCAAAAAGGTCACTGGGACAGACTGGCTGCGGAAGGCGGAGGACCGTGTGCAATGGCGCGTGTTAGGAGAGGCCTATGTCCAGCAGCGGACTACGATAGGCTGATTGATTGAAACAAACATTGTTGCAAAAAAAACGCTTATAGGCCATTAAATTAAGTTTGTGTGTGTTTGAGTGATATACGCTGTTGGCCGTGTGGCCTTTACAGCTTCACCGGACTTAAGGGCGAGCGTGCAACCACTACGCTCGAGCCAGAAGGGCAAGGGGCGACATACTCGAGGGCGCCTCAAGGAGGAATGGCCTCGGTTTGGACAGTCGCTACGGGGGGAGGGGGTGTAATTAGTGCACAGGTCGGCGGGCTAGGGGATCTACGACTTCGTCGCCGTCGTCCGTGTCCGGAGCGGAAAGAAGTGATGTCAAAGCATCGGGGGGATCGGTGAGAACATGTCGCGGCCGGCGGTAGCGGCAGGGGTTGGGTTCGTAGTCGGCGGCGGCTACGATAAGCGGATTTGCATGAGAATATGCGTTCGCGAAGTGTCGAGTTGTCGCCTTTTAATATAGGCGCGAATAGATTCGAGACCGAGATCAGAGTGGAATTATTTAGTTTGTATGGAACCCTCGGAGCAATAGTTTTATTCGCTGTTATCCGTGTTTAAGCGCCCTGTTGAAGATGAAACAAAATGTTTTTTCTGATTTTATTTTACATCGTCACGCCTATATTCCCAAGCGGGTGTAGCAGAGGTTAGGTTAGGTTAGCGTTATAGTGGGCGAGCCTATCTGATCACAAATCTAGACTCCAGGCGGAGAAAATACCTATTTTGTCCGACCTAAGATGACTGTCTCTCGTCGACCCTCCCGATGCCCTTCATCCCTCCTTTGGGATACAGATACTGCTAACGGGATCAGACACCGACCTCGCCGTCGATTCGAAGAATCACTTGCCCGCCGGCCGGTACAGAGCACGACGGCGAGACACCTAGTATACGCCCTCCCCCATAACGACTGCCCAAGCCGAGGCCGTTCCTTCTTGAGGCGCCCTTGCGCTAGTTGCTCCTTTGCCTTTCTGGCTCGAGCGTAGTGGTTGCACGCTCGCCCCCTTGTGTCCGGTGAAGCTGTAATGGCCCCGCGGCCAACAGCGTAGATCATTCACACAAACACACGCAAAGGCATTCTCTTACAAATCGACGTGAGACAGATTAGGTCATACTCCAGCACGCGGAGCCAGTTCGGTGTGGTGGAGGCAGGCTTGTGGACACCTGCTGGTGGAACTTAGCAAGCCGCGTATAAGGCTTCCAACTTAACGATTAAGTGGTGCAGCAGTGATAGCCTAGTGGTTAGACCGTTGGACTGCAAAGTCAGCGGTCTCGGATTCAAACCCAAGCACGCACCTCTGGTTTTTCGAAAGCATGTGCGTATTAAAAATTAACTATTACTTACTTTAACGGTGAAGGAAAACATCATGAGGAAACCTGCATGCCTGAGAGTTTCTCGAAGATGTGTGAAGTTCGCCAACCCGCACTGGGCCAGCGTGGTGGACTATGGCCTAAACCCTCTCAATTTGCGAGAAGGCCCGTGCCCAACGGTGGGGCAGTTTCTTAACAGAGCTAATATTATATTACTGTAAGTGGTAATAAAGCCAACACCTTCTCGTGCCATCTGAAGCAAATGAAGTTGCCATAAACGGTCACCCATCTCAGATCGGCCGACCCGAAGGCTGTTTAACCTTGTTGACTAAGGTCCCGCAGGCCTCCTAGCATTATAATAAGTATAATATGGAAGGGACTGAATAAACAATAGTCATAAATAAGAGAAATAATAAGAAGCCCGATCCTTTACAAGTAGAGATAGCAGAGAAAGATCAAGAATATTTTCGTATTAAAGTTTTATTTAACCCTAGAACCGTACTCTGGGGTACAAATTAGTAAGCAGAAATAGACATAGACTATATTATTATAATAAATATAATTTAAACTGATATAAAAGAAAATGTAATATAATAGACATTATTTGGCACATATTTTGGCTTAAGTGCCGGCTCGCAAGTAGCCTTACCATCGCACCATTCACTCTATTCCCTGCATTCACTCTTCTCTTTATATCAGCGGTGTATTTACCATCCTTACTAAAGGCGCATCAAAGATATACAAACTCATTCGCTTGCTCCAGAAAATCTTTACCAACCACAATCCTTGCATTCGTTCAAAATTTTTATATTGAAATACTTAGCTTCAAACTGTTATTGTTTGTAGGTAGTCAGTAGTCATATATATATATATATATATATATATATATATATATACTTAACGGAGTGCTTGTCCCAACGCTGTTATATGGTAGCGAGAGCTTGGTATGTAAGAAGGAGAATGAAAGTAGGATAAATGCGGTGGAAATGCGAGCTCTGCGGAAGATGTGCGGAGTGAAGCTGACCGACCGTATTCGCAACAGCGTAGTAAAAAAGCGGGTAGGTATGAAAAATAGTATCGGTGTAAAGATGAGAAAGGGTTTGTCTGTTGGTTTGGGCATATAGAAAGAATGTCTGAAGAAAGAATGACAAAACAGATATACAATACAAAAGTAGAAGGATGTAGGTACCGTGGAAGACCTAGACTATATTACCATGACCAAATAGACAGAGTCTTCAAGGGATTCTTCGACCTCGCCGGCGAGGTCGGTGTCTGATCCTGTGTGCGGTATCTCTATCCGAAAGAAGGGATGTAAAGGCATCGGGAGGGTCAGTGAGAACATGCCGCGGATCGCGGTAGCGGCTGATAGGAGGGGAGTTAGGTTTGTAGTCAGCGGCGGCTACCATTAACGGATTTCTCTGATTGGACGCGTTCGCGAAATATCGAGTTGTCGCCTTTTTAATACAGGCGCGAATAGGTTTGAGACCGAGATTGGATGGAGATCGACGTTCCGTATAAACCACGGGGCTCCGACGGCTTTGCGGAGGAAACGGCATTGAACCGTTTGGAGTCTATCGATGTGAGAGCGGGCGGCGTGCCCGAACACCTCACAAGCCTGCGTCATGATGGGCCAAAACAAATATTTGTGAATGACACAAACGATCCTTTCGATGCAGTGGGTGGAGCAGTATAAGCTCTTAAGCGACCAAGTCATCTGTTCGTCCGTATTAATAATATCAGCCTATACTGCCCACTACTGGGCAAAGGCCTCCTCTCACAAATCGAGGTGAGAGAGATTAGGTCATACTCCACCACGCGGAGCCAGTGCGGATTGGTGGAGGCAGGTTTGTGGCCACCTGCTATTGGAACTTATCAAGCCGCCTTTAAGGCTTCCAACTCGGCTTAACGACTACCACATTAAGTGCTAACCGGTACCAATGGCTTAACGTGCCTTCCGAAGCACGGTGACGCTCGAATATAAAAATGTCACAAAAGGTCACCCATCTCAGGCCGACCGAGTCGACCGCTGCTAACCTTGGTGATCGGTAAGAACACCGCAGTCGCACAGCGCTATGAGCGCCTCATCCGTATTACCCTTTTTTATATTTTTTTTTTTTTGCTATCTCTCCCTCATCGGAATCGTCAAGTTGTTTGTACGTTACATTATTAAAAACATTCTTATCCGCTATGTTACTGTATGTACTCTACAAAGGGACCTTGGATTAACTCAGATGCCTGATCCGAGTTATATTAGACTCACAATAATTTAGGAGAGAATCAATAGTCTCAGTAACCGGCGAGCGTGTATGAGACAAACTTTGAGAGTGCAAGAAGCCAGAGAAGTCTGTAAAGAAAGAACCTATTAAGACTCCGACTCTATGCTTACCCCGCAAGAGATCTGGGCTGATGACAAAGAGAGATAATTTAAATCGTATAAAGCTTTTCAAATATGTCGAAACTGCCCTGTTCAATTAAGAAATCCATAAGGCCGGCCACCTTCTGAATCCATCATCAGTGCCTAACTTTACCTAGCTGTATAGTACCTCTATCTATCTTCATCTTTGTAGGGGTAGGCAGAGAGTACAGACTTCCAACAAGTTCATTCCGTACAGACCTCTCTGACTACCTACACCCTCATTGTTCGCCTCATACACGCACGCCAGTAGCGAGACTCTTGACTTGCTCTTCAGATAACACACTATCTCTTTAGTCATGGTAAGATAGTCTAGATACCTCAATATCTATCTATATCATCACGCCAGATCCCTTGCAGGGTAGGCAGAGAGTACAGAGCTCCAACACGTTCTTTCCTTATAGACCTCTCTGGCTTCCTCCACTCACATAGTTCGTTTCATACACGCTCGCCGGTTACGGAGACTCTTGACTTGACCTTCAGATAAGACACAGTCTAATTGGTCATGGTAAGATAGTCTAGTTTAACCATCACGCTAGATTCCTTACAGTGTAGGCAGAGAGTAGAGTTCCTGTTAGAACTCTGTGCCCTAGGTAAGGATCTCGCGTGATGATATATAGATAAATATCATCACACCAGATCTCTTACGGGGTAGGCGGAGAATACAGGTTATTTCCTTATAGATGTCTCTGGTTTCCTCCATTCTCATAGTTCGTTTCACACGCGCTTCCTGGTTACAGAGATTAAATTTATCCATCAGATAAGTTACGTCTATTTGGTCATGGTACGCCGCCGTGATCCCCGCGACGGTACAAGGCCCCGCTGCGGGTTTATAGGCTCCTGAGGGCAGGCTCTTCGGAGGATGTCACTGAGGGGCACGGTGCGTGCCTAACGCTGATATCGTAGCCCATCCCCGAAGTGCCGATGCTGGACACCGTAGGGTTTTAGTCGGTAAGCCTGCCCCGCTTCACCCGAGGCTGGCGAAAGTCCATGAGGATTTCCCCACTTAAAAAAGGTCCCTTTACCTCTTTCTATCATAATGTGGAAGGATATAGGTATCAGGGACGACGTAGACTATCTTACCATGACTAAATAGACCGGGTCTTATCTGAAGGGCAAGTCAAGAGTCTCCGTAACCGGCGAGCGTGTATGCAACGAACTATTAGAGTGGAAGCCAGAGAGTTTTGTAAAGAACTAGTTGGAACTATGTACTCTTTGCACCCTAGCTAGGGTTCTGGCGTGTAATAATATAGATAAATACAGATTTTCTTTTAAACTTTTGGTATGGATCACACACCGTCACACCTATATTCCCCAAGCGAGGGTGGCAGAGGTGTACTTTTTTTATTGGGACTAAGCCCGCCACACATTCCCATCATTGTAACTCCTGTAAGCCAGGATCCACAATGGTCTCCTTAGATGACACCAAGGTTTGAACTTCGGGGTGTCCCGGCAAGCGCTTTAATTGTCTTGGAACCCGCAACAGTTAATAGGAAGAACAACATGAGGAGTAGGAAAAATAAAATTCCACTTCCCTCCTTTGCTAAGCGGAAGACACAAAAATTGGCAGATCAGCCATAGAGAAGGTGACTACAACTAGGATAAGCCCAGTTGTAAAGCACCACGGATACGAAAAAATATTAACAGGGCCTATTTGTGAGCCTCATGTTTGATGCAGAGGTGTACTGTGTACACCTACTTTTCGCCGACGATGTTAAATCCTATGTAATAGAAGGCGAACTTAGTGCCATATACCGGGCACAATTCCAGACCCCAGACGGATACTAGGAGTGTTTCGATCGAGAAACAACGTTTGTCTGACCTAGGATTCGAACCCTCGTGATCGCAAAGCACATTATTTGGCAACAGACCAACGAGACAATCAGAAAACGTCGACCCACACTTGGATTTATTCCTGTGTCGTGTGTGCGTTTACAAACATGAAAATTTACATACACAATTACCCAGACCGGAACATATAATTGTGGATCACACAAAGATTTGTCCCGTGCGGGAATCGAACCCGCGACTATTAGATACAGTGGGTGGTGAGGCTTTAGCTCTAATCATCATCATCTCAGCCTATACTTGTCCACTGCTGAACATAGGCTTCTCCAATCGCTTTTCAGCGTAACCGGTCCGATGCCACCTGCATCCAACGACTTCCTGCGATTTTCACAAGATCGTCGGTCCATCTGGCAGGCGGTCGTCCCACGCTGCGCTTGCCAATACGTGGTCTCCACTCTAGACGGAGATTCTTCGCACCCCTTGTTCTGCCGTTACCGTGGCCAGTACGAACAGGACCGCCTAGGGGCCTGGTTTTGTACTTTTCTTCCATGTTGATTGGGGGATTTGCCTTACTCGCCACGCTTGGCAGGCGGGTTGGCGAGCGCAGTTCAGTGGTCGTGGAAGTATCTAGGAGAACGCTGCTGCCCATTCCCTAGTTTTCCCTTAGTCGCCTTGTACGACACCCGATGGGATGAGATGGGTTGGTCCTATTCAAAGCCAGAAACCACGCGGCTTAAGCTCTAAACCACTGCGCTAAATCGTCAGAAATCTATCCGTATATGGATACATAGAAACTTTCCCTACTTCCTTCACTAATATATTCTCCCTCCATCTACCCACCTATCAAGTCAATGGTACGAGTTACTCGTATAATAAATACATTTTCTACTCAAGCCAAATTATCACTATACTAAACACAAAGATAATAAGTACATTCTACTTTCTCTTCGAATTTGTACCATAAAATGATACCTACAAAGTTTAACTTCCAATAACATGTGTATTTAGTTATCTTTTTCTTATTATAATTAATAGATTTAGTCTAAATAGTCCTGTTAGGCTGAGATTTACAAATCATTGAACTAGGTATTACATTTACAAGCTGGGGTGTACTTTGTACGCCCACATTTCGCAGACGATATTACGTACAATAACAACAACATATCTTCACGCCAGATCCCTTCGGGGTAGGCGGAGAGTACAGAGTTCCAACAGGTTCTTTCCTTACATACCTCTCTGGCTTCCTCCACTTCTTTCGTCATACTTAGTTCGTCTCATACAAGCTCGCCGGTTACGGAGACTCGACTTGTCCTTCAGATAAGACTTTGTCTATTTGGTCATGGTAATAGTCTAGGTCTTCCCCGGTACCTACATCCTTCCACTTCTGACATCTCGATGTAAAAGGAGTTTATCGCCATTATACTAAGAACACCTCGCAAGGGATCTGGCGTGATGATATAGATAGATAGATAGATACTAAGCACACACACGCACACACACACAGCGCCACATAGCCCACTTCGATCTCGGTCTCAAATCTATTCGCGCCTATATTAAAAAGGCGACAACTCGACACATCGCGAACGCATCTTCCCATGCGAATCCGCTAATCGTAGCCGCCGCCGACTACGAACCCGACCCCTGCCGCTACCGCCGGCCGCGACATGTTCTCACCGATCCCCCCGACGCTTTCGCGCTCCGGATACGGACGACGACGACGAAGTCGTAGATCCCCTAGCCCGCCGACCGGTGGACTAATTACACCCCCTCCCCCCGTAGCGACTGTCCAAACCGAGGCCGTTCCTCCTTGAGGCGCCCTCGAGTATGTCGCCCCTTACCCTTCTCGCTCGAGCGTAGTGGTTGCACGCTCGCCTTAAGTATATCACTCAAACACACACACACACGCCACATAGCGTGAAGATCGCACGGGCGTTGGGGCAGACTCATATAAATACTAATGCAGAAGCTGATGGCCACAGTGCACGCTTATGCAGCAAAATCGAAATCAAAATCAAAAGTTTTTTTATTCATGTAGACCAAAAGACACTTATGAATACTCAAAAAGAGAAAATTATTGATTACTTAAGACTCTACCACCCGTTCGTAAAGTAATTCCTGTGGAGAAGAAGGGGAAACTCCACGGTTACTCTTTTTAAAAATTACTTCTTCTTTTTTTGTATGCATTGTATTCATTGGGTATGGGAGAACAATGCAGAACGATCTAAATAGATGTCCTTAAGTATAGATTAACCATAAGTGTACTTAGATTAATGGTATCGGTCAGTGTCTACATAGCCCTCTCATTTACAAAACAGAGATATATAATAAAAAGTATAATAATAATAGTAAGAGAAAGGGTTAGTATAAAATATGTAAAGAGTGCGTATAAAATAATTGGTTATAGCTCCAGTGTGATGCCGAACGAGACAAACCCAACAATACTACGGTACATGTTTAATGAGTCAAAGGATAGAGAACTGACCAGTCCCCGCCAGCAGCACCCGTTCACGAGTATGACTTGTGAGCAGCCATCACTGTCCTCGACCATATTAGAGGGAAAAGAGTGACGCTCCACAGAGCCGCCACTAGCAAAGACATTTTAGTGAGCATGACCAACCCCTGTCAACATCGTTCGAAAATAATATTTAAAATCAATGAACGCTCGCTAGGCAGGATACGCTGCACTTAACATTATTCTTGTTCGGAGTTCGGCTCGGTCTACCTAGGATGAGTAACCAGCTGTGGCGTCCCACTTTCTGAGTGTTTCTGTGCCTCGGAAGACACGCTAAGCCGTTAGCCCCGATTACCTCTTACGGCCGGTTGCAATATTTAACTCACGGACAGATTTGCTTACAGTCAGTAGAATTTAAACAGATTTTTTATATAAAATCTTTCAATTTTTTTTTAAACGTAGCCCAATTCTAGGATTTATTCCTGCGTCGTGGGTGAGTTTACAAACGTGAAAAACCCAGACCGGTAAATAATTGTGGATCACACAAAGATTTGTTCCGTGCGGGAATTCAACCCGCGACTATTAGACACAGTGGGCGACTTAAGCTCTTACCTTCCGTCCGTCAATTACCTTTATAAACCTACCTAGAGTAACTGTGGGGTTTCTGGCTCTTCTCTACTGGAATAACTTTCACTTTCAACACAAGTTCAACCCGTAGTAAGCAAATTTTCAATCAATCAATCAAATCAGCCTATTGCAGTCCATTGCTGGACATAGGCCTCTCCCAATTCGCGCCACAATACACGGTCCTCCGCCTTCCGCATCCAGTCCCACCCTGCGATCTTCTTAAGGTCATCAAGGGTAAGCGAATCTTACCCTGAGTTAAATATTGTAACTGTCTGTTAAAGTGGTTAATCGTTAGGTCAAATTAGAAGCTTTATAGGCAGGTTGATAAATATAGTAAAAAGGGATGCTCCGTTGGTTCGAGCATATAGAAAGAATGTCAGAAAAAAGAATGACAAAACAGATATACAATGCGAAAGTGGAAGGATGCAGGTACCGGGGAAGACCTAGACTATCTTATTATAACCAAATAAACCGAGTCTTATCTGAAGGTCAAGTCAAGAGTCTCCGTAACCGGAGAGCGTGTATGAGACGAACTATGAGAGTGGAGGAAGCTAGAGAGGTATGTAAGAAAAAACATGTAGAAACTCTGTACCCTGCAAGGGATCTGGCGTGATGATATAGATAGAATAATAAATACCAAATACAGGTGTCCACAAACCTGCCTCCCCCGCCCCGCACTGGGTCCGCGTGCTGAAGTATGACCTAATCCCTCTCACCTCGATCTGTTAGAAAAGGCATCTGCCCAGCAGTGGGATATTATAGGCTGATTTCTATCTATCTATCTATATCATCACGGCAGATCCCTTGCGGGGTAGGCTGAGAGTACAGAGTTGCAACAGGTTCTTTCCTTACAGGCCTCTCTGGCTTCCTCCACTCTCATAGTTCGTCTTATACACGAATAGGCTGTTTTATTGTTATTAAATAGAAATAATCTTATAATAACAATGCGTTGCTGTGTGAGCTCACATAAATGTATTATAATATACTGCAATAATTGTGAAAGACAGTGGTTCTCAAACTTTCACGAACCGGTAAAATTGATTTTGTTTTATTCAAAGTTGAAATCTTTTTATTTTGCTAGACTAATAAAGTTACATAGAACTATGAGAATGGAGAAAACCAAAGATGTGTTAGGAAAGAACTTGTTAGAACTCTGTACCCTGTACCTACCCTGCAAGAGATATGAAGTTATGAGATAGAGAGAAAGAAGATAAGTTACTTAAAATAATAAAAAAAATATTTCAATTACTTAAGACTCTACCGCCCGTCTGAAATGTCATTCCTGTAGAGAAGAAGAGCCAGAAACTCCACAGTTACTCTAGGTAGGTTTGTAAAGGTATTTGATGGACGATTTAATGCAGTGGTTAAGAACTTAAGCCGCTCCGCTCACTGTGTAATAGTCGCGGGAATCTATAAATCTATAAATAAATCGTCCGTCAATTACCTTTACAAAGTAAAGCAAAGTAAATTAGAGAACTATGCACTTACTTAGCTTGTTCTGCATTGTTCTCCCATGAATGCAAGCAATGTATACAAAAGGAATTGAAAACTCTTTTTTTTTAAAGAGTAGCCGTGAAGTGATAGCCTAGTGGTTAGGTTAAAACCCAGGCACCTCTGTCTTTTTGAAAAGCATGTGCGTATTAAAAAATAATTATCACTTGCTTTAACGGTGAAGGAAAACATCGTGAGGAAACCTGCATGCCTGAGAGTTTCTCATATGTGTGTGAAGTTCGCCAACCCGCACTGGGCCAGCGTGGTGGACTATGGCCTAAGCCCTCTCACTTTGAGAGGAGGCCCGTGCCCAACGATGAGACAGTTTCTTAACAGGGCTAATATTATTATTATAGCTGTGAAGTCTCTGGCTCTTCTTCTCGACAAGAATGACATTTCGGATGGGGTCTTAAGTCATCATTATTTTTTTTTTCTATTTTACGAACCTTTTGTCTTTCTGTCTATATTATTAACTCCATATCTCTTGCAGGGTAGGTACAGAGTAAAGAGTTTCAACAGGTTTTTTCCTTGAAAATTCACATACACAAATAAATGCGTTTATTTGTTTCGGTGTAGGTATTTGCGTATGTGAATTTTATGTTTGAATCGCACCCACGACACAGGAATAATACCCAGTGTTAGAAAAAAAATAACTGTACTATAAAATTTGTAATAAGTGTAAACAAAATACTTGATTATAGCACCAGCGTGAGGCCAAACAAAAATATTTAAATTATACATTTGTAAGTGCTGGGGGTGTGTTAATATAAAATCGATTTTGTAGGTATTAATTTTTTCAGTTACCTCTTTCTATGTATCTATGGCGCTCGTAGCGCTGTGCGACCGCGGTGTTTTTACCGATTACCAAGGTTAAGCAGCGTTCGACTCGTCGGCCCGAGATGGGTGACCGTTTGTAGCACTTTCATATGCGAGCGTCTCCGTGCTTCAGAAGGCACGTGAAGCCGTTGGTCCCGGCTACCACTTAATGTGGTAGTCGTTAAGCCGAGTTGGAAGCCTTAAAAGGCGGCTTGATAAGTTCCAACAGCAGGTGGCCACAAAGCTGCCTCCGCCAATCCGCACTGGGTCCGCGTGGTGGAGTATGACCTAATTTCTCTCACCTCGACTTGTGAGAGAAGGCCTTGGTCCAGCAATGGGCAGTATAGGCTGATATTATTATTATTTATCTATATCATCACGCGAGATCCCTTGCTAGGTAGGCAGAGGGTACAGTTTTCCAATAGGTTCTTGCTTAACATACCTCTCTTGCATCCACTCTCTTAGCTCGTCTCAAAAATGCTTGCTGGTTAAAGAGACTCATGACTAGCACACGGTCTTTTTGGTCTTTTGGCACTAATGTAAATTATACACACTCGCGCTGAGCTTAATGCCCATTTCGCTGCTTACTGCCGCAGCTTACATTCTGACAGTGTCCAGTGCCTACTTCTCTACTCACCGCCATTCGACAAAGTAGAATGTTAAAACAGAGGTAAAACCAAATAAGGTTGTTTTATTTTGTTATTAAAAAAATATAATTGAAAAAATATTAATTTCCAAAAATTTTTGAACAATCTTTTTATATTTTCATTGATCTCCACACTAGGCATAACCTGTCCCGTGGGGATCTGTTTTTGGTTTTAAGAAAATATAAAATATTTTACAGAATGTTGCAAGAATTAGAAACTAACGAATTCGTCGTCAAATACTAATTTGTGAAAAAAGGAAATAATATAAGAGAAAACATATTTCATCTAATTTTTCTTTTTTATTACATAAGCCACAGCACTTGAACATAATTATAGATGTGAACATAAGTATAATATCTTAAAGCCAATTATGGTTTTACAGTTTACACTATATAAGGACATAGTCTATCTAGATATAGATATATCAACACGCCGGATCCCTTACGGGGTAGGCAGAGTACAGAGTTCCAACAGGTTCTTTCCTTACATACCTCTCTTGCTTCCTCCACTCTCATAGTTCGTCTCATACACGCTTGCCGGTTACGGAGACTCCTGACTTGTCCTTCAGATAAGGCCCGGGCTATTTGGTCATGGTAAGTCAAGGTCTTCCCCGGTACCTACAAAGACGTAGTGTATTTTAATAATAATTAATGATTGAAAACTTATTGCCGTACCCATAAATTATATGCCACCCGTATGTAAGTGTGGGCATGTATGTGTGTATGCGAGTAAGTATTTGTGTAGAAAAATATACATGTGTACCTAAAATAAGAAAAAGAAATTGCATTATAAGTACTATCTATCTATCTATCTCTATCTATAACCTCACGCCAGATCCCTTGCGGGGTAGGCAGAGAGTACAGAGTTCCAACAGGTTCTTTCCTTACATACCTCTCTGGCTTCCTCGACTCTCATAGTTCGTCTCATACACGCTCGCCGGTTACGGAGACTCTTGACTTTTCCATCAGATAAGACTCGGTTTATTTGGTCGTGGTAAGATAGTCTAGGTCTTCCCCGGTACCTGCATCCTTCCACTTTCACATTGTATATCTGTTTTGTCATTCTTTCCTCTGGCATTCTTTCTTTATGCCCGAACCAACGGAGCATGCCCTTTCTCATCTTTACACCGATACTATCTTTCATACCTACTCGCTGTTACTGTTAAATTACTGTCAATCAATCAATCAATCAATCAGCCTATCGCAGTCCACTGCTGGACATAGGCCTCTCCTAACACGCGCCATTGCACACGGTCCTCCGCCTTCCGCATCCAGTCTGTCCCAGCGACCTTTTTGAGGTCGTCGGTCCATCTAGCTGGGGGCCGTCCTACCTTACGCTTACCAAGTCGCGGTCTCCACTCTAGGACACGCTTGCTCCATCGGCCGTCGGTCCTTCTGCAGATGTGACCAGCCCATTGCCACTTTAGCTTACTGAGTCTGCGAGCTATGTCGGTAACTTTGGTTCTTTGTCGGATTACCTCGTTACGAATTTTATCCTTCAAAGAGACGCCGAGCATAGCTCGCTCCATAGCCCGCTGTGCGACTTTGAATTTGTGGACTAGTCCCACTGTGAGTGGCCACGTCTCAGCCCCGTAAGTCATAACAGGTAGGACGCATTGGTTATAGACTTTAGTCTTCAGGCATTGCGGTATAGGCGAAGAGAAAACGTGACGTAGTTTGCCAAATGCTGCCCAACCTAATTGGATCCTGCGGTTGATTTCTTTCTCGAAGATGTTTCTACCAAATTGGACAACTTGTCCAAGGTAGGCATATTCCCGAACAACTTCGAGCATCGAACCATCGACGTAGATCGGTCCCGGCGTGACATGTTCATTAAACATGATCTTGGTTTTATCCAAGTTCATGCCGAGACCGACACCTCGAGAGGCTCCATTTAGGCTATGCAGCATTTCGCGTAACTGTTCCAGTGACTCTGCCACGATGACGATATCATCGGCAAACCGAAGGTGTGAGATGTATTCGCCGTTGATGTTAATGCCCCGCCCAGTCCAGTCCAGCGTCTTGAAGACGTCTTCGAGTGCATTGGTGAAGAGCTTGGGGGATATTACATCCCCCTGTCTTACCCCTCGACGCAGCTCGATCGGGTTGGTCTTTTGGTCCTGGAGCTGGACGGTCATTGTGGCGGTATCATACAGACATCTCAACACCTCGATATACCGCCAATCGATGCCACATCGCTGCAGAGCATCCAAAACCGCCCAGGTTTCGATGGAGTCGAAGGCTTTCTCGTAGTCCACGAAAGCCATACACAGCGGCTGATTGTACTCTTCGGTCTTCTGTACAATCTGCCGAACAGTATGGATGTGGTCTACGGTGCTGTAGCCTTTTCGAAACCCGGCTTGTTCCGGTGGCTGGAACTCGTCAAGTCTTCTGGCGAGGCGGTTTGTGAGTACTCTCGAGAACAACTTGTAGACGTGGCTCAGGAGTGAGATGGGTCTGTAGTTCTTCAGCAAGGTTTTGTCACCTTTTTTGAAGAACAGAACCACCGCACTCCCACTCCACGCTTGAGGTGTTAAGCCCTGGTGGATGACGGAATTAAAGAGGCTCGCTAGCTTTTTCAGGATTGGAGTCCCGCCTGCTTTTAGGAGCTCAGTGGTGATTCCGTCATCGCCTGGCGACTTGTTGTTTTTGAGCTGCTCGAGAGCCACTCTGACCTCGTCCTGGTTGACATCAGGGATGTCTTCCGTGTGGTGGCGTGTGAGTGGGGCTCTGTGGTCGTCAGCGCTGGGTCTCGTGGGTTTAGTCATCCGTGATGCGTACAGGTCTTTGTAGAAACTCTCAATTTCCTTGAGTATCTCGAACTTGGAGGTTACGGTTTTGCCACCCGCAGTTTTAAGTTTCGTCAGATGGGATCTACCTAACTGGCGAGCGAAGACTTTGGTGCCTCTGTTCTGTTCAATCGCAGCCGTGATGGCGCGGGTGTTGGAACATCGGAGGTCACGTCGCACCCGCTTCCGGATCTTCCGGTTGAGGTTCCTCCCATCCGGCGAAGACGCCTGCGTGGATGACATTTCCCGTCTCTGCCTCATAAGTTCGAGAGTCTCAAGCGAGAGTTTAGACTCTCTGTTACCGCTTTTGCCGGGAAACACCCTTCGAGACACATCCTGTAGCGTTTTGACCACTGTGTCGGTTTTCTCGTCAACATTGCCTTCGGTTTCCAGCAGGTCGAAACGATTTTGAAGCTCCAGTTGGAACTTTTCGGACCCTAAAGCTATTTGAGGCGCAGTAGGTCTGAGAGTAGACCTCATCATACGACGCCTTTCGGCCCTGAAGTTTATATTTAGAGCGCCTCGTACAAGTCGGTGATCGCTGCCGGTATTAAACCTGTTGATCACGGAGACGTCTCTAAACATAGACTTCCTGTCAGTCATGATGAAGTCTATCTCGTTCCTCGTCACAGTGTCGGGGCTTTGCCATGTCCACTTTCTATGAGGCTTCTTCTTAAAGAACGAATTCATCAAGAAGAGCCCCTGCGACTCCAGAAAGTTGACCAGCATCTGCCCCCTGTGGTTTCGGTGCCCCACGCCGTGGGGTCCGATTATCGTTTCGCCGCGTTCTTGTACTCCCACTTTGGCATTGAAGTCCCCCATAACAACGCTGTAGTGAGCCTTGGTGGTGCCATGTAATGCCTTGGCGATGTCTTCATACATGGCTTCGGCTATGTCGTCGCAGTATGTCGAAGTCGGCGCATATACCTGTACCACCTTCAGGGTGTATCTGTCGGTGATTTTAATTATGAGGTACGCTACCCGTGTCGACACACTGCTGACTTCCACAACGTTGTTAGTGAGAGCTTTGTTAACCAGGAAACCGACACCGCCCTGAGAGGGCCGATCACCTTCCCGAAAGTAGAACAGGTGGCCTGACTCAAGGGTTATCGTGTCCTCGCCCTGTCTTCGGACTTCGGATAACCCCAATATGTGCCAGTTTATGCGACCTAGTTCTACCTCGAGTTCAGTGAGGTGTTGGTCCAGCCGTAGAGAGCGTCCATTGTACGTAGCCAGGGTCAGGTGTTTTTGGTAGCCTTGTGTCGTAGCCCGGAGATTCTTCGCACCCCCTGCCCCGCTGTTACCGCGACCGCTACCGTGGCAGCGGACAGCGGGACTACCGAGAACTGGGGGCCTTTGGTTTAGGTGCCTTATCATGTTAGGAGGTTTTTTGGCCTACTATACCACGCTGGCCAGACGGGTTGGTATAGGGTTTATTCCGAATTTTCCTTTTCTGGTCCTTTGGTGGACTTACTGCTTTTGGTGGACTCTTACCACCAGCCTAGCAAAAGTAAGGCTACTGGGGCATTCTAAGTTTTTCTTTCGCTTCCAGCCCAGTAAGGAAGCCAATTGAAATTACTGTCAATGTTAATAAATACTAAAGCAGTGACGTTACTTGTTTTTTGAAGATGGCTTTTTAAAATAACTAGTGGTCGCCCATTGCTCGAAATTCGACCTACTCTTTCATCGCTTGCTGGTTATATTTGACATACAAGACTATAGACAAATAATATTAAAGACAAACATCGATTTGACGTGTATTGTGTCAAATACATGGTAGTGTCTGTAATGTTTTTTTCATTGATTTAATGTATGTTTTATGCATAATTATAGAAAAAATATTAGCATTCTGCACTCCTTCTCTATATGAACTATAAGTGTGGGAAATTTCATACTCCTCCGTCCGCGTAATTTTTGTAAAAAGTGTACAAAGTGTTTGCTTCACCGAGGAAAATTTATTGTTATATATTCTACGACTGCGGCAAGCGTCAGAATTATGTGAGAAGTTGGTTGTGCTGACCGGAACATAAAATGAAGTGATGTGTCTGGTCCGGTAGGAAGGTGCCCTTAACTGCATTACAAGATTTTTTTTTATATAACGTAGCCAACTAGGATTTATTCCTGTGTTGTGGGTGCGTTTACAAACAAGAAAATTCAAATACACAAATACCAAGACCGGAACAAATAATTGTGGATCACACAAAGATTTGTCCCGTGCGGGACTCGAACCCGCGACTATTAGACGCAGTGGGCGGAGCGGCTTAAGCTCTTAATCACTGCGCTAAATCGTCCGTCGGAGTTGAGATTATTTTAAGGAAGGCATTCTATGGCACTGTTACATATATTGTGAGGAAAAAGCATATCAGAAATAGTGAGTCTCTCTTCTATGGTTAGGATGCAATGAGGCTTCGGAATAATCACGAAAGCTTTTTTTGAGTACGATAATTTACTGTGAGAACTATGAGAGTGGAGGAAGCCAGAGAGGTATGTAAGGAAAGAACGTCTTGGAAATCTGTACTCTCTGCCTACCCCGCGAGGGAGCTTGCGTGATGATATAGATAGATAGATAATTTACTAAATTAGTTAAAAATAAAATTAGAAAAAAACCTCTAAAATGACACAAACTCATAATACCGATTTTTTTTTACCGTTACGCCTATTTTCCCCAAGCGGGGGTAGAGGTGTACTAAGTACACCCACGTTTCACCGACGATGTTAGGTCTCATGTAATAGGGGGCGAGTCTATTGCCATATACCGGGCACAATTCCATACTCCGGACTCGTACTGGGAAGTTTTCGTTAGAAACACTACACTTGTCCGACCTAGGATTTGAACCCAGGACCTCGTGATCACAAAGCGATGCGCTTTGCCACTAGACCAACGAGGCAGTCACATTCACAGTTAATACTTGCTTATAACTTGTTTATATGATAATATATCTGTACTCGGGCTTATTGCCATATGGCAATAGGCTCGCCCCTATTACATGGGACCTAACATCGTCGGCGAGAAGCGGGTGTACTCAGTACACCTCTGCCACCCTCGCTTGGGGAATATAGGCGTGATGGTGTAACTGTAAATGTTACCATTTTTTTGTAATATTGTGTAAAGGAAAGAATTATTATTACGTATATTTATTACACGATCCAATCTTCTTATCGTTTCGACGGCAGACATGTTGAATCTATATGGAAACTATAATTTGATAAGGTTTCTTCATTAACCGGTTCATAAAAGAACCTAAATTTTAACCAGATTCAACGTTTTGAACCGGTTTTTAAAAACACAAAGATTTGTTTCGTGCGGTGATTGAACCAGCGATCTCTCGATCCAGTGGGCGAAGCGGTTTAATATTTTAAAACTGAACTAAGTTGTTGTTTGACTGCTTATTTGTGACCTTTATTTCTTGATGATCCCCAGAATGGGTTTTCTTACATTATCTGCATGATCAATGGCTTACACTTGAATGTGAAGAAAACCAAGATTATGGTTTTTGAAAGGGAAGAAACCAGAACGAATGTAAGGATTGTGGTTGGTAACGATGTGCTGGAGCAAGTGAATGAGTTTGTATATCTTGGATGCGCCTTCAGTAAGGATGGGAAATACACCGCTGACATAGAGAGAAGAGTGAGTGCAGGGAACAGAGTGAATGGTGCGATGGGAAAGCTACTCGGGAGCCGGCACTTAAGCCATAAGGCGCAGCTGGCCATACATAACGGAGTTCTTGTCCCAACGCTGTTATATGGTAGCGAGAGCTGGGTATGTAAGAAGGAGAATGAAAGTAGGATAAATGCGGTAGAAATGCGAGCTCTGCGG
Organism: Phalera bucephala; assembly: GCA_905147815.2. Classification (NCBI taxonomy): domain Eukaryota; kingdom Metazoa; phylum Arthropoda; class Insecta; order Lepidoptera; family Notodontidae; genus Phalera; species Phalera bucephala. Next base: position 11,065,325 of record LR990637.1, on the reverse strand, counting down.
AAGATGTGCGGAGTGAAGCTGACCGACCGCATTAGCAACAGCATAGTAAGACAGCGAGTAGGTATGAAAGATAGTATCGGTGTAAAGATGAGAAAGGGCATGCTCCGTTGGTTCGGGCATATAGAAAGAATGCCAGAGGAAAGAATGACAAAACAGATATACAATGTGAAAGTGGAAGGATGCAGGTCCCGGGGAAGATCTAGACTATCTTATCACGACCAAATAAACCGAGTCTTATCTGATGGAAAAGTCAAGAGTCTCCGTAACCGGCGAGCGTGTATGAGACGAACTATGAGAGTCGAGGAAGCCAGAGAGTTATGTAAGGAAAGAACCTGTTGGAACTCTGTACTCTCTGCCTACCCTGCAAGGGATCTGGCGTGAGGTTATAGATAGATAGATAGATCTAGAAGAGTTCATGTCCCATTCTTTAGAACAGTAGTTGCATGAATATTGTTATCTGATGCAACAACTTTTATCATCCACATTCTTGACCAGCTATTTGTCTATACCTACAGGCATCACTAGATGTTGCCATCGAATATGCATCAAAAAGGATTGCATTCGGTAACCCAATAATGAAACTGCAAACACTTCAAAATAAACTCGCCGATATGGCCCAAAACGCAGCCACTTCGACCGCATTATTGGTGGCATTCATATCCTGCCGCGTGCCGGTGTTAGGCATGCAGAGCACGATGTAAGGTGGGCCATCGTTTGGGTAACACTGCTCAAACACTTTAGATTGGTATTGTCTCTAAGTCTCCACCTGAACATGTTTTCCTTGCTCCGGCTGACCCGAGTTCAAAGTCTATTTAAAGACTCCAGATCATGGTAATTCTTGTCCAGGTGAAAGACGATCCAATGAGCGGCTTGTACTCTAATCCACAATCCACTAGACTAAAATATGATCGTCAAAATATAGTTTGGCAACCAACTAACACTCAAATCGATCATGCAAATAAAATAACACCAATAATTTAATTTACTCAATGTTTGAGAACCTTTGGGGTATTCGCAAAGCCAAATTTCGCTTTGGTAGCTACAAGCTATAGGTGCGAGCGAGACGGTGTATACCCGGGAGTGACCGAGAGCGGCATACACGCTCAGTTTCCCCCAATCAATGCATAGAGCCTTCTGCAGAGGGTTCAGTTGTTCGCGTAGTCTCGACGAAAACGGTAGTTTATTACAAAAAATAAAATAAAACAATAAAAAATTGAAAATAATTGAAAAAAATACAATAAACATTCCAAAATTGAAATAATAATTTCAAAATACAAATTAATTTTAATATTTCAATACACAAATGAGATACGTGCGTTAATTTTCAAATATTGAACGCGCTTAAACAACCGCGTTGAATTGTGGCCTTTTTAATTTGCATTAAAAAAATAATAAATTAATTATTCAAAAATCTCTTTCGTGTTAGTGAATTAATTTTTTCTCAATCGATCTGGAACTGTGTTCTTTTGAAATACGGTTTTTTTTCGGTGTGCTGGGAGGGGTATCCTTTGTTCCTGAGTGCAATGGACACGGGTTGCTCAGTTCGAAAAGGTAATACGTTTATATGAATTTGTACTGGAGTTTACCTTTGTGTTATGTGAAAGTATGTTAGTGTGAAATTACTTGTGATTTTTTTTTATTTTGTATTAATATTTTATTCAGGCTTTGTATCGTTTTGAGTTTGTTATTGTTGTTAATCGATTGTTAATATTGGAATTCCTTGTATACTTTTATGATTTAATATTATATTTATTTTTTTGTTTTTTATTTATTCCAATGTACTTTTTTTGTAATTTCTATTTTCTTTGATCGTTTGTGTATCGGTATCTAATTATGATAATTTTACTATAATAATAATCACTCTTTGAAATACCTCATTCCGTTTTAAATTTATCTAAATTAATGTAGAAAAATTAATATCGTCACGCCTTCCCCATGCAAGGGTGGCAGAGGTGTACTGTATTCATTCACTTTTCTCCGACGATGTTAGCTTCCAATGCAATAGGGGCCATGACATTATACCGAGCACAATTTCAGACTCACGAATTTTTCGAAAAAAACCTTCAACTTGATCAACCTAGGATTCTAATCCAGGACTACGCGATCACTACGCGCATATACACCACTAGATCAACAAGGCAATAATAAGTGTATTTTTTAATATTTTGTAAATATTAAACAAAATTAACTGTTCCTTAAGTTTTCTTTAAACAAACGCAATAGGTAAATTTTGATTAACTTTATAAGCAAATATAATACAAATCGAGGCGCTCGTAGCGCTGGGGCGCTCGTAGCGCTGGGGCGCTCGTAGCGCTCTGCGACCGCGGTATTCTTACCGATTATCAAGGTTAAGCAGCGTTCGACTCGGTTGGCCCGAGATGGGTGACCGTTTGTGGCATTTTCATATTCGAGCGTCTCCGTGCTTCGGAAGGCGCGTTAAGCCGTTGGTCCGGGCTACCACTTAATGTGGTAGTCGTTAAGCCGAGTTTGAAACCTTTAAGGCGGCTTCATAAGTTCCAACAGCAGGTGGCCACAAACCTGCCTCTATCAATCCGCACTGGGCCTGCGTGGTCGAGTATGACCTAATCTCTCTCATCATTTGTGAGAGAAGGCCTTTGCCCAGCAGTGGGCAGTATTGGCTAATATTATTATTTTATAATACAAATACTTCTTTCTAACCTGTTATCTCCGAGGCGGTGACTAGAGGTGTACTTTGGACACTAATTTTTCGCCAAGGTCTGTTCTTAAAAATGTCAGAAGACTCGGTATTCAGTTTTGAAACAATGGTCACTTCCTTCCCTCTAACATGGTCGAGGGAGGTGATGGCTGCGCAAGTAGTCGTACTCGTGACCGTGCTGCTTGTGGAGACTGCTCCACCCAGGATCCTCTAGCTTATCATTCTAACACATATTCAAAAAAAAATTTGTCTTATATCTCAGTCGTAAGGCATCACGCTGAAGCTAGATCGCATAAATGATTTTGTATAAAATAAAAATGTATGTATCTATACAGAAAATGATGAAAAATATGAATGGAGAATTAGGCAAAAAAGACAAGCCCGCTGAGTTTTTCGCCGGATCCTCTTAGTGGAGGCCGCGTTCCGATCCGGTGGTAGTAAAAATGTAAATGTGATAATTTGTAAACCCCACAGGGTTTAATCAAAAAAATTATTTGAGTTTGATGTGAGTTTGAATGATTAAAAAGTGACTCATTTTGTAAGATATTGAATTACTATCGGGCATTTTTTTTGAGAGTAGAGGAATCCAGAGACGTATATAAGGAAAGAACCTGTTGGAACTCTGTACTCTCTGCCTACCCCGCAAGGGATCGAGCGTGATGACGTAGATAGATACTTACAGACCTCTCTGGCTTCCTCCACTCTTATAGTTCGTCTCCTACACGCTCGCCGGTTACGGAGACTCTTGACTTGCCCTTCAGATAAGACACGTTCTATTTGGTCATGTTAAGATATCCTACGTCTTTCCCGGTACCTACATCCTTCCTCATAAAAAAAATTATATAGGTGGGAGTGTTGGAGGATTTGTGTGGCAGTATTTCTAAAAGAAATTCGTTTGTAGTTAATGACATCGAAAAATCCTTAAATCGGTCTATGTCTCACTGCAGAGAAGACATTATGCCCCGCAGGGTAGAATGTCTTCTCTCACAAATCTCTGTGAGAGAGATTGAGTCATACTCCAGCACGCGGATCCAGTACGGTGAGGGGGCGGCAGATTTGTGGACACCTGCTGGTGGAACTTAGCATTGCGGACGGTTAAGAGCTTAAGTTACTCCGCCCACTGGGTCGAATAGTTGCGGGTTCGATTCCGCACGGGACAATACTTTGTGCGACTCACAATTATTGGTTTTTACTAACCAAGCAGATAGTTGTCAGGGTCTGATAAAGCCGAAAGGTGGCCAATGGAACCACCCAACTACTCAATATGACAGCCTCGTTGGTCTAGTGGCAAGGCGCATCGCTTCGTTATCACGAGGTGCTGGGTTCAAATCCTAGGTCGGACAAGTGTAATTTTTCTAACGAAAACTTCCCAGTACGAGTCCGGTGTCGGGAATTGTGCCCGATATATGGCAATAGCCTCGCTCCTTATTACATGGGACCTAACATCGTCGGCGAAACGTGGCCACACCTCTGCCACCCTCGCTTGGGGAATATAGGCGTGACGGTGTGTAAATAAATTTATAGTTATAGACTATTGATTTATGAAAACTGTCGTAATGTTTTGTTGCCTTCTATCTATCTATATCATCGAGCCAGATCCCTTGCGGGGTAGGCAGAGGGTACAGTGTTCCAACAGGTTGTTTCCTTACATACCTCTCTGGCTTCCTTGAGCTTGGCTTTGTTGCCTTGATATAAAAAAAAGATTTCTTCACGACAGTTCATGTAGTTGATTGCATTATGGTTGGTGGTGGTTAACAAATATAGAATCCACATACATAAGCACCCAGACCTAAACACAATGTGTGGATCGTACAAAGATTGCCACGAGCAGTCGCGGATACGATCCCCGCTCGGGACACATCTTTGTGTGATCTACAAATGTTTTGATCTGAATTTTTTATATAAAGGTAATCGTATTCGCAACGTAACAAGGAAGCGATTAGGTATGAAAGATAGTATCGGTGTAAAGATGAGAAAGGGTATACTAGGTTCGGGCATATAGAAAGAATGACAAAACAGCTATACAATGCGAAAGTGGCCTTTTTTCTACGTCTTCTACAATACCTACATCCGTATGTAGGTACCGAGGAAGACCTAGACTATCTTACCACGACCAAATAGACGGAGTCTTATCTGAAGGGCAAGTCAAGAGTCTCCGTAACCGGCGAGCGTGTATGAGACGAACTATGAGAGTGGAGGAAATTGGAGAACCTATTGGAAATCTGTACTCTCTGCCTACTCCGCAAGGGATCTGGCGTAATGATATAGATAGATAGGACATTGTTCTGCGTCCATACATGATTTGCCCCAGAACCAACAGCAATGAAAAAATGCGTAAATGATTTCAAAATACCTGAAAATTATCTTCATGCATTTATTCTTAAACGGACAAGCGGGGGAGTTGCGTTATTGCAAAAAGAGTAATAGATTATGAGGTTATAATTTATTAGCCAAATCAAATCAATTTTATTGTTGTTATAGGTATATAGATTTGCTAAGGTCTACGTTGCATCTTGTTTCTCTGTAGCATACCCTGTTGGGTTTACTATATGTGATTTACCTATATATGTGAATTATTAAATTATAAAATGATCAAATTATAAAATAAAAAGAACGAAACACTAGTACAATAATAATAAGTAAAAAACAATCAAAATATAATATCAATAATGTCCAAATCATAATGTCAATCTATAATAATTAAATTAACAATAAAAAAAAATACAATTGATAATAATGTCACTGAAAGAAATTCATCAATAGAATAGTAGTAATGGTTATTAGTAATTGGAATAATTTCTTTCTTCACACCACAGCCAACACATACACTATACATTTGTAAAATCGTTATGTAAAAATACACTAGAAATAATCAAATCGATCATTATTGAATGTAATCGATTGAATACCGACTGATAGGATTGACATCTCCAACCGTAATTCGTTACCAACGTTAATAATTCGGAAAAGACGTTGGCGACATTAATTTAAATACTTACAGTACTTTGAAATATTCGTTTTGGATTGCAATTTGTCCGTTAGATATGGATGTTTGCGACTACTATAATCAATCAATCAGCCTATCGTAGTCCACTGCTGGACATAGGCCTCCCGTAACACGCGCCATTGCACACGGTCCTCCGCCTTGTTCGTAAACTCACCCACGACACAGGAATAATTCCAAGCGTGTGGCTAAAGATAATTAATACCACTGCTGGGCAAAACCCTTCTCTCCCAAATCGAGCTGAGAGAGATTAGGTCATACTCCAGCACGCGGAGCCAGTGTGGGGCGGAGGAGGCAGGTTTGTGGACACCTGCTGGTGGAACTTATCAAGCAGCCTATAAGGCTTCCAACTCGGCTTAACGACTACCACATTAAGTGATGAAGTGATACACTTAATGTGCCTTCCGAAGCATGGAGACGCCAGATAGTGGAAATGCCACAAACGGTCACCCATCTCAGACCGACCGAGTCGAACGCTGCTTAACCTTGGTGATCGGTAAAAACAGTCGCACAGCGTTACGAGCGCTTCGTAATTAAAAAAACAAAAGCCAAAATACCTTCCACTACTACTATATCATCACGCCAAATCCCCTGTGGGGTAGGCACAGAGAACAGAGTTCCAACAGGTTCTTTCCTTACATACCTCTCTGGCATCCCCCACTCTCATAGTTCATCTCATACACGCTCCTTGGTTACGGAGAGTCTTGACTTGCCCTTCAGATAAGACACGTCGATTTGGTCATGGTAAGATAGTCTCCGGTAACTACCTAGCCTCCTATACCTCTCTGGCTTCCTCCATTCTCATAGTTCGTAAATACCTTCAAATTTCATTAAATATTTTTACAACTTCTTGATAATTGAAAACGATACCTAAGTATCCACCAAAATGAAATTATAATTAAAAGGATCTCTTAGCAACATAATTTTAACTGACTTAACCTGAGGGTAATTTAAGCTTTCCTCTTTCCTCAACTAATCCTAAAACTTTCAAAGTAATTAACTATTGTTCTACTTAAACATCTATATCATCACGCCAGATCCCTTACGGGGTAGGCAGCAAGTACAGAGTTCCAACAGGTTCTTTCCTCACATACCTCTCAGGCTTCCTCCTCTCTCATAGTTCGACATACACGCTCGCCGGTTACGGAGACTCTTGACTTGTTCTTCAGATAAGACTTTGGTCATGGTAAAGAAAGATATACCTACCAATAACATCATGCGAGATACCTTGCGGTAGGGACAGACTACAGAGTTGCAGCTTATTTCCTTACTGACCTGGCGGACGATTTAGCGCAATGATAAAGAGCTTAAGCCGCTCCACCCACTATGTCTTTGTGTGGCCCACAATTATTTGTTTCGGTCTGGGTATTTGTGTGTGTGAATTTTCATGTTTGTAAACGCACCCACGATACAGGAATGAATCCTAGTGTGGGGCTACGTGTTTAAAAAAAAAGAAAAGAAAAAAGAAAGCTTTTACGTTTCCCCCACTCTTCTAGTTCTCTCTGTATCATCACGCCCAATCCCTTACGGTAGGCAGTAGGTACAGAGTTCCTACAAGTTATTTCATTACAGACCTCTCTCGCTTCAACTCTCATAGTTCTATACATATCATCACGCCAGGTCCCTCACAAGCAGGGTACAGTTTCATGTTCTTTTAGTACAGACTTCTCTGAGTTCCTTTCAGTGGCGTATTTTCCAATAGGCTGGAGCCTAGGGCGGCAAATTTGGCTCATTTTTTTTTGTCTTACAGAAATCTAAAATACGACATGATTATACACACCTGTTAGTAGTTTTAGACATACCTTACTTATAAGTAGGATATCTGTTACATATTTGGGAAGGGACAAGTGAAACACTAGCTAGTTGGTAACGCATTGCCGTATATTTTTGATTAGGCATCGCGGACGCAGCCTATACGCATACATACCTAAAAATATATACATAACACTTTTCCGTTCTTACCAAAACACCGCTTACCCAAAATACAATTAGGCAATATACTTAATTATTTAAAAGTCCATACAAAAAAAAGTTATATATTTTTATGGGATAAGTGAAACGTGGAAGGAAAGAGGAGTAGAGGAAGATCACCAACCATATGGACAGACGTCATCAGAGAGACCACGAGCACCAGTATTCCGGATACCATCAAACAGGCTGAATGCCGGAAGCCTGCGGAGCGCTTGTGCAAAACCTCGACTGTGGTGGTCACGAACCTCAGTCATGAGGAACCGACAAAGACGAAGAAACGTTAGCTAGTTGGTAACGCACTGCCGTATATTTCCGATCAAGCATCGCGGAAGCAGCTGATACGCATACCTTTATCTATATACATAACAATATAATTGAGCTTTTCTTAGCACAAAAATAAATCGTGAGCTGTAAGAATATTCTAGGAACTGACACAATGATCCCTTAGTACACAATCTAGTATGATTGTGACGGGAAAAACTGATGTAATGATGACGATAGCACGAATTTCATTGACTAAGAAAATTTAATTATTATGATTGTGAACTAGGGTATTGAATTGCAGAGGTTAGTAGGGGAGGCAAAAATTGAATAGCCTACTGGCGGCAAATGTGTGAATCCGCCAATGGTTCCTTTATTCCTTTACCAGTATACTAAGCTATTCCAGACTCCAGAGTGGTGTTAAGACTTTTTCGATAGAAAAACCCACACTGTCCTATCGGTGCCTATACTAATTTGGCAGGAACATAATGGAAGAATTTGGAAAAGTTAACCCCACATAACGCGAGGCCACATAACTAATTTCAATATTTATGAATTGTTAGAACATTGAGGACAAGTCAAGAGTCTCCGTAACCGGCGAGCGTGTATAAGACGAACTGAGAGTGGAGAAAGCCAGAGAGGTATGTAAGGAAAGAACCTGTTGGAACTATGTACTCTCTGCCTACCCTGCAAGGGCTCTGGCGTGATTATGTGTTGTTGTTGTTGTTAGAACATTAACAAATACCCTACCACCACTTCGGAATGTCATTCCTGTGGAGAAGAAACTCCATGGTAACTTTTGTAAAATCGTCATCAACTCAGCCCATACTTGTCCACGCTGAACATAGCTTTGCCTCCCCAATCGCTTGCCAGTGTAACCGGGCCGACGCCACCTGCATCTAACGACATTTTTTTTTCCGTCTGCATTTAGTTATGGAGTATATGAGAACAATGTAGGCTGTTCGGCCTGTCAAGTGGATCTTCTAAGTTAAATTAACCAAATTAAACCCAATTAAAACCATGAATAGTATATTTATGAGAATGACACTCCCCGGGAGTTGTTTTCGGGGGCTTGTATATAGCGCGTCGTGCGAACTATCATGTCGCGATCTAGACATATATGAAGAATCGTTGTCTACATTCGGCGCCATCTGTGGGCAGGTAGTTGCAACTTTCTAGCGCTTTATAAGGTTGCTATAGTCTGATCTCCGAACCAAAAATCTCATGATAACTAGTCGAACTAGATCAATAAAAAAATCTTCTGGGTAACCCTCTCTCCTGATTTGAGGGCTTCGAGTTGATATGCCATCCTTATTTTACTAAAAATTTACTAAATAAATATGAACGTAACAGAACGCTTCCTTACTAGCGTCAATATTTTCGTTTTTAGATTAACGCGAATATTACCGATGAACGTTTCAAGTGCTTTGCAGCGCCTATGGCGATGGGAAGGACTGAGAGGTAAGACGTCTAAAAAGCGTAGTTTTCAAACTTCTTAATTATTGTTGGATCTACACAGAATGAGCTCACAGTGTTATGTTTTAATTTCAATAGCCTCGCGAACGATCCTTGGTAGGAATCGGTGTTCTTTCACGAGGATTCGTCTATCAAATCTGATGTTATAGCGGGTGCGGTCAAGGACATGTTCACAGACTGCAGACTTCTTTAAGCGACTGTGTTTCTATCACTCAAATTTTAACTAGTCTCTTTGTTTGATCAGTGTAAGAGAGACCAGATTCACAATCAAGCTTGTATACTCCCGCATCTTGAGGGATCTGATCATCTTAATGCCTTCCCTCTCTTTATAGTTGTTGGGACAGTAAGGCTCTCAAGAGGAGACCACAAGGTAGACCGATGACCTGGCACAGGTCGCGGGTAAACGCTGACTGCGTATAACACAAAGAAGGTAGTCCTAGCGCCCTCAAATGTTCGCAGGGCTGTGGCGAGCTGTGTAGGGAGGACAAAAATGGGAACTGACATACGGCACCCGATGCAAAGTCGCACTCCAGTAAAGCAAAGACTAAAGATCCGTAAGAGCTTTATAAAGTGTGTTGACCCATTGACCCTGGAGCCAATAAAATCGAAGCGCAACCTTTGGAGAGAAGGAGTATTGCTACCAAATCCCTTTGTTCCACCTACTGAGAGTGTAAATTACCATGGCCAGTCTGAAAGTCTTTAAATAGACTTTGGGCCCAGGTCGGCTGAAGCAAGGAGAACATGATCAGGTGGGGATACACATACAGTACTAATCTGCAGTGTTTGGGCGGTGTAACCCAAACGATGTCCCACCTTACATCATGCTCTACGTGCCCTAACACCTGCACGCATCAGGAATTGATGTCTGCTACCGACAATGCAATCGGTATGGCCACCTTCTGGGCCGCATCCATATAATTATCATCATGTTTGCCGTCGAAAGAAGTGGATAGCTTTCGGGAGAGGCCGTTGTTGTGTTTGTTGAAAAACGCGCAGAAGAGTTAACCTGGGACAGGGATCTTGAAAATCCTAAACGTGCAATACAGAGCTTGAACCATGAAAGTTTTGATTGCAATGACCAACAAAGCTATCAGTATTTTCATTTCCATTGTAAAACTAAGATTATTTCCACTGTACAAAAGGTTAGTTTTTATTGAATAGTGAAGAAAGCGAAAGTAATATTTCTTGCTTCTGAAATTATTTGAGTCCGATTCCCGGTTCATACGGGTGTTTTCTCAAGAATATTTGCATGCTATGAATAGGAGAATGAAAGTAGGATAAATGCGGTGGAAATGAGAGCTCTGTGTGAAGATGTGCGAAGTGAAGCTGACCGACCGTATTCGCAACAGCGTAATAAGAAAGCGTGTAGGTATGAAAGATAGTATCGGTGTAAAGATGAGAAAGGGTATGCTCCGTTGGTTTAGGTACATAGAAAGAATGTCGGAAGAAATATTGACGGAAGAAATAAGAACAGACATACAATGCGATAGTGAAGGGTACTATGGTACCGGGAAAGATCAGACTATCATACCATGACCAAATAGAACGAGTTTTATCTGAAGGACAAGTCAAGAGTCTCCGTAACCAGTGAGCGTGTATGAGACAAACTATGAGAGTGGAAGAAGCCAGAGAGGTATCAATGAATCAATCAATCAGCCTATCGTAGTCCAGTTGTATCAGGGTTCTGTTACCAAATGCAGTATGGAACCCTAAACCAAAAAAATCCCCCTCAACACCACAAAAGCAGTACTAACTTTGCCTAAAATTGAAGCAACATGGTTTGAAAACCTTTGCCAAATGCATGACCTGATTTCTTAATGGATCGTGGTTGACAGATGCACAAAGCTAAACCACTATGCGTTTGGTTTATTCCTCACTAGTTTCTTCCCGCGACTTCCTCCACGTTGACTAAACACTGGAACCTTAAATTTTTTCGGAATAAAAAGTATCTTATGTATTAATCAAGGTAATAAACTATCCCTGTATCAAATTTCATCCTAATCCGTTTAGAAGTTTTTGCACGATTCGATGCGAAACTAACATTCAAACATCTAAAAAAAACAAACTTTCATATTTATAGCACTAGCTGTTTCCCGCGGCTTCGCACGCGTTTATTTTGTAATTTGACATAGATAGGTAGGACTTTTCGGAATAATAATTTTTGACTGCCTCGTTGGTCTGGTAGCAAAGCGCATCGCTTTGTGATCACGAGGTCCTGGGTTCAAATCCTAGGTCGGACAAATGTAGTATTTTATAACGAAAAATTCCCAGTATGAGTCCGGAGTCTGGAATTGTGCCCGGTATATGGCAAAGGCTCGCCCTCTATTACATGGGACCTAACATCGTCGGCGAAACGTGGGTGTACTCAGTACACCTCTGCCACCCCCTCTGGGGAATATAGGCGTGACGGTGTTATTAATTTTCCAAGACTTAAGAGACACCTCCATATTATGTTTCTTTTCAATCCGTTCAGCCGTGTTAATATGGAGAAACAAAAACAACTATCCCCTGAAATCTTGCATTTCAAGGTAAAAAGTAGTCAACAGTCTCTGAGAAATACTTTCATTTTTATAACATTAGTAGCATTAGCTGTATCCACAACTTCGTTCGCGCTATTTGCTTCAAGCGTGTATTCCACACTCTTTTAGGCTTTTAAGCTTTTTTATCGAGACAAAAGGTAGCCTATCCTTCCTATCTAACTATATCTTTGGGTGTGTGAATGATATACGCTGTTGACCGCGGGGCTTTTACAGATTCACCGCGGCGAGCATGCAACCACTGCGCTCGAGCCTGTAGGGCAAGGGGGCTACTAGCTCAAGGGTGCCTCAAGGAGAAACGGCCTCGGCTTGGGCAGTCGCTATGGGGGAGGGTGTGTACTAGGTGCCTCGCCGTGATGCTCTGCACCGGCCGGCCGGCAAGGGATTCTTTAACCTCGCCGGCGAGGTCAGTGTCTGATTCTTTTGCGGTATCTGTACCCGGAATAAGGGATGTAAGAGCATCGGGGGGGTCGGTGAGAACATGCCGCGGACGGCGGTAGCGGCTGACAGGGAGGGGATCTATCTATATCATCAGGCCAGATCACTTGCGGGGCAGGCAAAGAGTACAGAGTTCCAACAGGTTCTTGCGTTCTAGACGTCTCTGGCTTCCTCCACTCTCATAGTTCGCCTCATACACGGATACGGAGCCTCTTGACTTGCCCTTCAGACAAGACATGGTCTATTTGGTCATGGTAAGATAGTCTAGGTCTTCCCCGGTACCTACATCCTTCCACTTTTGCATTGTTCTGTTTTGATATTCTTTCTACTGGCATTATATCCTCCCTAGCCTATCCCCTGGATAAAATCTATTTCCTTCCCGAATTCGATTAAAATCTATTCAGCGGTTTGGACGTGAAAAGATGATAGACAAACAGACAGACAAAGTTACTTTCGAATGTATAATATTAGGATGGATATGGATTATCATCGAGACCCATTTTCTATAACAAAACGTGAGGAGTTACAATATAAAATTAATTCTATCTATCTATATCATCACGCCAGGTCCCTTGCGGGGTAGGCAGAGAATACAGAGTTCCAACAGGTTCTTTCCTACATACCTCTCTGGGTTCCTGCACTCGGATAGTTCGTCTCATACTCGCTCGCCGGCTTCGGAGACTTCTGACTTGTTCTTCAGATAAGACACAAACACTCCGGGAGTGCCAACAGAAGTGAAAACTGTAAAAATTACGTGTGTATTTTTTAATCATCAGTATATCGTATGCACGTACATACACAATACATGTACTTACTTATACTAGGTGTAACATAATAAATGCAAGACCTGAAAGTAGTTTTTTCTAAATCGGTAACTGAATTGACTCCAACTATTTTTAATGTTTCTTACATTTTTCTTTAAATATGCAAAAAATGCTTTTACTCCTTCAGTGTGCTATAAAAACTAAATTTATTGTTGATTCATAACAAGAAGGAGATTCCAAATGCATTCCTAAAACGTATTTCTCAAAACGCGCACATACACGTACAAGTTTCATTGTTAATTGGGGTATTGATTTTAAAAAGGGTAAAAAACTTTAAATTTGGAAATTTGGTTTTTGTTTTGAATTTATAAAGCAATTCTCTAATCGTGGTGTCTGAGGTCTTGCGTTTATTATGTTACGCCTTGTATACCAAGCTGTCAGTAACGGTAACAGTGTAGCGAGTTCAATTGTGTTTTCCCATCACAAAAAATGTCCAACGCGCCTAAAGAAGTTTTCACATCAAAAATAACAGTAAAGAACCTTTTTACTAACCATTGGAGAACGTTGGAGTTAAATTAGGGTGATCGTTTAGTAAGATTTTCCTATTTCTAGGAAAATATTTCAACAGGTGGGTCCGGAGCATTACTAATTAAAAGAAGAACTTGGGTAAACTTTATAGCAAACGGAGACTCTGTGTCCGACTGACTCTGTGATGTCTGCTCTTTAAAATCATACTCGTGAACGGGTGCTGCTGGTAGAGACTGGTTGGTCCTCTATCCTTTGACTGTTTAAACATATACCGTAGTACTATTGAATTTTGTCTCGTTCGGCATCACACTGGAGCTATAACCAATTACTTTGTACGCACTCTTGACATATTTTATAGTAACCCTCGTCTTGAGATGAACAGACGTAGCTGTGCGTATATGGCACTGCTTATCTTTAATTTACTGCCAAACTGGATTTGTGATTTGCCTTATGGTCGCGTTACAAAAATGGCTTATAGAACAAAGCTTTTATTCGATTGACGAATTCATTAAAAATTTGTGAACGTATTACTATTGAATTACTATTACTGTTCTCGTACTTATTTCTATGTATTCAATAACTGACATTTCTTTATAATGTATAGGTACCTAAATTCATAACTCAATTTAGAATTTGCATGCTATTTATCTATGGCGAATGTGTTTATGCTCGAACAATTTATTCCCAATATCTTACTGTACCACTATCTATCTATCTATCTATCTATAACCTCACGCCAGATCCCTTGCGGGGTAGGCAGAGAGTACAGAGTTCCAACAGGTTCTTTCCTTACATACCTCTCTGGCTTCCTCGACTCTCATAGTTCGTCTCATACACGCTCGCCGGTTACGGAGACTCTTGACTTTTCCATCAGATAAGACTCGGTTTATTTGGTCGTGGTAAGATAGTCTAGGTCTTCCCCGGTACCTGCATCCTTCTACTTTCACATTGTATATCTGTTTTGTCATTCTTTCCTCTGGCATTCTTTCTATATAGAAAGAATGCTCCGTTGGTTCGGGCATATGCCCGAACCAACGTAGCATGCCCTTTCTCATCTTTACACCGATACTATCTTTCATACCTACTCGCTGTCTTACTATGCTGTTGCTAATGCGGTCGGTCAGCTTCACTCCGCACATCTTCCGCAGAGCTCGCATTTCTACCGCATTTATCCTACTTTCATTCTTCTTCTTACATACCCAGCTCTCGCTACCATATAACTGTACCACATTTAAGCAAATAAAGATATTATTATAACATTATTATTATAATTATTATTTAATACAATAATGCCTTCAGGGTGCTGTTGAGACTTCCACCTTACTGCAGTGCATCAGGTATGTTCGCAGATGCGCATACCGATGACTACTATGCTATAATGCGTAAGAAAGTTGCTTCAGTAATGAACAGAGTGCAAGGAAGCACCAACAGCATCATGAGGTTATTTGCGGAGAGGTTGGATGGACCTACTATAGGTATATTTATCAAGCTACATGTCAGAAGCGGGGCTTGATAAATCTTCCCTAGATGAATTATGTTTCTTAATGCCTCAATATAATATTTTACTGATATAAAATAAGTTGTAATACTAACACGCTATGGGCCACGACGCCTGATAATAAAACATTTTTATTTTATTTATTTATTATACTTTTTAACCGACTTCTAAAAATGAGGAGATTGTCAATTCGACTGTATTTTGTTTTTGTATGTATTTTACGCTATCATTCCGCCAATTATGAATCGATTTTAATGATTCTTTTTGCATTGGGTTTAGTATAGTTCCAAAGTGGTCCCATTTTAATTTCATCGGTATTGGACCTTGGACTTCGAAGATACACCAGGGAACTCCTTAACGACAAACAATACGAATGCGTAGATTGAGATATTATGGGTATTACGTCAATCCTTTAGGTACCCTGCCATAGAACTAATCAGAATATTAACCGACTTCTAAAAAGGAGGAGGTCGACAATTCGTCTGTAATTTTTTATAACGTCTTTATTTATGAACTGATTTTGATGATTCTTTTTGCGTTGGGTTTAGTATAGTTTCGGAATGGTCCCATTTTAATGAAATCGGTATTGGACTTTGGACGTTGAAGATACATCAGGGGACTCCTTAACGGCGAACAGCACGCATGTATAGATTCCGTTATTATAGTTATTTTATCAATCCTGTAGGTACCTCGATGTACAACTCAGCAAAATAATTATTTATATACCTATATTAACATAATATAGGTATATAAATATTAGTAAATAATTCACTTGTCACTTAAAATTGTCAAATAAATATCTTAAAAAAAACCGACTTCAAAAAGCAAAAAATTAATATTTGAAGTCGGTGCCAACTGGCCGACTGCACTAACCGGTATCGACTTCAATTATTTATTTTTTGCTTTTTGAAGTCGGTTTTTTTTAAAGATTTTTTTATTAAATACCCTTATAAAGTCTCTATTTTGTAAATGAGAGGACTATGTAGACTCTGACTGATACCATGAATCTAAGTACACTTATGTTTAATATATACTTAGGCACATCTATTTAGCTCGTTCTGCACTGTTCTCCCATACCCCATGAATGCAATGCATACAAACAAAATTGTAAAACTCTCATCTTTTTTAAAGAGTAACCGTGGAGTTTCTTCCCCTTCTTCTCCACAGGCATGACTTTCCGAACGGGTGGTAGAGTCTTAAGTAATCAATAATTTTCTCTTTTTGACTATTCATGGAGGCACTCGTAGCGCTGTGCGACTGCGGTGTTTTAACCGATCACCAAGGTTAAGCAGCGTTCGACTCGGTCGGTCTGAGATGGGTGACCGTTTGTGGCGTTTTCATATTCGAGCGTCTCCGTGCTTTGGAAGGCACGTTAAGTCGTTGGTCCCGGTTACCACTTAATATGGTATCGTTAAGCCGAGTTGGAAGCCTTAAAGGCGGCTTGATAAGTCCCAACAGCACGTAGCCACAAACCTGCCTCCACCTGATGAAGTATGACCTAATCTCTCTTAACTTGATTTGTGAAAGAAGGCCTTTGTCCAGCAGTGGGCAGTATAGGCTGATATTATTATTATTGACTATTCATAATGTTCTAAACTCTTTTTTGATTCACATGAATAAAAACCTTTCGAATTTTGACTATGTCTCCTTGGAAGTAGTAAAATATTAACGCTGATTTCACATTAAGGCCTTCCTCTCAATGTCATCGACTCGCCAAAAGAACGGACGATTTAGCGCAGTGGTTAAAAGCTTAAGCCGCTCCGCCCACTGTGTCTAATAGTCGCGGGTTGGATTCCAGCTCGGAAAAAATCTTTGTGTAGGGGTAAGGTGGTTGGGTTCTGGCTCGAGCGTAGTGATTGCACGCTCGCCCTTATGTCCGGTGAAGCTGTAAAGGCCTCACGGCCAACAGCGTATATCACTCAAACACACACACACACACACGTAAGGTGGTTGATTTCTTGTCCTACAGATGAGTCGTGGCCCGTTTGTGGGAGATAAAGATTTGTTTGTTACTTAAAATGGTTTTATTGAGATTTTACAATTAAAACATGTTACTTGGTTGAGTGCATAATTGCTACTGAAATGTTAAGCTGACTGAGACTGAATCGTTGGTCTAGAGGCAAAGCGTATCGCTTTGTGTTCACGAGGTCCTAGGCTGAAATCCTAGGTCGGACAACTGTAGTTTTTCTAACGAAAACTTCCCAGTACGAGTCCGGAGTCTGGAATTGTGCCCGGTATATGGCAATAGGCTCGCCCTCTATTACATGGGACCTGACATCGTCGGCGAAACGTGGGTGTACTCAGTATACCTCTGCCACCCCCGCTTGGGAATATAGGCGTGACGGTGACGGTGAAATGTAATACAATTCCACTGTTCTGCTGAAACGCAGGTTTAGTGGAGGACGTTCGGATTGCAACATAAATGCAGTAAAATTCACTATATAGAATAATAATATGCATGTCCGTACACTTTGTGTGAACCACAATTATTTGTTTCGGCCTGGTTATTTGTGAATGTGAATATTCATGTTTGTAAACGACACAGGAATAAATGTTAGGAGTGGGGCTACGTTTTTTTTAATAAAAGACAGCAACCTGATATTTCGCAAACGCGTTCAATCATAGGAATCCTGTAATCGTAGCCACCGCCGACTACAAACTTAACTCCCCTCATATCAGCTGCCTCATATCACCGACCCTCCCGATGCCATTACATCCCTTCTTTCGGATACAGATACCGCACACAGGATCAGACACCGACGGCGCCGGTGAGGTCGAAGAATCCCTTGCCCGCCGGCCGGTGCAGAGCACCACGGCGAGACACCTAGTATATGCCCTCCCCATAGCGACTGCCCAAGCCGAGGCCGTTCCTCCTTGAGGCGCCATTGAGCTAGGTGCCCCCTTGCCCTTCTGGCTCGAGCGTAGTGGTTGTACGCTCGCCTACTTATCCGGTGAAGCTGTAATGGCCCTGCGGGCAACAGCGTAGATCATTTACACACACACAAACTAGGAAATATTCCTGTGTTGTGTATGCGTTTACACACATGCAATTCACACACACAAACGCCCAAACTGCAACAAATATTTGAGGGTCACACAAAGGTTTTTCCCGTGCGGAAATCGAATCCGCGACTACTCAATCCAGTAAGCGGGTTAAGCTCTTAACCACTGGACCGATCGATCATTTTGTCTTTCCTTTTTATAGTTTTCGTGAACATGGCAAGAATTCTCTAACAACATAGAGGATTTTAGCTGCGTAGTCTAATATAAGGGATGTCATTGCTCCATCTGTCAGATCCAAATTAGGTGTTTAATATTCAGTCCACGATTCTACTGAAACTTTCGCAAGTATTATTACTGAAGCAATAACTTAAGAGTGAGGGAACAAACAGTTCTATTACATTGCTTACAATTCTTGGCGAATAATCTCTCCTTGGCATAGAACGCACAGGATTTGACCCAGGATTTGTATGCAGGGCTTCCTCAGTGACCCTTGTGTTCCTATTATTCATGCCCATAACTCACTTGTCAGTAGATTGCCAAGAAATAACATCAATTTTAATTTTAAAAATCTGCCTCGTTCTAGTGGCAAAGCGCATCGCTTGGTGATCACGAGGACCTGGATTCAAATCCTACGTCGGACTAATGTATATGTTATATGGACTCGGATTATACTTATATGGAGTCGGACTAATGTCTATGTTTTTCTAACGAAAACTTCCCAGTATGAGTCTGTAGTCTGGCATTGTGTCCGGTCCATCCCCCTATTACGTGGGACCTAACATCATTGGCGAAAAGTGAGTTTACTCAGTACGCCTCTGTCACCCCTGCTTAGGGAATATAGGCGTGACGGCGTTTATTTTAATTTTTTGGTAAATAAAAAAAACGCCTTTTTAAAAACAAAGTTTTATAAAAAAAATACACCGAAGATATCCTGCTTAGTTGAGAAATTCCTTTGGCTTCCTTCCGACTCCATCATCAGACCAAGATGGTGTCCAAGACACCATCTCGTCCAAGATACCAATCTAACAAGCCTAAACACGAGGGGGGGTTGTATAGTTCACATGTTCCTATGCACGCACGCACGCACGAACAGCCGAACAGCCCTTTTCTGGAGATCAAACATGGTATTAAGTTCTGTAGACCATCCCCTAACTAGTCTGCCATATGACATAATACTATGAAAATAATC
This sequence comes from Phalera bucephala, assembly GCA_905147815.2. Lineage (NCBI taxonomy): Eukaryota > Metazoa > Arthropoda > Insecta > Lepidoptera > Notodontidae > Phalera > Phalera bucephala. The sequence continues at coordinate 11,045,979 of LR990637.1, read as the reverse complement.
GAGATAATGATAACACAATTAATCGGAAAATATTTTATATAGGCGCTCGTAGCGCTGTGCGACTGCGGTGTTCTTACCGATTACCAAGGTTAAGCAGCGTTCGACTCGGTCGGCCCGAGATGGGTGACCATTTATGGCATTTTCATATTTGAGCGTCTCCGTGCTTGGGAAGGCACGTTAAGCCGTTGGTCCCGGCTACCACTTAATGTGGTAGTCGTTAAGCTGAGTTGGAAGCCTTTAAGGCGGCTTGATAAGTTTCAACAGCAGGTGGCCACAAACCTGCCTTCACCAATCCGCACTGGGTCCGCCTGGTGGAGTATGACCTAATCTCTCTCACCTCGATTTGTGAGAGAAGGCCTTTGTCCAGCAGTGGGCAGTATAGGTTGATATTATTATTTTATTTTATACAGCAATAAAGTAAGTGTATGTGAGGCTGTGTCTAGTTTTCAAACAGTGCATGCATAGCAAAGCAGGCACGGTGGTTTCAGACAAAACAGTGTGCTATTTCACTTCGAGTGTTTCATTATTATCTATATATTGCCGCTTAGGTTTTCTGGATGGACGTTTCAATGCTGGTAACGGTGAAAGGTGGATTTATCTTCGTTTCCATAGTTGTCCGCATAGTCGCCGAATATAAAAGAAATATCGAAATACCACTGTGGTCTTGTCCGGTATACTGATCTTCCTTGATATACGAGTATGCGCACAATAGTTGGAGATAAATATTGTCACATGAATTGCAGTTAGGTTAGCTGCTCCGCGATACGTCCGACCGCTCGCCCCGTTGCCAATCGAATAACAACGCAGCGCCGTCCGCCATCTTACATCGACTATCTGTCATCGGTGATTCGTGATCTGATAGATGTTATAAGTCATCGCTTCACGACTAAACACACTCGAGCAATAATTAAAGGCATAGAGTATGTCTATGACAATATTAAAAGGTTACTAAAATGGAAATAACTGCTCGTCATTCCATAAACTGATTTTCAAATAATAGGATACGACATATATATCACGCCCTTTCGGTATAGGCAATTAGACAAATCATTTACAAACATCAAAGGTTGTGTGGGGTTGAATAGGATACTGCCTCTGCATATTGCTACATCATAACGAGGGATCATGATGCAACGCTGGTATTCTGGCAGGCGTGTGATGGATAAGGGTGACATCAGAGATGCCAACTTGGACTTAAAGGGAATAAATATATTACGGATTTAAATATATGTATATAGTATATGTATACGAAAAAAGTGAACCTCAAAGGGCTAGAACCCAAAGTCGCAATATTGTGTTTGATAGTTACTGCATTGACAGTGACAGATGTTATTTATCAGACTAAAATGTATCTAAAATGGCGGTGCCACGTTATTGCCTTTGTTACAGAATGAAACAAGTTTTGTTTTATGAAAAAGTTAAGTGAGGAAACTTTACATCATTTTATTATCAAAATTTAACTAAATAAATAAACATAAAACTCAGTAAATATCAAGTGTAATTAATAATTATTAATACAAATTACGTAAAAATACTTAAGTAGGTAATATTTTTTTGGAAAAAAATATTAAAATCATGAAATAAAACTATTTTACGGATTTAATCTTGCTTTGCAGCACCTATGGTCACGGGAGGGACTGAGGTGTTAGACGTCCAAAAGGCATAGTTGGTCCGGGGTACCCTCAAACTTCTTAATTATTTTTGTTGGACCGATCTACGCTGAATGAGCTCACGGTGTCTTCAGGTTTTGCAGTGTTATGGTTGGTTTTGGATTTGATTATATTAATTACCGGATCCCAAGTCGATGGAAGCACCCAGCCATCTTCTCTATTGAAATTAGGATATTTTTTAATATATATAATATTCGCGTAAATCTAAGAACTCACCATTAAAATCGCTAAGTAAAGATAAAAAAAAAAGAAAATTAGTGTGATGGATGGCCTGGTGACTTTCTACCAATCTAGCTAAATACGGGTGAGTTGCAGCCTTAAATTTCCGCGTTCGTTAATTTTCAAACGGTTTCTTTATTTTGTCAAAATGTTTGTAACCACACTGAAGCCTTTTTCGACTAGGTATGATGATGGAAAAGCGATAAGGTATTTTTCAGCAATGTTCCACAATGCAGGCGTGGCATGCATACTGTGTTTCAATATTGCGTTGCAACCAGAACTTCTGATAGCCTTGGTTTGGTAACAGCAGGTGAAACAAAGGGATTTGGTAGGGATATTTCTCCCGTCCAAAGATTGCACCTCGCTTTTGTTGGCTCTAAGGTTAATGGTTCCACGCACTTTATAAAGCTCTTACGGCGTTTTATTCTTTGCTTCACTGGGTTGTAGCTGCGCATGGGGTGCCGTGGGTCGATAACCATTTTACTTCCCTCTACAGAGCTTGCCACAGCCCTGCGAACATCTGGGAGCGCTATGCCTGCCAGTGAATACAGCAGTTTTACCGGAGTCGGTTTCAGACAGCCCTTGATAATCCGGCAAGGTTTATTCAGTGCTGTATCCACTGGCCCTGTGTGGGCGGAACGACTTCACACTGAGCAGAAAATGCTAACGCCAGGCCAGATGTCCGCACTACTTGTGGCGAGGCTCCCCACTTGGTTGTAGTTCGGCGTTGTAGCAAGTTATTGAGGGCGTGCACCTTTTTTTGTTTTAATAGTTTCGCCATTTTTCCTATATGTAAGGGACCTGTCCAGAATGATTCCCACGTACTTAGGATAGCGGTTGTGGACCATAGGCATACCCTGCCACGGGATGTTGAGCCTTCGGCCCGCTTGGTTGTTACGCAGATGGAACACGCAAGACTTGGTCTTGGAAGGGTTAGGCTTGAAAGCATTTTCCGCATAGTACCGACTCAAAGCGCCAAGAGCCATAGTGAGGTTAGCCTCCACTTCCTCAAAGTTCGTGCCTTGGAAAGTTAGCGCGAGGTCGTCTGCTTAAATAAAGCGAGTCGTGTTGGGGCTAGGTGGTTGGTCGTTGGTATATATGTTAAATAGGAGCGATGCTAGAACACTGCCCTGTGGTAAGCCGTTCTTTTGTGACCTCCAGCCACTCTGGTCTGAGAGAAGGTGGACCTGAAAGCGACAATTGTGGAGAAGCTCTCGGAGTATTGTGACAAATTTGTGATCGCCGGTCATAGTTTCAATTTTCCACAACTATCGCCTTAGGTTCACTGAGTCGTAGGCCACAGAGAAATCAACAAATTAATTACTAATTACACAAGAAATTGGTCAACTTCTTTAGCATGACTGGAATTAAGAACAACATATCTTTTAAGTCTATTTCCGCTTGTTTAAATCTTTCTTCCCCTTCATAATGTATTCAAAAAACTTTTCTCGACAAACTTCTTTGAGTTTTACATTTGAATAAATAGAACTTTTAGAATTTGATAAAAAGTTTATGTAATGATTGTCTGATGTTCTGAAATCCGACCCCGGCTAGCACTTATGGGTTTTTAGGTAGATAAATAATAATAAAATATTGAACTTATAATCTAATTGACATGTAATTGCGGCGACATGTTGCGCTATACAGGGGTGTCTCTCAGTCTTCCACGTGTCTTCTGAATACGACACCCCTCGGCCAGAAGTCCTCGCTCATGAAGGTCTCCAGCTTGACAGTGGGAACTCGCACAACAAAGAAATTAAACGCCGCATTGTGTTGCGAATTCAGCTTCTCGACCCTCAGATTATACAAGGACTTCTTGCGGGCATACTCCACAATATCATCGACTTTGATGTAGCCGTGACACGTACAGCAGCGTCGTCGGTACTGTACTATCGTCGACCGGTGCAGACCCATATCGGTTTCTTCGAGTAAGCTACTTCTTCTTCGGTAGAGAAAAATCTCCACCTTGATGAAGCCTTCCTCGTCAACTTAAACCTTGGTGAATAAAGCAAAAGAGGTGTGTCAGAATCGTAATGTGTCGGACTGTATTCTTTGCCTACCCTAGTGAGCTAAAGGCGTGATATTCCTACCGAAATATAGGAAATTGACCCTAAGAGAACTACATTTTCAAATGCTATTTGGTCCGGAGCTCGAATTCTGGATTGAAACAGATGTAATAGAAGTTTGCTTAAAAAAAGCTCAACAGTACCTAATCCAGAGACTGGAAGAGAGAGAGGGCACACCCGGTATCTCTCTCTCTCTCTCTCTCTTTGGCAATTATTATTCCCATCTGATGGTGGGGTCTGTCTTCCTAATTTTCTTCTTCCACTTCGCTCTGTCGGACGTGTCATGTTCGAAGGCATTGCAGATACACAGGCCCTTCTTGACCACAGCTGCCCATCTTATTTTTGGCCGCCCTCTAGGTCTGGGCCCTGATATGTTTAGATTGGCCGTAACAATCTCAAAGATAGATTTGCCTACTACGGATAGAATTTTGACATATTTTGTATGGAAAATCTGTTAAAACTCTACTGACAGTAAATAAATCTATCCTTCAGTTGAATATTGAAACCGATCATTAGACACGAACTATTTGGTCAAGGTAAGATAGTATTTATACTATTGTTGGACAACGATCTACCTCTATCTAAACATCAAAATATGACTATTGCTTCTTTTGTAGACTTTCTCTGACTACTCTCTGGGGGTCTAGGATTGGTCTTGTTCACTAAAAGTCTATGCATGCAGAGGCTATTTGGAGAGGGGGGTCACTTCCTTCTCTAATATCGTCGAGAGAGGTGATGGCTGCTCGTGAACGGGTACTGCTTGTGGAGACTGGTCCACCCAGAATTCTTTCGCTTATCATTCTTTAAAAAAAATATTATGAGTCTTATATCAGTGCTAAGGAAGCACATTAGATCTAAATCGCATCCATGATGTCATGTACAAATTATGGAAAAAAATTAATTTAGAATTAGACAAAAAGACAAGCCTGCTGCGTTTTTCGCCCGATCTTCTCAGTCAAGGCCGCGTTTCGATCCGGTGGTAGATCAGTAAGTTAAAAAATATAATTTAAATATGACAATTCATAAAGACCTTCGCAGGGTTTATACATAATAAATAATTTCAGTTTGATATCACCAGGATTAAGCAGCGTTCGACTCGGTCAGTGTGAGATGGCTTAAACAGTTTCAGATAACTCCTGAAACTGTAGATCCTTTAAAAAATAACAATATAAATGCTTATTTTATGCCGGCGTGCTGGAATAGGATAAATAGCCGGCTGCCTTTGATCTCGCCGCTTTGTGTGGCGGCCGCGTTTGATCTACCTATCAGCAAAGTTAGAAGTTAAGCTTCTGAAATTCTAGTCGTATTTACTGAAAGTGTTATATGATACGTAATAGTAATATAATTAAAGCGAAAGCCTTTCTGTCATCATCAAAATCAGAATACTTTTTATCAATGTAAACTATTATATAGGCAAAGCTATTTTGGCACTTGGATGACATTGTCTTCTTAATTCCAGTTGCTAAAGTGTAAAAAAAACGTAGCCCCTCACTAGGATTTATTCTTGTGTCGTGGGTACGTTTGCAAAAATGATAATTCACATACACAAATACCCAGACCGATACAAATAATTGTGGGTCACACAAAGATTTGTCCTGTGCGGGAACCGAACCCGCGACTATTAGACACAGTGGGCAGAGCGGCTTAAGCTTAACCGCTGCGCTAAATCGGCCATCTAAAGCCAATTTTAAAACATTCCTATTAATTAATACAAGAACTAGGGTAAATTTCATAGCAAAGCTTGCCTGCTAACCTCAACACGAGAGAAAAGTGAGACCGAACGACAGAAAATGCAGGTTTTTCAAATCCTACAAATATCGTATTTTAAATGTGAAAGTTTGTATGTTTGGATGTTTGTTACTTAATCACGCAAGGCTAAGGCAACTTATTGAAGCATACACAGGCCACTATGGCACAAAAGAACATCTAGACAAGATGAACCTAGCTAGCGACGTGGTATGCAGGAACTGTGGCACAGAAACTAAAACCATGAAGCACATTCTCTGCAAATGCGATGCTCTGGCCGCGCGGCGAATGAACTTGCTGGGGGTGGCCTTTCCATCACCAGGAGAATATCGGCTCTTCCCCCCTGGGGGAATACATAGCCTGTTAGAGGGAGTATTTGGGAGACCAGGTACGTAAGAGCACTAGGGCTAAGGGCAGTACAAAAGATCCCACTGATGAAAATCAACCCCACATCATTGCCAAACAAGATAATCACGCAAAAACACTGAAACAGATTTGAATGAAATTCAGCACACATACAGATTATTACCTGAATTAACATATAGGATACTTTTTATCCCGGAAAAATGTAAGATTTATGTCTCAAGTCAGTGCGCACGAAGTCACGGGCTGAAATTAGTAATTCTATCTATCTATCTATATCATCACGCCAGATCCCTTGCGGGGTAGGCAGAGAGTACAGAGTGCCAGCAGGTTCTTAGTAATTGAGATATAATAAATCCAAATAAAAGAGTTTTCAAATCCTATGTTGCTCAGCGAGCTATGGAGAGAGCTATGCTCGGCGTTTCTCTACATGATCGAATCAGGAATGAGGAGATTCGTAGAAGAACTAAGGTCATCGACATAGCCCTTAAGATTAGCAAGCTGAAGTGGCAATGGGCGGGCCACATAGCGCGAAGATCGGATGGGCGTTGGGGCAGAAAGATTCTAGAGAGGAGACCACGTATTGGCAAGCGCAGCGTGGGACGACCACCTGCCAGATGGACCGACGATCTTGTGAAAATCGCAGGAAGTCGTTGGATGCAGGTGGCATCGGACCGGTTACGCTGGAAAGCGATTGGGGAGGCCTATGTTCAGCAGTGGACAAGTATAAGCATGAGATGATGATGTCGGACAAACGAAGTATTTCTAGCGAAAACAAAAAGAACTTCCCAGTATGAGTCCGGAGTCTGGAATTGTGCCCGGTATATGGCAATAGGCTCGCCCCCTATTACATGGGACCTAACATCGTCGGCGAAACTTGAGTGTACTCAGTACACCTCTACCACCCCCGCTTGGGGAATATAGGCGTTACGGTGTGTGTGTTCAATACTATTTATAGTGCATATCCAAAGCTTTCTTTCCATGTATGTTGAGCTCAGCTGTTAAATAGACAATTAGCGCAGTGGTTAAGAGCTTAAGGCGCTCCACCCACTGTGTCTTGTAGTCGCGGGTTCGATTACCGCACGGGACAAATCTTTGTTTGACCCACAATTATTTGTTCCGGTCTGGGTATTTGTGTATGTGAATTTTCATGTTTGTAAACGTACCCACGACACAGGAATAAATCCCAGTGTGGGGCTACGTTTTATAGTTAAAAAAAAAAAACAATTTATATTAAACATAGGTTTTGTTAGAAGTAATTTCGAGGGAATTTGGAAGCTCTAAATTAAATTTCGTTCAAAGCTGTTTCTAGGTTTTGGTTTCATAACAAATGAAATCACCGTTTACAGTTTTTTCAACCTTAACAATATCATCCACCCATCCTTGTACTATATGTCCTTTCCACGAGTCGTGGTTCCGGTGACGTTTGGAAATAGACGTTTCTAAAAATGTGGTAAGGATAAAATAAAATGAAATTAATTCGATTAAATATCGTATCCAGAATATTTACAACGAACAATGAATCCACCTTAATAAATATAATTTAGGAACGAAAAGAGAACAAAATAAAATCGTCTGAAACAAAATAATAACAGAAAAATCGTCTGATAAATCTCTTGATTCGTCGCTTACGTGGGTTATTATTTAAAAAACTATAAAACTCTGTGTTTTACTATGTGAAGATAGCGCAGCCATATTTATTTATTAATTTATTGACCAGGAGTAGGTATACTAAGCATTTCAGTCAGATACATAAAATAACATTAGTAAAGATATCAGCAATAGATTTCTACATTTTAAAAATCAATATATCGATTGTATCGATTTCATAATAGTTTTATTAAGTATTAAGTTTATTACATAATTACGCCAATTTATGAATAATATATGATTTCAATGAAAACTAGAAAAGATTTTTGATGTATTTTAATACTCCTGTTTATTTTATGGATTCTATATTCTATTCTATTCTATATCATAACGCCAGATCCCTTACGGGGTAGGCAGAGAGTACAGAGTTCCAACAGGTTCTTTCCTTACATACCTCTCTGGCTTCCTCCACTCTCATAGTTCGTCTCATACACGCTCGCCGGTTACAGAGACTCCTGACTTTTCCTTCAGATATCAATCAATCAATCAGCCTATCGCAGTCCACTGCTGGACATAGGCCTCTCCTAACACGCGCCATTGCACACGGTCCTCCGAGTTCCGCATCCAGTCTGTCCCAGCGACCTTTTGAGGTCGTCGGTCCATCTAGCTGGGGGCCGTCCTACCTTACGCTTACCAAGTCGCGGTCTCCACTCTAGGACACGTTTGCTCCATCGGTCGTCGGTCCTTCTGCAGATGTGACCAGCCCAATGCCACTTTAGCTTACTGAGTTTGCGAGCTATGTCGGCAACTTTGGTTCTTTGTCGGATTACCTCGTTACGAATTTTATCCTTCAAAGAGACGCCGAGCATAGCTCACTCCATAGCCCGCTGTGCGACTTTAAATTTGTGGACCAGTCCCACTGTGAGTGGCCAAGTCTCGGCCCCGTAGGTCATAACAGGTAGGACGCATTGGTGGTACACTTTAGTCTTCAGATAAAACCCGGTCTATTTGGTCATGGTAAGATAGTCAAGGTCTTCCCCGGTACTTACATTGGATTCTATATTTTAATGTTTTTAAATTTCGATATTTCAATATGCTTGAAATTGAATATCATGAAACGTCACCGTACCCAGGTCTCGTGAAAAAGTCTATATCATAGACATAGCTTATGTTGGCTCAAATATTTGCTTGAGTAGTTTGTGACAAACTATTGCCACAGGTGTTTGAGCTTGGCTTGGATCCAACTTCTAGGTGTTTCAATATCCTTTTGGAATTTAGAGCTGGAATTTTAGAAGTGGTTTCGGTATTGGTGTTAAACTAACGGCAAAATATAACATGACACTTTTGATACTAGTGGTCGTTTGAGGTAGTGATTCGCCTGTGGTACGTGTGTCTCGTCTGTATACCTTACCAAAAGAATACCAGAACTCGATGTCTCTTGACGGCTGCCTCATTGGTCTAGTGGCAACGTGCATCGTTTTGTGTACACGAGGTCCGGGTTCAAATCCTAGGTCGGAAAAATGTAGTTTCATCATCATCATCATCTCAGCCTATACTTGTCCACTGCTGAACATAGGCCTCCCCAATCGCTTTCCAGCGTAACCGGTCCGATGCCACCTGCATCCAACGACTTCCTGCGATTTTCACAAGATCATCGGTCCATCTGGCAGGTGGTCGTCCCACGCTGCGCTTGCCAATACGTGGTCTCCACTCTAGAATCTTTCTGCCCCAACGATAATGTAGTTTATCGAACGAAAAATTCCCAGTATGAGTCCAGAGTCTGGAATTGTGCCCGGTATATAGCAATAGGCTCGCCCCCTATTACATGGGACCTAGCACTGTCCGCGAAAAGTGGGTGTACTCAGTACACCGTCTGACACCCCCAGTGAGAGTGTTTATATATTTTTTTAATTATAATCAATCTCGTCACAATAAAAATAAAAAAGCTCAGAGTCGCTTAGTGAGCTATGAAAATTGATACGCTCGGCATTTCTCTACGTGATCGAATCAGGAATGAGGAGATTCGTAGTAGAACCAAGGTCACCGACACAGCCCATAGGATTAGCAAGCTGAAGTGGCAATGGGCGGGCCACATAGCGCGAAGATCGGATTGGCGTTGAAGCAGAAAGATTCTGGAGTTGAGACCACGTATTAGCAAGTGCAGCGTAGTACGGGCGCCTGCCTGATGGACCCACGATCTTGTAAGGATCGCAGAAAGTCCTTGGATGCAGGTGGCATCGGGCCGGCTGCAGTAGAGAGCGATTGGGAAGACCTATGTTCAGCAGTGGACAGGTATAAGTTAAGATGATGATGATGAATCCTCGTTTACAAACATGCAAGTTCTAAGGCCTTTCCAACCCCAGAGCGGATGAAAATCCGTTTATATAACAAATCACTGTAGCCAATTTACTAACTCGCTTCCGCTCAGAACTTCAACCTCAGATTAACCCTTTCGTCGCTATGACAAGGACAATTTGATCCCTCTAAACATTTTCAGAGAGGGGGTTAAAATGTGGTTGTCATGGTTCGTGTTCGCCTTTTGTTTAACAAATAGGGGGTTGAAACGACCTGAGGTGGAGGGTTGAAACGACATCTGGGGGAGGAGGTTTTCAGGTCTATGATGCGTCTGTTTGGAGTCACTATATGGACTGGTATTTTATAAGAATGGGCAGACACATTTGAAACAATTTTTCGTCCTTGTTTCATTAAAATTTGAAAGTCTTGGTGCAGTGGTTAAGAGATTGGATCGCACTCCCACTGGATCAAGGAATTCGAGGACAAATATTTTTGTGACCTACAAATATTTGTCTGGGTGAGGTAAATTTCATATTAGTATTGTGAAAATTTACATACTCAAATACAAGTCGTGGGGTGTTTACAAATTGTCATATTTACATTTGTTTAACTGACTAATCGGTACGCGGCCTCCACTGAAAAGATCCGGCGAGAAACTCAGGAGGCTTGTCTTTTTTGTAATAAAAATAAATCTCCATTCATTTTGTCATCATTTTTGTATAGATACATACATTTTTATACTATCCAAAATCATTTATGCGACCCAACTCCAGTGTGATGCGTTACGACTGAGATATAAGACTAATATTAATCTATCTATCTATCTATAAAATCACGCCAGATCCCTTGCGGGGTAGGCAGAGAGTACAGAGTTCCAACAGGTAATAATAATAATATTTTCAAAAATATATTATAATGAACTGCCTCGTTGGTCTGGTGGCAAAGCGCACAGCTTTATGATCACGAGGTCCTGGATTCAAATCCTAGGTCAGACAAATGTAGTTTTTCTAACGAAAAATTCCCAGTATGAGTCCGGAGTCTGGAATTGTGCCCAGTATATGGCAATAGGCTCGGCCCCTATTAACTGAGACATAACATCGTCGGCGAAACGTGGGTGTACTCAGTACACCTCTGCCACCCCCTCTGGGGAAAATACGTGTGACGGTGTTTTTTTTTTATATCATAATGAAAAGCTAGAGGATTCTGGGTGGAGCAGTCTCCACAAGCAGCACGTTCAGGAGTACGAATACTTGAGCAGCCATCACGTCCCTCGACCATATTAGAGGGAAGGAAGTGACCTGCACCAAATAGCCACTGCAAGCATAGCTTTTTAGTGAGCATGACCAATCCCAGACCCCAGAGTGCAGTCAGAAAGAGTCTACAAAAGGAGCAGTACTCCGAGCTACTATGGCACTAGTAATACTACTTAATATTTCGATACTAAAACTACCTTTGTCTAACCTAGGATTTGAAAACAGGACTTCGTGATCGCAAGGCGCTTATTCGAGACTAGACCAACGAAACAATCTCTATTAGCTTTCGTAAAACGCGGTACTCCCTCCATTGCCTTTGATCTCAAAAGCTTTGTCGGCCCCTTTGAAGTCCCAGCAACTTGTAATCACTAACTTTAGTTATCTCAACTTGTCAAGTGTACAGTTTTGAAGTTAAAAAACTTGAGGGTGCAGAGTTAAAGGGTATTCTAACTGTAAGGGTTAGTGGTTTTCGCTGAGATTAGCTGAGGTTTAGATAAAATTAGAATTATAATCTTTAAAAAGTAAGAATGACAAAACAGATATACAATGCGAAACTTGAGGGATCTAAATAGACCGTGTCTTATCTGAAGGGCTATTCAAGAGTCTCCATAACCGGCGACCGTGTGTGAGACGAACTATGAGAGTGGAGGAAGCCTGAGAGGTATGTACGGAAAGAACCTGTTGAAACTCTGTACTGTCTGCCTACCCCTCAAGAAATCTGGCGTGACGGTATAGGGAGAAAGATAGAGAGAGGAAGTAAGAATGAAGAACGAATGAAGAAGAGACGAACTATGAGAGGAGAGGAAGAGAGAGGCCTGTAAGGAAAGAACCTGTTGGAACTCTCCACTTTGCCTACCCCTCAAGGGATCTGGCGTGATGGTAGAGAGAGAGAGAGAGGAAGTAAGAATAAAGAACGAATGCAGAAGAGACGAACTATTAGAGTTGAGGAAGAGCGAGATGTCTGTAAGGAAAGAAACTGTTGGAACTCTGTACTTTGTGCCTAACCCGCAAGGGATCTGGCGTGATGATATAGTATAGTTGTATAGTAGGAAATTAGAATGACCAGATGAGAAAGGGTATGCTCCGGTGTTTCAAGCATATAGAAAGAATGACAAATAGATATACAAAGAAAGAAAATGTCTGAAGAAAGAATCTCAAAACAGATATACATTACGAAAGCGGGAGGATGTAGGTACCGGGGAAGACCTAGACTATCTTACCATGACCAAATAGACCATATCTTATCTGAAGGTCAAGTCAAGAGTATACGTAATCGGCGATCGTCTAAGGGGGCGCGTCTGTTGCGGTGTAGACACGCTTGGCCATGCGTCCTGGAACTCTGGTGAACTCAAAATCCCAGACCTGCTCCCTAACACACCCTCAGAGGGAATTTTGACCCCAGTCGGCCCCGACTGCTCCTCTCCCAGGCTCAAATGCCGACCCTCATCCTCCGCTTGAGAAGTCGCGGACTCCGGCTGAGAATTTAGGTATCCCCTCTACTGGTGTATATGAGACAAATATATCTATTGTATAGATACAATGATGGACGGTTATTGTATAAATACAATTGATGGACGATTTAGCGCAGTGGTTAAGAGCTTAAGCCGCTCTGCCCATTGCGTCTAATAGTCGCGGGTTCGAGTCCCGCACGGGATAAATCTTTGTGTGATCCACAATTATTTGTTCCGGTCTGGGTATTTGTGTATGTGAATTTTCATATTTGTAAACGCACCCACGACACAGGAATAAATCCTAGTGTGGGGATACGTTTTTATAAAAAAAAATCACGACAACACAGCACTATGAACTGAGCGAGTTCAACGCATGCTATCTCAATTACACGCTCTACATAGGCTCACAATGTCTTTGCGTTCTTTGTTTTTATGTTTATGACATCACGATGACGCGTATTTTACCAATGTCAAGTATTACGAATATTCATTCCAAAATTAATTCAACTCCCCGATGAACTTGATGAGAAATATGATTATGAATTTGACGAAGTGCCCCACCCTGGATAGAGAAGCGATGGATACTTAACATACCAATTGCTACGGCCGTTTTGAGGGAAATCGAGAAGGCACGCTTTATCACTTTGTTACAATTACCTTCACTCATGCACATATAGGAAGGAATACATAATGGTTAATATTTCACCAACATTACACATTATAATTCCAAATAACATAAGTTAAAACGAATTGACTCTTTGCGTTCTTTGAATTTTATATTGTTATTCAATATTGACAAGCAGTCATAGCCTAGTGGTTAGACCGTTGGACTGCAACGTCAGAAGTCTCGAGTTCGTACCCAGGCCCGCACCTCTGTCTATTTGAAAGCATGTGCGTTTTATAAATTAACTATCACTTGCTTTAATCTATGAGAGTCAAGGAAGCCAGAGAGGTATGTAAGGAAAGAACCTGTTGGAACTCTGTACTCTCTGCCTACCCCGCAAGGGATCTGGCGTGAGGTTATAGATAGATAGATAGACTTGCTTTAACAGTGAAGGGAAACATCGTGAGGAAACCTGCATGCCTCAGAGTTTCTCGAAGGTGTGTGAAGTTCCCGCACTGGGCCAGCGTGGTGGACTATGGCCTAAACCCTCTCAGTTTGAGAGGAAGCCCGTGCCCAACTGTGGGACAGAGTCTCAACAGGGCTTATATTATTATTATTCAATATTATTAAAGAGCCACTATGAATCAGGTTAACTCTGCTGAACGAGCTGGCAACCTGGTGTTTACTAAATAGAAAAGTGGTTTACACGAACTTTGTTGCAATTATTTCCGATGTTTTTATATAAATTCTATTGACTGCCTCGTTGGTCTACTGGCAAAGCGCTTCGCTTTGTGATCACAAAGGTCCTGGGTTCATATCCTAGGTCAGACAAGTGTAGTTTTTCTAACGAAAATTTCCCAGTACAAGTCCGGAGTCTGGAATTGTGCCCGGTATATTGCAATAGGCTTGCCCCCTATTACATGGGACCTAACGTCGTCGGCGAAACGTGGGTGTACTCAGTACACCTCTTCCACCCCCGCTTGGAGAATATAGGCGTGACATAGTTTCTTTTTTTTAATTCTATTGGTTGGTTCTAAAGCATTTCGTGTTGGAATCAGAAAATGTAAAGGAATAGAGATAACTTTAGATATTCTATAGAGAAAGTTTTATTTAATCGAGTATTCCTTTTACCAGATTCTAAAATATGCAATCAAAAATCATATTACGAAATATTAAGTCTCTAATCCATATAATTCTTGAAGTGTAGGGAGTACAAAAACACGGTTTTTTCGCTGTAGCCCCTAAATTAACCACATACCCCAGTCTTTTCTAAATCATAATCAAAAGAGAGCCATTCAAAATCAGAATCAAAAGTTTTTTATTCATGTAGACCAAAAAGCACTTATGAATAGTCAAAAAGAGAAAATTATTGATTAAGACTTGACTTAATGGCAAAACAGATATCAATGCGAAAGTGGGAGGATGTAGGTACCGAGGAAGACCTAGACTATCTTACCATGACCAAATAGACCGGGTCTTATCTGAAGGACAAGTCAAGAGGCTCCGTAACCGGCGACCGTGTATGAGACGTGCTATGTGAGTGGAGGAAGCCAGAGAGGTATGTAAGTAAAGAACCTGTTTGAACTCTGTACTCTCTGCCTACCCCGCGAGGGAGCTGGCGTGATAATATAGTTTAGACTTAAGACTTGACCAACCGTTCGGAAAGTCATTCTTGTGGAGAAGACGGGCAAGAAACTCCACGGTTACTCTTTGTAAAAATGAGAGTTTTACATTTATTTTTGTATACATTGCATTCATAGGGTATGGGAGAACAGTGCAGAACGAGCTACATAGATTTGCTTAAGTATACTACTATTACATCACCACGCCAGATCCCTTGCGGGGTAGGCAGAGAGTACAGACCTTCAATAGGTTCTTTCCTTACATACCTCTCTGGCTTCCTGCACTCTCATAGCAGTGCTGAACGAGCTAAGTAGATGTGCTTAAGTATAATAATATTCACACACCGTCACGCCTATATAGGAGGTGGCAGAGGTGTACTGAGTACACCCACGTTTCGCCAACGATGTTAGTTCCCATGTAATAGGGGGCTAGCCTATTGCTATATACCGGGCACAATTCCAGATTCCGGACTCGTAATGGGAAGTTTTCGTTAGAAAAACTACACTACACAAAGCGATGCGCTTTGCCACTAGACCAATAAGGCAGTCATATAATAATAATATAAACCCTGTTAAGAAACTGTCCCACCGCTGGGCACGGGCCTCCTCTCAAACTGAAAGGGTTTAGGCCATAGTCCACCACGCTGGCCCAGTACGGGTTGGCAAACTTCACACATCTTCGTGAAACTTTCAGGCATGCAGGTTTCCTGAAGATGTTTTCCTTCACCGTTAAAGCAAGTGATAGTTAATTTTTATAAGGCACATGCTTTCTAAAACACAGAGGTGCGTGCCTGTGTTTGAACCCGAGGCCTCTGACTTTGCAGTCCAACGGTCTACGTTCAACCACAGACGCGGGAGTAGGTCTGCTTCAGCAAATTTACGGTGCCTGGGAGGCATCGCAAAATGCAATTGGTGTATTCTGTGATCTCTCTAAGGCATTCGACTGTGTTGAGCATGCAACCCTTATTAAAAAGCTAAGGCATTACGGTATTAAAAACACTGCCCTTAATTTATTAGCTTCATACTTAGGTGAAAGGTCTCAATGTGTTGAGATTAACGGGGTCAAGTCTCAGGAAGTTAATATTTCAATTGGTGTTCCACAGGGCTCCATCTTAGGACCCTTTCTCTTTTTAGTATATATTAATGACCTGCCGAACTTTGTCCGTGATGTCTGTGACATTGTACTATTCGCAGATGATACCTCATTGATCTTCAAAGTTGACAGAGCTAAGCTTAATTTTGACGATGTGAATGGTGCTCTTTCACGGATATCAAATTGGTTCGAAATAAACAATCTATTGCTTAATTCACTCAAGACAAAGTGTATTAAATTTACTATGCCCAATGTAAAAGTTAATGCTACGAATATTCTTATTAATGGCACAAAGCTGGACCTCGTGAACTCCACTGTCTTTCTAGGCATTACCCTAGACTCCAAACTCCAATGGGGGGCCCATATCTCATCGCTTGCGGGTAAACTTAGCTCCGCTGCTTATGCAGTGTGGAAAGTACGGCAACTTACGGATGTGGATACAGCACGTCTAGTTTATTTTAGTTACTTCCATAGCATTATGTCTTATGGTATCCTACTGTGGGGTAACGCTGCTGACGTGGAAAATGTATTCATACTGCAAAAAAGAGCTATCCGTGCCATTTATAATCTTGGACCTAGGGCTTCCCTCAGAGAACTTTTTAAAGAGATCAACATTCTCACGGTCGCTTCACAGTATATATACGACAACATAGTGTACATACGTAGGAATATCCATTTATTTAATAAAGTGAGTGACGTTCATAAATTAAATACTAGAAATAAACATAAACTGGTATTACCAATTGTTAGGCTTAAAAAAGTATTTACTTCCTTCGTAGGAGTCGGTATTCGCTGCTTCAATAAGATACCAAAGCCCATGTTAGAGTTGCCACTTGACAGATTTAAAAAGTATATTAAATCTTCACTAATGAGTAAAGGATATTATACACTAAATGATTTTTTAAATGATAAAAATGCCTTTACACAAGTTAACTGAAATCTAGAAGAATATAATGTTAAGTGCAGCGTGTCCTGCCTAGCGAGCGTTCATTGATTTTAAATATTATTCTCGAACGATGTCGACAGGGTCGTGGATTGGTCATGCTCACTAAAATGTCTTTGCTAGTGGCGGCTCTGTGGAGCGGGTCATTCTTTTCCCTCTAAAATGGTTGAGGAGAGTGATGGCTGCTTCTCGGGTCATACTCGTGAACGGGTGCTGCTGGTGGGGACTGGTCCGTCCCCTGCCCTTTGTCTGACTGAACGTGTACCATAATGCTGATGAATTTTGTCTCGTTCGGCATCACACTGGAGCTATGACCAGTTGTTTTGTACGCGCTCTTTACATATTTTATAGTA
The DNA here is from genome assembly GCA_905147815.2 of Phalera bucephala. NCBI lineage: Eukaryota > Metazoa > Arthropoda > Insecta > Lepidoptera > Notodontidae > Phalera > Phalera bucephala. The sequence continues at coordinate 11,028,711 of LR990637.1, read as the reverse complement.
ACACTTTCTCTTACTATTATTATTATGCTTTTTATTATATACCTCTACAACATCTCTATTTTGTAAATGAGAGGACTATGTAGACACTGACCAATATCATGAATCTAAGTACACTTATGATTAATCTATACTTAAGCACATCTATTTAGCTCGTTCTGCATTGTTCTCCCATACTCCATAAATGCAATGTATACAAAAAGAATTGTAAACCTCATTTTTAAAAAAGAGTAACCGTGGAGTTTCTTGCCCTTCTTCTCCACAGGAATGACTTTCCGAACGGGTGGTAGAGTCTTAAGTAATAATAATTTTCTCTTTTTGACTATTCATAAGTGCCTTTTGGTCTACATGAATAAAAAACTTTTGATTTTGATTTTGATTTTGATTCTAACCACTAGGCTATTACTGCGTTTTTCAGTATAGATAAAACATGCTTAAGTATAGATGAAACATATTCACGTGCTTAAGTATAGATCAAACATATTCATAAACATTAAAGATTTTTTCCCCATTTGTCCCACTGCTCGGCAAAGGCTTCCCAGCGTTCCCCACTCCGAAAGAAATAATATGGATTAAGCTAATGGTGGAATAAAATTATATTATTTTTTCACAACTTTACGTGTCTGAAATGGTTCGCGTGCGTTGTTATTATAAAGCTTGTCGTCCAGCGTGTAGACATTACTTTTTTAATGCTATAAAAAGTCCAAATAGAAGTTTTTTTATCTGAACGACAACTCTAGTCTCCGTGACTGGCGAGCGTGTATGAGACGAACTATGAGAGTGGAGGAAGCCAGAAAGGTCCGTATGGAACCTGTTGGAACTTTATACTCTCTACCTACCCCTTAAGAGATCTGGCGTGATGTTATAGATAGATGGATGGATATAAAAAGCTCTACGATTAATACACTAAGTAGATAACTTCCAAAATGATAAATTACTAGTTTTTGCTCGCGACTTCGTCAGCTTTGACTTTAGACAGGAAAATAACATTTTTCCGAATTAATAATTATCCTATGTTGTAATCCAGGTAATAAACTATCTGTGTGCCAAATTTCATTTACATCCGTTCAGCCGTTTTTGCGTGATTGAGTTACAAACATCCAAACATACAAATTTTTACAATTATAATATAAATAGGATTAACAGTTTCCCGCGGCTTTGCACCTGGTTGCCACCTACCGGGTCTATATTACTTTTGGATAATGTAGCTTCCTAATAATAATTTATTTCAAAAACAATACACAGCTATTTCATTAAGCCCGGTAAGAACACAGATAATATATAGGAGCAAAACCATTTAAAATACTAGGCTAAACGCAAGTAGGGTGATACCCTGTCTCCTAAACTAGGTTTGAGTACCTGTATCATCTTAGGAGTCAGGTTAACCTCCGTATAGTAAAAACAATTTAGTATTTTATGTATCATTAATTGTGGTAAAACATGTGGTGATAAAATAAGATGACAAAGTTAAATAAGAGAAGAAAGACAATCCTTGATGTTGTGAGTATAGTTTGTAAGTGTCCCATATCTGTACATATGTATGAAAATTGAGATGTGTAAGTGTCATTGTGAATGTATGATTTCAATTGATAATTTACTGGTATAAATTAATGGTCAAACAAAGGCTGATCGTGTTTAGCCTGACAGACGCGGCGGAGGGCTTTGTTTTATGATATGTAGTGACGTGTTAGCGCGTGGCGTGGCGTAGCCCCACACTAGAAATTATTCCCGTATCCTGTCATCATCATCATCATCATCTCAGCCTATACTTGTCCACTGCTGAACATAGGCCTCCCCAATCGCTTTCCAGCGTAACCGGTCCGATGCCACCTGCATCCAACGACTTCCTGCGATTTTCACAAGATCGTCGGTCCATCTGGCAGGCGGTCGTCCCACACTGCGCTTGCCAATACGTGGTCTCCACTCTAGAATCTTTCTGCCCCAACGCCCGTCCGATCTACGCGCTATGTGGCCCGCCCATTGCCACTTCAGCTTGCTAATCTTAACGGCTATGTCGGTGACCTTGGTTCTTCTTCCCGTATCCTGTACTAACAGGAAATTCACATACACAAAAACTCAGACCGAGGTAAATGTAGGTCACACAAAGAATTCTCCCTTGCGGGGATAGTCACTCGATTACTCAATCCAGTGGGTTGAGTGGCTTAAATTCTCCGTATGTAATTTCAGGGTCACTCATCTCAGACCGACCGAATCGAACGCTGCTTAACCGTAGTGATCACTAAAGGTACGGTCAAATCAACGCGTTCAACCGCGTCCGCAGTAGCGTCCCCGGCGGCGATCACGGTGGCGATCAGTATCTCCCTATGACTGCGCGTGCAGACGCCGCCCAGATAGCGCGTGAAGGACGCAGGACGCGTCGGTGTGAACATTTCGATGCCAATATTACTGCAGGAGCTGATCGCCACCGTGCACGACATTGAGGACGCGGCTGGACTCGTTGGTTTGTTTTTTAAAAACGTTGCCCCACACTAGAATTGATTCCTATGTCGTGGGTGCGTTTACAAACATGAAAATTCACATACAAAAATACCCAGACCGGAACAAATAATTGTGGATCACACAAAGTTTTGTCCCCTGCGGGAATCGAACCCGCGACTATTAGACACAGTGGGCGGAGCGGCTTAAGCTCTTAACCACTGCGCTAAATCGTCCGTCGATTTGGCGGTATCTTAAGAATATCCCGGTTGCATTTTAAGGGAACGTTGCTTAAACTTGGTGGTCGGTAAGAACAAGTTAGTAAAAAAAACGTTGGTTGGCAGAGTAGGGGCATGCACACACACACATACCACTCACCGTCACGGCTATATTCCCCAATCGGGGCGGCCAGAGGTGTACTGTGTACCAGAGATCGACAAAACGTAATCAGATTAATGATTAACCACCCCCGCTTAGAGAATATAGGTGTGACGGTGTATTAATGATTAACGATCACAATAACATTTTGTAATCTACGATGACGATTACACTTTTAATCATGAATTAGAAAATGCAATTGTAATCATTAATCTGATTACATTTTGCCCATCTCTGCTGTGTACACACACTGTCTATCTATATCATCACGCCAGATCCCTTGCGGGGTAGGCAGAGAGTAGAGAGTTCCGACAGGTTCTTTCCAGGTTAGTTCGTATCATACACGCTCGCCGGTTACGGAGACTTTTGACTTTCCCTTCAGATAAGACACGGTCTATTTGGTCATGGTAAGATAGTCTAGGTCGTCCACGGTACCTACAGCCTTCCACTTTAGCATTGTATATCTGATGTGTCATTCTTTTTTCTGACATTCTTTCTATATGCCCGTTCACACACACTTTTCTAGTTAATTAAAGGTACTGCCAAACCAACGCGTTCATCCCCGTCCGCGTTGGCGTCCCCGGTGGCGATCAGTATCTCCCTATGATTGCGCGTGCATACGCCGCCCAGATAGCGCGTACAGGACCCAGGACGTGTTGGTGTGAACATTTCCATGCAAATATTACTGCAGGAGCTGATCGCCACCGTACACGCCATCGGGGACGCGGCTGGAAGCCAACGATTCAGCCGAACCTTAAGAATATCGCGGTTGCGTTCCGAGTGAAAGTTATATTATAGCTTTGAAAGCACGACAAGGATTAAATTCTATTGCGTGCTAACCAATCGTGATACTCAAAACGAAAATATTAATATCAAAAGCCGCCGACATTTACTAGCGGATATGTCTCATTTCAACGGCGCAACTGGGTGTTTTATAGTGGGCGCGGTCGCCCATCCTCTTCTAGGCCTGGGGGTGTGACGCTTATCTTTATGGAATAAAAAATTAGGACCTGTTGGAGTTCTGTACTACCTGTTTAACCCGCAAAGGATTTGGCGTCATGATACAGATATGTAAATTAATAAATAAAACATCAAAAAAGAATGGGCACCATCACGCTTATTTCCCTAAGCGGGGTTGGCATAGGTGTACAGTATACACTCGCTAACATTTATTTCTTTAGTGGGTGCGGTCACTCATACTTTTCCATGCCTTGATCTGTGACGCTTGACTTTTTTAAAAAAGAAAAACATAAAAAACACTGTCACACTTCTAAAAAAAAAAGACGCCATCACGCTCATATTCCCCAAGCGGAGTTGGCAGAGGTGTATAATGTACACCCGCTGACATTTATTTTTATTATGGGCACGGTTACCCATTCTTTTCCAGACTTGAGGTATGATGCACCACTTTTGTAAAAAAATAAACACTATCACGTTTTTTAATCCCCAGGGGGGGGGGGGTGGCAGTGGTGTGTACAACCACCCATCGCCAACGATGTTCAGACCCAGCGTAAAATCGGTTGGCATTATACCGACCATATTCGGTTTGCCATTGAAATTTTTTTTCATTCGAGCCAGATCTGTTGCGTGGTTGGCAAAGACTACAGAGTTCTATCAGGTTATTTCCATATAGACCTCTCTGGCTTCCTCCGCTCTCATAGTTCGTCTCATACACGCTCGCAGATTACGGAGACTTGCCCTTGAGATAAGACAGTCACAGGCTATTTGGTCATGGTAAGATAGTTTAGGTCTTCCCCGGTACCTACATCCTCCCACTTTCGCATTGTATATCTGTTTTATCATTCTTTCTTCTGACATTCTTTCTATATGCCCGAACCAATGGAGCCACCAATGAACCATTATCATCTCTACACCGATCCTATCTTTCATACCTTCACGTTTTCTGACTACGCCAGTGGCTGATTTACACATTTGCCGCCAGTAGGCTATTCAATTTTTGCCGCCCCTACTGGTTAGTAGGGGCGGCAAAAATCTACTTTTCAGTACCAGTTCACAATCATATTAATTACATTTTCTTTGTCAAAGAAATTTCAATTTTATGATTTGTGCTCTATCGTCATCATTACATCAGCTTTTTCCCGTTATTAGTATGATTGTGAACTAGGGGATCGTTGTGTCAGCTCCTAGATTATTCTTAAAACTCACGTTTTAGTGAAGTTTACACAAGAAATAGTCTTTAGGTATATTTTGAGCTAAGAAAAGCTCAATCATGTTACTACTTACGAGGGCGGGTCAATAAGTCTGTCACTTTTTGAATGAAACAGAATGTTAGATAAAAAGTTATTTTATTTTTCAACATACTCTTCGTCATCTTTTTCCACGGAGCCATTTGTTTAAGTTTGGGAAATAGTCACTCGGGGCTAAATCTGAAGAATAGGGCGGATAAGGGAGCAATTCGTAGCCCAATTCATGGTTTAGTTGGTTCACCCTTGCATTGTCCTGGTGGAAAAGAACACAAACTAAATGACGCAGCTTGTTCAAGTTTTGTCAGGAGTCAACTGATAGTTCTAGCCTGATAGCCTGTTGACAGGAGCAAGCCAAATTTGCCGCCCCCCTAAAATTTGCCGCCCTAGACTGCAGCCTACTTAGCCTGCTGGTAAATGCAACACTGAGCTACGCTGCTGTTGCTGGTCGGTAACCATTTTTTTATTTTTTTCTATAATTTAATTTAGTTTGCGATTGGGGAGGCCCTTGTTCAGCAGTAGACAAGTATAGGCTGAGATGATGATGAATTTAGTTTACTTGTGGACGCCCACATGGTTGATTAATGTTGTTCATCATCATCGTATGGCGATGTACTTTAATAATGCGACACACGATCAAAATGTTATGTCAGAGTGAAGGATCCATTGTTTAGCCTCTGGTGTCAGCTGGTGCAGCTCCTCGAATACTCCGCTAAATTTCCTAGTGGGACAGTCCTCCACGATATGCTAGATAGTCTGCACTGAGTCTCCACAGTCACAGTAAAGAGATTCAGTGACGCCAGAGTGCAGATAAAAATTGCACCTTGCGATTCTGGTTCTGATGCGATTGAATTAATGTTTGAAAATAATGCTGTTGAATAAGTGTTAAATCAGTGAGATACATCGTGTGGACCCACGCATTAAAATATAATCCTAGACGAACGAAAATTTTACTAAACGTTATCCCTAATATCACACTAATGCTCCAATGTCATTTTCATCTCGAAAGATCCTGGCACACAATACAAGGTGTAACAAAACAAACACAAGACCTGAAAGTTTGTTCTAAATCGATAACTGAATTGATTCCAACTATTTTTAATGTATATTAAATTTGTTTTATTTGAAAAAAATGCTGTTATTCTCTTGATCATCATCATCAGCCCGTGTCTGTCCACTACTGGACGTAGGCCTCTCCCATGGCACGTCACTGAGCTCGATCTTCAGCCCTCCTCCTCTAATCCCTGCCCGCTGCCTTACGAATGTCGTCGCCCCACCTAGCTATAGGGCGTCTTACACTACGTTTGCCGACACGCGATCTCCTCTCAAGAACCAGTCTGCCCCAACGGCCATCGGTTCTGCGGCATATGTGACCTGCCCACTGCCACTTCAGCTTGCTAATTCGCTGAGCTATGTCGGTAGCCTTGGTTCTCTGATGAACAACTTCGTTCCGGATTCGATCTCTAAGAAAAACTCCGAGCATAGCTCTTTCCATAGCTCGCTGAGCGACCTTGAACTGGTGGACAAGCCGCACAGTGAGTTTCAGCCGCCACGTTTCGACTCCGTATGTTATTACAGGTAGGACGCACTGATTAAAAACTTTCGTTTTTAGGGATTTTAGGGTTTTTAAGTTCGTTGTATGGGCGATGAGAATACTCGACAAAGTTTTCCAAATGCTACCCAAGCCGGCTGTATTCGTGTCTTAACTTCCTTGTCGAAGTTGTTTTTACCTAGTTTGAGCATCTGCCCTAGGTATACATCCTCGGAAACAACTTCGAGGGAGACTCCGTTTACGGCGATCGATCCTGGGTCAACATGCTTGCTGATCATAACTTTGGTTTTATCTAAGTTCATCCGGAAATCGATTTGCTGAGACGAATTAGCAAAAAATACTTAGTTACTCCCTTAGTGCACTATAATAAAACCAAATTTATACTTGATTCAAAGCAATACGGAGATTTCAAATGCATTTTTAAAACGTATTTATCAATATGCATACATACACGTACAAGTTTTATTGTTATTTGGGGTATGAAAGTGCGTTAGAAAGGGGCTTAAAATTTTAAATTTGAAGGACTGATTTTCGTCTGGAATTTGTGAAGCAATTATCTAATCGGGGTGTCTGAGGTCTTGCGTTATTTACGATACATGTTGTATATGTCAACACTTTTTTCGTAATTTTTGTATTACAGTGCAACAAGGTTCTATTGGCCCGTAGATGACATAAACAGGGGTCGTTGGTGTGAAATGAGGGTTACCATTTAATACATTTTTCCACTTCCTAAGCTCAAATCCTAGGTCGGACAAGTGTAGTTTTTCTAACGAAAACTTCCCAGCACGAGTCCGGACTCTGGAATTGTGTCCGGTATATGGCAATAGGCTCACCTACTATTAAATGGGACCTAACATCGTCGGCGAATTAGGGTTGTACTCAGTACACCTCTGTGACCCCCGCTTGGGGAATATAGGCGTGACGGTGTTTTTTTCCTACTTCCAAGGATATATTTCAAGAGGGGGGTCCACATGGTTACTAATAATAAAATTAGCCCTGTTAAGAAACTGTCCCACCGTTGGGCACGGGCCCCCTCTCGAACTGAAAGGGGTTAGGGCATAGTCCACCACGCCGTCCACCCAGTGCGGATTGTCGAACTTCACACACCTTCGAGAAACTCTCAGGCATGCAGGTTTCCTCACGATGTTTTGCTGCACCGTTAAAGCAAGTGATAATTAATTTAATTTTTATAATATAATAGAGATTTTTTTTTAATTTATTAAAAAAAGCTTGGGTAATTTTTCTAGTAGACGGCAACCCTGCAACGGTCAGAAGTGACATTTCACTCGATGACAGCATTAGTTCCGTGTGGGAATGTAGACCCAAAGTCCATTGTTGGTAAGTTAGTAGTGGTAAACCCTCTGTTTGTATAAACGTCAAAACTTGAGCTATAAAGAGAGGGGTTGAATTGTTAATTGTAAGGGTTGAAACGGCATTTGGGTTAATTGTATTAATTCGTAAATTACTATTGTGAGATCAGATTTGGTAAAGACTCATATTTATCAAGTGGAACATTCGCAAGACATTTATAATTACTAGTGGTCGCCCATTTGTCGACATTCGACCATAATTAATTTAAATTATAAGTTTGAACATTATTAAGGTTCGATTGTCAAAGCCTATACTTCTATAATCACAGATTTCACCAAGGGTACACTGTTAATTTGCCTATTTTTTTCAAACAAATCAATTATATGAAATCTAAATACAAAACAAAAAAAATTAATAAGTAAGGAATACCTTTTTTTTATTGTAACAAAAAACCATGCGATAAAGAAAATTCTGTCCATTGAACTTGACATAGGTACATATTTCGATAATTTAATTAATGATCCAAAACTTTTTGTAAGCGATGTTTTTTGTAAAACCTCTTTCATCGTTTTCTGGTTATGTTTGACATTCAGTAAGACTATAGGCAAATAATATTAAAGACAAACAATATTAATCTATTCTTAATTTGAAGTGTATTGTGTCAAATACATGGTAGATTGTGTATTTTTTTTTATTGATTTAATGTATTTTTAATGCATAATCTTAAAAAAAATATTAGCATTCTACACTCCTTCTCCATATAAACTATAAGTGTGGGAAATTTCATACTCCTCCGTCCGCGCAATTTTCGTAAAAAGGGGTATAAAGTTTTTGCTTCACGTATTAATATGATATACTTTACTTGCCCTACAAACAACAGCAAAATTATTAGGGAACAAAGTAAATAACATAAACTTCTGGGCACATTAATCAAGGGATAAATTCACAATACTAACCAATACCCTCAAATGGCAATGATTATGCGCCATTCTTCTCGTGTTGTGTGTAAATGATCTACGCTGTTGGCCGCGGGGCCTTTACAGCTTCACCGGACAAGAGGGTGAGCGTGCAACCAATACGCTCGAGCCAGAAAGGCAAGGGGGCAACAAGCTCAAGGGCGCCGCAAGGAGGAACGGCCTCGGCTTGGGCAGTCGCTATGAGAGAGGGCGTATACTAGGTGTCTCGCCGTGGTGCTCTGCACCGGCCGGCGGGCAAGGGATTTTTCAACCTCGGTGTCTGCTCCTGTGTGCGGTATCTGTATCCGAAAGAATGGATGTAAGGGTCGGTGAAAACATGCCCCGGACGGCGGTAAGGGCTGATAGGAGGGGAGTTAGGTTCATAGTCGGCGGCGGCTACGAATAGTGGATTCTATAATATATTATAATAATAATTTATTTATTTTCCCTTCACAAAGGTTTATCTCTTCACAAAGGTTCATATTAGCTTAATATTAAATATATGATTGAACGCGTTCGCAAAATATCCGGTTGCCGCCTTTTTAATAAAGGCGCGAATAGGTTCGAGACCGAGATCGGAATAGAGATCTACATACCGTATGAACCACGGAGCTCCGACGGCTTTGCGGAGGAAACGGGACAAGACGAACTATGGGAGTGGAGGAAGCCAGAGGGGTATGTAAGGAGAGAACTCTGTACTCTCTGCCTACCCCTAGATAGTTAATTAGTTGTTATTTATATTTTTTTCCTTTACTTTTTCCAACTTGTGTAATTTCGCACCTGCCGCACTTGTCCCAGCATCACCGTAAGATATACTGGCAGAAAATGCCTCAGGGAGTAAGTCCGCCTATGTACATAAAATTATGTAAAGAATAAATAAATAAATAAGGTTAGATCCCTCACAAGCTAGGTAAAAAACACAGTTCCAACAGGTTCTTTCCTATCGGAAATTCGGGTGCTATTTTTGTGATGAAAATCTTTCATCTCCACTTCTTTGCACACGGCCACTCAAAAAAGGATGAGTATAAATCAGGCGTGAAGAGTTGAAAACCAGATATTTTAAACCCATAAATACTTTGAATCAGTATTTACTTTACAATCATGGAGTTAAGGGTTCCAACTAAAATAGTTTTTTTAGAACGTTTCGTTCTTAATTATTTTTTTTAAATTAAGTATCACTTGCTTTAACGATAAAGGAAAACAGCGTGAGGAAACCTGCATGTCTAAGAGTTTCTCGAAGGTGTGTGAAGTTCGCCACCACGCACTGAGCCAGCGTGGTGGACTATGGCTTAAACCCTCTCAGTTTGAGAGCAGGCCCGTGCCCAACGGTGGGACAGTTCCTTAACAGGGCTAATTTTATTATTGGTTTTTAATTATACAAGGTGTAACATAAATAAGACAAGATCTCAGACACCCCAGTTAGATTTTTGCTTTACGAATTCAATACAAAAATTAAACTTCAAATTTAAAGGAGTTTTCTACCAATTTTTTAAGCTCTTTGGTACCCAAATTAACTAAAATATTTCATAATTAATTAATTTTTGTATACGTTTTGAGGTGTGTGTAATAGAAATACATTTGAAATAGCCGTAATGTTTTGTTTAATTATTAAAATTTGTTTATTACAGCGAACAGAACGAGTAACAGCTAATTAAGAAAATTAAAAAAAAAAAACTAACTTTTTAAAGAAGTTGGAATCCATTCAGTTGTCGATTTAGTACTACTTTCAGGTCTTGCGTTGATTATGTTACACCTTGTATAGTCCAGTTTTTACTCTATTTAAACCCTATTATAGAAAGAATGACAAAACAGATATAAAATGCGAAAGTGGAAGGATGTAGGTACTGGGGAAGACCTAGACTATCTTACCATGACCAAATAGACCGAATCTTATCTGAAGGACAAGTCAAGAGTCTCCGTAACCGGCGAGCGTGTATGAGACGAACTATGAGAGTAGAGGAAGCCAGAGAGGTATGTAAGGGAAAAACCTGTTGGAACTTTGTACTCTCTGTCCACCCCGCAACGGAAGTGGCGTGATGATGAGATAGATCGATACAAATGCTTGTATAGCTGCTATTCTAGCTCCACTTGAATAATAACATAACATAATGGCATTTGTTTTGTTACCTTTTTTGAAAATGAGGGAAACATGTAACCATGTTCATAAATAGTGTATTTTGCTTTATTTACCTTCCACCTGAAGACCAACCTACATTGTTATCCTATACCCCACAACAAAACGTAGATGAAAATGTCTGTAAACATTTTTATTTTAAAAGAGTAACTGTATAGTTGCTGTAATGCTGGCTGCTCAAGTATTCGTACTCCTGAACGCGCTGCTTGTGGAGACGGTTCCACCCAGAATCTAGCTTTTCATTAAAACATATTTTTTATTTACCAAGCGAGGGTGGCAGAGGTGTACTGAGTACACCCACTTTTCGCCGACGATGTTAAGTCCCATGTAATAGGGGCGAGCCTATTGCCATATACCGGGCACAATTCCATACTCCGGACTCATACTGGGAAGTTTTCGTTAGAAAAACTACATTTTTCCGACCTAGGATTTGAACCCAGGACCTCGTGATCACAAAGCGATGCGCTTTAGCAACTAGACCAACGAGGGAGTCAAAAAATATTATTAAGTAATAAATAAATAATAATATTAGCCCTGTTAAGAGACTGTCCTACTGTTGGGCACGGGCCTCCTCTTAAACTGAGAGGGTTATTATAATTAGTAGGTCGTAAGGCATCACACTGGAGCTGGATCGCATAAATGATTTTGTATGACATAAAATGTATGTATCTATACAAAAAATTATGAAAGCATAAATGAAACATTAGACAAAAAAGACAAGCTCGTTGAGTTTCTCGCTGGATCTTTTGAACAGTGACCGCGTTCCGAACTGGTGGTAGACTCGTAAGTTAAAAAAATTGTAAATACAACAATTTGTAAACACCCCCGCAGGGTTTATGCTAAATAAACGATTTGAGTTTGAGTTTCTTGCCCATCTTGGAGAAGACAGGACATGTGGAGACAGGAATGACATTCCGAATTGGTGGGAGAGTCTTTGTTACTTTTCTGACGATTCATAAATACATTTTACATGAATGAAAAATATTCTAGTTCTGTTAAGGTCTTGTAAGCTCCATTAGATCACTACCTCATATCCTACGGTGTTGAAATTTGATGATAATTCAGTTCCGTTGGCAAAGTTTCTCCGTCTTTCCATGGTAAGCATGATTCCCCTCCTATCAGCCGCTACCGCCGTCCGCGGCATGTTCTCACCGACCATCCCAATGCCCTTACATCCCTTGTTTCGGATACAGATACCGCACGCAGAATCAGACACTGACCTCGTCGGCGAGCTCAAAGAATCCCTTGCCCGCCAGCAGGTGCAGAGCAACATGGAAAGAGACCTAATATATGCTCTCCCTCATAGCGACTGCCCAAGTCGAAGCCGTTCCTCCTTGAGGCACCCTAGAGCTAGTTGTCTTTCTGGCTCGAGCGTAGTGGTTGCACGCTCTCTTGTTCGGTGAAGCTGTAAAGGCCCCGCGGCCTGCAGTGTAGATCATTCACACACACACAAACAAAAAAGCTAAGAATGATTTAATTCTACTTTTAAGATTGACTTCAGACAAAGAAACTCCTTAACGGCTAAGAGCAGAGACGCAAAATTTTGAATAAACATTAAAATTTCATTGGCCGTTTTGAATTGCACCATTATCCAGCTGCATAAAAGCTTGTTCTTAAAAATGTTTTTTACTAATAATATATTCATTTTGTGTACATTACTTGAAGGTTACTTCTCAGAACTAAAGTAAGTTACCTATTTGCTATTACTAGTGGTCGCCCATTGGTTCGACCAATATTCGACCATAATTAATTGAAATTATAAGTTTGAACATTATTAAGGTTCTATTGTCACAGACTATACTTCTATAATCACAGATTTTGCCAAGGCTACACTATTAACTTGCATATATTTTTCAAACAAATTATATGAAATTTAAATATATAAAAAAAAAACAAAAAATGATTAAAATAAAAAATACCTTTTATTTAATTTTTTTTATTGAAACAAAAAAACTTAAAAGAAAATTAAACTTGACATACATAGTTCGATAATATAATTAATGATACAAAACTTCTCTGTAAACGATGTTTTTGTAAAAACTCTGTCATCGTTTGCTGGTTATGTTTGACATTCAGTAAGACTATAGACAAATAATATTAAAAACAAACAATATTAATCTATTCTCAATTTGAAGTGTATTGTGTCAAATACATGGTAGTGTGTGTAATGTGTTTTTTATCGATTTATTGTATTTTTTATGCATAATACAAAAAAAAAATATGAGCATTCTGCACTCCTTCTCGATATAAACCATAAGTGTGGGAAATTTCATACTCCTCCGTCCGCGCAATTTTCGTAAAAGCGGGTAAAAAGTTTTTGCTTCACGTATTAATATAATACGTGAAGCAAAAACTTCGTAAGGCAGCGGGCAGGGATTGGAGAAGGAGAGCTGAAGATCGAGCTCAGTGGCGTGCCATGGGAGAGGCCTACGTCCAGCAGTGGGCTGACACGGGCTGATGATGATGATGATGATTAATATAATGATGATTTATACTTATTTTGGTTGTAAACTGTTTATGTATCTAAATAAATTAATAAATGTAAGCAGGATAAACGCGGTCGAAATGCGAGCTCTGCGGAAAATGTGCAGAGTCAAGCTGACCGACCGTATTCGCAACAGCGTTGTAAGAATGTGTGTGGGTATGAAAGATACTATCAGAGTAAAGATAAGAAAGGGTATGCTCCGGTGGTTCGAGCATATAGAAAGAATGTTGGTAGAAGTAGAGACAAAACAGATATACAATTCGAAAGTAGAAGGTTGTGGGTACCGGGGTACGACCTAGACTATCTTACCATGACCAAATAGACCGAGTCTTATTTGAAGGGCAAATCAAGTCTCCGTAACTGGCGATATATGAGATGAATTATGAACGTGGAAGCCAAAGGTGTCTGTAAGGAAAGAACCTGTTGGAACTGTACTCTGCCTGCCTGTAAGGGATATGCCGTGAAGATAACGTTAGATTATGTCAGAAGGCTTCGATCATATTACTAACCACACGCAGTACAGCTCTGCAACCCCCGCTTAGGGAACAAGCGTGATAAACTCACAAAATCCCTATATTTTCTTTTCATCAGCACTTCGCTCCTGAAATAACATATACAGACATATACATAAACTGAAAACCCAGGAACAAAGAGAACTGTACTACGCATGCGTGGGTAGAAAGAGAAAAGAAATCGGTCGAATTCCATTACGTTAGTGAGTTAGAGTGAGACGGCAACGGTAATAAATTTTAAACCACCATGCTAGATGCTAGACGAGTTGAGATGTTAAATAATTATTTTAAATTCACGATGGACTTTTGACGGGTGGACAGAAGTAGTTGGTGAGATTTTAATGATCCTTCATCACAATCATCTATCACGCCAGATCCCTTGCGGGGTAAATAGAGAGTACATACTTCCAACAAGTTCTTTTCTTACGGACTTCTCTGGCTTCCTCCACTCTCATTGACGGACGATTTAGCGCAGTGGTTAAGAGCTTAAACCGCTCCGCCCTCTGTGTCTAATAGTCGCGGGTTTGATTCCCGTACGGGACAAATCTTTGTATGATCGGATTTGTTTTGGTCTGGATATTCGTGTAAGTGAATTTTCATGTTTGTTAACACACCCACGACACAGGAATAAATCCTAGTGTAGAGCTACTCGCCTCATCCACACTCCTTCTTTTAACGATATTTCTTAATCTAATCCTTAACTTTTAACGATATTTCAAACAATATTTACAGAGTTTAAAAAGCGTGTACAGTCAGCAAGAAAATGGCTAATTTACAGGTTTTTGATTTATTATATCGACTTGGGATCCAGTAATTAATATAATCAAATCCAAAACCAAGCATAACACTGCAAGACATTAAGACACCGTGAGCTCATTCTGCGTAGATCGGACCAACAAACAATAATTAAGAAGTTTGAGGGTACCCCGGAACAACTATGCCTTTTGGACGTCTAACACCTCAGTCCCTCCCGTGACCATGGGCGCTGCAAAGCACTCGAAACGTCGGGAACTAAAAATCAAAAATAAACCGCGATAAAATACGTAAAATAGTTTTATTTCATGTGTAATATTCGCGTAAATCTAAGAACTCATTATTTTATTTAGTACATATATAGGTTAAACTCGTTGGTCTAGTGGCAAAGCTCATCGCTTTGAGACCACGAGGTCCTGGGTTCAAATCCTAGGTCGGACAAGTGTAGTTTTTCTACCGAAAACTTCCCAGTACGAGTCCGGAGTCTGGAATTGTGCCCGGTATATGGAAATAGGTTCGCCCCGTATTACATAGGCCCTAACATCGTCGGCGAAACGTGGGTGTACTCAGTACACCTCTGCCACCCCCGCCGGGGAATATAGGCGAGACGGTGCTTTTTTTATATGATTACATTTGGTTTAACATAACCATTTTCGTGCTAGGGAATAACCCTAAGGTAATGTACATCTAAGTAAATAAATTTAAGAAGAAGCAGATCATCAACTCTAATACAGCTCAGGATTTAGTGTAACATTGACCGTATTGAAAAAGATAGTGAATCCGTAAAAGATAGTAAAATTAAATCTACTGTCTAACATGCAAACAAAATTACCTAAACCTAAATATATAAATAGAAACACAAAAATTGACTGGACTGGATAAAAATTATAAATTAATCAATAATATTGCCAATCGATTCTGTTTCATAAAAACTTTTATTCTTCCAACTGAGGTTGGAGTATTGAAAGTCAGAAATCTGAAAATATAATGTCGTTAAAATTTAAGAATAGTTTCCTAGATGTAGGTACCGGGGAAGACCTAGACTATCTTACCATGATCAAATAGACCGGGTCTTATCTGAAGGGCAAGTCAGGAGTCTCCGTAACCGGCGAGCGTGTATGAGACGAACTATGAGAGTGGAGGAAGCCAGAAAGGTATGTAAGGAACGAACCTGTTGGAACTCTGTACTCTCTGCCTACCCTGCAAGGGTTCTGGCGTGATGATATAAATAGATAGTTTCTTAAGACCGTTTTCCAGTAGATACAACGGTTGAGGTAGCAGCCCTTACTGCCCCATCTCTAAAATCCCCCCTGTATATTTCAATACTAGAAAACATTTTTATTATTTTATTTATTATTGACATACACAATGAAGATTACAGGATTTTTTAATTAGTACCTTATGATATGTACCATAATATAAAAAACAAGTTTCAGCGAATTCATTCAGAAAGCATGTAAAAATGTCTGTTATGTCAGCAACTTGAATCAGTGAATGCGAAAGTGGAAGGATGTAGGTACCGGGGAAGACCTAGACTATCTTACCACGACCAAATAAACCGAGTCTTATCTGAAGGAAAAGTCAAGAGTCTCCGTAACCGGCGAGCGTGTATGAGACGAACTATGAGAGTGGAGGAAGCCAGAGTGGTATGTAAGGAAAGAACCTGTTGGAACTCTGTACTCTCTGCCTACCCCGCGAGGGATCTGGCATGATGATATAGATAGATAGTTTCTTAAGACCGTTTTCCAGTAGATACAACGGTTGAGGTAGCTGCTCTTACTGCCCCATCTCTAAAATCTCCCCTGTATATTTCAATACTAGAAAACTTTTTTATTATTTTATTTATTATTGACATACACAACTAACATTACAGGAATTCTTCTAATTAGTGTAGTCTTATGATATGTAACATAATACAAAACACAAGTTTCAGCGAATTCATTCAGAGAGCATGTAAAAATGCCTTTTTTGTCAGCAACTTGAATCAGTATTCGCAAAGCGCGCGTCATTGGTGCTTTGATGAACAAGTTGGTTCTGCCGCGCGGCACCGCCAGCATCTACGGCCGCCGCCGCCTCGCATACTCGTCGGGCCCGCACAGACCTATTGTTTGCAAACCACGCAGTAGCTTGAAAATATAGGACACAAGCGCGTAATCCCTTCTATTATCCAAATTGTTGTACCCAACCATGCCATGTATTCGCAACAGCATAGTAAGAAAGCAAATAGGTATGAAAGAGAGTATCGGTGTAAAGATGAGAAAGGGTATGCTCCGTTGGTACGGGCATATAGAAAGAATGTCCGAAAAAAGAATGACAAAACTGATATACAATGCGAAAGTGGAAGGATGTAGGTACCGGGGAAGACCTAGACTATCCAACCATGACCAAATAGACCGGGTCTTATCTAAAGGACAAGTCAGGAGTCTCCGTAACCGGCGAGCTTGTATGAGACGAACTATAAGAGTGGAGGAAGCCAAAGAGGTATGTAAGGAAAGAACCTGTTGGAACTCTGTACTCTCTGCCTACCCCGCGAGGGATCTGGCGTGATGATATAGATAGATAGGTAGAACTTGAATCAGTATTCGCAAAGCGCGCGTCATGGTTTGGTGAGCAAGTTGGTTCTGCCGCGCGGCACCGCCAGCAGCTGCGGCCGCCGCCGCCTCACATACTCGTCGGGCACGCACAGACCTATTGTTTGCAAACCGCGTAGTAGCTTGAAAATATAGGACACAAGCGCGTAATCCCTTCTATTATCCAGATTGTTGTACCCAACCATGCCTATAACAAACAAGGTTGGGTACATCAACGGATAAAAAGGATACATTCCATATAGCCCAATGTAAGGAAATCTCTGCAGTGCGTTATAAAAAACTAAATTTATTCCTGATTCATAGCAATAAGGAGATTTCAAATGGATTTTACACGTACATGTTTCATTGTATAATAAAATAAATTCTATATTAAATGTATACCGCTTGACGAAGTCCAAGTGCAAGTAGCAAGTACTTAACACATACCTACTCAATCAAGACTTCAATAGTACTGAAAACCTTTTAATCTCAAAACAGTTGAAAGTATTGGGATTAATGCTATTGTTTAGTCACAGCGTCGATTGGAATCTGTCAGGTTACGTACGAAAACGAATCTTTCTAAGGAAAATGTTCGTGCAATAATTTTCTACAACTTTAGAAGAGGCCTGACACGGCTTCAGTGTTTTGAAGAGCTAACATCTGTATTCAGTGATGAAGCCCCATGTCTGCGGACTGTCGAACGCTGGTATTTAGAATTCCAGCGTGGACATACTACTGTTAGTGACAAATCTCGCGAAGGGCGCCCAAAATCCGCCTTCACTGAAGATAACATCATTGCTGTGAGACAACTAATTCTCGAAGATCGTCATGTGGCGTATCTAGACATAGAGGTTCTATTAGCCATCTCAGCGACAACCATTCAGAAGATCTTGCATGAAGCACTTGGTGTGAGAAAGCTAGTTTGCCGTTGGATACCGCATCTGCTTTCCGACCATCACAAGGCGGCCCGCGTCAGATGGTGTAAGAAAACTCTGCAAAGATTCAACCGAGGAGAATCAAATCACGTCTACGACATCATCAGTGGTGACGAATCTTGGATCTATGCCTACGACCCTGATTCTAAACAACAATCTACAATCTGGGTTTTTCAAGACGAGCCAAAGCCGACTAAAGTTGTTCGTTCTCGAATCACTTCAAAGAAGATGGTGGCCACGTTCGCTGGAAAAACCGGCCATGTTGCGACTATTGCACTTGAAGATCGTAGAACGGTTAACGCAGAGTGGTATACCACAGTTTGTTTACCACAAGTCATCGCCGAACTTCGAAAATCTAACTCAAAGCGACGCATCATCCTGCACCACGACAACGCAAGCTCACACAGCGCTCGTCAAACGATTGAGTATTTGAAGCAGGAAAATGTAGAAATTCTTGACCATCCTCCATACAGTCCTGACCTAAGCCCTAACTATTTCTTTACATTTCCTAAAATTAAGAAAAGTCTTCGTGGTCAAAGGTTAGGTATAGTAGGGTACCTATAGGATTGACGTAATACCCATAATACATCAATTTATATATTTTAATTGTTTCTCGTTAAGAAGTTGCCCGGTGTTTCTTCTAAGTCCAAGGTCCAATGCCAATGAAATTAAAATAGGATTACCTTGGAGCTATATTTAACCCAATGCAAAAAAAATCATCAACATCGGTCCATAATTGACGGAAATATCGCTAAACATACATAAAAAAGGATACATACAGACGAACATAGAACCTCCTCCTTTTTGAAGTCAGTTAAAAAATATGAAATCTACCATTTTCACAATTTTCCAGCCACCTTCACGATGTCATCGCTCCATCTGACTGATGCTCTGCCTTTGGGCCTGCGTCTCTTTCTAAACAACCACTCTGTCACGACCTTAGTCCACCTGCGGTCATCCCGCCTTATTAAGTGTCCTACCCACCGTCACGCCTATATTCGCCAAGCGGGGTCGGCAAAGGTGTACTGAGTACACCCACTTTTAGCCGACGACGTTAGGTCCCATGTAATAAGGGGCGAGCCTATTGCCATATACCGGTCACAATTCCAGACTGCAGACTGTTACTGGAATGTTTTTGATAAAATAACTACGTGAGTTTAATCTAGGATCTCTCATCTATTCATTCTAAGCAAATTACAGTCAGAAGACTCTCTTCGCCAGCGGCCTATTGTGTATATACCGGGCACAATTTCAGACTCCGGACTCACACTGGAAAGTTTTCGTTAGAAGAACTTCATTTGTCCGACCTAGGATATGAACCCAGAATCTCGTGATCAGCAAGCGATGCGCTTTGCCACTAGACCAATGAAGCAGTCATCTGTGTGTCCTGCCCATCTCCACTTTAATCTCGTGATCCGTTCACCAACATCTTCAACTTTGGTCCGCCTTCAGATTTCTATATTAGGTATTCGGTCGGCAAGGGAGATGGCGTGTGTGTGTGAGTGATGTACGCTGTTGGCCGCGAGGCCTTTACAGCTTCGCCGGACTTAAGGGCGAGCGTGCAACCACCACGCTCGAGCCAGAAGGGCAAGAGGCGACATACTCTAGTTTTCTAGTCGCCTTTTTAATATAGGCGCGAATAGGTTCGAGATCGAGATCGGAGTGGAGGTCGACATTCCGTAAAAACCATGGGGCTCCTACGGCTTTACGGAGGAAACGGTTTTGAACCGCTTGGAGTTTATCGATGTGAGAGGGGGCCGAGCAACATTGCTCGCTCCATGGATCTCTGTGCCACTCTGATTTTGTATAGGCTGACCTTTATAAGCGACCAGATCTCGGCACCATAAGTGTGAATTTATTTATTTTATTTATTACACTATGATGCGCCATCAACTTAACACTACAATTAGTTGTATAGAAAAAACATAATATATAGTAAGGACAAAGTGCTAAATTACTACAAGCGTATATAACATTCAATTTTAGTCACAATTAGAATAAAGATTACATAAAAAAAAAGGAATAAGTACAATAATATGTATAAGAAAAATTTATGAGAATATTAGGAAAATAAATAATGATAATAATAGAACAAATAATTAAAAACCATGAAATTAAGCGGATGGGTAAAACACATTTGATTGAATGCCTTGGTTTTCAGACACTGGAATTTCAACGTCTGGAATATGCTGGAAAGTTTTCCATAGGCAGGCATTACCTACTCACTCCGACACTTTATAAGTTTTAAGAGTTTTTTTAAAACTCTTAATACTCTTACCTGAAAATATCTTAGTCTTAAAAGGGTGATAAATTATAAAGAAGAAAGGCTTTGAAAACACTTAGAAGGTTAATAGCCGCTATTGCTGTCTGCTGCGGCCTATTATTACCACCCTCCCGATGCCCTTACTTCCCTTCTATCAGATACAGATTCCGCAGACAGGATAGCGCTAGTTGCGCCCTTGAGCTAGTTGCTTCTTGATAAGTGAATTCTTAAGAAAAAGTAATTAAATTTCTATAGATACAGGTGTTAGTCTAAGGCCGCGCCTTTACAGATTCACCGGACAAGAAGACGAGCGTGCAACCACTACGCTCGAGCCAGAAAGGCAAGGGGGCAACTAGCTCAAGGGCGCCTCAAGAGCGCGATTTTTTGAACTCGCCGGCGATGTCGGTGTCTGATCTTGAGTGCGGTATCTATATTCAAAAGAAGGGAAGTGAGGACATCGGGAGGGTCAGTGAGAATATGTCGCGGGTGGCGGTAGCGGCTGATAAAAAGGAAGATGCGGCTACGATTAGGAGGTTCCGATGGTTGGACGCGTTTGCGAAATATGTACCATGGGCGGCTTCTCTGAGAAATCGGGACTTGACAGCTTGAAGTCAGTCAATGTGAGAGCGAGCGGTGTCCCCAAACAGCTCACAATTGCACGTCATGATGGGCCGTATACAAGTTTTGTAAAGTGTCACCTTATTCTTAAGGGTCATTTTACACCGCCTGCAGATCATCGGGTAAAGACGACTAAGCACAAAGGCGGCTCGGTTACGGATTCGTTAGATGTGCGATCCGAAGGTCTTGTTTAGGGTGACCCCTAGATATCTGACCTGTTTGACTAAGAATATGGGTCGGTCGAACAAGGTTACTGGCCTAAATTACTTCTAGGGTGACGCAGAGGGGTTGCATCTCCGGAGAAGAAGACTGCAGCGCCCTTGTTCGGGTTTACCTCAATGCGCCACTTTCTGAACCAATCCCATTCTTCTTCTTATCGTTTCGACGGCAGACATGTCGAATCTATATAGAAGCGGCCCCAAACGCGGCCACTTCGACCACATTATCGGTTGCCTTCATCAAATTCTGCCAGGTGCAAGTGTTGGGGCATGCAGAGCACGATATAAGGTGGGCCATCGTTTGGGTAACACCGCACAAACACTGGAGACAGCCACCAATCTCCTAGGGCAGTGGTCGGCAAACCGCGGCTCACATCTGCATGCGGCTCTTTGACTCCTCGGCTGCGGCTCTTCCATAAAATATTTAGTGCAGGCACGGAAAATATATAAAATTAATTATCACTTGCTTTAACGGTGAAGGAAAACATCTTGAGGAAACCTGCATGCCTAAGAGTTTCTCGAAGGTGTGTGAAGTTCGCCAACCCGCACTGGGCCAGCGTGGTGGACTATGGCCTAAACCCTCTCAATTGGAGAGGAGGCCCGTGCCCAGCAGTGGGACAGTTTCTTAACAGGGCTAATATTATTATTTATTATATTATACGGAATATTACTTATTATTTTGCCTTGTAAGCGACGAGTAAAACTTTTCGAATTTCAAGGCTATAAAAAACGGGGCACATTTATAGAAAGCTACAATAGCATGGATAGGCGTTCGCAAACATGTGTTTTATTCATTATCTCCGCCTAATTGCTCGCGCCGAAATGTATTTTTAGTATTTGAATTAAAATAATACTTTTAAAAAATGGTTCTTTGAATAAATTTCAATTGTGGATTGCCTATATTTGGCTCTTTTGGATGACAAAAAAAATACCAAAAAAAATAAGAGAAATGCGCTGCCTATAAAGAAAAAAATTAAGCAATGGCTTATAGACCACACCCTGGATGAATTCTACTCGGTTAAGCAACATAAATAATTTCATTGGGACTATTATATAAATATAACAATATAATAATATGAATAGGAAAGAATAACTATAATATAGAAAAATATACGAAAATATTATGAATGAATGATATTATTTTAATTTAGAATATATATTGACATTAATGACATATTTTATATTTCCTATCACCTAATAAATATTTAATATTTGCGTACTTGTAAGGTGAAATGTGCTGAATTATGCAATGAGATAATGCAACACCTTATTGGAATACCATGTTTCAATCAAATAATAATCATTTCAAAGTTGCCAACGCCCTAGGGCATTGGCGGTGGCCTGAAGGTTTTTGACTGGTTGACAGCCTTTAAACTATCGATAAATTGAAGTAAGTACAAACACGCGTCCGTGTGTGCGCGTGCGTACTACAATTTAGCTACCCTGTGGGTAGATCAATGTTATGCGATGCTCCATGTATCCTACGCTCCTAATAACTACTGTCGGAACAGGAAGCATAGATTGTTCCAGCATGTAAACCGTAGCGCGTGCTCGTTCGCCCATCCCGCGCACACTCGCCGCACTGAACGCTATCCTTGACGGCAGTCCTGCTTGTGATCTGTTCGCGGATGCGTGGAATGATATCTTGTCTGAGTACTTGAGGTATTGTGAGTGGAATGAATGAGCTAGTATATTGCACTTCCATACTTTTAATTATTCTTTTTTTTCTATATTTTCCTCTATACGAACGTAAATGGTGTACCTGCCGTCTTAGTACGTAAATAAAGAAATTAATCAATCAATCAAATCAGCCTATAGCAGTCTACTGCTGGTCATAAGCCTCTCCTAATTTGCGCCACAGTACACGGTCCTCTGCCTTCCGCATCCAGTCCCACCCTGCGACCTTCTTAAGGTCGTCGGTCCACCTAGCTGGGGGCGCCCTACCTTAAGTTTGCCGAGTCGCGGTCTCCACTCTAGAACTCGTCAGCTCCATCGGCCATCGGTTCTACGACAGACATGGCCAGCCCACTGCCACTTAAGCGAGCTCACTCTGCGAGCTATGTCAACTACTTTGGTTCTTTGACGGATAACCTCATTTCGGAATTTATCCCTCAAAGAGACTCCGAGCATAGCCCGCTCCATAGCTCGCTGCGCGACTTTGAGCCTATGGATTAGCCCTACTGTAAGTCTCCACGTCTCGGCACCATATGTCATGACTGGTAGAACGCACTTGTAGGCTTTCGTCTTAAGAAATTCATATAAATAAATCTAGACAATAAGTATGTAATTCATCTAAGCCGGCACTAAGTTCGATGGCACAACAACTCGATAGTTTAACACTAACGTCAGTATGTTCGTGCTAAGCCCTCGAAAGTGTATACATTTATTGTAATAATCTTTCTCTTTTCTTTCCAGATAACGGAGCATTTGCACACAAAGGAAACAAGGATGAAGGTTATTATAATACTTTCAATATCCTTTCTGAAATGGAAGGGTAACATTATTTTTCTCATAGTATTGACACAGCTTAATAACAGCGAGCTAGCTGCGTACTAACAGTGCCTGTAACCAAGTGGTTTTTTTTTTACAATCAATAAAGCTAAAAGAAAACGAATGAATGGAATTGACGAATTGAATGAATGAAGGATGTATCACAATTGGTAAAAACGGAACTCTTACAGACTGTCTGTCTAATTGTTATCACCATTTTACTCTGAAACAGCCAGAGGTATCTATCTGTCGATCTATATCATCACACCAGATCCCTTGCGGGGTAGGCAGAGAGTACAGACTTCCAACAGGATCTTTTCTTACATACCTCTCTGGCTTCCTCCACTCTCATACTCCACGGTCGCCTACTTGTATAAAAAACTGAAACTTGTAAGTGAATGCAATCAAATATGTGGTCATTTAAACTCGCCTCTCAAAAACCTATACCAAAACTTCCCGTTAATCTAAAATCATGAAATCATTCCAAAAACAAATTTTTACAGTACAAATAAAGCGAAGAAAATGACAATTATTAATTTCAATTATATCAAAATAGCATATTAACGGGGATTAGTACGGAACCATCAGAGCGCGTTTTAATTTTTATTTATTTCTGCCTAAATAATCCTACTCATCATCATCATCATCATCTCAGCCTATACTTGTCCCCTGTTGAACATAGGCCTCCCCAATCGCTTTCCAGCGTAATCGGTCCGATGCCACCTGCATCCAACGACTTCCTGCAATTTTCACAAGATCGTCGGTCCATCTGGCAGGCGGTCGTCCCACGCTGCGCTTGCCAATACGTGGTCTCCACTCTAGAATCTTTCTGCCCCAACGCCCGTCTGATCTACGCGCTATGTGGCCCGCCCATTGCCACTTCAGCTTGCTAATCTTAAGGGCTATGTCGGTGACCTTGGTTCTTCTACGAATCTTCTCATTCCTGATTCGATTGCGTAGAGAAACGCCGGGCACAGCTATCTCCATAGCTCGCTGAGCAATAATCCTACTAATATATAATTTTTATTTTATTTAATATAGATATCCTACCAGCCTACCTATCCAGCTAGATGGACCGACGACCTCAAAAAGGTCGCTGGGACAGACTGGATGCGGAAGGCGGAGGACCGTGTGCAATGGCGCGTGTTAGGAGAGGCCTATGTCCAGCAGTGGATTACGATAGGCTGATTGATTGTGATTGATTGTGATATCCTACAGCACAAATGTTCCTATAAACAATAACAGAATAATCTATTACATATCAAAGCCAACAATGGATACCATAACTAGCAAAATTGTATACAATTACAAAGGAACAGCAGCAATCAATATTATAAATCATAAATCATTTATTCAGTGTGATTTTTGGTGATACAATATGATCTTGGTTTAACACTTAGGTTTCTCAAAATCTACCCATTGGGCGTACACTGTTTAGGCAGTTAAAAATATATGCAATTACATTATTACTATTAATTTATAATAATTATCATATTATTAATTCTTGAGTGATTTGTCAAAAAAGAATTCGTCAACTGTATAATAGCATTTGTCCAATAAAAATATATTTAATTTTTGTTTAAATTTGACTGCCTCGTTGGCCTGGTGGCAAAGCACATCGCGTTGTGGTCACGAGGTCCTGGGTTCAAATCCTAGGTCGGACAAATGTAGTTTTTCTAATGAAAAATTCCCTAATTCTAATGAAAGTATGAGTCCGGAGTCTGGAATTGTGCCCGGTATATGGCAATAGGCTCGCCCCCTATACATGGGACCTAACATCGTCGGCGAAACGTGGGTGTACTCAGTACACCTCTGCCACCCCCGCTTGGGGAATATAGGCGTGACGGTGTGTTTAAATTGTGTCAAGTTTATGTATTTGATGTCATTCGGGATTTTATTGAAAATTTCTGGAGCCATGCATAGTATGCTCTTGTGCAGAAGTGCAGTTTTGGAAGGTCATCCAGGCTCACTATTCCATGACCAAATAGACAGGGTCTTATCTGAAGGACAAGTCAGGAGACTCCGTAACCGGCGAGCGTGTATGAGGCGAACTATGAGAGTAGAGGAAGCCAGAGAGGTAAGTAAGGAAAGAGCCTGTTGGAACTCCGTACTCTCTGCCTACCCCGTAAGGGATCTGGCGTGATGATATAGATATAGATAGATAGACTATTCTAGATCGCTATGTGAAAATACAGGTGTACAATAAAGTAAGGATTAAGCAATTAAATGGTATTTTAGGGTTAAGTAAGCGGTAACGTTATATAGAAATAATAAGTTAATTAGTAGGTAGTGGAGTATTATGTAATAAGGGGGTAATGGCCTAAGTTACGGGACTTAATTCGATTGTAAATTTGTGGATATTATATGGGACATCGTCGTAAATGGCCCCAGAACCAACAAACATGTGACCTATACCATAATTATTTATCTGTTTACTATAGTAGTTGCAAACATCTGTATTTAACGGATAATTTCCAATCCAAAACAACTATTTCAAAGTACTGTAAGTACTTAAATCAAAGTCGTTAACGCCTTTTCCGAATGTCAATCTTATCAATCAGTTATATTCAATCGATTACATTCAATAATGATCGATTTGATTATTGCTAGTGTATTTTTACACAACGATTTTACAAATGTATTGTTAGCTAATAAATTATAACCTCAATCAAATACTTTTCTTTATCAAAAATGCAATTCCCAGGTTGTCCGTTCAATAATAAATGCATGAAGATAATTTGCAGGTAACTTGAAATCATTCACGCATTTTTCATCGCTGTTGGTTCTGGGGAAAATCATGGATGGACCAGAACATGTCCTTTAAAAGTTTGAAAGTTTAGATTTTTGGATGATTTACTCAAACATGGGTCACACAAAACGAGCCGCTGAACTAGCCTATTTATTCTGTCTAGCGATCGAACCCGCAATAACTCGATTCAGTAGGCGAAGAGGCTTAAACTTTTATGCACTGGACTAAGCTGTCACCGGGGTGTCCATGGTATACCTCTGTGAAAGAGTGAATCTATATTATCGTAACACGTTAAGGTACGGGCAATCCAACGCGTTCAGCTGCGTCCGCGGTGGCATTCTCGGTGGCGATCAGTATCTCCCTATGGTTGCGCGTGCAGACATCGCCCAGATAGCGCGTGCAGGACGCAGGACACGTTGGTGTGAATATATATACACATATTACTGCAGGCACCGATCGCCACTGTGCACGCCACCGCGGCCGCGGCTGAACGTGTTGATTTGGCCGTAACTTTAGACAGACATATTTTACTATATAATAAAAAAATGTGATAACAGCAAACAAACACTTCCAAATTTTAAATAATACATGGAAGCAGGATGAATGCGGTTGAAATGCGAGCTCTGCGAAAGATGTGCGGAGTCAAGCTGACCGACCGTATTCGCAACAGCGTAGTAATAACGCGTGTTGGTATGAAAGATAGTGTCGGTGTAAAGATGAGAAAGGGTATGCTCCGTTGGTTCGGGCATATAGAAAGAATATCAGAAAAAGAATGACAAAACAGATATACAATGCGAAAGTGGAAAGATGTAGGTACCGGGGAAGACCTATACTATCTTATCATGAACAAATAGACCATGCCTTAACTGAAGGGTAAGTCAAGGGTCTCCGGCAAGCATGTATGAGACAAACTATGAGAGTGGAGGAAGCCAGAGAGGTCTTTAAGGAAAGAACCTGTTGGAATTCAAACATAGTCTCTGCCTTGCCCACAAAGGATCTTGCGTGATGATATAGATAGATTGTTATCTTTTTGGAAGGAAGTTTCGTAACGCGGCTTGCAGTAGGAGTTGACAGGTCAGAGCGCGGCACAAGAGGGGCACCGGTGCGTTCCATACGGACATCCCGGAGCCCCTCCAAAGTGCTGATGACGGCCACGGCATTTAGTCGGTAGAATTCCGACACGCCCTGCGAGCTTCCATCGAGGCTCGTGCAAGTCCTATGCAGGATTTTCTCCAGGAGAAAAAAAGAAAAGTCAAGAGTCTCCGTAACCGGCGAGCGTGTATGAGACGAACTATGAGAGTCGTGGAAGCCAGAGAGGTATGTAAGGAAAGAACCTGTTGGAACTCTGTACTCTCTGCCTACCCCGCAAGGGATCTGGCGTGAGTTTATAGATAGATAGATAGAAAAAAAGAAGTTGACAAGTTGAAATCGTAACGTTACGATACGTTCGGTTCCGTCCGGCGGAGTTCGGATGTTATCGTAAGCGCTGGCCGCCATACTTATTTACACGTGTTAGTTAAATGTGCTCGATAGACAGAGTATACTCCCATAAAATCGTTTTCCAGTAACTGACAATTTTATTAACAGAGAGTTACATTGTCTGATTAGAACTTTGTTACTAACGGGGGTGCCAACCGCACAGTTTTTAACTTTTTTTTCCTGCATGGTTTACGTTCCACACTCACTATGCCACTGACATTCCAAACCTCAGATTTTAATTAGTTTTAAAACCCCAACTGTATGAAACAATTTAGTATAATACATAGTAATGTGTACTACTACAGTTTCAGGCTGGGACGCGCAAAATATTCATTACCAAATTCACTGTTGGGTCACTAGTGTAGGGACATGCATTAAGGACATGATATCGATAAAAATGTTACGAAAAACTTTATCGACCTTTATTATACCACGAATTTCTCGCTCTCATAGCGCTATGCGACTGCGGTTTATAGCGATCACCAAGGTCAGCGTTCGACTCGGTCGGCCTGAGATGGGTGACCGTTTATGGCATTTTCATATTTGAACGTCTCTGTGCCTTTGAAGGCACGTTAAGCCGTTGATCTCGGTTACCACGTAATGTGGTAGTCGTTCAGCCAAGTTTGAAGCCTTATAGGCGGCTTGATAAGTTTAACAACAGGTGGCCACAAACCAGCCTCCAGCAATCCGCACTGGGTCCGCGTGGTGGATTATGGCCTAATCTCTCTCGCATCAATTTGTGAGAGAAGGCCTTTGCCAAATAGTAGGACAATAGATACTAATATTATTATTATTATTTAATTTTAATAACGTTTTGCATCGTGGTATTAATTTATTTCTGTGTTCCATTTAGTTCAATAACATTTGTGTTTAAATTTAATATTGTTAAAACTGAAGATGTGCGTACTAAAACTATCCGATATAAAATAGACTGCGCTAACATACTAGAGACGGGTGTAGCAAGAAATAGTGTGCGTAAGAAAAAAAAAATTTTGGCGTAAGGATTAGAAGGGGTATGTTGGTAGTTCGAACATATAGAAAGAATATACGTTGAAATATAGACAAAACAAATATTCAATGCGAAAGTGGAAGGATGTAGGTACCGGGAAAGAACTAGTCTGTCTTATCATGACCAAATAGACCGTATCTTATCTGAAGGGCAAGTCAAGAGTATGTACGTAATCGGCGATCGTGTAGGAGACGAACTATGGGAGTGGAGAAAGCGAAATAAATCTATAAGGAAATAACCCGTTGAAACTATACTTTTTTTGTGTGAATCGCGTCTCCCTGGGGGTCGCGAATCCTTTATAAGGGGGTTGCTGAGGGGTCGCGAAGCCTGAGTAAAAAAGAAAAAAAAAGTAATGTTTGTTTTTATTTAACTTATTCCCCCCATCTTAGAACCTTTTGTGCTGCACATAAAATCCAATCGTTTTCTTAATTGCGTGGAGACGTTTGGCGATGTAAAAATGTCTGGTATAGGTGCTTTATTATGTATTTTGGCCGATACCTTATCATAAAAATTATTGAAAATTGTAAGTTATGCGGATTTCATCTTTGTAACACAATAAAATACAGACTACAAGCAGCTGAGGGTTGGGGGTTGCTAAAAGCTTTTTCATATTAAGGGGGTCGTGTAATGAAAAAGGTTGAAAAACACTGGTCTGGAGACACACAGCTTAAAGTCATTTTGTAACATATTGATTTCGTTGACTATCGCAACTAAATTTACCTACATTCTTGATAATTGCTATCGTATCTTTCATGAAACTAAGTAAATAAAATAAATATGATTCAAGTTGAAGATGGAATTTGTAAAGAGAAAACTATTCTAAAGTCATTTCATTTGCAGTGTTTTATTAAAAGTCTTTACAATTTCAACTTATTTTTTTTACGTAGTTTTGTTTAATTTGAAATTCTAAATGGATACCCATTTCATAGGCACATCATATTGATACAAACACACCAAGAGACACTTAGACACACATAAAACACTATTTTTGAATTCGTACGTGTTCATTATTGTATTGTAATTTTTCTGTGGTATGTCAAGCAGATAGCAGTAGAGAGCTGTAATAGCCTAGTGGTTAGATGTTTGGACTGAAAAGTCAGAGGTATCAGGTTCAAACCCAGGCACTCACCTCAGTCTTTTCGAAAGCATGTGTATATTAAAAATAAGCTATCACTTGCTTTAACGGTGAAGGAAAACATCGTGAGGAAACTGAGAGTCTGAGTTTCTCGAAGGTGTGTGAAGTTCCAATCCGCACTGGGCCCTCTCAGTTTGAGAGGAGGCTCGTGCCCAACGGTCGGACAGTTTCTTAACAGGGCTAATATTATTATTATTTTTATTATGCCAAACAAACGGTTGTGATCACGAAGTCCCAGGTTCGAATTATAGGTCAGACAACATGTGGTTTAGCAATCCAAAAATCCTCGATTGAGGTCCGCAGTTTGGAATAGGGCCCGAAGTATCGGAAATAAGCTTGTGTGATTGGAAGTTTACGTAGTACACCTTCTCTATCCCTGCTTAGGGTGTATATGAGATTTCTAAAACTTAGTAAAATTTTGGAAATACTGGACTCTGTACTCTCCGCCTACCCCGCAAAGGACCCGGCGTGATGATATAGATAGATAGATAGTTACATTTTTTAGTAAAAAAAAAAAAAAAAAAAAACACCGTCACGCCTATATTCCCCAAGCGAGGGTGGCAGAGGTGCACTGAGTACACCCACTTTTCGCCGACAATGTTTGGTCCCATGTAATAGAGGACGAGCTTATTGCCATATACAGGGCATAATTCCAGACTCCGGACTCATACTGGGAATTTTTCGTTAGTACGAGTATGTCCAACCTAGGATTTGAACCCAGGACCTCGTGATCACAAAGCAATGCGCTTTGCCACTAGACCGACGAGACAGTCAATTTTTAAGTATTACACTCATTTATCTACTGTGTACCCCCTGCCTACCCTACAAGGAATCTAACATGATCATGCAGATCGATGGACTTTCATATATTTATATTCTATCGACATCGATACTCGAGCGTCCCGTCACTATCGTCCCTAATTAGAGACTTGACGGTACCCAGTAATGAAATTTTGAATATAAACAAACCCAAGGGACATGTTTAGTTATAGACCTCTATATCATTACGCCAGATCGCTTGCGGGCTAAGCAGAGGATACTGATTTTAACATGTCTCCCTTCCACTCTCATCGTTTGTCTCATAAACGCTCGCCGGTTATGAATACTCTTAACTTGTCCTTCGGGAGACGGGTCGCGCATCCTCACCGTGCATGAGTCTCAGGGACTAACGAGTGAAAACGTGGTGGTGGTGCGAGCGGTGCCCAAGAAACTAAAGCTCCACGGAAGCTCCCCACACGCGGTCGTGGCTACATCTCGCCACACTGGAAGTTGCGTCTACTACACAGACAGCTGTGAAGGAGACGCAACGGCCATTAATAAGCAGGGCGAGGGCAGCTACGACTAAAAAAATAAAAGAATACAAGGAGGCTGAGGTCTAAGGGCCTAAAGGAAACCCTCACTAGCAACCGCACACCTGCACGACTGAGGCATTCTCGCGCGTTCACAAAACGCGTGAAAAAAAAATATCACTCACACAAATCTTCACAATAATAGCATGAAGGAAAAAAACAACCTCTACTGACGTAACGTAACGAGCAAAAACAAACAATCACTGTAACAAGCAAGAAAACCAAAAAAAAAGCGACATGTACCACGCTAACAATAATAAAAGCAGAACTAACAAAACATAAATAAAAAGGTGCGGGACAAACCGGGCCCGCAGTGTCTACTTACTTAAATAAAAATAAAACGTCCTTCAGATAAGACTCGGTCTTTGGTCATGGTAAGATAGTCTAGGTCTTCCCCGGTACCTACATCCTTCCACTTTCGCATTGTATATCTGTTTCGTTATTCTATCTATATGCCCGAACCAACGGAGCATACCCTTTCTCATCTTTACACCGATACTATCTTTCATACCTACTCGCTTTCTTACTACGCTTGACTCCATACAACTTTCCCAGAGCTCGCATTTCAACCGCATTTATCTTGCTTTGTTTCCGAATTTATCTTTTTGTTTCCTTTTTTTTGTGAATGAGGGAACTATGTAGCCATTTTCATGAATAGTATAATTCACCCTGACGACCAACCTACATTATTTACATATTCTTCACAAATGTCGATGGATTTTTTTTGTTATTTTAAAAGAGTAACCGTGGAGTTATTGTCCTTCTTCTCCACAGGAATGACATTTCGAAGTGGTGGTAGGGTCTAATTCTTTTCTGACAATCCGAAAGGATGTAGGTACCGGGGAAGACCTAGACTATCTTACCATGACCAAATAGACAGTGTCTTATATGAAGGGCAAGTCAAGAGTCTCCGTAACAGGCGAGCGTGTATGAGACGAACTATGAGAGTGGAGGAAGCCAGAGAGGTATGTGAGAGAATAACCTGTTGAAACTCTGTACTCTCTGCCTACACCGCAAGGGATCTGGCGTGATGATATAGATAGGTAGATAGAAAAAATACATAGTTCCTTACTACATATATCCATATCTTTGACAAAACATACAGATATAATAAATAAATATATGTAATAATACACATAACAAAAAAAATGCCTCGTTGGTCTGGTGGCAAAGCGCATCGCTTTGTGATCACGAGGTCCTTGGTTCAAAACCTAGCTCGTACGAGTGTAGTTTTTCTGACGAAAAACTTCCCAGTACGAGTCCGGAGTCTGGAATTGTGCAACAGGCTCGCCCCCTATTCCATGGGATCTAACATCGTCGGCGAAACGTGGGTGTACTCAGTACACCACTGCCACCCCCGCTTGGGGAATATAGGTGTGAAGGTGTGTGTGTGTAACAAAAAAAAATTCACTGTCACGCCTATATTCCCCAAGCGGGGGTGGCAGAGATGTACCTGAGTACATCCACTTTTCACCGACGATATTAGGTAATAGGGGTCGCCTCTATTGCCATATACCGGGCACAATCCCAAACTCCGGACTCATACTAACAATTTATCGTTAGAAAAACTACATTTGTCCGACCCAGGTTTTGAATCCAGGACCGCGTGATCACAAAACGATGCGCTTTGCCACTAGACCGACGAGGCACTCACACATAATATATACTTACTCATAATATATACATACATTTACTAGCAGTTCCCACGACCTCGTACCCGGTCGCCAACAGCGCCACCTACCGGGTCTATGTTTTATAGCCTATGTTACTTCCGGATAATGTAGCTTTCTTATGGTGAAAGATCATTAAAATCGGTCTAGTAGTTGTTGACTTTATTCGTTACAAACATACAAAACTACAAATCTTTCCTCTTTATTATAATAGTGTAGATAAAATGAAATTTTAGTGAGAGCTTTCGTGGAGTTTCGTGAAGATACTCATATTTAGGCCGATACATAGACCGAGGGCACGGCCTGGGTGGTTATGTGGAGCTTGCACTCACTAAAACCCGCCGGGCCACAGGAATTGTCATCAGCATGACCTCTGTGGCACCGGCGGGCTCGGTCCGCAGTTTGGCGCGGACCTCGACACATGTAGGGGAAGTTTGGTCTCCCCCTACCGCCTTTTGAAGGCTGCGTGGACGCAACGCTATTTCGGCACGGGCCTGCTAAATGCTAGGGCGCCGAGGTGCCCTCCCCGAAGCCTGCAGGCCGAGATTACGGTGGGTGGAGATCATTCCGGGCGTAGTCTTTACGCCTTCACCCAACGCGCCGTCTGCGAGCGGGATTAAAGGACGTCTCCTCCCTCACCCGCTCCGCCTCCTCCTTCGCGGACATGACGGCCTCGCAAAAGGCTTTACTTTTAAAAGACAAGCGATTTGTAGCCAATAATAATAACGTACAGGACAAATCTTAGTGTGACCCACAAATTATTGTTTTCATTCAAATTACATGATATTCAACGCACCCATGACACTGAAAAAATTTCAAGTTTGGGGCTACATTATACATACATTTATAAAAAAAAACAAACAGTGACACTCCGGGAGTGACAGAAGTGAAAACTTGAACAATTACGTGTGTAGTTTTTGAATTGTCAGGAAATATTTTTTGATTTTTTTTATATACAGAGGTGTCGGTAACGGTAACAGTGTTGCGAGTTCAATGGTTTTTTCCCAACTCAAAGATGCCAACGTGCATATGTATCTATGTACGTTCATACACAATATATGTACATGCTTATATACAGAAGTGTCGGTAACGGTAACAGTGTCGCGAGTTCAATGGTTTTTTCCCATCTCAAAAAATGCCTAACGCGCCTAAAGAAGTTTTTACTTCAAAACTGTGAGGGAATTTCCACTAATAATTTCGTAGTGTGAGAGAAGTTTAGATTAAGTAACACGTTACTTAACTTTTGTTATAAGACACATCGTTATTTTCTATAATTGCTACATAACATTGTATTAAATAACAAGTCTTTTTACATTTAAATGGTGCAATATAACAATTCTATACAAGGTGTATCATACTCATCAAGGTGTACTAACGTAAGACCTCAGACACCCCGATTAGATATATATAATAATAATATCAGCCTATACTGCCCACTGCTGGGCAAAAGCCTTCTCTCACGAATCGAGGTAAGAGAGATTAGGTCATACTCCACCACGCGGACCCAGTGCGGATTGGTGGAGGCAGGTTTGTGGCCACCTGCTGATGGAACTTATCAAGCCGCCTTTAAGGCTTCCAACTCGGCTTAACGACTACCACATTAAGTGGTATTCATATCAGTCATATTCGAGTGCCTTCCGAAGCACGGAGGCGCTCGAATATGAAAATGCCACAAACGGTCACCCATCTCAGGCCGACCGAGTCGAACGCTGCTTAACCTTGGTGATCGGTAAGAACACCGCGGTCGCACAGCGCTACGAGCGCCTACTACCGATTAGATAACTGCTTCACGAATTCCATACGAACACCAGTTATCCAGATTTTAGAATTTTTTAGAGAAAGACTCGGTTTATTTGGTCGTGGTAAGATAGTCTAGGTCTTCCCCGGTACCTGCATCCTTCCACTTTCACATTGTATATCTGTTTTGTCATTCTTTCCTCTTGCATTCTTTCTATATGCCCGAACCAACGGAGCATGCCTTTTTCATCTTTACACCGATACTATCTTTCATACCTACTCACTTTCTTACTACGCTGTTACTAATGCGGTCGGTCAGCTTCACTCCGCACTCATTCTTATTTCATGGTTTAATAACAATGCTAGATAACTTTAAAACATGTTTTATAACATACATTTATAATAACACGCCAGATCCCGGGGAGGCAGAGGATACAAAGTTTCAACAGGTTCTTTGCTTCATAAATTATAAAAACCTCAATAACTTTGGCTGACCTAGGATTTATACCTAGGACTTCGTGATCGACACTACACTAACGACCCAGCCACAGTTCAAGTAATAAATGTGCAAATTGAAGATTCAGCTCAAAAACTATTAACGGACTTTCCAAATAGAATATACCACATGAAATAAAACTATTTTTTTTTTCGTATTTTATCGCGGTTTATTTTGATTTTTAAGTTCCCGACGTTTCGAGTGCTTTGCAGCACCCATGGTCACGGGAAGGACTGAGGTGTTAGACGTCCAAAAGGCATAGTTGTTCCGGGGTACCCTCAAACTTCTTAATTATTTTTGTTTTTGTTGGTCCGATCTACGCAGAATGAGCTCACGGTGTCTTGAGGTCTTGCAGTGTTATGCTTGGTTTTAGATTTGATTATATTAATTACTGGATCCCAAGACGATGGAAGCACCCAGCCATCTTCTCTATTGAAATTAGGATGTTTTTTAATTTCAACAGCCTCGCGAACCGAATCCGAAAAAAAAACATAGTTTTATTTCATGTGTAATATTCGCGTAAATCTAAGAACTCAGTATAGAATATACCACGTTCTACTCGCAAAAAGGGATACCCGCCCGAGGCGGTAACCTAACCAAACCTATTCTGTTTATTTTTCATTAGCCCCTTTATGATCCTACACCTATCAATTTGGTTTAGAACAAAAATAATCTTTAGGCAAAAGTATGTTTTATTTCTATCTATAATATCATCACGCAAGATGTTTTGCGGGGTTGGCAGAGGATAAAAGAGTTTCAAGAGGTTCTTCCGTTAGGAATCTAGTATTTGATACCTGGACAAAGGGCCTTTTTGCATTATACAAGCTTTATCGCATATAACGCAAGATCAAAGACACCCCGATTAGATAATTGCTTCACAAATTTCATGCAAAAACCAAATTCTTCATCATCATCATCTCAGCCTATTCTTGTCCACTGCTGAACATAGACCTCCCCAGTCGCTTTCCAGCGTAACCGGTCCGATGCCACCTGCATCCAACGACTTCCTGCGATTTTCACAAGATCGTCGGTCCATCTGGCAGGTGGTCGTCCCACGCTGCGCTTGCCAATACGTGGTCTCCACTCTAGAATCTTTCTGCCCCAACGCCCGTCCGATCTTCGCGCTATGTGGCCCGCCCATTGCCACTTCAGCTTGCTAATCTTAAGGGAAACCAAATTACCAAATTAAATTTTTTACCCCCTTTTAAGCAATTTTATACCCCAATTAACAATGAAACTTGTACGTGTATGTGTGCATATTGAGAAATACATTTTAGAAATGCATTTGTAATCTCCGTATTTCAATCAAGAATATATTTAAATCAAATCAAATCATTTATTTGCGAATATGGGTGTTACAGATGCTACAAATTGGTGTTGTGACGCCATAATCTGCTGTTAGGCATGCAAATACATAGAATTTTTATCATATATTTTAGTATCATAATATAATTAAATTACATTGAACCATCATTATAAACATATCGATTAAAATTAATTACTGGTCATGATATAATTTTTTTATGTCAATTTGTGAAAAGAAATTTATGAATGTCATTAAGTTTGTCATTATTACATTATCCTTCATAAGTTATGAATTGTTCTCCAAATTATCTGATAAATATTCGGCGACACTATTGTCGCCGAATATGTCGCGATAATTTGGTAAGCCTATAGTAAGCCTTGTCTAATAATAAACATTTTAATTTAGTTTTAAATAGCTCATAACTTGTGACTTGCAATACACTAGTAGGTAGATGGTAGATGGTTATACATACATTTAGTTATACATACACATATCATATTTAGTTTATAGAATATATTTAGGTTCATAGACCACAAATCCTCGTGAAAGAACACCGATTCCTACCAAGGATGGTTCGCGAGCCTATTGAAATTAAAAAACATTCTAATTTCAATAAAGTGGCTGGGTGCTTCCATTAACTTGGGATCCGGTACTTAATATAATCAAATCCAAAATCAAGCATAACACTGCAAGACCTCAAGACACAGTGACCTCATTCTGCGTAGATCGGACCAACAAAAATAATTAAGAAGTTTGAGGGTACCCCGGAACAACTATGCCTTTCGGACGTCTAATACCTCAGTCCCTACCGTGAACATGTGCGCTGCAAAGCACTCGAAACGTCGGGAACTTAAAAATCAAAATAAACCGCGATAAAATCCGAAAAATAATTTTATTTCATGTATATTTAGTTTATTACATTGCACTAAAGGAGTAACAGCATTTTTTGCAAATTAAAAAATTAAGTTGCAAAAAAGAATGTTGTAATCAATTCTACTTTCAGGTCTTGCGGTTATTATGTTACATCTTGTATACCACCGCAGTGAGGCAGTCATGAAAAATATAATATATTCCTATAGTATTATTCGCAACAGCGTAAGAAAGCGTGTATATATAAAAGATAGTATCGACTGCGGTGGTTCGGGCATATAGAAAGAATATCGGAATAAAGAATGACAAAAAAGATGTACAATGCGAAAGTGGAAGGATGCAGGTACCGGGGAAGACTTAGACTATCGTACCATGACCAGAGACCGTGTCTTATCTGAAGGGCAAGTCAAGACTCTCTATAACCGACGAGCGTGTATGAGACAAACTATAAGAGTGGAGGAAGCCAGAGAGGTATGTAAGGAAGAACCTGTTGGAACTCTCTGCTTACCCTGCAAGGGATCTGACGTGATTATAGATAGATACAGATAGTGACATAAATATTGTTATTTTGTCTACGCAACTACGACGTAGCAGATATCATAGTACATGTTCGTAGTAGTTGCTACGACGTAGCCGTTTTGTGAATATTAAGACAAGAACGATTTAGCGCAGTGGTTAAGAACTTAAGCCGCTCCGCCTACTGGGTATTTGTGTATTCTAATTTGTATGTTTGCACACGCACTCACGACACAGGAATAAATCCTAGTGTGGGGCTTCGTTTTTTATCACTTGAATAAGTCGTCCGTCAAATGGGCTCCATTTAAAAGGTTCTACTTATATTTTTTTCATACAACGAACCCGAGGAGATGTTTTGGAGTTTTTGGAGTAATTTTTGAAGCAAAAGAAATCATTGTAAATACAGTGCTTTGTGTTAATTTGTATTCTCGCAGAATTTCTATCTATGTAGGCAGAGAGTACAGAGTTCCAACAGGATCTTTCCTTACAGACCTCACTGCCTTCCCCCACTTATACTTCTGCCCTTCGGATAAGACACGGTCTATTTGGTCATGGTAAGATACGAGTAGTCTACGTTTTCTCCGATACCTACATCCTTCCACTTTGGCACTGTATACCCGATTTGTCATTACTCTTCCGACTTTCTTTCTATATGCCCGAACCAACGGAGCATACCCATTCTAATCTTTGCACCGATAATATCTTTCATACTTACACGCTTTCTTACTACGCTGTTGCGAATACACGTAAAACAGCGTAGTAAGAAATCGTGTAGGCTAAGAATTTGTGGTAAAACAGCGTAGTAAGAAATCGTGTAGGCTAAGAATTTGTGGTAAAATACCATTACGTTTGTATACCCCTAAGAAGGGTAAGGTGTACTGTGTACGTACCTCTACATATCACCGACGATTTAAGGTGCCAATTTAATGAAAGAGTGGAGGAAGCCAAAGAGGTCTGTAAGGAAAGAACCTGTTGGAACTCTGTACTCTCTGCCTACCCTGCAAGGGAGCGGGCATGATATATAAATAGATATAATAAGAGGCGAGCTTAACCTCAATATATTGGGTGGATTTATTGCTTGCAAACATATTCAACCTACAATAAGACATCTTATAATCAAGCGGAGTTAAAATTAAAATTGACTAAAACAAAAAGAATTAGTAACCTGCCAGGTGGCAGGTTACTAATTCCTAACCTAACCTAGGTTAATGCACCTGTTTCTTAGCAACCGGTGTTCATTCGTTACAATCAGAGTTCAGCAAAAATTAATTGTGAAGGAATCAAGTTGTAAATTAAAATTCATCACTATTATAATGCGCCACTCACATTAATGTACAACTGTCACATTAATGTCTACCTACCCTGCAAGAAAGAAGAAAAGAAAATGAAAAATAATTATTCTGTGCTCACACAACTAAACACAAAAGAACGAAATCAGTAACAAATGTAATTAACATGACAAAGAGTAACAATAAAAAAGTAGAAATGCGAAGCAGTGATTGTGTGAGATACAAAATTGGTCCCTGCCTCAGCTAATGCCGCAGCTGTATTATGCTGCAGCGCTGATCTTCCGGCAGCGCCATATTTCGGTAACATCACGGGCGGTCTCTTTCAGATATATGTATTAAAGTTTAAAACTACTGAGGCATATTTATAAAAAGCGCTCGAGCAAACGAGGGGTTAACAAATAAAAATAAAAATTTTGCTCTGTGGAAACCTAATCTTTCAAAAAATCTTTTCATAAATATATATTTGTTGTCTGTGGACATTTTGTAGTTTGTTGTGTTTTTTATTATTTGATAATTGGCAACACACAGGAAGGGATCTGGCTTGATGATATATAGATAGATATTGAGGTATCTACACTATCTTACTATGCCAAAAAAGATAGTGTCTTATCTGAAGGACAAGTCAAGAGTCCCCGTAACCGGCAAGGGTGTATGAGACGAACTATGAGAGTGGAGGAAGCCAGAGACGTCTGTAAGGAAAGAACCTTTTGGAACTTTGTACTCCTTGCCTACCCCGCAAGGTAGATGATGCTAGCTTGCTAGATGCATCTAGCTTGATGTATAGATAGATACTGAGGTATTTAGACTATCTTCTGAAGTGCAAGTCAAGAGTCTCCGTAACTGGCGAGTGTGTATGAGACGAACTATGAGCGTGGAGGAAGCCAGAGAGTAAGGAAAGAACCTGTTTGAACTCTGTACTCTCTGCCTACCCCGCAAGAGATCTGGCGTGATATAGTCCCAAATTAACAATTATTTCTGTATCGCGGTTGCTTTTGCAAACATGAAAATTCACATACACAAACACCCAGACTGAAACATTTGTGGGTTGCACAAAGATTTGTCCCGTGCGGGAATCGAACTCGCGAGTACTCGATCCAGTGGACTGACCGGACAAGCTCTAACTTAACGGACGATTTAGCGCAGTGGTTAAGATCTTAAGCCACTCCCCCCACTGTGTATAATAGTCGCGGGTCCGATTACCGCACGGGACAAAGCTTTTCGTGATCCACAATTATTTGTTCCGGTCTGGGTTGTGAATTTCCATGTCTGTAAACGCACCCACGGCACAGGAATAAATACTAGTGTGGGGCTACGTTTGAAAAACGCTGTTGTTTCTCTAGTCTAGTGACTAGATCGTGGTTCCATTACCCTCCCTCTGGGGCACTCCAAGAAAGTCATTATGTTTCATTGCTTAACCGTTTTCCTACTGTGAAACCTACATTTAGTTTCTGAGTCACAATTATTGCTATTGCAAAGACCTTTTGTTCAGATTGAACGATTTGGTACACACACTGTCACGCCTGTATTCCCCAAGCGGGGGAGGCAGAGGAGTACTCAGTAGGCCCACAATGGGGGGCGAGCCTTTTGCCATATACCGAGCACAATTCCAGACTCCGGACTCATACTGGAAATGTTTCGTTAGAAAAATTACATTTATCCGACCTAGGATTTGAACAAGGAAGTCAAACATTAAACGATTTTATCATGCAAAAAAATACTGCAAAAATTGATGCCTTAACACCATTGAATTAAATATTAATTTCGTTTGGCAATTAGAACTGTCACTTCCCATCCTATGTAAAGAATACTATTGCGCAGTATTTAATTAATAATTAAAAAGGCCTCAATTCATTTTTAACGGTAAAAATAACATCAACATAATATAGAAAAGGTTTTAGCTTCAAACAAAATTATTTACAATTTTGATTGAAATTATTATTGACAATTAATTTTATTGATATAACTAAGAAATAATTCATTTACAGATATAGTTATAAATGTATAAATTATAATATATAATGTCAGAGAAGAAAAACTATGTGATTAATTAAATATAATAAAAAAAACTATTTAAATTAATTTCGAAAAAAACACTAAATAGAAAACGCAAAAATACAACTTAAACGTACAACACAAAAAAAAAACAATAAAAAAAAATAAGTGAGAGTAATAAAATGGATTTTTAAAATACTGCGGCTTCCTATTATGATTTGTTAATACTGCGGTTAGCGGGTTGTGCAATTTTTATTTTTGCTGGTGCGGTTAACAAAATGCTAGCAATGTCCACTCTAATGATGCCGGCCGCTACAATGACCACGATGACCAATGCTGGGCCCATACCAGTCGCTGCGGCTACGAAATTGGAGCCGAAATTACTTCAGTTGCCGCACCCAGCTCTGGTGCCGCAAATGCAGCAACAGCCCCAGCCGCTACCTCATCATCACCAGCACCAGCATAATAACAATAAAGTTGGTAAGTGGTAGTTTTAAGGGATATTAATAATATTAGCCCTATTAAGTAACTGTCCCACCATTGGGCACGGGCCTCCTCTCAAACTGAGAGGAGAACTTCACACACCTTCGAGAAACTCTTAGGCATGCTGGTTCCTTCACGATGTTTTCCTTCATCGTTAAAGCAAGTGATAATTAATTTTTAATACGCACATGCTTTAAATAAAATAGAGATGCGTACCTGAGACCTCTGACTTTGCAGTTTAACGGTCTAATCACTAGGGCATCACTGCTTTAAGGTATAATAATTTTAATTAAAAAAAAAAACATGCGTGGCTGGATCGCGGTAGAGCTTCGTTTTGGTGCAGCGCCATCTATAGGAGCTTGGTGAAAACTTTTGTAGTTATTTGTGTGTGAAAAATGAGTTTGGGGACCTTTGAGATTAGTACAGATAGAATAACTTTAATTTAAAAATAACTTTTTAAATACAAGCTTTTATAGCAAAAACACAACGAATACATCTTCCTTGGTGGAGAAGTTCCTATGGCTGCCTTTCCACTCCATTATCAGACCTTAGTCTACTGTCTCCGCATGTATCACGTTATTTTTTTCGCAAGAAACAAAGTAAAATTGCGAGAAAAAAGAATTTCATAAATTAAAGTATTACTAAAATATTGCCAAATCATATTCAATAATACTTAACGAGATTTTTCAAACACCGCAAAGTTACACAGTAGCCCATCGTTTGTTACCGCGCCCCTGCCAGCCGAACGGGCGACTCAACCAACGTTGCAGCGTACCTACAAACTGAGTGGTAGCAACGCACATACAGGTTCCGAACTGTTTTTTTTATACTCGTAACTGTATCATTACGACTCTGTCAATGTTATTCAACCAAATCAATCAATCAGCCTATCGCAGTCCACTGCTGGGCATAGGCCTCTCCTAGCACGCGCCATTGCACACGGTCCTCCGCCTTCCGCATCCAGTCTGTCCCAGCGACCTTTTTGAGGTCGTTGGTCCATCTAGCTGGCGGCCACTCTAGGACACGCTTGCTCCATCGGCCGTCGGTCCTTCTGCAGATGTGACCAGCCCATTGCCACTTTAGCTTACTGAGTCTGCGAGCTATGTCGGTAACTTTGGTTCTTTGTCGGATTACCTCGTTACGAATTTTATCCTTCAAAGAGACGCCGAGCATAGCTCGCTCCATAGCCCGCTGTGCGACTTTGAATTAATAACAATGCTATTACTCATTTAAAATTTTTCTAATTTTATTCACTCTTCTTTCTTTGTCCAATCCATCTTACTATGGAACTCACTACCTCTGGATATCAGGATGGCCACAAGTCGCTTATTTTCGCATCGTATCGTCGCATTATCTGCACAAAACTTTGGCGGAATCATCTCAATATTAATTTCGTTATATATATACACGCTGTAACATAATAAACGCAAGACCTGAAAGTAGTTTGTTCTAAATCGGCAACTGAATTGATTCCAACAATTTTTAATGTATCTTAATTTATTTTTAAATTTGCAAAAAATACTTTTACTCCTTTAGTGCGCTATAAAAAATTTAATTTATTTTTCATAGCAAGAAGAAGATTTCAAATGCATTCCTAAAACGTATTTCTCAAAACGCACACATACACGTACAAGTTTCATTGTTAATTGGGGTATAAAAGTGCTTTAAAAAAAGGGTAAAATCCTTTAAATTTGAAAATTTGGTTTTCGTTTTGAATTTATGAAGCAATTCTCTAATCGGGGTGTCTGAGGTCTTGCGTTTATTATGTTACACCTATATATAAACATAGACTGGTAGATAATGCCTCAGGCATTAAGTCCGCCTTTGTACCAATAGTGCATGAAGAATTAAATAATAAATAAAATTAGTTATCAAGATTATGATAAAGCATACGTCAAAAGATACGTTTAGAAGACTAAAAAATCTTGCCAAGACGATATGATAAAGTTATGGAACGCAGCAAAGCAAAAATTCCCGAAAAAGGAATATTTGGTACAGCATGTTCAGCATGAGATCGAACAGATCCGCAGAGCAGCGATCGAGAGAAAATCCCGGGCTTCTCTAGCATTTCTCTCTAAGGTACCTACCTCCCTTTTAACAAACTTTTATTATTACAAACTTTTATTTAACTTGACCAGTTCGTTTGTTAGTCTATCTATCTATCTATATCATTATGCCAGCTCCCTCGCGGGGTAGGCAAAGAGTACAGAGTTCCAACAGGTTCTTTCCTTACATACCTCTCTGGCTTCCTCCACTCTCATAGTTCGTCTCATACACACTCGCCGGTTACGGAGACTCTTGACTTGCCCTTCAGCTAAGACACGGTCTATTTGGTCATGGTAAGATAGTCTAGGTCTTCCCCGGCACCTACATCCTTCCACTTTTGCATTGTATATCTGTTTTGTCATTCTTTCTTCTGGCATTCTTTCTATATGCCCGAACCAACGGAGCATACCCTTTCTCATCTTTACACCGATACTATCTTTCATACCTACTCGCTTTCTTACTACGCTGTTGCGAATACGGTCGGTCAGCGTGACCCCGCACATCTTCCGCAGCGATCGCATTTCGACCGCATTTATCCTGCTTTCGTTCTCCTTCTTACATACCCAACTCTCACTGCCATATAACAGCGTTGGGATAAGCACTCCGTTATGCATGGCCAGCTGCGCCTTTTGGCTTAAGTGCCGGCTCCCAAGTAGCTTTCCCATCGCACCATTCACTCTATTACCTGCATTCACTCTTCTCTCTATATCAGCGGTGTATTTCCCATCCTTACTGAAGGCGCATCCAAGATATACAATCTCATTCACTTGCTCCAGCACATCGTTACCAACCACAATCCTTGCATTCGTTCTGGTTTCTTCCCGTTCAAAAACCATAATTTTGGTTTTCTTCACATTCAAATTCACATTCGTTTGTTAGTGAGGGACAAATCTTGGAACTGAATTTCTAACCAGTCAACCTCAGCCGATTGAGCTGAAATTTGGAATACACCTTTAGTTCCGATGACAATGCAATTAATTATACA
The DNA here is from genome assembly GCA_905147815.2 of Phalera bucephala. Lineage (NCBI taxonomy): Eukaryota > Metazoa > Arthropoda > Insecta > Lepidoptera > Notodontidae > Phalera > Phalera bucephala. Next base: position 10,983,788 of record LR990637.1, on the reverse strand, counting down.
GTGTGACTATTCTTTTGAAAGTGAAATATTCACTTCACTTTCAAAAGAATAGCCACATTCTTCTATGAATCTAAGTAGTAACGATTTAATTATTTTCTTGTTTACTTTTCACTGTAATTAAGGTCTACGTTTTCAGAAATCTTAAATAGCAGTCTTGATTAGTCTTAAATAAAAATATTAAGCAAATTATCTTAATTCTTTTTAGAATAAATCTGATGCATTTACGAGATACATACATTTTCTCACGAAAACTCACGTGAGATTGGGGGATGGGGGTTAAGCAGAAGGGGGGGTCAAAAAATCTCTAATATCACCTCTCGTAATTAATGGACGCCCCCTTACCACTAAATGGCGACCGGGATCAGCGGCTTAACGTACCTTCACAGCACAGGGATGCTTATAAATGAAAATGCTACAAACGGTCACCCATCTTAGATCGACCGATCCTAACGTCGCTTAACTTTAGTAATCGCTTAAAAGAGCTTTTAGTATTAGAGTTATATTAATAATTTACACCGTATAGTCATAAAATGTTTACTAGGTAATATTGTAAACCGGCTAAGTGCGAGTAGGACTCGCGATCCGAGGGTTCCGTACAAGGGTCGATTTTTATTTTTTTATGGAATTCTAAGGTTAATACTTATATTATACATGATATATCAAGTTGAAATTTATAATAATAACTTAAAATTATGATCTCTAGGGGTAGTAAAAAAATGAAGCTTCTAAGTCAATTCAATCAAAAGATATGGCCATTTAAACTCACTCATAAAAACCTATAGGGTACTTCCCGTCGACTAAGAATCATGAAATTTGGCAAGAATCAAGGTTTTACAATGAAAGTAAGACAAAAAATTCCGAAAATTGCGAGATCTTTATCTATCTACATTATCACGTTAGATCTCTTGAGGGGTAGGCTGAGAGTTCCGAGTTCCAACAGGTTTTTTTACAAGTCTTTCCACTCTCACGGCTCACTTACACATTTTAAGTACCAGCCGCACATTTTATATAAGTGATCGCTAACCCATTGTACTAGATATAGGTAACATATTTGGTTGTACTATATTTTTAACAATAAAGATTTATTATTATTATTATATATGTATCTCGCTGAGATTCACGGGCTTTACCCGGACCTTTGAAAGGCTTGCATGGGGACATGGGTCCAACACGTAGAGGCCCTTTGCGAGAAGTTAATGTTATGTAAGCCACCAGCTGAGATCACTTGCTGAAAATGAAGAAACATAACCAGCGAACTGACCCCGGTAGGTGCAAGGACTATTGAAAACAAGGGCTATGTAAATGAGGTTTGATGGACAAAAACTGGACTATTTCAAAGGGGACGGACACCGGCTGTAATTAGTGATACCTTATTACCCGTGGCCGGCGGTGACTCGCCGCTTACTAGATGGGCCCTCAAACGGTCGTCCTAGGACAACTGAGGGCAACACCGGTGTGAGCGGCTCAGAGGTGTAGAGAGGTGTGCTGCGCTTTCTCCGAAGTTACTCGCGGCGTTATGCCCTTTAACACTTCCACCCCTGGAGTGCATCGATGTAGGAACGCATTATCTTCCTACGTCGATATAGCTCTCACGGCTCCTCTCTGGACGGCCAATTAAGGCTAGCCAGAGCCGAGAGTCCTGGCACCCTTCGGTTTCCACTCGACCGACGAAGACACGCCGAGTTGGGGGCCCTGACCGACTCTCTGAAGCACTCGGGTCCGTGGTGTCGTTACTCACCAACAGCTCGCCACAAGCTGCTCTGCGGGCTTATTATTATTATTATTCATAGTGAGTTCGATATTATATCTCGTAAATGAATAATTGCTTTGTTTAGTTCAAAATAATAACTCGTTGGTCTAGTAAATGGATGCGCGTTGATGATTCTTGCCAAATTTCATGATCCTAAGTCAACGGAAAGGTTTTGAAGAGTCAGTTAAAATGGCCATATCATTTGATTGAATTGACTTAGAAGCTTCATTTTTTTACAACCCCCAGGGCTCATAAATATAAGTTATTAACATAAATATCAACTTGATATCCGTATCCGTTACTGAGGATAACGGTCTTAACCGTCGGACATACAGACAACAAAGTGATACTTTAAGCTCGCATTGGCATATGTACTTCTTCGAAACGCGATTTGAAAGCGCTGTAAGCGCTCTTTGACAATTTACTATTAGCAGTTTCTTTCATTTTTGCTCTTTAATCGCTCGCATTGAATAGGCGTTCGTGCAAATGTGTGGTAAAGATTCCATTTTATCTATAGAAATCGTATAACACCGTGAGATTGGCGACACACATGTGAGAAAATAATCACAAAAAGGTTTACGAACACGTGGACCAATTTATGTGGTACAGTGGCTAGAGTTGATATGAAGGTCTCCCAAAACTCGTAATTGTACGTGTGATCCATGCGGTTGGCCGTGGGGCCTTAATAGCTTTACAGGAAAAGAGGGCGAGCATCCAACTACTTCACTCAAGCCAAAAGGGCGAGTGGATAACTAGCTCAAGGGCGCTTCAAGCAGGAACGGCCTCAGCTTGGGCAATCGTTAAGGGGGAGGACCTATACAAGGTGTCCACCGTGGTGCTCTGCACCGGCGGGCAAGGGATTTTTCGACCTCGCCGGCGAGGTTGATGTCTGATCCTGTGTGTGGTATCTGTATTCGAAAGACGGGAAGTAGGGGATCGGGAGGGTTGGTGAAAATATGCCGTCGGCGGCGGTAGCGACTGATAGGAGGGGAGTCATGTGCGTAGTCAGCGGCGGCTACAATTAGAGCGCTCTGATGGCGTTCGCGAAGTAGCAGATTGTCGCCTTTTTACTATAGGCGCAAATAGGTTCGAGACTGAGATCAAAATGGAGAGCAATAGTGTGAGTATTTGTCTATGTTTTTAAAACTGTGCATGTATGCCAAATCGCCGACAGTGGTTTCCAAAAATCTTGCGCTATTGCACTTCTGGTGTTTTATTGTTCCCATTTTTGTGGTTTTAATCGAGTGAGGTGCGGAACCCTAAAAATGGGTTGTAACAGGGGGGACCTCACCCTTTTCTCCCCTTAGGGAGAGCGCCGTCATAAATTTAACTAATTATAACTACTGACCTATATTGTTAACGGGGGTGAAGCTAGGGTGATTCTGTTCTGCAATATTTATTTATTTAATTAATTTATTAAAAGGTAATACCTAGACTGCCTCGTTGGTCTAGTAACGAATAAAGCGAGTAGCAATCATGAGGTCCGTGGTTTGAATACTATCGGGAAAAGTGTAATTTTTCTATAGAATCTCTATATCATCGCCAGATCCCGTGCAGGTTGGCAGAGAGTACAGAATTACAACATTTTCCTTACATACCTCTCTGGCTTACTTCACTCTCATAGTCCGTCTCATACACGCTCGCCGGTTATGGAGACTCTTGACTTATCCTTCAGATAGGATTAGCCTATTTAATCGTGGTCAGATAGTCTAGGTCTTCCCCGATACCCACATCCTTTCACTTTCGCATTGGTTTTTGTCACAAAGATTGACAAAACAGATATTGTTTTGTCAATCTTTCTTCTGACATTCTTACTATATGCCCGAACCAACGGAGCATACCCTTTCTCATCTTTACACCGATACTATCTTTATTATCTATAAAAAAAATTGCATTATTACTCCACAAGTCTAGCATTGTCCCTCTAGGCTTGCCCCTTATTACAAACATCGTTGGCGAAAGTAGGTGTAGACAGTACACCTCTGCCATCCTCGCTAGGGGAATATAGGCGTAACAATGTCTATTTTATTTTTGGAACGAAGTTCCTTAACGCTGTTTGCGGTAGGAGTTGACAGGTAGAAATCGTAACATTACAAAAAAAACGTTACGAGACGTTCGGGTCCGTCCGGCGTAATTCGGATGTTATCGTAAGCGCTGGCCGCCATACTTGTCAACATCACGCGTTAGTTAAATCTGCTCGATGGTCAGAGTATACTCCCATTAAATAAAATCATTTTTCAATAACTTATAATTTCAATAACAGTGAGTTACATTGTCTGATTAGAACTTCGTTCCTGACGGCGGTCCCCTGACCGCACATTTTAGGATTTATTTTATTTAAAATGATATATCAGAATCAGAATATTTTTTATTCATGTAACACACACAGTATTTATGAATCGTCAGAAAAGTAACAAAGACTCTACCACCACTTCGGAATGTCATTCATTAGATACCAAGGGGTGACCATGACCTCCTTAACAAAACTATTGTAATCTTACTTTGCCATAAAAAAGAAACAATGCTATAAACTGCGTGTATCTCCCGTGCAGCAAAGTAAGATTATACTAACATTGTTTAAGGGAATGTGGTACGGTTGTTTAATAAAACTTCCCTCACTAAATGGAGTAGTTCTGGGTTCGGTCTCCGCACGGGACAAACAAATAATTGGGGGTCATACAAAGATTTGCCCCGTGCGGGAACAAAACCCACGACTATTAGACACAGTAGGCGGAGCGGCTTAAGCTCTTAACCGCTGCGCTAAATCGTCTGTCAATTAAACTTGTTTTATTATGTTACACCTTGTATAGAGTAGTAGAGAAACGCACCCACGAAACAAGAATATTTCCTTGGCTACGTTTTTTTAAATATATTGGTTATCCCACAAGGGATTTAATGCGATGATAATATTAGCCCTGTTAAGAAACTGTCCCACCGTTCGACACGGGCTCCTCTCAAACTGAGAGGGTTTAGGCCATAGTCCACCACGCTGGCCCAGTACGGGTTGGCGAACTTCACACACCTTCGAGAAACTCTTAGGGCATATCATCTCAGCCTATACTAGTCTACTGCTGTACATAGGCATCCCCAATCGCTTTCCAGCATAGCCGATGCCACCTGCCTCCAACGACTTCCTGCGATTTTCACAAGATCATCCAGTCAATCATTCTATCTGATAGGCGGTCGTCCCACGCTGCGCTTGCCAATACGTGGTCTCCACTCTAGAATCTTTCTGCCCCAACGCCCGTCCAATCTTCGCGCTATGTGGCCCATCCATTGCCACTTCAGCTTGCTTACCCTGTTTAAGGCATATAGATGATAAAAAACAAAACACCGTCACGCCTATATCCCCAAGCGGCGGTAGCAGAAGTGTACTCACTACTCCTACTTTTCGCCGGTTCCGGAATCACTGGAAAGTTTTCGTTAGTAAAACTACAGTTGTCTGACCGAGGATTTGAGACCAGGACCTCGTGATCACAAAGCGATGCGCTTCGCCACTAGACCAACGAGGCAGTTTGTAGATGTCTCACCTTGCATTCTGGCCTGCGGGCCCTAACTCTTGCGCGCAGCAAGACTTGATGTCTGCTTCCGAAAATGCAGTTAGTGTGGCCGCTTTCTGGGCCGTATCCATGTAATGGTATCATATTTGCCGTCGAAACGCTAAGAAGAAGAAGTCTGTAGATAATATGACTACATATTTAAAAACAAAGTCCGCTCCCGTGTCTGTTTGAACGCGATAAACTCCATAACTGCCGAACAGATTTTCATACGGTTTTCGCCAATGGACGGAGTGATTCAAGAGGAAGGTTTATATGTGTAACTCACTCGTGTGAAACCGGGGCGTGTTGCTAGTAATAATAATAATATTAGCCCTGTTAAGAAACTGTCCCACCATTCGGCACGGGCCGCCTTTCAAACTGAGAGGGTTTAGGCCATAGCCCACCACGCTGGCCCAGTGCGGGTTGGCGAACTTCACACACCTTCGAGAAACCCTCAGGCATGCAGGCTTCCTCACGATGTTTACCTTCACCGTTAAAGCTAGTGATAGTTAATTTTTAATACGCACATGCTTTCGAAAAGACAGAAGTGCGTGCCTGGGTTTGAACCCGAGACCTCTGAGTTTGCAGTCTAACCACTAGGCTATCACTGCTCTATGACTAGGCTATCTCTGTCGCTAATATATAGATAAAATTATGGCCTTCGTTTCGAGAGCTACTAAAGAGTCAACACGCCATTTGGTATAATGCCTAGGCAATAAGCGAAATAATATATTTTATTAAAGAATAACCCATTCGGTATAATCGAACTTAAAAAATACTTTAAAACGGGCGCGGCTTCAGGGCAGAGTTGTAAAGACATAAAAAACTAAACACCGTCACGCCTATATTCCCCAAGTGGGGTGGCAGAGGTGTCTTTTGTACACCCACTTTTTACCGGTGTTAGGTCCCATGTAATAGGGGGCGAGACTATAACCATTAAACCAGGCAAAATATCTGAAACTAGTTATTTTTCTAACAAAAAATTACACTGCTTCGTTTGTTTAGTGGAAAATAATATGTTTTGCGATCACGAGGTCCTGGGTTCAAATCCTAGGGCGGACAAATGTAGTTTTGCTATCAAAAAACTCCCAGTGTCAGACCGGAGTCTTCTGGAATTGTGCCCGGTATATGGCGACGGATGATTTAGCGCAGTAGTTAAGAGCTTAAGCGGCTCCGTCCACTGTGTCTAATAGTCGCTGGTTCGATTCCCTCACGGGACAAATCTTTATATGATCCACAATTAATTGTTTCAGTCTGGGTATTTGTGTATGTGAATTTTCATGTTTGTAAACGCACCCACGACACAAGAGTAAATCCTAGTGTGGGGCAAATATTAACTCCCCCCCCCCCCCCCCCCCCCCATAGGCTCACCCCCTATCATATACCTAACATCGTCGGCGATAAGTGGGTGTACACCGTACACCTCTGCCACCCTTGCTTGGGGAATACAGGCGTGATAGTTGTGAAAAATTACAGTTTATCTGACCTAGGATTCGAAGCCCAGACCTCGTTACCGCTACGCGCATTATTCGCTTGTAAAGATATTACAACAGTATAAAAATAAAATCATAAATTAGGTCACGCCACGCCACGTCACGTATTTGAATGGTATAAGCAGACGCACTAGAATAACTCTACAGGCCAATATAACTTATAAATATATTATAATAATTAGCCCTGTTAAAAAACTATCCCACTATTGGGCACGGCCTCCTCTCAAACTGAGAGGGTTTAGGCCATAGTCCACCACGCTGACCCAGTGTGGGTTGGTGAACTTCACACACCTTCGAGAAACTCTTAGGCATGCAGGTTTCCTCATAATGTTTTCCTTCACCGTTTAAGCAAGTGATAGTTAATTTTTATCTGATGGAAAAGTCAAGAGTCTCCGTATCCGGCGAGCGTGTATGAGACCAACTATGAGAGTCGAGGAAGCCAGAGAGGTATGTAAGGAAAGAACCTGTTGGAACTCTGTACTCTCTGCCTACCCCGCAAGGGATCTGGCGTGAGGTTATAGATAGATAGATAGATAGATAGATAGTTAATTTTTAATACGCACATGCTTTCGAAAAGGCAGAAGATCGTGCCTGGGTTTGATCATGAGACCCCTGACTTTGCAGTCCAACGGTCTAACCACTAGGCTATCACTGTTCTATCACACGGCTATCTCTGTCGCTAATATATAGATAATGTAGGCTGATTGGCTTTATAATAATGTAGGCTGATTCTATTATCTATCTATCTATCTATATCATCACGCCAGATCCCTTACAGGGTAGGCAGAGAGTACAGAGTTCCAACAGGTTCTTTCCTTACATACCTCTCTGGCTTCCTCTACTCTCATAGTTCGTCTCATACACGCTCGCCGGTTACGGAGACTACTGACTTGCCCTTCAGATAAGACCCGGTCTATTTGGTCATGGTAAGATAGTCTAGGTCTTCCCCGGTACCTACATCCTTCCACTTTCGCATTGTATGTCAGTTTTGTCATTCTTTCTTCGGACATTCTTTCCATATGCCCGAACCAACGGAGCATACATACCCTTTCTCGTCTTTACACCGATACTCTCTTTCATACCTATTTGCTTTCTTACTACGCTGTTGCGAATACGGTCGGTCAGCTTCACTCCGCACATCTTCCGCAGAGCTTGCATTTCCACCGCATTTATCCTTCTTAAATACCTGATTTTATTATAACAAAGTTATCTATCTATCTTCAATGTGAATCTTATGTAACGCAAAATCTCAATTAGATTTTTGCTTTACAAATTCAATGCGAAAATCAAACTTCCAATTTTAGGGGTTTTCTACCATTTTGTTAAGCTCTTTAGTACCTAAATTCACCACGAAACCTGTACTTCTGTGTCTATATTGAGATATATTATTAGAAATGCATTTAAAATAGCCGTATTGCTTTTAATAATGATTAAATTTTGGTTAATACAGCGAACTGAAGAAGTAACAGTGATTTCAATAATAAAAAAATAATAATATACTTTAAAAAGAACAGTGATAGCCTAGTGGTTAGACCGTTGGAATGCTAAGTCAAAGGTCCCGGGTTCAAATACAGGCACCCACCTCTTGGATTTTCAAAAGCATGTGCGTATTAAAAATTACTTGTCACTCGCTTTAACGGTGAAGGAAAACATCGTGAGGAAATCTGCACGCCTGAAAGTTTCTCGAAGGTGTGTGAAGTTCGCCAACCCGCACTGGGCTCAGCGTGGTGGACTATGGCCTAAGCCCTCTCAGTTTGAGAGGAGGCCCGTGCCCAATGGTGGGACAGGCTATTATTATTATTACTTTAAAAATAGTTATAATCAATTTAGCTGCCCATTAGAACGAACTACTTTCAGGCCTTACGTTAAGACAGGAAGGATAGAGTTCTAATATGTTCTTAGAAGAAACCAGAGGTCTGCAAGGAAGAAGCCTGTTGGGACAACTTATGATAAAACAACTAATGATATACTATCCCACAGCTGGCAAAGGCCTCTCTCACAAATCCAGGTGAGAGTGATTAAGTGATACTCCAGCATGCGGACCTAGTGCGGGCCGGGGGAGGCAGGCGTGTGGACACCTGCTGGTGGAACATGGCAATAACGCTTCCAAATTAGTCTTACGATTACCACATTAGGTGGTAACTCCAACGGCTTAACGTGCCTTCTGAAGCGTGAAGTCTTTTGGATATAGAAATGCAGTGAACGGTTACCCATCTCAAATTAACCGAGTCAAGCGCGACTCAGTTAATTTGAGATGGTCGATCGACTGCGTCGTTAGTCTAGTGGCTAAGCGCATCGCTTTGTGATCAAGAGGTCCTGGGTTCCAATCGTAGGTCGGGCAAATGTAGTTTTTCTAACGAAAAATCCCCAGTATGAGTCCGGAGTCTGAAATTGTACCCGGTATATGGCAATAGGCTCGCCCCCTATTACGTGGGACCTAACATCGTCGGCGAAATGTGGGTGTACTCAGTACACCTCTGCCACCCCCTCTGGGGAATATAGGCGTGAGGGTGGTTACCCATCTCAGATTAACCGAGCCGAACTCTGTTTGACCTTGATCGATACGAGCGCCTTCTCATTAAGATATCCGTTATCATATCCCTAATGAAGTACAATAATTATGTATTTACAAAGTATATTGTGTAATTATCCATCCCAATTTGTGTTATTTTACTCGTAATATGATCGGATATTATTATAATTCGCAACAGCGTAGTAAGAACGCGTGTAGATATTAAAGATAGTTTCGGGGTTTTAAGTCGATAACTGAATTGATTCCAATAATTTTTAATACTTATTACATTATTTTTAAACTAGCTGTTACCCGCGGCTTCGCACGCGTTTATTTTATTACTTGACATAGGCAGGTAGGATTTTTTGGCATAGCATTATTCCAAGACTTAAGTGACATCTCCATATGAGGTTCCTTAAAATCCGTGTAGAATGCGTAGAGTGTTAATATGGCGAAATAAAACAACTATCCCCCAGAAATCTTGCATTTCCTGAGCTAAAGAGAAGTTTTAAACAATCCCTGACACAATTTTCCATATTTATATATTTATTATTTAATTATTATTAAATTTGCAAAAAATTCTGTTACTCCTTTAGTGCGCTATAATAAACTAAAATTATTCTTGATTCAAAGCATTTCATTGGAGTATAAAAGTGCTTAAAAAAGGGGTTAACCATTTTAAATTTGGAAAATTGTCATTCGTATTGAATTTGCAAGACAATTATCTAATCGGGGTCTGTCTGAAGTTCTGCGTTATTTACAATACACCTTGTATATTTATTTATGACAAAGAATTTAAATAGCATTTTTATGAATTTAATTTAAAAAAGAACGTTTCTCGTGCACGAACTTTCAACCAACATTTCACCCCCTAGAAGGATAAATTTTCAAAAACCCTGTACTGTGTTACTTTATTTAAAATGATGAGCCCAAATATTAATTTTTATGACTCTATCTTAAAAACTAATGGTATTCCCATACAAACATTCAACACTTTTTCACCCCTTTAGAGACGAAATATCAAAAAATAATTTCTTTGTGGTTGCTTATGTAACTTTAAAGGTTTGTCAAAACGTACTTTTGACGACGATTTAGCGAGGTGGTTAAGAGCTTAAGCCGCTCCGCTCACTGTCTAATAGTCGCGGTTTCGATTCCCGTACGTTACAAATCTTTGTGTGTGTCTAAAAACTCACAGTTATTTGTTTCGGTCTGGGTATTTATGTATGTGAATTTTCATGTCTATAAACGAACCCAAGACACAAGAATAAACCCTAGAGTCGGGCTACGTTTTCGTTAAACAAAAAACAAGGAATTTAGCTTTCCAGGTCCAGCGGCTTATGCTGGGCGTTGATAGGTCAGTCAGTCAAGACAAGTAATTTTATATGTTTCGATAGAAGATAGGCACAGAGTCGCCCCCTGTCGCATTAGGACCGAAAACATCGTCTCCAAATTTGGGTGTACCATGTTTCTAAGCTGAGAAAAATATAGTGACATAGCTTATTAAAATTGGGACCAAAACACACTGAGGCGAAATATGGGCGTACATAGTTCACTAATTCGGCATTAAAAATTAATAATATTTCTAGCAAAACTACAAAACACATAGTTTTTTTATTTTCTGTTAAAGCGTAGTCTACACGATAGAAACGCAAATCATTCAGCGGTGTTGTGTAACAGTGCGTGTGAAATAACCTTTACGATGGCCGTTTGGTCCAAGTTAAAATCAATAATGAAGGTACAGTAAAGCCTTGAATTCATTAGAGGACAGATGTACCGCGATAAGTGTCACCCGCCCGCATCGAAGAACTCCAAACGGTTTAACCCGGTTTCCTCCGCAAAACCGTCGGAGCCCCGTGGTTCATGCGGAACGTGGATCTCCATTCCGATCTCGGTCTCGAACCTATTCGCGCCTTTATTAAAAAGGCGACAACCCGATATTTCGCAAATGCGTCCGATCATAGGAATCCGCTAATCGTAGCCGCCGCCGACAACGAACCTGATTCGCCTCCTATCAGCCACTACCGCAGTCCGCGACATGTTCTCGCCGACCCTCCCGATGCCCTTACATCCCTTTCTTAGATACAGATACCGCACACAGGATCCGACACTGACCTCACCGGCGAGGTCGAAGAATCCCACGCCCGCCGGCCGGTTCAGAGCACCACGGCAAGATACCTAATATACACCCAACCCCATAGCGTTTGCCCAAGCCGGAGCCATTCCTCCTTGAGGCGCCCTTGAGCTAGCCCTTGCCCTTCCGGCTGGAGCGTAGTGGTTGCACGCTCACCTTCTTGTCCGGTGCAGCTATAAAGGCCCCGCGGCCACCAGCGTAAATCATTCACACACACACACGTTCCGTAATCGTATGGCGATATACTTTCAGTAATGCGATTTGCGATTGAAATGTCAGTATCAGAGTTGAGGAGCCATTGTTTAGCCTCCGGCGTCAGCTGGTTTAGCCCCTTGAATCCGCCGCTAAATTCCCTAGTAGTTAAAGTCAATCAATTAATGTAGACTAAAAATTTCGCCGACGCCGCCGCATACTCGAGCGCTACGGGGGCGTGACCTGGAGAGTTCTAATGTACTGAAATATATATATGTATACCACACCATGGCTATATCGCCACACAGCGCAGCCACGCTCGGCGCGACGGCAAATGTCATGACCCACTACCGTCGCTCCCGACGCTGTTACAAACGAAACATGGGGAAGCCTGACGATAATATTCGTGCGAGCGGGACGCTAGTATTGGGCGGCCAGCGCGACGTCGTCCCAGTAGTGTGACGTGTGCGGCGCGCTGCCGACCACCGGTCGAGCGTAGCCGAGCGCTTCTCGAGCGCTCCGTCGGCTGTTTGACCAAACCTTACATCCTCGTGTTTAATACGGAACAAATGCGCCACATGTGCCGCTACCGTTGTCGGGTAAGTCGGGTGACATCGTGTGCCATCGTTCAACATCTGGTCCCGTGACCTATGTCGTCCAGTCTTTTATTTTTTGATAAAAAAGCGAAACCCTACACTAGGGATTATTTCTATAACGGTGTGTTCGTTAACAAACATGATATTCCCACTCAGACAGAAACAAATATTTGTCGATCACACGAAGATTTGTCCCGTGGGGTATCGAACCCGCGACTACGCGATCCTGTGGTAAGGTCTTACCCATAAATTGTCCTTCTGAAGTGCTTTTTCGGTAGCATGTCGCCAAATTTCATACATAATTCGACCATATTATTGCGCACACCGACACGCGACTTCTGTTCCACTCGACTACGTCTGACGTCAATAGCTACACTGTCGCGGGAGATTTTTGTCCTTATAAATACGAAGTAAGGTACGAGACGTTTTATTTATTATAATTTACAAAACTGATGCAATTTCACATGCAATATTACAAATACACTGTGAATTCAGCATGTATCTTTAAAGTAAGACAAGAATAAGTGAAGGTCAGTATAAACTTTAAATAAGTTCTTCTTCAACCGAAAGACGTCCACTGCTGGACAAAGGTTTCCCTTAAAGACATCCACAATGACCGGCTTAACTTCTACCCGCGACCTTCATCATCGATCGATCTTGTAGGGGCCTGCCCTCTCCACGTCTTTCAGTATGAGGTGGCCACTCGAGAACCTTTCTGCTCCAATGTCCGTCAATTCTTCGAGCGATGTTCAATTGCCACTTAAGTTTAGCAATTCTGAGTACTGTGCCAGTGAGTTTGGTCCTCCTGCGGATCTCTTCGTTTCTGATTCGGTTCCGCAGGGTAACTCCGAGCATTGATCTCTACATCGCCCTTTGAGTGATCTAGAGTCTATTAATGAGGCCCATCGTAAGCGACCATGTCTCAATGCCGTAAGACATAACTGGTAACAAACACTGGTCAAGGACTTTTGTCTTGTGACACTCCGGAATTTGGGACTAGAAGATGTTACGTAGCTTCCCGAACGCTGCCCAGCCGAGCTGGATTCGACGATTGACCTCTTTCTCGAAGTTGGACGTACCTAATTAAATTCTTTGTCCCAGGTATATGTAATCGTGAACAACTTTGAGCGTAAAGTATCCAACCTTTACAGAAGTGGATAGGATACATGGACATTTGACATGATCTTTGTCTTGTCCATGTTCATTTTAAAACCCACTTGTTGAGAGACTCTACTGAGGTCATCGAACATACATACATATCGAACATACTATCATGGTCAAATTACTATGAACAACTAATCAAACCACTGATTTTAGACTTTACTGAGAATACAGAACCAGTAAAGACATTTATTTCGCCGCGAATGGGGTTGGCAAGCGAAAGCATACGAGATATGGGTAAAAAAAGACCGATATTAGTTACTTTCATCAGAGACGTCGGTCGGTCAGACGACAGTCGGGCGACGTCGAGGAACATCGCTCCATATTTTATCCCGCGACCAATATCGCCCATATTTGTTTCATCATCATTATTATCTCAGCCTATATTTGTCCACTGCTGAACATATGCCTCTTCAATTGCCTCCCCACATTTGTTTAGGCGATTGCAACTTGCAGACTAGTAGGGCGACGTTGCCCGACGTAGCTCTTTAGCCTAGGTTTGTGGGGTGTAGTTTGTGAATGATCTACGCTGTTGGCCAGAGGGCCTTTACAGTTTCACAAGAGGGCGAGCGTGCAATCACTACGCTGCAGCCAGAAGGCAAGGGGGCAACTAGCTCAAGGGTGCCTCAAAAAGGAACGGCCTTGGCTTGGGCTGTCTCTATGGGAGAGGGCGTATACTAAGTGTCTCGCCGTGGTACTCTACACCAGCCAATTCTTCGAGCTCGCCGTCGAGGTCGGTGTCTGATCCTATATGCAACATCTGTATCCGAGGAGTAAGGGAAGTAAGCCATCGAGAGGGTCGGTAAGAATATGCCGCGGATGGCGACAGTGGCTGATAAATCTAAGTGGTACACTTAGCTTTAGGTGTAAGAAAGAAATTTCAAGGTCATTTTAAAAGCCTTAATAACGCTTTCTCTTGTATTATACGCCAACACTGAGTTAAAAGGATCGGCTAACGAACCGAGACCTGCCTAGGTATAATTTACATATATATACAGTCTGTGGGCTTGGCGAGTCAGGTATATTTTTATCTATAGGTAGGTATTTATACACGGTTATATTCAAGTAGGCGCTCGTAGCGCTGTGCGCCCGCAGTGTTCTTACCGATTACCAAGGTTAAGCAGCGTTCGACTCGGTCGGCCTGAGATGGGTGGCCGTTTGTGGCATTCATATTCGAGCGTCTCCGTGCTTTGGAAGGCACGTGAAGCCGTTGGTCCCGGCTACCACTTAATGTGGTAGTCGTTAAGCCGAGTTGGAAGCCTTAAAAAAAGGCGGCTTGATAAGTCCCATCAGCAGGTGGCCACAAACCTGCCTCCACCAATCCGTACTGGGTCCGCGTGGTGGAGTATGACCTAATCTCTCTCACCTCGATTTGTGAGAGAAGGCCTTTGTCCAGCAGTGGGCAGTATAGGCTGATATTATTATATTTTTATATTCAAGCCGTCTTCGAAAGGTATATTAAACACCATGTATTATGGTATTCGCCATGACCATATAGACCTATTCTTATCTGCCTTCAGATAAGTCTTGAGGCAGTGACTACGGGTGCTGCAAAGCGCTCAAACGTCGGAACCCTACTTACAAATTGTCTATTTACTACTAAGCTACCGCCGGATTGGAACGCCGCCTCCAATGAAAAGATCCGACGAGAAACTCAGCGGGGTGTCTATTTTATTTAATTTTCTTACTTTTTTTCAAAATTCAATGTACGTACAATTATTATGTTACAATTAAATAGTTTAAATCTAGCTCTGGTATGATGCCACACGATAGACATATAGATGACTAATGATGTTATTTTTAAAGAGTAAGTTTCTAAAGGATGCCTGATGGAGCGGTCCTTACAATCAGCACCCATTCACGAGTATGACTACTGAAACAGCCAACACTCCTCTCGACTATATTGGAGGGAAGGAAGTAACCCTTGCCAGACAGCCACCGCAAGCAAAAACATTTGAGTGAGCACGACCAAACCAAAACCCCAAAAACGGTGGTCAAAATGTGTCTACAAGGGCGGTGGTCAAAACATGTCTTCTGAGGGGCAATATCTTTAATCTCATAAAGTCATACCTGAGTTATATAATGATATATAAGATTAGCCCTGTTAAGAAACTGTCCCACCGTAGGCACGGGCCTCGTTCCAAACTGTGAGGGTTTAACCCATAGTAATAAAATACAATAAACTGAAATTAACAGACTATGTTAAAGAAGAAACCAGCAAATATCATACGTATCAAATGAAAGGCATATCACATACGGTGTTCCTCAGGGGAGTGTTGTGGGTCCGCTGCTATTTTTGATATATATCAATGATTTACCTAAAGCCATAAATCGATATAAAATAGTTGTATATGCTGATGATAGTGCTGCATTAATTGAATGTAATAAAATAAATAATTATCAATTAGAAATAGCTAACACTCCTGACGATATAATAATTTGGTTAAAAAACAACAATCTGGGGATTAATTTTAAGACTAAAATCATGAATTTCTATCAGTGATAAAAATGTCCTCAACTAAATATAATCTGTAATAACTATTATATAGAAGAAGTGCCTGTCGCAAATTTTTAGGCCTATATATCTACAACAATTTGGCTTGGAAGACGCATATTGAAGAATTATGTAAAAACCTGTATAAGAATGCGTACCTCCTATCTCAACACCGTCACGCCTATATTCCCCAGAGGGGGTGGCAGAGGTGTACTGAGTACACCCACGTTTCGCCGACGATGTTAGGTCCCATGTAATAGGGGGCGAGCCTATTGCCATATACCGGGCACAATTCCAGACTCCGGACTCGTACTGGGAATTTTTCGTTAGAAAAACTATATTTGTCCGACCTAGGATTTGAACCCAGAACCTCGTGATCACAAAGCGATGCGCTTTGCCACCAGACCAACGAGGCAGTCCTATCTTAACTTTCTAAAAAAGTTGATGCGAATACTATACTCGTGGCATATCATGGTTTGGTTGTCTACGATATGGGCAAAGTTTTTGGGGATACTCAACTGATAAATAGCCCATTTTCAAAGCCAAAAAATTTATTAGATCAATGTATGGCTTAAAAATGCAAGATAGTTGATTACCGGTTTTTAGGTCTTTGAAATTATTAACATTACCTGCACTATATATTCTAGAAAAAGCTTTCGTTGTGAAAACGAATGGTATATTATATGCAAAAATCTCAAATGTAAAGAAGGGTCCAACACGTACCGAATATTTAAATAGCATATGTTACCATTAATGCAAAACCGCCCTTGCAAAGTATTATTGGTATTGCTTCAGTTATCTATACATATAATAAAACTGTAAGGAAGTCGTGTCTGTACATAGAATATTTTTAGGAAATAAAAACCCAGGGGTATCATACTATCGATGGAAAAGCCAATTCTACCATTTTTGGCGTTCGTGTCCGTTTGTCTGTCTGTCTGTCGGAGGGTATGAACCGGCATGACGCAAAAACTACCAGGTGGATTTTGATGAAATTTTGTATGTGGATACCTTAAAATATTGGCTAACGTATTGTATAGTATTTATCCCGGAAAAACAAAAGGTTTCTCTAGAAAAGACGAAAATAAGCGAAACATTGGATTTCTAAAAAGACACTTTACTCCAAATCTGTTTAATGGATTTCAATGTAATTTTGTGTAATTGTAGCCTGTACAAAAGATCACAACTCTGTATACTTATACTTTCGAAAAATCAAAAAGTTTCTGAGGAAAGTACAAAAAAGTCGATTTTGATAAATCATTCATTGTTCCAAAACTACTTTTCATATGTCAGTGAAACTTAGCATGGAGATATTTCCTATGACAGATAATATAGGTAATATTTAAAGTTTCACGAAATCAAACGGTTTGTAGGGAAAAGTAAATCACCTATATCTATACATACTACATATAATAAACTGTAAGGAAGTCGTGTCTGTACATGGAATGTTTTCAGGATATAACAACTCAGGGATATCACTCTATCAATGTATAAGCCAATTCTACAATTTTTGGCTTGCGTGTCTATTTGTCTGTTTGTCCAAGGGTATGTACCATATTCACACAAAAACTACCAGGTGGATTATGTTGAAACATTGCATACAGATACCTTAAAATGTTGGCTAACACGTTATGTAGGTATTTATCACGAAAAATTAAAAGGTTGCTCCAGAAAAGACGGAAATAAGCGGACATTGGATTTCTAAAAAGACACTTTACTCCAAACCTGTTCAATGAATTTCAATGAAATTTTGGATAGTTATAGCCTGTATTAAGAATCATAACTCTTGTACTTATATTTTCGAGAAGTGTAACAGTTTCTGAGGAATGAAAAAAAGTCGATTTTAATAAATCATTAATATCAATAATCAATAATTGCTCCAGAACAACTTAGTTACTAGATTGTACAACTTTATTACCGTTTGTACCGAACTGCAATGTTACGACGTAAAATATGTGATTTTGCCTACACTTGAATTCTTCCATGAATTGATATTGGACTCAGGTTCGGCTCCTTACAAAAAACTTTTCCGTGGTTAAAAGCACTTACTCGAAATTGTTCATACACATTTGATTTAAACACTCAAACATGGTTTCGTGCATGACCCGATGATGCATTCAGGATTGTTTCTTCTGGAGAGAACTAACTATGAATGGGTCTGATACGAAACTTTAACGACGATTAATATCTTACGAGAATACTAACACAAAATGTACTGACAAAACGTTGCTACATACTTAGCTGGCAATGTACCGTTTTAAGATATTATTACGCTGGATTATTATCTTCAGCAGAGTAGGAAGAGAAGATTTAAATCAGAAATATTTTACCGATAATTTAAAAATAAATAGATAAACTGATAATCCTTCTTGAGAAGGAAGGTACTGTATATGTTTTTTTTATGGGACGACGTAAGTATTGTGTGTCGAATAAGATCGCACTTTAGTATATATTTTACAAAGATCATCTGTGCGGGCTAAGTGGGGCTAAGACTGAACTCGGTGATAGAAATAATTGATAGGGAAATAAGTCTGGTGAAAGTTGACAAAATATACAATATATTCACTACAAGGTTCTCCCGGGATATCTAGCTGTTATTTCTTCATTTCATACTAAAAGGACAGAATGGATCTTACTAACACTTTCTAGGTGTTTTAGGCCTCGAAATAATAATCGAGATACTTTTTATCTCGGGAAGAATCACGGTTCTTGCGACATAGCTGTTATTTATTAATATTAAAAAGGCTAAACGAATTTAACTTAAACGTTATATGAAGGTGTTTTACATCGTAAAATAAAAGAGAACTTTTTTTATCTCGAAAAATAGACTTCCGGGGAATATACGTATATTATTTCTTTATACTGAACGGATTATAAAGACACTTTATATGAAAGAAACCACACACACATATACAAATTCGAAAGTAGAAGGACGTAGAACAACAATCATTTATAGTTTAACAAATTATGTACAATATGTATAATTATATAAAAAAAACACCAAAGAATTATCAATAAAAAAACGACAGTGAAAAATAAATATACATATTTAAAAAGGGTCAAATGGGTCCACGCCGCTGTCAGTTGGTAGTGTACCTAGAATAGGACGTAGATATCGGGGAAGATCTAGACTATCTTACCATAACTAAATAGACCATTTCTTATCCGAAGAGCAATTCAAGAGTCTCCGTAACCGGCAAACGTGTATAAGACGAACTATGAGAGTGGAGAAATCCAGAAATGTCTATAAGGAAAGAACCTGTTAGAACTCTGTACACTCTGCCTACTCCGCAAGGGATCTAACGTGATGATATAGATTGTTTATAACTTTGTTTGCACACTATATAATGCCAATATTATACTGCATTATATGCATTTGGTGGGTTTTAACCGGCCTGCATGAAGACCCAAAGAATTTAATCTTATTTTGTCGAAATAAAAGCCTGGCAATCTTTCAAGTTCCCCTTTCTCTTCATAGGTAACTGGAAGCCTGGGGACCTACTGAAATTATTCTACAGCGAAAATTGACTCCTAATTAAGTTGACTTTATAAATACTTTTATGAAACAAAGACGACTTGCTTGAAGCGATAAAACGTAGACTGCTTAACGTACTTTGTGAAATAGTCGCAGGTACACGAGCCCCGTTACACAGCGTACGGGAATATTTAGGATTTGAGATTTGTGATTTCGAAAAAAAGAAGACATTTTATTCGTATACGGCACAACAACAAAAAATATTCTTCCGTGTTAATATCCATAACGGCGGATTTTAAATACACTATCACTGGAATATGTAGGATTTTTCAGAGATTGTCGACTACTTTTTACCTTATGAAATGCAAGATTTCAGGGGATAGTTTTTTTTTATTTCTCCATATTAACAGGACTGAACGGATTGAAAAAAAACTTTAATGGAGGTTATTTAAGTCTTGGAATAATATTATTCTAAAAAGTCCTACCTACCTATATCAAATTCCAAAATAAACGCGTGCGAAGACGCGGGAAACAGCTAGTATATAATAAATTACCAAATTCATTTAAAGCTACACCCGATTCCTTTAAGTTTAAAAAGTAATTGACTACACTACTAACTGATAAATATTAATATACTGTTGACGAATTCATAAATTATGATCTATATATCTATAATCACACCAGGTCCCTTGTGGGAAGGCAGAGAGGCATAAAGGCATAAAGGCATAAATTATGATGGTTTAAGCAATTTAAAATAATGTTTGAATAATTAGGTGTGGTGGTGTGTCCATTTAGCTGACATTATACTGAAGTTGCTATACTACCTATTTGACTAAAATGACTAATAATTAATGTTAATATTGCAATTTGTAACCAAAATAATGTTTATTACTCATAATAATATTAACTAAACATGCATGTCTGTGTATGCCTTAAAAAATAAATCATAGAGAACCTATTATTGTAATTTGACAAGATCTGTAATAACTACCACTGTTTACGAAAATAAATGAATTTGATTTGAAAAAAAAAGCAGCAATACCCCGAGCTCGTAAGGCACACGCTTTAACATTGTTATATTTCTAAGAGCAATATTTAGTAGCCAATATTTAAAGCATTTCGCAAACAGGACATAGTAATCGTCATGGGCGATCTGAACGCCAAGGTCGGCAGGAATAACTATGGGTGCCAAAGACATATGCGCAATCACGGGCTGGGCATATAAGCGCCGCGGCATAGAGTGGGGACTACCTATCATCATAGAGGATCTAGATTATACCGACGACCTATGCCTTTTAAGTCACACACGCGCCGATATAAAAGCCAAGCTAGACGACCTACGTCGGGAGGACTTAAAATGGACAACCGGAAGAACCAGGAGATGAGGTGCGGGGCGACAAGCCCATTGCCGTTGCTCATTAGCACAGAGGCGAGGAGCGAGTCCACAAATTCACTTACTTCGGAAGTGTCGTGTCGGAAACTAGGGGACCGAAAAGGACATCGCTTCGAGAACCGCAATCACGGATATCGACACGAAGAGTCAAGCTGAAAATATTCCGGTCCAACATCAAAACCGTATTGATGTATGGATGAGAGACGTGGAGGGTTACTAGAGATATCTTGCATCGACTCCAGACTTACGTCAATCAATGCCTACGCCGGATTCTTGGCGCATACTGGCCTGAGAAAATCTCCAACGCACATCTTTGGGAGCGCTGCAATGAGACTCTGCTCGACCAGCAGATAAAACGCCGGAAATGGAACTGGATTGGCCACACGCTCCGAAGGAGCCCTGAACACATACTAAGACAAGCCCTAGACTGGAACCCTCGAAGCGTAAACGTGGCTGTCTTAAGCAGACCTGGCGGCGGACAATTATTGCAGAAGCGGAGGCTATAAGGAAAAGCTGGAGCGAGTTGAAGCGCGAAGCTCAAGACCGGGATGGCGGCGCACTGTTAACGCCCTCTCTGCCCCATCTAGGGGACTTAGGATCTTAAGTCAAGTCAACTAAGTCAATATTTAAAGCATGGCACTTCAAACTCACGCGGTCTTATCTTCTAGGTAATCCGAGATTTTGTCATAGACTTCCCGACGTAATTTAGCCTTAATTATGGTTTTAAATTTATTAATTATAGATACCAAATTTCTTGAGGAAGTTTGTTATAAAAGCGTCTCATATTCTGCAATATACATATTATTTATCTACCACCTGTTCGGAATTTTATTCCCGTAAAGAAGAAGGGCAAAAATCTCCACAGTTACTCTGTTTAAAATTGAGAGTTATATAATTATTTTTGTATACATTGCATTAATGGGGTATGGGAGAACAATGCAGAACGAGCTAAATAGATGTGCTTAAGTAAAGATCAGTTATAAGTGTACTTAGATTCATGGTATCGGTGAGTGCCTACATAGTCCTCTCATTTACAAAGTAGAGATTTTGTAAAGGTATAATAGAAAAAAAGAGTGTGTACAAAATAATTGGTTATAGCTCCAGTGCGATGCCGAACGAGACAAAACTCAACAGTACTACGATACATGTTTAATCAGTCAAAGGTTTGAGGACGGACCAGTCCCCACCAGCAGCACCCATTCACGAGTATGATTTGAGAAGCATCCATCACTATCCTCAACAACTGTTGGAACTTATCAAGCCGCCTATAAGGCTTCCGAATTGGCTCAAGGATTGCCATAATAAGCCCTAATAATAAGTTTGGACAATTTGGCGCAGTGGTTAAGAGGTTATGCCGCTCCGCCCACTGTGTTTTATAGTCGCGGGTTCGATTCCCGCACGGGACAAATCTTTGTGTGATTCACAATTATTTGTTCCGGTCTGGGTATTTGTGTTTGTAAATGCGCCCACGATACAGGAATAAATCCTAGTGTGGGGCAGTTATAAAAAAAACGCGATCGTGCATGACATGAAAGACCTGTAAGGAAAGAACCTGTTGGATCTCGGTACCCTGCCTACTCCTAAAGGGGTCTGGCATGATGATATTAATACATATACAATACATTATCCCGTATCTATTTCACGCTAAATATTTTGTATCCTATCTCTGATTAAGGGATTCAAATCCCCCTATAGAAAGGGAGACCCCTTTCATGTAGAATCATAAAAAATTCAGAACATCCCTAACGAATTTCAAAGCGGATGTACAAACGAATTTGAACTGTAATCGCGTTTGTTTAAGGTGAGAAATTGTGTGGGTTTAGATTGAAGAGTCTACAAGCGATTTTGAGCTGTATATATACAAGGTAGGTAATTTTAGGGGTGGCTAGATATTTTATGAGCTGGCCGTGGCCTCTGGGACCGCAGTGTTCTTAGCGATCAAGGTTAAGCAGCGTATGACTCGGTCCGTCTGAGATGGGTGACCGTTTGTAGCATAATCATATGCGCGTCTCCGGGAGACACGCAAAGCCACCTATTGACTAACTCGACTTTTTTTTAATTAAAAAGCGTTATTATAGTTTTCTTTTTTTTTTTAAACTTAGCCCCACGATTGCATTTATTCCTGTATCGTGGGTGCGTTTACAAACATGAAACTTCACATACACAAATACCCAGACCGGAACAAATAATTGTAGATCACACATAGGTTTATCTCGTGCGGGAATCGAACCCGCGACTACAAGACACAGTGGGTGAAGCGGCTTAAGCTCTTAACCATTGTAATAAGCTCATTTAATCAAATCAAATCAGCTTATTTGCGAAAATGGGTTACAGTAAATGTTAAAATTACATTGGTCGTACGCCATATTGTGCCTTTTGGCATGCAAATATCGTTACGTTGGCATACGTAGATGACATATATAAATTACAATTAAGACTACTTAAACTTATAGTACCCAAATATATAAAAAAGAAACATAAAGATAACGATACGCAGGTTTTTAAATACTGCAAAGTTATGAATGTTTTTGATAAGCTAAAATTTCTCACCATGACGGAGTTTAGCAAACCTGAATTTCTATCAGACCGAACTAGACCTACTAATTTGAGAAAGATAAATTACATGAATTACCTGAAACATGTAACTTATATGGGACGAGGGTCGATAAATATCTGATTCCTAATCTTTTGAATGACCTCCCGGAAGAATTACAAAGAGTCTATATAAGTTGTCCAAAAACGTTTAAAAGAAAATTAAAACAATATTACTTAGATGCATAATGTGAGCTATGCGATAAGCAATTTAAAATTTCCATCCATCCATATCATCACGTTAGCTCCCTCGCGGGGTAGGCAGAGAGTACAGAGTTCCAACAGGTTCTTTCCTTACATACCTCTCTGGCTTCCTCCACTCTCATAGTTCGTCTCATACACGCTTGCCGGTTACGGAGACTCTTGACTTGCCCTTCAGCTAAGACACGGTCTATTTGGTCATGGTAAGATAGGTAAATATGTCATCAAATATAAATGTATCAAGTGTGCGACTCGCCGGCGCCCAGATAAACCCTCACAGGTTTACGTGGTTCCGCATTTTATTCATTGTAACGATAGATATAAGTGTTTTGGAAATAAATAAATAAATAAATAAATAAAATTAGGAATAATCCAAGAACTTAAAGTACCCAACAATTGAAAAAAAATCATACAAAACTCCGTCACGCCTATATACCCCAAGTGGGGGTGGCAGAGGTGTACTGAGTACACCCACTTTTCGCCAACGATGTTATCCTATCTAATAGGGGGCGAGGCTATTGCCATATACCGGACACAATTCCAGACTCCGGACTCAAACTGGGAAGTTTTCGTTAGAAAAACTCCATTTGTCCGACCTAGGATTTGAACCCAGGATCTCGTGATCACCAAGCGATGCGCGATTAAGAAACATAGTAATTGTATTGGACATTCATGAATTATTTAATTAAAATTTAAATATACAATATGATATGTAAAATTAAATTAACTAGTGGTCGCCCATTGGTCGATATTCGACCTAGTCTTTCATCGTTTGTTGGTTATGTTTGACATTCAGTAAGACTATAGACAAATAATATTAAAAGACATACAATATTAATCTATTCTCAATTTGACCACAGACTTTAACAATAAAAAAAGAGTATAGTATGCGTGTGTCAAACACATGGTAGTGTGTGTAATGTTTTTTTTTATTAATAATTCAAAAAAGTATTAGCATTCTGCACTCCTTCTTTATATAAACTAAAAGTGTGGGACATTTCATACTCCTCCGTCCGCTCAATTTTCGTTAAAAGGGGTACAAAGTTTTTGCTTCACGTATTATTATAATGATTCCAAGGGTCTGTTTTAATGATGTAAATTATACTAATTTTAATGTGTAACTATATTATGTAAGCAGTGATAGCCTAGTGCTTAGACCGTTGGACTGCAACGTCAGAGGTCTCGGGTTCAAACCCCGGCACAAACCTCTGTCTTCTCAAAGCATGTGCGTATTAAAAGGAAAATATCACTTGCTTTAACGGTGAAAGAAAACATCGTAAGGAAACCTGCATGCCTAAGAGTTTCTCGAAGGTGTGTGAAGTTCGCCAACCCACACTGGGCCAGCGTGGTGGACTATGGCCACAACCCTCTCAGTGTGAGAGGAGGCCCGTGCCCAACGGTGGGACAGTTTCTTAACAGGGCTAATATTATTTATTATTTTCATACAGCGTTTCGTACGTATAAAATAATTAACACCACTCTCTGGAATGGCGATATACATGGCATCCAATGCCCTAGTTAGTTGGGTTACTGCTAAAAGACAATACAGGTGCCGTAAGAGATGTCTAAGGGGCTGTAAGACTAGAGGATGGGCTGCAGCGTCCTCTTAATACCTACTAAAGCTATACTGTGATCGCCAACCCGCCTGCCAAGCGTTGAGATTATGGCATCATCCCCCTTATGATTTCCTTTGTGTGTCTGTGTGTGTGCGACTGATCGACGCTGTTGACTGCGGGGCCTTTTACACCTTCACCAGACAAGAGGGCGAGCGTGCAACCACTAAGCTCGAGCCAGAAGGGCAAGAGGGCAACTAGCTCAAGGGCACCTCAAGGAGGAACGGCCTCGGCTTGGGCAGTCGCTATGGTGGAAGGCGTATACTAGGAGTTTCGCCGTGGTGCTCTACACCGGCCGGCGAGCAAGGGATTCTTCAAGCTCGCCGGTGAGGTCGGTTTCTGATCCTGTGTGCGGTATATGTATCCGAAAGAAGGGATGTAAGGGTATCGGGAGGGGCGGTCAGAACATGCAGCAGACGTGCGGTAGCAGCTGATAGGAGAGGAGTTAGGTTCGTAGTCGGCAGCGGCTACGATTAGCGGAATTCTCCGATTGGACGCGTTCACGAAATATCAAGTTGTCGCCTTTTTAATAAAGGCGCGAATAGGTTCGAGACCTAGATCGGAATAGAGAATACAATTTCCACAAATAGTCTGTACCATGAAGCAATTACTATGGTCTGTACCAAATGAGCAACTAAATCAAGTCATATTAAAAAAGAAATAAATAGAATCTTGCCTTTCCCAAGCGGGAGTGGCGGAGGTTTACTGTTTGTGTGTGTGTGTGTGTATGGGGGTGTGTGTGTGTGTGAGTGAGTGTGTGTGTGTGTTTAACAATCTTACGGATTTTCTAAGATTATGACGTCAGCGAAATTATCAACATTCTCTCTTTTCGATTCTATCTTCTTACAATTTTGACATATCTCTCCGCCTACTGAAGCGAGTTGTCGCTGGTTTGATTCCCGCACGGGAAATATCTTTATGTGACCTACAACTTGAAGGACTTGAAATCTTTTGACGGACGATTTAGCGCAGTGGTTGAGAGCTTAAGCCGCTCCGCCCACTGTGTCTAATAGTCGCGGATTCGATTCCCTCACGGGACAAATCTTTGTGTGATCCACAATTATTTGTTAAGGTCTGGGTATTTGTGTATGTGAATTGTCATGTTGGTAAACGCACCCACGACACAGGAATATATCCTGGGAATACGTTAAAAAAATATGGGGACAGCCATCTTTATCCGCCATGTTGTCAACAATAATAAAGCTACCGTTGAAACCAGTAAACCCGTTACATATTCGAATTTCGAAAATGGAACAGGAAGCGTTCGATTCGAACGCAATCAGCTGATTGGTCGTTTTTCTAAAGCCACTTCCGCTCACATTGTCGGTTTATTTTTATATTATTCACAATACTAGTTTTACATTATTAAAAATAAACTCATGACAAAACAGATATACAATGCGAAAATACCGAAGAAAACCTAGACTATCTTACCATGACCAAATAGACCGTATCTTATCTGAAGGCAAGGCAAGAGTCTCCGTAACCGGCAAGCGTGTATGAGACGAACTATGAGAGTGGAGGAAGCCAGAGAGGTATGTAAGGAAAGAACTTGTTGGTCTGTACTTTCTGCCTACCCCGCAAGGGATCTGGCGTGATGGTATAGATAAATAGATAGAAAAAAACTACCTCGTTGGGATACTTGCATATGGTAAGGGCGAGCTATTACGAGATCAAAACATTTTCAGTAGCTGCCCGGAGACTCTAATTCTACATCATCACGCAGAGCCCTTGCGGGGTAGGCAGAGAATACAGAGTTCCAACAAGTTCTTTCCCTACATACCTCTCTGGCTTCCTCCACTCTCATAATTCGTGTCATACACGCTCGCTGGTTACGGAGACTCTTGACTTGCCCTTCAGATAAGACACGCTCTATTTGGTCGTGATAAGACTCTCAACCTTCCCTTACCCTCAAGCGTAAACTAGTGGATATATGTGTATTTTGCCCGTCGTAACCTACGGTGCTCAAACTTGGTCGCTGGCCTGGAACAACAGAAATCCAGACCCTAGGTCTACCAAAGAGTAATGGAACGCACCATTTTAGGTGTTAACTGGACGGATCGCGTCAGAAACACCATGCTGCGGTCCATGACTCAAGTTACAGATGTAGGCTTAAAGTTGGGAAAGCTGAAGTGGAATTGGACCAGATATGTCTGCGTATGGACTGGCAAAAATGGGAAAACATCGTCACAGTATGGCTACCTGAAGACGGTCACAAGTGTCGTGGTCGA
The DNA here is from genome assembly GCA_905147815.2 of Phalera bucephala. Taxonomy (NCBI): domain Eukaryota; kingdom Metazoa; phylum Arthropoda; class Insecta; order Lepidoptera; family Notodontidae; genus Phalera; species Phalera bucephala. Next base: position 10,956,415 of record LR990637.1, on the reverse strand, counting down.
CCGAGACGAAGATGGCGTGACGACTTGGACACTTTTGCGAGAAAGACAAGGATATTACTAGTCCAGGATCGATCAATGTGGAGTCGTCAAGGGGAGGCTTTTGCCCAGCAGTGGGACACAAGATAATGTATATAAAAAAATACTCTCGACTTATGCCTGAAAAAACTTTTTGTGCAAATTGTCTATTCTCTTGCTGATTATACATTTTGTGACTATAGGTAAATTTAGCTCGAAATGCTTTAAACAGTTAAGGACTTTCTTCTACTGCTGTTTTCCTGTAGCAACAACGGTTAAAGGTTAACGGACGGATGATTTGGCGCAGTGGTTAAAAGCTTAAGCCGCTCCGCCCACTGGGTCGAATACTCGCGGGATCGAATCCCGCACGAGACAAATCTTTGTGTGACTCACAATGATTTGTTTCGGTCTGGATATTTATGTATGCTAATCTTCATGTTTGTAAACGCTCCCACAACAGAAATAAATAGTGTAGGGCTACGTTTTTTTTAAACAAAAAACCGTAGCTGCCCTTACTGCCACATCCAAAAATCTATCCTTTTAAATGCTCTCTTCAAATATTTACAAGTGAGGGACAAACAAACGGAATTCATACCGAAAAAAAACCGTTACAAACTTCCAAAATTATATTACGAAAGGTCCCAAAATTACTTGAGCTTGAATAACCCTTATTTTTAAAGGCTCTAGAGGTCGTCCAATAATGGTAGTAGTCATTCACAACATTTGTCTTATGTCAAAAGTGACAGGCGGCCATTTTGTATGCTAACTTTGCATTCAACAGGTCGAAAATGGAGGGCGAATATATTGTTTTATTAAACACTAACTAAATGTCTCGTTAGTCTAATGGCAAATAGTTCGGCTAGCGATTACAAGGTCCTGAGTTCAAAATTTGAAGGAGGCCAAAATGTTGTTAAAGTTTTTCTACGGATAAAATTTCAATGAAATAAAAACTATTTTTTGGATTCTATCGTGGTTTATTTTTGATTTTTACGTTCCCGACGATTCGAGTGCTTTGTAGCACCCATGGCCACGGGAAAGACTGAGGTGTTAGACGTCCAAAAGGCATAGTTGTTCCGGGGTACCCTCTAACTTCTTTATTATTTTTGTTGGTCTGATCTACCCAGAATGAGCTTACGATGTCTTGACCATGGGTGCTGCGAACCTCACCGCGATAAAATTCGCAAAATAGTGTTATTTCATGTGTAATATTCGCGTAATCTAAGAATTCAAAATTCTTGATATCAATCTGGAGTCCTACGAAGAGGCGGATGATACTGGTTCGGAACTCGGTCTAACTTCCGTCTCCTGGGCCTATTCCAGTGAGACCACATCTTCGGCCATCACCACATCGGCACTCTCCATCAGTTGAAATAAAGTCAATTGTTGACCTGTCCTTAATAAAAAAAAAACAATCTGTAAATCGTTAATTTCTATTTATAACATCTATACCATCACGCCAGATCCCTTGCGGGGTAGGCAGAGAGTACAGAGTTCCAAAAGATTCTTTTCTTACATACCTCTCTGGCTTCCTCCACTCTCATAGTTCTTCTCATACACGCTCGCCGGTTACGGAGACTCTTGACTTGTTCTTCACATAAGACTCGGTCTATTTGGTCATGGTAAGATAGTCTAGGTCTTCCCCAGTACCTACATACTTCCACTTTCGTATTGTATATCTATTTTGTCATTCTTTCTTCAGACATTCTTTCTATGCCCGACCCAACAGAGCACACCACATACCATATATCATATAGATACAAATGTCATAAAAAATCTCAACTTCGTTAATATGTATAAAGATTTAGTGGCACTTGCACGGAACCCTAGGAATACGAGTCCTATTCGCACTTGTTCAGTTCTTTCATTCTACAGATTCCAAACACAGGCTCAGACACCGACCTCGCCAGCGAGCTCGACGTATCCCGCTGGCCTGTGCAGAGCACTACGGCGTAACACTTAGTATATGCCCTCCCTCATAGTGACAGCCCAAGTCGAGGCCGTTCCTCCTCGAGGCGCTCTTAAGCTAGTTGCGCCCTTGCCCTTCTGGCTAGAGTGTAGTGGTTGCAGGAACGCCTCGGTGAAGATGTTAAGGCCTCGTGGCCAACAGCGCAGATCATTCACACGCACACACACAAACTTGTTCATTTTTTTTATAACCTGATGTCGGAAGTCTTACCTCTATCACGCCAGATCCCTTGCGTTCTGTCGCCAGATTCTACGTCATTTATGTCAAACGTTACATAGATCTGTTTACCCTCTAAGAATAAAGCGTGACACACATCCAACAAAATCCGAGTCAGACTCAAACTGTCCCCCGTGCCAATCCCCACTGTGCCTTTGAACAAGGGAAGAAAACATTAAAAAAACAAAAGCTCTTAAAAAAGCGGCGTCCTGGCACGCTTCGCTGGTTGCAAGCAGTGCAATCGATGAGCGGTGAGCGATAAGCGAGCGATTTGAGCGTTATGCTTTAGGGACTGGTTTATCCTGTATTCTGTGTTAGATAACTTGTATTTTAAGATAACATAATTGGTTGACGTTTTACACCAGTAGTCAAGTTTAAGCCGCTCTGCTCACGTGATCGAGCAGTTGTGGGCTCTATCCCTGAACGGGACAAATCATTGTGTAATTCACAAATATTTGTTTCGGCATGGATATTTGTGTATGTAAATTGCACTTTTGTAAACTCAGGACATAGTATTTATTATAGTTTGGCACCGTTTATTATTAGTAACACTGCAAGATTGAAGATTGCTTCGATGGTCTAGTGGCGGTTTGTGTAGCTGGTTATCAAAAGACCGGCCGTTCAACTCTTAAGTCCCCCAAAATGTCGGCTTTTTATCGAAGAATTGTCCCTAGAAGTCTGGGGTCTGGAATTGTGCCCGTTATAATAGAAAAAAACTCGCTCCCTATTATATCGCAACCTAAGATCGTCGGCAATATGTGGATGTAAAAATTAACTCTGTCAAGTCATTATTCTTCGGAAGGATAAAGACTTTACAAAGTAAATTTTTGCTTACTTTTTCTTTTCATAGTCAAGTCTCTTTCAAGTCGTATTTTTTGTGTCATAATTAAATCGCTTTCAGCTTATATCTCAGAGTACCCCTAACCGTCCTCTGAAAATACTCGGTCTGCTTCAAACAAAGACGGAATAATTGAAATTATCTTGAGCAGAAACCGGGTAACAAAGATTGGGGGCTTTTATAACACAATATGTTCTTTTTGGAGATCTTTTATGGAACTAATAAAACCATTGAACTGAAAAGTAATTTTGTAATATTACTTTATGAGGTTCTCGTAGCGCTGTGCGACCACGGTGTTCTTAATGATCACCAAAGTTAAGAGGGTGACCGTTTGTGGCAATTTCATCAGGATACCCAAACTCAAACTCAGAACGTTTATTTTGCATGAACCCTGCGGGGGTGTTTACAAAAGTCATATTTACATTTTTTTTTAACTTACTAACGTACCACCGGATCGGAGCGCGGCCTCCACTAAGAAGATCCGGCTAGAAACTCAGCGGGCTTGTCGTTTTTATTTAATTCTCCATTAATTTTTTTTCCATCTTTTTTGTATAGACACATACATTTTTATATTATACAAAATCATTAATGCAATCCAGCTCCAGTGTGATGCCTTATGACTGATAAATTAGAATATTTTGAAATATATGTTATAATGAAAAGCTAGAGGATTCTGGGTGGAGCAGTCTCCACAAGCAGCACCCGTTCACGAGTACGACTACTTGAGCAGCCATCACCTCCCTCGACCATATTAGAAGGAAGGATACTCCACCACCACAGAAATGACCTTCCAAAGTGGTGATAGTCTTTGTTAGATTTCTGACTATTTATAAATACTTTAACGGTTTGCATGAATAAAAATATTCTGATTCCGCTTAATATTCAAGCGTCTCTGAAAGGCACGTTAAGCCACTGGTCCCGGTCACCATTTAATGTAGGAATAGTTAAGCTGAGTTGGAAGCCTTATAGGCTTGATTAGTTCCAGCAGCAGGTGATCACAAAACTGCCTCCACCAATCCGCACTGGGTCCACGTGGAGTATGGGCAGGTCCTCAACTAGCTGAACCAATGACCTGGTGAAGGTCACGGGTGAAAGGTAGCTGCGTGCAGCATCAAGCCGGTCGTCGTAGCGAGTTTTGAGGAAGGGTTTTGTCCAGAAGTGAACGGCGTTCGATTGGTGATGATAGTAGTCTTATTATCGTTATCCGCAAGACGTCCAAGTTGCTCTAGTAGTGTATAGTGACGGTGGTGATCACGAGGTCCTAAGTTTGAATCCTCGGTCGGACAAATTGTATTTTTTCTTTATTTTTAGAAAAAAAAACCAGCCCGCCCAGGCCTCCCAGCCCAATAGCCCGGGGCTTAAGAATACGGGCTAACTCGCGTCTCCCGCCGTAATATTTGGCAGGGGTCCCCCCTCCCTGCACCAACATCAACAGGGGGGCCTTCGGGGTCGCGGACGCAAGAGGTGCGAGCGTTGAGCGTCCTTCACGAGCGACCCCGTGGAGGACGGCGGCGTGGTATGGCCCACGTCACCAGTCGGTAGGAATCCAACACGCCCCGCGGGCGTCCCCCGAAGCTCGCGGAAGTCCTATGCAGGATCTGCCCTAGGTAAAAGAAAAAAATGTTCTTTCGTTACAGACGTTTCTCCACGCTCGCCGGTTACGGCGACTCTTGACTTGCTCTTCAGATAAGACACGATCTATTTGGTCATGTAGATTATAATAACTAAATAGGAAATAATCAAAAATCGTTTGCGATCTTATCATTTTCGCCTTAATGTTGGCAGTATTAGACGGACAGTAATAATAAAAAAAAACTTTTGAAACGCCCGCTAAGTTTCTTACCGAATCTTCTCAGTAAAGACTTAGTTCCGATCAGAGGGTAAATTAGTAGGTAGATTTAAAAAAGAAAATGTGAATATAAAAATTCCTAATTCCTTATGTAGTAGTTATACATTGTTTTATTTTATGGCTACATACGGGACCTTTTAAACTCTTACCGACTCACGCTTGGTTGGATATACTCGTATTTTTATTTTTCTAATTTATTCTTTCCCTTCCAATAAGAGTGAAGTATGTAAGGGTATCTTAAGGATAATACATTTTATTAAAGGAGATCAATTTTCTTTACGTTTTCTATCGATCTTTCAGAGTACGGAGTACAGAGTTTCAACAGGTTCCTTCCTTACCGAGCTCTCTGGCTTCCTGCACTCACATAATTCGTCTCATACAAATTTGTCGGTTACGGAGACTTTTGAGTAACTCTTCAGATAAGACACGGTCTATTTGGTCATGGTAAAATAATCTGGATACTTAAATATCTATACATCTCTTTTTATCATCACGCCAAATCCCTTGCGGGGTAAGCAAAGAGTACACAGAGCAAACAGTTACAGACTTTTCTCTGGCTTCCTCCACTCTCATAGTTGGTCTCATACACGATTATTGCCCTATCCACTATTTATTTAATTATTTCCTAAAGAATACTATGAAAATTGTAAAGTATATGCTCCGGTGGTTTAAGCATATAGAATATCGGAGAAAGAATGACAAAACAGATATACAATACAAAAGTGGAAGGAATTAGGTACCGGGGAGACTTAGACTATCTTACCGTGACCAAATAGACCGTGTCTTTTTTGAATGGCAAGTCAAGAGTCTCCGTAACCGGCGAGCGTGTACAGACGAAACAAGATGCGAGAGAGGTCTGTAAAAAAAGAACCTGTTGGAACTATGTACTCTCTGCCTACCCCGCAAGGGTTGTGGGTGTGTGAGTGATCTACGCTGTTGGCCGCGGGGCCTTTACAACTTCACCGGACAAGAGGGCGAGCGTGCAATCACTACGCTCGAGCCAGAAGGGCAAGGGGGTAACTAGCTCAAGGGCAGGCGCCAGAGAGGAGGAACGGCCTCGGCTTGGGCAGTCGCTATAGGGGAGGGCGTATACTAGGTGTCTCGCCGTGGTGCTCTGCACCGGCCGGCGGGCAAGGGATTCTTCGAGCTCACCGGCGAGGTCGTTTTCTGATCCTGTGTGCGGTATCTGGGAGAAGGGATGTAAGGTCATCGGAAAGGAAACCCCGTAAGAGATTTAGCATGATAAAATATTTAGAGAAAAAAGAGCCATTATTCTATTTAAATATAACCGCAAAGTCTTAAGCTATTCTTAAGTAAAGGTTTAAGTACTTTCCGACTTAACGGACTAAAAAAGGGCTGTAATTAACGCCTGTCGCTTTAAGAAATTATCTTCCCAGAAAAAAGGTATTTTCACAGAAAATTATACACATTTTTCTTGTAAGATTTTGTAGCATAATCATTTTTAAAAGCTATTATTTAACTTGCTCTGTTCACATGTATATCTATGTCTGTTTTTCCGGTCCAAATTTTGTGATTCATTTCTCAAGTACTTGTGGGTACCCAATTGAGCTGAAATTTTTCAAAGTCAAAGTCAAAAATCATTTATTTGTTTACATTTATACAAAACACTTAAAAACTTCAAAATTATTACATGTTTTACATCTACCATCGGATCGGAACGCGGCCTTCACTGAGAAGATCCGACGAGGAACTCAGCGGGCTAGTCTTTTAACTTAATTTGTTTGGACTTACTGATAACAATTTTTTTTTTCAAAATTGTATTATACAGCATTGTTTAATTTTACTGATTGAGGAGCTCAAACCCAATCTGTTTTATCTTCAAGATGATCCTAAATTGTGTAATACCCTTTCTTACAGAGTCTAGTATTAATAGCCTTTTTAAATTTATTGATAGGTATGTTTCGGATATCTATGGATAATTTGTTGTAGAAGCGTATACATTGCCCCATGAAGGAGTTGCTAATTTTATGGAGATGAGTATAATGTACAATAAGATCATCTTTGTTCCGTGTATTAACATAATGAATGTAGCTATTTTTTGGGATGCGTATGTAAGTTTGGTGACAATGCAGTAATATGTACCATGGGGCTGGTCTGACCGATTACCTGGACAAGGTTACAGATAAAAGCTGTATACGATATATTCTTTATATTCCACGACCCGTGTGATAGATGTGGGCGTAAAAACCGCTAGACTTAAGTGGAATTGGGCCGGTCATCTGATCCGAATGAACGCCGAAAGGTGGGCTAAAAGGAGTACCGAATGGGTCTCAGAACACGGACGTCGTCGTCGTGGTAGGCCTAAGAAGCGGTGGCGCGATGATCTCGATGCATATCGGCCTGAGTGGCCATTATTGTCCAAAGATAGGACTGTTTGGAGGAAGGAGGGGGAGACCTTTGCCCAGCAGTGGGACACAATAGGTTAGTTAAACAAACAATATCTATATCATCACGCCAGATCCCTTGCGGGGTAGGCAGAGAGTACAGAGTTCCAACAGGTTCTTTCCTTACAGATCTCTCTGGCTTCCTTCAGTCTCATAATTCGTCTCATACACGCTCGCCCGTTACGGGGACTCCGGACTTATCCTTCAGATGAGTCACGGTATATATTCTCTACCGTACAACATTAGGATCTCATAAAGACATAAAACAAACTTTGGTTGTTACGCCATTTTTTTTTATCGTACTTTAAAAATATAATTTACTCGTATTTTTCTGAAGTTTTAAGTATAATGGAACCTACATTGGTCGTTTAAAACCTTGATATATATTAAGTACGCGTTTTGATACAGTAATGAATATTATTATAGACTTAAGTTGATATTTTTTCTTTTTTTTTATAATATAGCGTATGAATACTTAAAAATAGAGGCGCTCGTAGCGCTGTGCGACCGCGGTGTTCTTACCGATCAACAAGGTTAAGCAGCGTTCGACTCGGTCGGCCTGAGATGGGTGACCGATTGTGGCATTTTCATATTCGAGCGTCTCCGTGCTTCGGAAGGCACGTTAAGCCGTTGGTCCCGGTTACCACTTAATGTGGTAGTCGTTAAGCCGAGTTGGAAGCCTTAAAGGCGGCTTGATAAGTCCAACAGCGGATGGCAACAAACCTGCCTCCTCCAATCCGCACTGGGTCCGCGTGGTGGAGTATGACCTAATCTCTCTCATCTCAATTTGTGAGATAAGGCCTTTGCCCAGCAGTGGGCAGTATAGGCTGATATTATTTATTTATTATTATATGAATACCCTTACCTCGAAAACTCGAAGTGTTTGAATGATCTACACTGTTGGGCCTTTACAGCTCCTATGAGCAAAAGGATTAGCGTGCAACCACTACGCTCGAGAGGAAAAGTTAAGGCAGCAACTAGCTCAAGGGCGCCTCAAGAAGGAACGGCCTCGGCTTGGGCAGTTGTTAAGGGAGAGCGCATATACTAGGGGTCTCGACGTAGTGCTCTGCACCGGCCGGCGGGCAAAGGATTCTTTGAGCTCGCCGGCGAGGTCGGTGTATGATCTGATGCGGTATCTATGTCCGAAAGAAGGGAGGTAAGGGCATCGGAAGGATATACCGGATACACGGGACAGGATATACGGGTAAATATACGCGGATGACGATAGCGGCTGACAGGAGGGGAGTCAAGTGCGTAGTCGGCGGCGGCTACGTTTAGGGTATTCGAATGAATGGACGCGTTCGTGAACTAGTGCTACCGTCCTTAGGATTTCCCCTTGATTCCTTACACCTCGTCCCTGGACAGTGCTAAACGAGCAACACATTTACTGTTGGCTGATCACCACCGTCCCAGCAGTCATGCAGCCAAGCGACCCAGCTGTTTTCTAGCATGTAACTCGGGGTTGTCTTACGAGGAGGCGGGTCCATCTCATACTCATTCGACCCTCGGTCTATCTCCCATCTCCTCAGCCTATTTCAGAGTGTGGGTATTACTGAGTCAAAGCCTCATCTTCAGCAACATCGTCACTTACCATGAAGTGAGATAGAAGTCATTCACTGACCAGTCTATTATATTCTATATCACGCCAGATATCTTGCGGGTTAGGCAAAGAGTACAGAGTTCCAACAGGTTCTTTCCTTACAGATCTCTCTGGCTTTCTCCACTCTCATAGTTTAGCAGGCAGATAGACTTGACGGTCCATTTATGGGGCACTGGGCGTCCCTGCATACACCAATACTTGACTATGACTTTTAATATTTTGTAATAATTGCGACATTCTTTTTAATTGTGACATTTTAATAGTGATATTTTGATTGTGACAATTTAATTTGTGACATATTAATTATGATTTTTTGAATTATAAGAGAATATGTTTAAGTTCATATAAATTATTATTTATTTACCTTAAATTGTATTATTAATTAACTGATTTTTATATTTATTATTTTCATTTTTACATATTTTAAGTCTCGATCATATCGGTATACCGAGCTAACACGGGCCTAAGCCAAGTGTAAACTGGGAAGGTTCTAGCTTTGATTCGGTAATAAGAAAGTGCTTGTTTGATTATCTGTCTGTATTTGTATATTGGATGGTGAGGATGGATTAGAATGGTCTTTGTCGGTCTGTAGGAATTTGCGAACTATTCTGCAGGTGTTTAATATGACAGCTTTCTGTAGAGTAATATACAAGGAAGGCGGAAGGTTGAGTGCTCGTAACGATTGATGTAGTTGTTTGGGGATGACACCAATTGTTGATAGTACTATAGGGACTATGGTAACATTGGTTAATCGCCACATACGTTTGATTTCATCTTTTAAGTCTGTATACTTAGACAATTTCTCGGCTATTGTTTTCTGAAGGTTTTGTGTGTAGTTCTGTCTGTTAATATAGCGCGATCATAGTACAGACGGTAGTTACAATTCTCTAGAACAGACTCTGCAGTATACTATTATTATTTTTTTAACAATAAATAATTATTTGATCTTATAGTTTTTTGTAATCGCTAACTAATAGCAGCAAACATGGCTTGTTTGTGTAATGGACTTAAATTGTCTGGATTAAATAAATTATTATTATTATAGTTCGTCTCATACACGCTCGCTGTTACGGAGACTTTTGACTTGCCCTTCAGATAAGACACCGTCTATTTGGTCGTGGTAAGATAGTACCTACATCCTTCCACTTTCGCATTGTATATCTGTTTCACCATTCTTTCTTTCGACATTCTTACTATATGCCCGAACCAACGAAGCATAACTTTTCTCATCTTTACATCGATACTAACGTAACTGGCCAGTCCTTAATAAAACACCCAGATCGAAATGGGCTTTGCCAAATCCTGCCGCAAGATACCTGCTACACTACGAGTACCTCACCTATTGAAATAAAACTTTTTAATTTAACCTACCCAAATACGAACTCCATAGGGATTCCAGCCTACTGTATTCGGACAAAATTCGTATTAAATTGACAAGTGTACCGCGAAATTTCCCTTGAGTACGGAATTATGTGGATCGACAAGAAAAAAAAATCAACGGGTCAAGTGCGAGTCGTGTTTGTGTACGACAGTTCCGTATATAATAATCGTAAGCTCTCACCCTGCTGACTTTCTCCGATATAAAGAGAATAGGTCATTTTCACCACGCGGGGTTCCGCGTATCTTGCGCGTCCTCCACCGCACCACACTGGCTAGTGTAGTGCGGTAGAAACTGGTTTGAAGTCGCTTGCTGTTAAAATTTAACAAACCTTCCAAAACACAGAGATGCTCGAAAATGGAAATACCACAAACGGTCACCCATATCACAGTAAGTTGACTGATTTGAACACTGGGCCTCATTATTATAAGGGTCGAACCAATCACGGTTAAGAAAGAACGAAATGTACCGTTTTTTATACTTATTAATATATATATCTCTATGATCACGCCAGATTCCTCACGGGGTCAACAGAGAGTTCAATGTTCAAACAAGTTCTTTCCTTACAAACCTCTCTTGCTTCCTGCACTCTTATAATTTTTCTCACACACGCTCACTCTTATAATTTATCGTACTTTTGACTCTTTATTTATTAAACTTTAAATGCATAGTATTTTATGTAAAGCGAAATATATATAAAGTATATTACATGCCTACTTATTTAGTCGTACGAAAAATAACATCGAAACAAATGACCAACGAAACAAACACGGACGATTTAGCGCAATAACCACTGCGCTAAATCGTGCGTGATCTTAAGCTGAGTTTAAGCCGCTCCGCCCACCGTGTCTTACATTTGCGGGTTCGTTTCCCGCACGGGACAAATCTATGTGTGATCCACTATTATTTGTTTCGGTCTGGGTATTTTTGTATGTTTTTTCATGTTTGTAAACGCACCCACGACACAGGAATAAATCTTAGTGTACGTTTTTAAACGGTACAGGCGTTTCTAAATAAACGATATCGTTTACCTATTAGAAATACGGTACCCTAAAATAGAACGGTATATTTATTAAAACTTTTTTTCCATAAGGGTTCTCTTGTTATTGTTGTAAATCAAATATTCCCCTTCTGTGTTATTATATTATTTCTTTGTTTAAAAAGGTATGATTTTATTCAACTTGGTAGATGCTTTATGGAGTAATATATTCAAAGCTTGCGGAGTAGGTACAGAGTACAGTGTTCCAACAAGTTCTTTCCTTACAGACCTCTCTGGCTTCCTCCACTCTCATAGTTCGACTCATACACGCTCGCTGGTTACGGAGCCTCTTGACTTGCTCTTCAGATAAGACACGGTCTATTCGGTCATGGTAAGATAGTCCAGGCATTCCCTCGTACCTACATCCTTCCACTTTCGCATTGCGTATCTGTTTTATCATTCTTTCTTCCGACTTTCTACATGCCCGAACCAACGGAGCATACGCTTTCTCATTTGTATACCGATACTATCTTTCATACCTACACGCTTTTTTACTACGCTGTTGCAAATACAGTCGGACAGCTTGACTCCGCACATCCTCAAAGTTAGTTCAATCTATCTATCTGTATCTCTATAATCATAAGAAATCGCTTGCGGAGTAGGCAGAGTTGCCACAGAAAATTACCAAAGTCGGTGAAATAAATATATAAGGTGTAACATAATAAACGCAAGACCTCAGACACCCCGATTAGAGAACTGCTTCATAAATTCAATACTAAAACTAAAATTCCAAATTTAAAAGTAATTACTCTTTTTTAAGCACTTTTATACACCATTTAACAATGAAACTCGTACGTGTATGTGTGCGTTTTGAGAAATACGTTTTAGGAATGTATTTGAAATTTCCTTATTGCTATGAATGCATTTTTTGCAAATTAAAAAAAAATTTAAGATACATTAAAAATGCCTCGTTGGTCTAATGGCAAAGCGCATCGCTTGGTGATCCTGGCGATTGGTCCTGGGTTCAAGTCCTAGGTCGGACAAATGAAGTTTTTACACCGAAAATAAAACACTTCCCTGTATGAGTCCGGAGTCTGGAATTGTGCCCGGTATATGTCAATAGGCTCGCCCCCTATTACATGGGACCTAACATCGTCGGCGAAACGTGGGTGTACTCAGTACACCTCTGCCACCCCCGCTTGGGGAATATAGGCGTGACGGTTTTACATTAAAAATATTTGTCAATTCAGTTACCGATTTAGAAGAACCTACTTTCAGGTCTTGCGTTTATTATGTTAAACCGTGTATAAACACGTTAACACCTACATATATTCCGACGACGACAGATAGCTTGGTCCATTGGTTAAGAGTTTAAGCCGCTCAGCCTACTGGATCCAGTAGTCGCGGGTTCGATTCCCGCACGGGGACCCACGACAAAAGAAATATCCTAATGTTGGGCTACGTTTAAAAGTAAAGCCCTAAGGAAGGGTGGCAGAGGTGTACTTTGTGCACCTACATTTTATTGACTATGATAAGGTCCGTCCGTATAGACCGTGTCTTATACGATATGTTCCGTTGGTTCAGGCATATAAAAAGAATGTCAGAAGAAATAATGACAAAACAGATATACAATGCAAAAGTGGAAGGATGAAGGTACCGGGGAAAACCTAGACTATCTTATCCTGACCAAATAGACCGATCCTTATTTGAAGGACATGTCAAGAGTCTCCGTAACCGGCGAGTGTGTACCAGACGAAGTATGAGAGCGGAGGAAGCCAAAGAGGTATGTAAGAAAATAACCTGTTGGAACTCTGTACTCGCTGCCTACCCGCGAGGGAGCTGGCGCGATGATATAGATAGATAGATAGATGATAAGTTGTATGTAACAGAGGCAAGTGACGACTGAGAGTTTTTGTATAGAAATATCCGGTTATATTCGACCTTGGATTTGAAGGTAGGTCCTCTGATTTACAACTTCACTATCAAGTTCATGTTTTAGCTCATCCCATGTATATATAAAAATTCCTTCACGAAATACAACCTGTAACATAATTAACGCTAGACCTGAGAGTAGTTTGTTCTAAATCGGTAACTGAATCGATACCAACTATTTTTAAAGAATTTTATTTTTTTAAGTTATCAAAAATTGCTGTTACTCGTTCAGTTGGCTGTATTAAACAATAATTAGTAGTTATTTGAATCATTATTTAAACAAATATGGGTATTTTAAATGCATTTCTAAAACATATACGTTACTATGCTCACAATTACAGATTTCGTGGTTAATTTGGGTATCAAAGAGTTTAAAAAATGGTAGAAAATTCCTTAAAATTGGAGGATTGATTTTTGTATTGAATTCGTAAACAATAATCTAAGGGTGTCTGTCTAAGGTCTTGTGTTATATATGTTACTAGTACTACTACTACTACTATATCATCACGCCAGATCCCTTGCGGGGTAGGCAGAGAGTACAGAGTTCGAACTGGTTCTTTTCTTACTTATCTCTCTGGCTTCCTCCACTATTTTATTTTATTTTATTTAAATTGGCACAGTAACAGACAGACAGATTACATCATTTATCTTAAGACTTACAATAAATCACATTTTTACATCTGGCGTCCTTACCAACTTTACACAACTTACACAACGGTTCATAATTAAAATTCAAAAACAGGATTGCAAAAGTAGCATGCATAATTATTTAAACACATAATAAAAAGAGTTGAAAAAGAAGGTAAAACAATATGTTTATGCCTAACTGGTTGTAATTTTATAAATATCTTCTTTAAATTTATTACTATTACTGTAGTAATTCCAAATATCGCATACATCAGCAATCTCATTGTAGGATTTTAACATTCTGTGAATGGGTTTGTTTTGAGAAACATTATTGTTGGAAGGAGGTATGCTAAACATTTTCTGATTACGTCGTGATCGTGATGGTATGTATAAAAGTAATTTTTTACAGAGGTTTGTGCCAAAATTACCGCCAGCAATTTTATGCAATAAGGTTAGGTCTGCAATTGTGCGTCTCTGCTGAAGACTTTTAAGATTGAATTTATGTAATCTATCATCATACTCAACAAGTTTCTTTCTTAATCCATATTTAGAACACAACGCTCTTAAAAAACGTACTTGAATGGCTTCTATATTTTTAATATGTTTGGCATAGATAGGCGACCATATGGAGGAACAATACTCAAGGTTACTGCGTACGAGAGATACATATAGTATTATAAGTGGTTTTGCAGCTTTGAATGGTTTTGCTGTCCTTAAAATGAAACCTAACATTTTGTTTGCTCTCTTAGTGATATAATCATAGTGGGGTCTAAAAAAAGTGAACTATCATAAATAACACCTAAATCACGAATTTGATTGACTTTAAGTAGTCTTGTCCTTTCAATTTTGTAATTATATTGAATAATAGTCTTATTTTAAGTAAAAGTCATAACTATACACCAATTATGTATACGATCAATACCGCTTTGGAGGGTTTCACAATCGTTTGGTGTGAGAATTCTTTGATAGATTTTTATATCATCCGCATATGCTAAACAATTGCTTTGAATAATGTATAGGAGATCATTAATAAATAAATGGAATAGCAACGGACCTAAATTTGACCCTTATGGTACACCAGATGTGGGTAAAAAAGGCATTGATTCATATCCGTGTAAAGCCACAAGCAATGTGCGGTTCAAAAGATATGAAGTAAGCCACCGCAGCAGATTTCCATGGATGCCCAAGTAATCCGCTTTAATTAGTAATATAGTGTGGTCAACGTGATCAAAGGCCTTAGCAAAATCTGTGTAGATGGAATCGACTTGAGTTTTCATATTGAAAGCCTCGCACAGATAATTGGTATACTCTAAAAGGTTCGAATTTGTTGATCTTCCGCTGATAAAACCATGTTGTTTGCAGCTGAGAATGGAATATAAATGATTGTACATATGTTCATATACTAGACTTTCAAAGACCTTAGCAAAACAATTTAGAATACTTATTGGGCAATAATTTGTAACATCACTCTTGTCTCCAGACTTATGAATTGGTATAAAGCGGGTAATTTTCCATAGTTGCGGAAACTGGCTCTGCAACGATTTGTTGTAAATGGTAAGTGGTTTAGCTAATGATGATGCGCAAAGTCGTGCAACAATAGGTGGTATATTATCCGGCCCTGCACCCTTCCTTACATCCAGATTTTGTAGCTTACGATAGACATCTTCAACTGTTATGTGAATACTATGAATAGTATGAGTGTGAGTTGGAAATTCAGGTAAATAATTAGTTGGTTTATTTGGTCCATAAACCAATGAGTAATAATCTGCGAAAAGGTTAGCAATATCAGTGCCTGTTTGTGCTGTTTGGTTACGATAGAACAATAATTTTGGTGTATCGTTGGTAATATTTTTGTTTTTTGTGTACCTCCAAAAAGATTTAATACCAACATTAAGGTCTGCTTCAACGCTAGCAATATATTTTTGAAAACATTTTCATGACAATTTTGGTTCTTTGTCTTAGTAATGTAAAGGTGTCATAATCACGGGGATTTTGGTATTTTTTAATTTTCTCTTTATTGTTCATAAGCTTAATAAGATCATTAGAAAACCATATAGGTTATTTACGTTTTCTAACTTTTGTTTTAGGAGTATTTTTCTCCATAGTCGTCCACAATATATTATAAAACCAGTGAAGGAAAGTATCACAGTCCATAGATGTCGCGTTAGATTCCCAATCAATATACTTAAATTCCCTAGAACAAGCCTCATAATCTGTTTTATAAAAACAAAATTTGGGTTGAATCCTATTGTTTTCCAACAGTGGAGCAAAACTGTTAAACGTCAGTAAGAGCTCGAACGGGGGATGATGTTCATCAACACGACTTAAACCCGATGTACGAGATAGACTTATATTGTGTAGATCAGTCAAAACAAGATCTAATATACTTCCCGAACTATTAGTTACATTGTTGAGTTGTGCTAGGTTCCCTAGATATATGAAATCTCTTAGCATTGTAGCCTTTACACCCGATACGTCGCTAATTTTGTTATTTTTCCACGTTATATTGCGTAAATTGAAGTCTCCTATGATAATAATTTTGGAGTGTTCAGTCGAGTCTATTACTGTTTGTTCACAGCGAATATTGAAGCTAACAAATATGTCATCAGGAATGTAAGATGGAATGTAAACGGTGCATAAGTTAATCGTTATTTTCTGTACTTTTATAGTTACCCATATATCTTCCAGTTCATTTTGCCAGCTTGGCTGCATTTTAGTTTCAATATTTTTGGATATAGCAATCAATACGCCACCGCCGTGATTTTTATTGAATTTTTCTTTGAATACTACGTCCCTGCCTCTACGAAAAACTTGGTATCGTTCATCAAAGATTTCAGGTGAGAATAAATTACTGTCTAGCCATGTCTCCGTCAAACATATAATGTCATAATTATTGTTCAGAATTGTATGATATAGTTCATTTACTTTACTCTTCATCCTTCTAATATTCTGATAATAAATAGATGAAGCCATCAAAAAAACAAAATGAAAAAGTTAACATGATTGACAAGCAAGGCTTTAGCTTAGCGGATCTCCTCTAAAGTTTTCAAATTTCTTATCAATAAGTACGGAGTATCTATATCTTTACGTGCATAAATACGTCCATTTCGCACCCATACGAATTTGTAACCATGTTGTTTGGCTTTTGCCCGTGTTGCTGCATGAAGCTGCTTATTGGCTGGTGATAAGTGTTCTGAGACGTAGACAGGTGTCTTGTCACCAGCTATACCTAAAAGCAACGTATTAAGCCTAGCATTTGGGTTTGACTTATTATATCTTGTAGCAGCAGAAAGAAACTCATCTCGACATCGTACGTTTTTAAGTTTGACAATAATAGTTCGAGGAAGTCCACTCTCCCTGTTTTGCTTTGCAACTCTAGTACAATTAACAATGTCAGAGTCAGCCAACTTAAGATCTATGATAGAAGCTCACTGGTGAATGTTAGAAGGTAGATTCTCATTACGCTGTTCAGCTACTCCATGAATTTCAAGGTTATTCTCACGCAGGTGCTGTTCCAAGGTGTTTATCTGGATCGTGAGGTTGTCTACATTCTTAGTAAGTGTGGTATTTTCTTCTTTCAGTTTTTTATTGTCCGTTGTCAGTGCTGCCATAGAACTTTTTATGTCGTCGTAGCAATCACTTAAATACGTTACAGATTTACGAAGTTCTTCTATCTGTTTTTGTAAAAGAGAAAGTTCTGCTTTGACAGCTTTAGCTAACATAGTCGGTAACTCATTCCTCAAGGCGCTTAATATGCTTTCTTGGATCAATGTTACAAGTTCGTCATTATCCGTCTGGGGTGTAAGAGAATCATCATCTTCATCATCATCTTGCACTACAAGTGGCGACCTTGCTGGCATGTTATCCGATACTAATGACCGTTTAGGCTTACATTCAGGGCATAACCAAATGCAACGTGCCTTTTTCGTGATCTTTTTAAAATTAGTAGACGTTATGCCAACACACAAAGGATGATACGATATATTACAATTCGAACAACATGTTTGGTCCACATTTTTAATTTGTTTCTGACAAGCCCCGCATGCGCTCATATTTTTGCTCATTTTTGTTACTATTTGCAACAATCGTTTAAACAGAGAGGATTGAGTGTACAAAAAGTATTTTTGTTTCCAGTAGGTTTCGAACCTTAGATCTATTACTCGTCTCCAGTTTAACGGAGGACGTTGACCGCTAGGCTACGATATAATTACAACAATTGTTGAAAAATCGTTTAATACTTGTTGAATCATTTGATCGGTAATGACTCATAATTCATTAGTGACTTGAGTTCAAAAACGTGACCATATAAGGTAATGTAGCCGCCACGATGAGTCACTTTTATCACTGCACTACAAACGTAAGATTTTATGGTTCTTATATCTATTTTTACATTTTTAGAGTATGTTATTACTTGACACAGATTTTTATGCACTTTGGTTAAGTTATTGTGTTTATTTATTGTTTGTATGAACTGCACTGCACAAATTTGTTTGGGTTGTGTTTATAACTTAAATAATGTAATTATTGTCACTGAATAACAGTAGCACATAGAGATTTTACAGTTAGCATTACTTTTCATTTGTTAAATTGTTATAAATATGCTGTTTTATATTTTTACTTAATTATTGAACACGGAGCCGATCTACGCGTGACTAGAGCGCGCGCGCTATATATGTTACCTCTTGTATACGCGTATTTTGTACATTTTTTTGAAATAAATTTATTCGCAACAAATAAAAAATGCAGTTGCAGATACAGTTCTACTAAAATAACTAAGAAAAAAAAATTAACATCTAACTATAGCTTAGATTTAGTTACAAGCTTACCGTCTGTAAAGTGTCTGCCAGCGCCGCTCGATAACCAACAGTACCCCAACCAATAGCGTATGCCACTGTGTCATTCACGTTTCCAGAGTTCAGGCAAGCTGGCAGCACCGACTCACTAAACGTTAAGCTGAAAGCAAAAAATAAAACGAGCGAGCCTTACAGTAGTCGCATATGATGTGTACCATCTGACATGTTATCCTACTATGAAATTCAGATGACTCATTGGTCAAATCAAATAGCGCGCGCTCATTGGTCAAATCAAATAGCGCGCGCTTCCCCGTTCCACCGCGCGCGCTCATTGGTCAAATCAAATAGTGCGCGCTTCCCCGGTTTCCTGTAACACATTTCCGTCCCTTTTCCAAAATCACTCCCACAAAAAATATCCAGCAACCGAGAGGAAAGATGTTACACATCAAAAACATCCGATAATTATGCGAATCGGTCCCAACTCAGCATTGTGCCGACTGCAAGCAATCAGCGCTGGTCCCGTTACATCATGCTTACTGACAAGTAATATCTATATACAAGGTGTAACATAATAAATGCAAGACCTGAAAGTAGTTTGTTCTAAATCGTTAAACTTAATTGATTCCAACAATTTTTAATGTATCTTAAATATTTTTTTGCAAAAAATGCTATTACTCCTTCAGTGCGCTATGAAAAACTAAATTTATTCTTGATTCATAGAAATAGGGAGATTTCAAATGCATTCCTAAAACGTATTTCTTAAAACACACATAAACGTACAAGTAAAATTGTTAATTGGGGTATAAAAGTGGTTTAAAAAAGGGTAAAAACCTTTAAATTTGGAAATTTGGCTTTCGTTTTGAATTTATAAAGCAATTCTCTAGTCGGGGTGACTGAGGTCTTGTGTTTATTATGTTACCTTGTATACAAGGTGTAACATAATAAACGCAAGGCCTGAAAGTAATTTGTTCTAAATCAATAACTGATTTGATTCCAACATTTTTTATTGAATCTTATCTTTGTTTAATTTGCAAAAAAATGCTGTTACTTCTGTAGTGCGCTGTAACAAACCAAATTTATTCTTCATTCAAAGCAATATGAAGATTTCAAATGCATTTCTGAACGTATTTCTCAATACGCACACATACACGTACAAGTTTCATTGTTAATTGGGGGATAAAAGTGCATAAAAAGGGGTTTAAAATTTGGTTTTCATATTGAATTTGTGAAGCAATTATCTAATCGAGGTGTTGGAGGTCTTACGTTATTTACGATACAGGTTGTATACACAAGTAGACAATTTTTGGTCTATAATAGGTATAAAATAATGTATGCTTAGTTTGGGCGTGTCTGGAATAAAATATTGTCTAGACAAAACAATGTTAGTATAATCGTAAAATTCGGTCAAAGCATAAATAGGATATATTTCACGGTTCCGTATAATTTTTTAATAAAGATTTTCGTTTCATAAACAGCCGATACTGTTGCACTGCAAGGCATAGGCCTCCTCTCACGTTTCGAGGTGAGAGAGAATAGGTCATAGTCCGCCACGCGGACAGGTAGGTACCAAGTCCCACCAAGTCCAGCCTAATACCACATTACGTGGTAACCGCGGCCGACGGTTACCGTGCCTTCCAAAGCACGGTGACGCTTGAATATAAAAATTGTACCAAGGATCACCCATCTCAAGCCGACCGAGGCGAACACTACTTAACCTTGGTGATCCCTAAAAATACGGTCGCATGAAAGCTTACTTATCATCATCATTATCACCAGCCGAAAACCGTGCACTGCTGGACAAAGCCTTTTTTTTTAAATAAACGTAGGCCCACACTATTATTTATTCCTGCGTCGTGGGTGCATTTACAAACATGAAAATTCACATACACAAATACCCACATCGGAACAAAAAATTGCAGATCACACAAAGATTTGTCCTGTGCGGGAATCGAACCCGCGATTATTAGACACACTGAGCGGCTTAAGCTCTTAACTACTGCGCTAAATCGAATAATGTCAATAGACTCGACCCGTATTATATTAGTGCTTAACATGGTCGGCGATAAGTATTTTTTCTATCTATCTATATCATCACGCCAGATCCCTTGCAGGGTAGGCGGAAAGTACAGAGTTCCAACAGGTTCTTTCCTTTCAGTCCTCTGGCTTTTACTTTCATAGTTCGTCTCATACACGCTCGCCGGTTACGGAGATTCTTGACTTGTCCTTTAGATAAAACTCGGTCTATTTGGTCGTGGTATTTTTTTTTATGAAGATGTATTAGTGTATACATTAATGGACGGCTTAGCCCAGCGGGTAAGAGCTTAAGCCGCTCCGACCACTGGATGTTGTAGTCGCGGGTTCGATTCCCAACGAGATATTCCTTGTATGACCCACAGATATTCGTTCCGGTCTGGGTATTTATGCATGTGAATGTCATGTTTGTAAACGCACCCACGTCATAGTAATAATTCCTGGTGCAAGGCTACGTTCCGCTCCGGATACCGATGACGACGACGAAGTCGTAGATCCCTAGCCTAGCCCGCCGACCGGCGGGCTGTCCAAACCGAGGCCGTCCCTCTTGCCCTTCTGGCTCGAGCGTAGTGGTTGCACGCTCGCCCTTAAGTCCGGTGAAGCTGTAAAGGCCTCGCGGCCAACAGCGTATATCACTCAAACACAAACACACGCAAGGCTACGTTTAATAAATAAGGTACAGTACCAGTCACAATAATGGGGATTTTGAAAAAAAAACACATTTTTAAATGTATTTTAAAACTTTATTATAGATTATTATATTAGTCGATGCGAAAATCCCCTATTTTTTTAAAAATCTATACTAAACTATAAACAATTTAAAATTGATTTTAAAAAGAATCACGTGAATTCGAATGCGCCATGATTGGTCGCCATGTTGGTGACGTCATAACGGTAAAGGAATTTCTCCATAGCACACTGTCAAAGGTGTCTATATGTTAATTAACTAAAAATATCCGAAATTTAGTGCAAAAAAATATTTATATTAACTAATTTTATTTAGTCATGTGTGATAAAGGATTTATAAAGGCTAATTCCGACAACATACCTGATGTGGATATATTTATGATAACAAATTTTCTTACAAATGATATTCAGTTTAATTAAACATTTTTGGGTTAGTTATTTTTGTAGTATATGTACATAATGGTACGAAACAAGCACGATAACTCTTAAAGTATGACATGATTGATATATTTATCAATATATTAACGATAATAACAAGATTTGATTGATTTAAATCAAAACACTGTTTCAACTGAAGCTGAGTAGAAATTAACATTGTGACGTCAAACGCACTCGGGTTTGTTCGGGATCTGTCGGCATGTTTTCGGTACTTGGTGCAAAAAATTATTTTTAATTTAATATCACTTTTTAATTAGAGCAAAAAAAAACTAAAAATAGTTTTCTAAAAGGTATATATAATCTTATCATTTACTACAAAATAATTTATTTTTTCTAAAACCCATTTATCTATATCATCACGCCAAATACCTTACCGGGTATGCAGAGAGTACAAAGTTCCAACAGATTATTTCCTTACAGACCTCTCTGGCTTTCTCCACTCTCATAGTTTTGACGGACGATTTAGCGCAGTGGCTAAGAGCTTAAGCCGCTCCGCCCACTGTGTCTAATAGTCGCGGGTTCGATTCCCGTACGGGACAAATCTTGTGTGATCCCCAATTATTTGTTCCTGTCTGGGTATTAGTGTATGTGAATTGTCATGTTTGTAAAAATCTCCCACGATACAGGAATAAATCCTAGTATACGTTTTTAAACAAAACAAAAAAATAAAATAAAAAAATAGTTCGTCTCATACACGCTCGCCGGTTTCAAAGACTAAACTAACAAGACAGAGGGTTTTTCCTCAAAATGGAACCCTAAAACTACAGTAGTGTTTAAAAATTTCGTGATTATTACCATTTCTACCGTCGCCTGTGGCTCGCGTGTTGGAAACACATTCTTTTTAATTATTTAAGGTCATTTTCGGACATTGTTCGTTAGGTATGAACTTTTAGCCGTCGGATAGAGTGAGGAGCGCAAGCGGAGGCAGTAGCGGACGCGATATATCAATACTAAACCCACAATTAAACCGCTATTTACGTTTACAGTAAACCAACCGAGTTTTATACGCTATCAGAGTTAGGAAAATATTATTGTGGATAAAAAATAACTGTAACTGAAATATTTGACGGACGATTCAGCGCAGTGGTTAAGAGCTTGAGCCGCCCAGTGTGTCTAATAGTCGTGGGTTCGATTCCCGCACGGGACAAATTTTGTGTAACCCACAATTATTTGTTTCGGTCTGGGTATTTGTGTAAGTTAATTTGCATGTTTGTAAACGCACCCACGACACAGGAATAAATTCTAATGTGGGGCTGAGTTTTTAAAATTAAAAAGGATAAAAAACAGATTTTATTCTATCTATCTATATTATCACGCCAGATCACTTGCGGAGTAGGCAGAGAGAACAGAGTTCCAACAGATTTTAATACTGTTTATTGTTAGTTTTTATGTTCTCGACGGTTCGAGTGCTCTACAGCGCCCATGGTCACGGGAGTGACTGAGGCGCTTGACGTCCAAAAGTCATAGTTATCCCGGAGTACCTTAGGGGAATTAAGTTAATTTCAATTTATTCCCCAAGTGGGGGTGGCAGAGGTGTACTGTGTACACCCACTTTTCACCGACGATGTTAGGTCCCATGTAATAGGGGGCGAGCCTATTGCCATATACATGGCCCCATTCCAAACTCCGGACTGATACAGGGACTCTTTTGATAGAAAAAAATACATTGGTCCAACTTAGGGTGTGTGTGTGTGTGTGAGTGTGTGTGAAAGATGTACGCTGTTGGCCGCGAGGCCTTTACAGCTTCACCGGACTTAAAGGCGAGCGTGCAACCACTACGCTCTAGCCAGCCAGAAGGGCAAGAGGCGACATACTCGAGGCGCCCTCGGTTGGGACAGTCGCTGTAGGGGGACGGGTGCACTACTAAGTGCACCGGTCAACCGCCGGCTATGGGAGGGGATCTACTACTACGTCATCGTCGTCGGTAGTGTATAAGTAGGGTATAATTTCGATTTATTCATCCTACAATTAAAAAAAAAAACTTAAATAACGACTACCACTGAACGCTATGACTTAACGTAGCGTGTTTCGGTAACTTTGGGAATGAACGTGTAATATATTCCATGTGTTACAATAAATTCGTGAGAGCCAAAGAGGTCTTTGAGGGAAGAACCTGTTGGAACTCTGTACTCTCAGATTATAATATTAACCCTGACTTTGCAGTTCAACGCCATAACCACTAGGCTATCACTGCTTCTAAAATAATATTATAATAATAATATTAGCCCTGTTAAGAAACATCCCACTGTTGGGCACGGGCCTCCTCTCAAACTGAGAGAGGGTTCAGGCCATAGTGCACCACGCTGGCCCAGTGCGGGTTGGCGAACTTCACACACCTTCGAGAAACTCCGTTATTATTACACTAATTATATTATTTGAACCAATAATATAATTAATTTGTTACAGCGCACTAAAAGAGTAACAGCATATTTAGCTAATTAAAAAAATGTAAGGCAATTTATAATTTATTGGAATCAATTCAGTTACCGATGTAGAACAAACTACTTTCAGTTGTTGCGTTAATTTTGTTACAATTTATATAACTTAAAGCAGAAAACAATCTTATTAAAAAAAGCGTGTATGATTCTCAAATGGTATAAAGGTCGCGTCCGCGATGGCATTCACGGTGGCGATCAGCTCTTGCAGTCGCTTTCTGGGCGGCATCTGCACGCGCGATCATAGAACTCAATACTAAAACTTAAATATTTTAAGCCCTGCTGGGGGACAAATAGTTAATTAACATTTTTTTTATATCTAATATCTATCTATCTATCTATATCATCACGCCAGCTCCCTCGCGGGGTAGGCAGAGAGTACAGAGTTCCAACAGGTTCTTTCCTTACATACCTCTCTGGCTTCCTCCACTCTCATAGTTCGTCTCATACACACTCGCCGGTTACGGAGACTCTTGACTTGCCCTTCAGCTAAGACACGGTCTATTTGGTCATTGTAAGATAGTCTAGGTCTTCCCCGGCACCTACATCCTTCCACTTTCGCATTGTATATCTGTTTTGTCATTCTTTCTTCTTGCATTCTTTCTATATGGCCGAACCAACGGAGCATACCCTTTCTCATCTTCACACCGATACTATCTTTCATACCTACTCGCTTTCTTACTACGCTGTTGCGAATACGGTCGGTCAGCGACCGTTATATCTAATATCTATATATCGTTATATCTAATATAAATACTAATCTACCACCGGATCGGAACGCGGCCTCCACTGAGAAGATCCGGCGAAAAAACTCAGCGGACTTGTCTTTTTTATTAACTTCTCTTTCTCTTTTTTTTCTTTTCGTTTTTTTTTTAATCTTATTGTGTGGATACAATGATTAGGTTACAATTAAATAGTTTACGATCTAACTCCAGTGTGATGCCTTACGATTGAAATATGAATCTAATGATGTTATCTGTAAAGAGCGTCTAAAGGATTCCAGATCGACCAGTCCCCACAAGCAGTACTGGTTCACGAGTATGACTGCTGGAACAGCCATTACTCCCCTCGACCATTGTGGAGGGAAGGGAGTGACCCACGCCAGACAGCGACCGCAAGCAAAGACATTATAGTAAGCATGACAAAACCAGAACCCCATAGACGGTAGCCAGATTGTGTCTAGAAAGCAGCAGAGAGATACTGATCGGCTCCGCGGACACCATCAAGGACGGCATCGCGGACGCGGCTGGGCGCGTTGGTTTTGCCGAACCTTAAGAGTTTTTTATGAAAACGTGTGAATACAGGCAATGCGACCTTCGCTTAGTCATCGGTCCAAGTTATAGGGGCCTGTCTACTTCACGTGTTCTGGTAGGTGGTCGCCACTCGAGAACCTTTCTGCCCTAATGGCCGTCAGTTCTACGAGCGATGTGCCCCGCCCACTGCCACTTAAGGCTGTTTAGAACGGTGAATTCCCAAAAATACGAACCTAAGTGACAGAAAATTTAAAAAAAATCTATTTGTTATAAAGAGTATAGAAATAAAAATCGGAATTTTATGAATACAATTTATTGAATGAAATCAAATTTAATTTATTCAAAATCCCTTATTTTTTTTTAAATATGTATTGTAAATTGTCTGTTTACTGGTCTAACTGTCTAAGATGTAACATAATAAACGCAAGACCTCAGACACCCCGTAGTGAATTGCTTCATCAATTCAAAACAATTTTACCCTTTGTTAAGCACTTTTACACCCCAATTATCAATGAAACTTGCACGTGTATGTGTCCGGTTTGAGAAATACGTTTGCATCAGATTTTAAATTAATAAGAAAGAAATCTCCTTATTGCTCAGAATCAAGAATAAGTTTATTTTTTTATAACGTACTGAAGCAGTAAAAGCATATTTTGCAAATTTAAAAAAATTTTAGATAAATTAAAAATTGTTGGATTAGGTTACACCTTGTTTATATATATATATATATATATATATATATATATATATATATATATATATACGCAAAGAAAGCTTAAGACCTGCGCTTTAAATTGTATTAACGTCATTTTTTGAATTTAATAATATAACAATGATTGTTAACTACAGGCCCATTTCCAATTTATGCCTATTTGTTAAGGTCTTGTATGCACAAGTGTACTCGGCTCTTAAACATAGTCTTGACCAGAACCAACACGGTTTCATAAGCGGTAAGTCCATCACAAAGACTCTTTTGCTGGGTAGTGACTATATTTCTCATTCCATATCTAAACCGTCTCAGGTTGACGTAATATACACCGACTACAGCAAATGTTTTGACCAAATAGACCATGTGATTCTCCTGAACAAACTGCAGCTCGTAAGTATTAGGGGTAATTTGTACAGATGGTTTTCTTTATATGTGCATAACTCGTGTCAAAAGCTAGTACTTAAGGGATACTCGTCTTCACCCATGTATATTCCCCCGGTGTTGCCCAGGGATCTTTATTAGGACCTTTAATGTTTCTGTTCTTTATTAATGACATTTCTCAATGTTTTGAAAACTCAAAAGTCCTTTTGTATGCTGACGACATGAAAATCCTTCACACCATTAAAGATGTAAACGACCCAATTACATTACAAGCTGACCTAAAAAGATTCCAAGCCTACTGTAAACGCAACAAGCTTTATTTAAACGTTTTCAAATGTTACGTATGCTCGTTTACACGCAAAGCAATCCCTCTTCTACATAATTACACTTTTGAAGACCCTCTTATAAGAACAAATACAATTAAGCATCTTGGTGTTAACTTTGATTGCAAACTCTTATTGGACGGGCATATAAGTGGCATTTGTTTTGTTATGAGAATATCGTCTGAATTCTTTAATACAAAATCAATAAAGATTCTAGAAGAAGAAGCAGTGCAAGTATGGAATCCTTGTTATAACGTGCATATCACGCGCCTAGAAAATATCCAAAGCAAGTTTCTTCGTTACATACAATTTCGTGCTTAAACATACTTACCCAACTATACTGCCAGATGTCAAAAAATCCACTTTCTTCCACTCTATGAACGAAGAGCAATGCTGATTTGGTGCTTTTATTTAAGAAAGCCAAGCTAAGCTAGTTAATAGTGGCGTGGACTGTCCTGAACTTCTTGAGCAAATTAGACTTTGTACGCTTACAATCTCACCCAGAAAACCCAGTGTCTTGTATGTACCTCTAGTAAGAACTAATTATAGACTATTGTCACTTGCCAGTGATATAGATATTGATTTATTTAATTGCTCCATAAGTCAGCTTAGAAAGCAGCTAAGCGAATTTTTCCAAGACCAAATAAAAGGTAATTAAGACATTTTTTTTGCATATTTGAATTGTTTCTTCTGGCCTTTTAGGCCATCTATTATTGTAACAGTTGTCTAAGTACCTAGTTACATTCCCAATATTGTAAAAAAAAAAAAAAATTGTAACTTATCAAGTCACCTACCACTTTTTTATTTTTTTTTAAAACGTAGCCCCACACTAGTATTTATTCCTGTGTCGTGGGTGCGTTTACAAATATGAAAAGTGGCATACACAAATACCCAGACCGGAACAAATAATTGTGGATCACACAAAGATTTGTCCCGTGCGGGAATCGAACCCGCGACTATTAGACACAGTGGGCGGAGCGGCTTAAGCTCTGAACCACAGCGCTAAATCGTCCGTCAAAACTTGGTCCACCTTCCAACTTGGCTAGACGACTACCCTTTAATGTAGTATCTTATCTTATTGTTGGCTTGGCGGACTGAGGAGTCCTCAGGCGCACTTCGACTCGTTGGGATCTTTTGTGCTGTCCTTGCCCTGGTGCTCTTACGTACCTGAAGATCCAAATAGACTTGTAACTTGTAGATTCCAGCAGGGGGGAAGAGCCGCAATTCCTCTGGAGTTAGATAGGCCACTCTCAGTGGCTTCATTCGCCGCGCCGCTAGTGCATCGCAGTTGCTGAGGATGTGGTTTCAGTTTCTGTACCGCAGTTCTTGCAAACCACGTCGCTTGATAGGTTCATCTTGTGTAGATGTTCTTTTGGGACATAATGACCTGTGTATGCTCCAATTAATTGCCTCAGTTGAAGTCTACTGTGTCACTGGCATAATGTAGTGACTGGGACCAACGGCTTAACGTACCTTATGAAACACGGAGATTCTCGAATATGAAATGCCACAAACGGTCACCCATCTCAAGCCGACCGGGTCGAACGCTGCTTTAACCTTAGTCGCTAAGAACACCGCGGTCGCACAGCACTAGGAGTGCCTTTTTTTGGATTTATTATACCTAAATTATTTGCCACTACACTAACGAAGCAGCCGAATTTTATTTCAAATAATTTAGATATAATAACAGATGCTTAAGCAGACGGACGATTTAGCGCAGTGGTTAAGAGCTTAAGCCGCTTCGCCTACTGTGTTTAATAGTCGCGGGTTCGATTTCCGCACGGGACAAATCTTTTTGTGATCCACAATTATTTATTCCGGTCTGAGTATTTGTGTATGTCAATTTTCATGTTTGTCAACGCACCCACGACACAGTAATAAATCCTAGTGTGGGACTACGTTTTTTTAAAAAAAAAAAAAAACAAAAGAGGTAGGTGAGTTGATAATTTACTATTATTTTTTTATTTTTATCGTTACAATATTTAGGTATCTAAATATTGTAAAAATAGGTAAGAGGTACTTAGACAATTATTACAGTACGAGGCATGCCTTTTAAGTTTTGTCGTTTGAAGAAAAAAATACAACTAGAACCTTATAGTACTTTTTATTGTTTTTCAAAGTATTCACCACGTAGCTTAATACACTTTTCCATTCGCTCAAACCAGTTATTATAACAATTATTCCACTCTAAAGTGGGGGTGTTCAAAATGGCTGACTTGAAAGCGTCGACTGCTTCTTCACCGGACTGGAACCTTTGACCACGAAGACTTTTCTTAATTTTAGGAATTGTAAAGAAATCGTTAGGGCTTAGGTCAGGACTGTATGGAGGATGGTCAAGAATTTCTACTTTTTCCTGCTTCAAATACTCAATCGTTTGACGAGCGCTGTGTGAGCTTGCGGTGTCGTGGTGCAGGATGATGCGTCGCTTTGAGTTAGATTTTCGAAGTTCGGCGATGACTTGTGGTAAACAAACTGTGGTATACCACTCTGCGTTAACCGTTCTACGATCTTCAAGTGCAATAGTCGCAACATGGCCGGTTTTTCCAACGAACGTGGCCACCATCTTCTTTGAAGTGCTTCGAGAACGAACAACTTTAGTCGGCTTTGGCTCATCTTGAAAGACCCAGATTGTAGATTGTTGTTTGGAATCAGGATCGTAGGCATAGATCCAAGATTCGTCACCCCTGATGATGTCGTAGACGTGAATTGACTCTCCTCGGTTGAACCTTTGCAGAGGTTTCTTACACCATCTGACGCGGGCCGCCTTGTGATCGTCGGAAAGCAGATGCGGTATCCAACGGCAAACTAGCTTTCTCACACCAAGGGCTTCATGCAAGATCTTCTGAATGGTTGTCCCTGAGATGCCTAATAGAGCCTCTATCTCTCGATACGTCACATGACGATCTTCAAGAATTAGTTGTCTCACAGCAATGATGTTATCTTCAGTGAAGGCGGATTTTGGGCGTCCTTCGCGAGATTTGTCACTAACACTAGTATGTCCACGCTGGAATTCTAAATACCAGCGTTCGACAGTCCGCAGACATGGGGCTTCATCACTGAACACAGATGTTAGCTCTTCAAAACACTGAAGCCGTGTCAGGCCTCTTCTAAAGTTGTAGAAAATTATTGCACGAACATTTTCTTTAGAAAGATTCATTTTCGTACGTAACCTGACAGATTCCAATCGACGCTGTGACTAAACAATAGCATTAATCCTAATACTTTCAACTGTTTCGAGATTCAAAATTTAAACACATTCGAATATAGAACAGTTCCAAATTCAAAATTGCCGGGAAATATGGAAACGACAGAACTTAAAAGGCATGCCTCGTACTAGATGGCCAAAGAATAAAAAAAATATAAATGTACAAAGGCCTGCAGAAAAATAGATTCGAATATGCAAAAAAAATGTCTTAATTACCTTTTAGGTGATCCACTGCTGAACATAGGCCTCCCCATTCGCTTTCCAGCGTGACTGATCCCATCACACAATTAATTACAAAAGTTTTCATCACGCTCCGATAGATGGCGCTGCACCAAAACAGAGCGCCACTGCCATTCAGGCACGCGTGTAAAATGCAAATTTAACATGAATAATGTATAAACACTCCATGCCTCCAGGTACCCGTCCTAGATACATTAATAACCTAGTGATATTGCATACTGACTCGTTAAAATCTCTACGCGGTTAACCTGCACTAGAATAAAGTGGAACAATGTAAGTACCGGGGAAGACCTAGACTACCTTACCATGACCAAATATACCGAGTCTTATCTGAAGGATAAGTCGAGAGTCTTCGTAACCGGCGAGCTTGTATGAGTCGCATTATGAGAGTGGAGGAAGCCAGTAAGGTAGGTAAGGAAAGAACCTGTTGGAACTCTGTACCCTCTGCCCGCGAGGGATCTGGCTGTTAAGAATTCTATCAGTCGAAATCCCAAAAACAAGTATGACTCTGTACTTCAGAATCGTTTGCAGTAGCAAACAATTCTGAACGTTATTAGGTCTTATGTTTTTTTTTATTAATGAAGAAGTAGAAAGATAAGACTCGGTCTTTTTGGTCATGGTAAGATAATCTAGGTCTTCCCCGGTATCTACATCCTTCGACTTTCGCATTGTATAGCTGTTGTGTCATTCTTTCTTCTGATATTCTTTCTATATGCCCGAACCAACGGACTCTTTCTCATTTTTACACCAATACTTTCTTTCATACCTATGCGCTTTATTCCTACGCTGTTGCCAATACGGTCGGTCAGCTTGACTCGGAAGATGTGCCTTTCGAAGAGCTCGCATTTCGACCGCATTTTTCCTGCTTTCATTCGCCTTCTTACATACCCAGCTCTTACTGCCATATAACAGTGTTATACAGCTAAGTAAATTCTTGTGAACAAGTAATGACTTGCCTATACGGGTGTTAATTTAAGCTTTCTCTTTTATGATATTAATGTCATTATAATATATGTATAAGTTACTATTTCGTAAGTATCTCTGCGTGCCGCATTAAGCTGATCACCGCAAAGCTATCTCCATATATGTATCTCTCAATTTCCACCCTCCCGCTTTGATCAGCCTCTGATTGCATTATGAATACCGCTCCATAGGGCTGCCTTCCTTCCATATATTTTATAATGTTTATAATCTCTACATGTTCTCTACTCTCTTATTGTAATTACTGCCTACTCCGCAAGGGACCTAGCGTGAAGATATAGATTCTACTAATATTATAAATGTGAAAGTTTGTATGTTTAGCCACCGCAAGCGCAGACTGTTAAATTTGGATCTCTGAGTCCCCATGTACATAGATTTTGCCTGCATCTACCTACCTGCATGCGGAGCGGATTTAGATTTCCACACCGGCGATGGTAGTTAGTGCCCTGGCGGAAGTTGCTCCTGTGTGTGTGTGTGTGTGTGTGTGTGTGTGTGTGTGTGAGTGATGTACGCTGTTGGCCGCGGGGCCTATACAGCTCCACCGGACAAGAGGGCGAGCGTGCAACCACTACGCGCGAGCCAGAAGAGCACGGTGGCAACTAGCTCAAGGGTGCCTCTAGGTGAAATGGCCTCGGCTTGGCCAGTCGCTAAGGGAGAGGGCGTATACTAGGAGTTCCGCCGTGGTGCTCTGCACCGGCCGGCGGCCAAGGGATTCTTCGACCTCGCTGGCGAGGTCGGTGTCTGATCCTGTGTGCGGTATCTGTATCCGAAAGAAGGGATGTAAGGGCATCGGGAGATTCGGTGAGAAATGCCGCGGACGGCGGTAGCGGCTGATGGGAGGGGAGTTAGGTTCGTAGTCGGCGGCGGCTTGGACGAGTTCGCAAAATATCGGGTTGTCGCCTTTTTAATAAAGGCGCTGCTCCTGACATGGTACCTCCTTACTTTAAAATATTTGTTATAAAAAACATGTAACATATCGATGTCGCCAACCCTATTGATGCTGAAATGCTTTTAAGGCGCAAAATTTAATTCAATCCCGCCTGGCTGCCTGGATTATATCATAAAATTTAACATCTCACTATTGGGAGGAGTGGGATTACCGGGGATTCGGGAACGGTAAGTTAATAGTAAAAGGGGGGAGGTTTACCACTCTGAAGAGAGTGGGGATAAAGTAGGTATGTAGAAATGTTTCGTTTTCGCAGTTAAAAAAAAAGATCTAGCCATCCATTTATCTATATCAGTGTTTTTCAACCCATTTCGTGACGCGACCCCCTTATTATGAAAATATTCTTCGTGACCCCCTGTCCTCCGCTGATTGTAACCTCTCATATATCATGTTATAAATATCAAATCCGCTAAACACGTTTATTTTTTTTATGAGATATCGATATATATAAGGGATCTGGCTGATGATATAGGTAGATAGATAGAAATGTGTCATTATTGCTCGACCTATGGGCAAAGGTGGATGATAAATCCGTTTTTAAATGCAGCTATAGATCAGACAAGTTTGGGAACGACCTTAAAAAAAATCTGTTAAAATTATCTCCCGCTGCAAGGGTACACTTAGAATTCGAGTCTGTCGATTTCACCCTATTGGTTAAAAAGAAAATCAGAGTACTCAGAATTAACCACAGAATCTTTAAAGTGTTTAAATTCCACTTCTTTCTTATGTGAGTTAACGTTCTGGCCCAAATAAAAAGGAAACACAGGAATCATCTAAATGATTTGATTCTACGAGTAGCAAAAAAGATCCGATCCAACGGAGCATACCCTTTCTCATTCTTACACCGACACTATCTTTCATACCTTCTCGCTTGATTCATACCTGAATTATTCTGCAATCTATTTAAGCATATTATTTAAAATTCTACGAAACTGACTTTTTAAATATATTAAAATGACGCATCCTCGTTTTTATTAAATTTTTTGACCATGAGTATACTATGTCTCAAAATCAGATACGTAGAAAAGTATATTCGTAAAGAAATTGGCAATTGATTTCGTACATTTTAAAAAACAATGTATACATTATAATGATTTCATTTGTGTTAGTCCCGAAAACGCGAACTGTTCCAATTTATATAATTGAGTAATAGAGTTTTATTAAGTCATAATTTTTTTTGAAACTGAATAAAACTCTATTCGGATTTAAACCTAGGCACGCACCTCTGTCTTTTAGAAAGCATGTGCGTATTAAAAGTTAACTATCACTTGCTTTAACGGTAAGGGAAAACATCGTGAGGAAACCTATATGCCTAAGAGTTTCTTGAAGGTGTGTGAAGTTCGCCAACCCGCACTGGGCCAGCGTGGTGGACTATGGCCTAAGCCCTCTCAATTTGGGAGGAGGCCCGTACCCAACGGTGGGACAGTTGCTTAGCAGGGCTAATATTATAAATACAATATGCGTTAAATAGAATATAATCAAACGTCACCCTACCTATGTCTTGTCAAAAAGACTATAGTGCATTAAAAACATCTATACGACTCGCAAAATGACATTCAGATGCAGCGCGGCTCATATGCTTATTATATTATACAAGGTGTAACTTAATAAACGCAAGACCTCAGACACCCCGATTAGAGAATTGCTTCATAAATTCAAAAAGAAAACCAAATTTCCAAATTTAAAGGTTTTTACACCTTTTTTAAGCACTTTCATACCCCAATTAACAAGGAAACTTGTACGTGTATGTATCCGTTTTGAGAAATACGTTTTAGGATTGCATTTGGACTCTCTTTATTGCTATGAATCAAGACTAAAATGTAGTTTTTTATAGCGCACTTCAGGGGTAAAAGCATTTCTTGCAAATTTGAAAAAAATGTAAGATACATTAAAAATAGTTGGAATCAATTCAGTTACCGATTTAGAACAAACTACTTTCAGGTCTTGCGTTCATTATGTTACACCTTGTATAAGATAGCCCCACACTAGGATTTATTCCTGTGTCGTGGGTGCGTTCACAAACATGAAAATTCACACACACAAATACCCAGACCGAAACAAATATTTGTGGCTCACACAAAGATTGGTTGGAGTTTTGGCGGGAAGTCGAAGAGTGATGTTGTCAATTTGTTGATGTTTAATTTCCAAAACTTGTGTTATTTCGACTAATAATGTGTAATGTTGGTGGAATATTAACCATTGTGTGTTCTTATATGTGCATGAGTAAAGGTATGATGAGTAAATTGTAACAAAGTGATAAAACGTGCCTTTTCGACTTCCCTCAAAACGGCCGTTGCAATTGGTATGTAAAGTATCATTCATTATCATCGTTGTCATCAAATTCATCGGGGAGTCGAATTAATTTAAACAAACACGATTTATATTTAACTGGACACTGGCAAAATACACTTATAATTAGTGTGACGCCATAACTTGAAGAAGAAGAAAGATTAGTCCCGTGTGGGAATTGAATCCGCGACTATTAGACCCAGTGGGCGGAGCGGCTTAAGCTACAAATACCGCACACTGGACTGATCCTGTCTGAACACCGACCTCGCCGGCGAGGTCGAAGAATCCCTTGCCCGCCGGCTGGTGCAGAACACCACGGCGAGACACCTAGTATACGCCCTCCCCCATAGCGACTGCCCAAGCCGAGGCCGTTCCTCCTTGAGGCACCCTTAAGCTAGTTGCCCCCTTGCCCTTCTGGCTCGAGCATAGTGGTTGCACGCTCGCCCTCTTGTCCGGCGAAGCTGTGAAGTTCCCGCGGCCAACAGCGTAGATCATTCACACACACACAAATCACGGCACATCTTCCACAGAGCTCGCATTTCTACCGCATTTATTCTATTTTCATTGTCCTTCTTACATCTGATTGAAGTATTCTTATTATTAATTTTTTTATTACTAGTGAACAGTTGGCATTGGATGCATTAGCTGGGTTTCAGCTCTAGGGCAACAAAATTTACACCGAATATATTGTGCTTTGCATTGAAAAACACCTACCTATAACAAGCGCAAAATGATTATATTCAGGGGCGCTGCGGCTCGACAGCTGGCCGGTAGATATCTTCCATGTTCTGGATTTTCACCCTAGCACAGATATTCGGATAGGTCAGTAGGTAGATGTTACTTATTGAAATGTTTTTTGATGTGTAACATCTTTCCTCTCGGTTGTTAGATATTTTTTGTGGGACTAATTTTATAAAAGGGACGGAAATGTGTTACAGGAAACTGAGGAAGCGCGCGCAATTTGATTTGACCAATGAGTCGTCTCAATTTCATAGTAGGATAACATGTCAGATGTTACACATCATATGCAACTACTGTAAGGCTCGCTCGTTTGTTTTATTACCAGTAGGCATTGGATGTAATTTCACTTATTTGGTGAAGCTGTAACGGCCCCGCGGCCAACAGCGCAGATCATTCACACATATACACACACAAAATGTATATTTTTTTTAGCCTAAGGCACTTAATAGATTTTAACATATTTTATGAGGTATCCTTAGATTTGTCTTCGTGTGTATCAAATTTATTAATGTTTGTTAATTTCTGTTGTTGCAGAACATTACCACATCTTCGTCGGAGATCTCAGTCCCGAAATTGAAACCCAAAGCTTGAGGGATGCATTCGCCCCTTTCGGAGAAATCTCGTAAGTACATACATTACTAAAAAAATACGTGACAAGTGTAAGACTCGCACTAAGAGGGTTCCGTGTGAGAATTGCCAGATTTCACTATCTAAAATCATCACGCAAAATACCGTGCAGGGTAAGCAGAGAGTACAGAATTCCAAAAGGTTCTTTCCGTATATACCTATCTGGCTTCCTCAACTCTCATAGTTATTAAGGGTCATTAGATGGCTGTATTTTAAATTTCCATCGATTTCAAAACCAAAATGTTATTTTTTGTTATATTATTATAATCACAACTGCACAAATTTCGGATTTTTTATACTTTCTTTTATTCCTGTGTCATGGGTGCACCCACGACACAGGACAAATTCCTAAATCGAGGTTTTTATATAATAGCCCTGTTAAGAAACTGTCCCACCGTTGGGCACGGGCCTCCTCTCAAACTGGGAGGGTTTAGGCCATCCACCACGCTGGCCCAGTGCGGGTTGGCGAAATGCACACACCTTCGAGAAACTCTTAAGCATGTAGGTTTCCTCGCGATATTTTCCTTCACCGTAAAAGCAAGTGATAGTTATTTTTAAATACGCATATGCTTTCGAAAAGGCAGAGGTGCGTACCTAGGTTTGAACCCGAAACCTCTGACTTTGCAGTGCAACGGTCTAACCACTAGAGTATCACTGATATTATATATAGACGATATATGAAGTGAGGCTTCCTCTCTCCTTCGAATTCCTCGTCATACTTCCAGGCCTTATGATGGCTTTTTAACTGTACGTGCGGTGAGCATTTCCTTTCTCTTCCTTAATACGATATTAGGTCCCATGTAATGGGTCGAGCATTTGCCATACCCCGGGCACAGATCCAGGCTCCGGACTAATACTGGAAATTTTTCGATAGAAAAACTACATTTGTCCGACCTAGGATTTGAACCCAGGACCTTGTGGTCACTAAGCGATGCTCTTTGCCACCAGACCAACGAGACAGTCTTTCCAATTGATATAAATTCTATTATATTACATATTTTTTTATTTTTTTTATTAAAAAAATACGCCCCACACTAGGATTTATTCCTGTGTCGTGGTTGCGTTTACAAACATGAAAATTCACATACACAAATACCCAGACCGAAGCAAATAATTGTAGATCACACAAAGATATGTCCAGTGCGGGAATCGAACCCGCGACTATTAGTAACAGTGGACGGAGCGGCTTAAGCTCTTAACTACTGCGCTAAACCGTCCGTACATATTATATATTATTATTATATTACCTAAACCCTCTCAGTTTGAGAGGAGGCCCCTGCCCAACAGTGGGACAGTTTCTTAACAGGGCTGATATTATTATATAATATTATTATTATATGTAATATTATTTATATTATGATTATTTAGGCAGGTGTCATCACCTGCCCATACATATCTTAGTCTAGAATCGAAAATCAAGAACGTTAGAAGGAATTAATCTTATGAATTACCCATTCGATCGTATCACAGAATGGTTATTTTATCATTTGACCAGTTCGCCTTGGGACTTGCCTTCATAGGCAACAGACATCTGTAAGTACAGAACTTGTAAGAACTCTGTACTCTCTACCCCGTAAGGGATGTACCGAGATAATATAGCAGACGGATGATTTGGCGCAGCGGTTAAGAGCTTGAGCCGGGAGACTTGATGACACGCTCCCCGCAGGTCCCCCTGCATTAACGCGGTGCTTGCAACGATGACGGCCACACCACACGCCGCCGTCCTCCTCGGGGACTATCTTTCATACCTACACGCTTTCTTACTACACAATGTCGATTTGGTGCAGCGGTTAAGAGCTTGAGCCGGGAGACTTAATGACACGCTCCTCGCAGCTCCCCCCTGCATTGACGTGGTGCTCGAGCGACGACGGCCACACCACACGCCGCCGCCCTCCTCGGGGACTATCTTTCATACCTACACGCTTTTTTACTACTCAATGTCGATTTGGCGCAGCGGTTAAGAGCTTGAGCCAGGAGACTTGATGACACGCTCCCCGCAGTTCCCCCCTGCATTGACGCGGTGCTCGCGGCGACGACGGCCACACCACACGTCGCCGTCCTCCTCGGGGCTATCTTTAATACCTACACGCTTTCTTACTACTCAATGTCGATTTGGTGCAGCGGTTAAGAGCTTGAGCCGGGAGACTTAATGACACGCTCCTCGCAGCTCCCCCCTGCATTGACGTGGTGCTCGAGTGACGACGGCCACACCACACGCCGCCGCCCTCCTCGGGGACTATCTTTCATACCTACACGCTTTTTTACTACTCAATGTCGATTTGGCGCAGTGGTTAAGATCTTAAGCCTCTCCGCCAACTGGGTCGAATAGTTACGGGTTCGATTCCCGCACGGGAAAAATCTTTGTGTGACCCACAATTATTTGTTCCGGTCTGGGTATTTGTGTATGTGAATTTTCATGTTTGTAAACGCATCCACGACACAGGAATAAATGCTAGTGTGGGGCTATGTATTATTGTTCGTCAAAATTTATGTATCTATACAAAAAGAAATATGAAAAAAGACAAGCCCGCTGAGTTTCTCAGTGGAGGCCGCGTTCCGATCCGGCTGAAATCAGTAAATTAAAAAAATAACGTAAATATGTCGATTTGTACGCAGGGTGTACACAAAATGAATCGTTTGAGTGTCAGTTTGAGACACGTGAGGAAATTATCACGAAATGTTTCAGGATTGCGTGGACCATGTGTGAATTACAGTGGGTGGAATTGATATGAATATCTTCTAAAATTTGTAACTATACTAATAAGGTTCATAGGAATATGCAAGGTGTAACGAAAATAACGCAAGACCTCAGACCCCGATTACAGAATTGACGGACGATTTAGCGCAGTGGTAAAGAGCTTGAGCCGCTCCGCCCACTGTGTCTGATAGTTGCGTGTTCGATTCCCGCACGGGATAAATCTTTGTGTGATCCACAATTATTTGTTTCGGTCTGGGTATTTGTGTATGTGAATTTTCATGTTTGTAAACGCACCCACGACACAGGAATAAATGCTAGTGTGGGGCTACATTTAATTTATTAAAAAGATAAAAAAAAAATCATGAAGCTCATTAATCACAAGCACATGAATCTTTGCATTTGTTGTGCGAGTCCTTATCTTTACTGCGGCGATTGTAATACACTAAGTCCAATGTGGAAAGCTCCACGAGGTCTTGTACAACTTGCAAACATAGTTTTCTCAAGTCATACTCGTGAAGCCCCCACCAGTCCCCACCAGCAGCACCCGCTGCTGGTGGGAACTCCTCTATCCTTTGACTGATTAAATATGTACCATAGTATTGTTGAATTTTGTCTCGTTCGGCATCACACTGGAGCTATAACCAATTATTTTGTACGCACTCTTTACATATTTTATAGTAACCTTTTTCTATTACTCATTATATTATCATTATTATCATTATCATTATGACTCATTTAGGGCCTTAACAATGGAACGAACTTGCAAACGGAAAACTTGGAATACTTCATTTGTGTTTTCACGCAGGGGATTGATCAAAAGTCATAAGTTAAAAATTATTTATTACCTTAAGGCAATACATAACTTTGTGTGAGTCTCCGTAACCGGCGAGCGTGTATGAGACGAACTATGTGGAGGAAGCCAGAGAGGTATGTAAGGAAAGAACCTGTTGGAACTCTGTACTCTCTGCCTACCTCGCAAGGGAAAAATAAATGGTCTTCCCCGGTACCTACATCCTCCACTTTCGCATGGTATATCTGTTTTGTTATTCGTTCTTCTGACATTCTTTCTATATGCCCGAACCAACTTTTATACGTGATCGCTTTATATAGATAAAATTCTACTAAAATATGGCACTTATAAACGTCAACATTATTAAATTTTTCATCTACTACTTCCACTACAACGCGGCCTCCACTGAGAAGATCCGGTGAGAAACTCAGCGGGCTAGTATTTTAGCTTAAATTGTTTGGCATATTTGATACCTATTTTTTTTCAAAATTATATTCTCGTTGGTCTGGTGGGTCCTGGGTTCAAATCCTAGGTCGGACAAATGTAGTTTTTCTAACGAAAAATTCCCAGTACGAGTCCGGAGTCTGGAATTGTGCCCAGTATAATGCAATAGGCTCGCCCCCTAATACATGGGACCTAACATCGTAGGTGAAACGTGGTTGTACTCAGTACACCTCTGCCACCCCCTCTGGGGAATATAGACGTGACGGTGTTTTTTTTTTATATTATACATCATTGTTTAATGTTGCTGATTGAGGAGCTGCTCAAACCCAAACTGTTATCGTCGAGATAATCCGAAATTTTGTAATACCCTTTCTTACACAATCTAGTTTTGATTGCCTTTTTAAACCGATTGATAGGCATGTTACGGATATCTATGAGTAATTTAATGTAGAAGCGTATACATTACCCAATGAAAGAATTACTAATTCTGTGGAGACGAGTAGAATGTACAATAATGTCATCTTGGTTCCGTGTATTAACATGATGAATGTCGCTACATATTTCAGAGTTACTGATATTCTTTTTAACATATAGAAGATTTTCATATATAAATTGTGATGCTTGGATAGATGCTATTCCAGCTCCACTTGAGTCATGACAACCTATCCAACTGTTATTAGTTAACATTTCCTCTCTTCCTTCTATTAATTTAACATGATGTCATTTTTTGTGTACTTTTTTTTTGTAAATGAGGAAACCATGTAGCCATTCTCATAAATAGTATAATTTGCTTTTTTAACTTAGTCTCACCTGATGACCAACCTACATTGTTCTCCCATTACCCAAAACTAAATGTAGATGAAAAAGATTGTAAAAATGTTATTTTAAAAGAGTAACCGTGGAGTTTCTTGCCCTTCTTCTCCACAGGAATGACATTCTGAAGTGGCGGTAGAGTCTT
Source organism: Phalera bucephala (assembly GCA_905147815.2). Lineage (NCBI taxonomy): Eukaryota > Metazoa > Arthropoda > Insecta > Lepidoptera > Notodontidae > Phalera > Phalera bucephala. The sequence continues at coordinate 10,915,641 of LR990637.1, read as the reverse complement.
TGTTACTTTTCTGACGATTCATAAATACTGTAATGGTTTACATGAATAAAAAATATTCTGATTTTGATTCTGACGCAACAGTAAGAATATTTATTTCTCTAAATTTTTCCTTAAGGGAAGCTCTTGGGGCCATATTGTTAATCGCTCGAACAGCCCTTTTCTGTAGCACAAAGATGGTGTTTTGTTCTGCAGAGCATCCCGACAGTAGTATGCCATATGACAAAATACTATGAAAATATGCGAAATAAACAAGTCTAGCTGTTTCAATATCAGTTAATGATCTAATTTTCTTTACGGCATCGGTAGGCGATCAGTCAAAAAAGTCAAATGATTGGACATTGGTGCTATGCATTCGGCTATTTTTATTGATCTCTAGGGAGGGGGCCGGTGCCCTTACCTGCCCCCCCCCCCCCTTGACGACGCCCTTAGATCACACGAAGATTTACCCCATGCGGGGATCGAACCCACGACACTTCCATCCAGTGGGCGGAGCGGCTTAAGCTCTTAACCACTGCACCAAATCGTGTCATTAAGTTTTCCTGTCGAAAAATCCCCAGTATCAGACCGGAATCTGGAATTGTGACCAGTATACAGCAATATGCTCGCCCCCTATTACATGGGACATAACATTGTTGATGAAAAGTAGGTGTACACGGTACACCTCTGGCACTCCCGCTTAGAGAATATAGGTGTGACGGTGTTAGCGAAGCTATATCATTACGCCAGAGCCCTTGCGAGGTAGGCAGAGAGTACAGGTTCTTTCCTTACATACCTCTCTGGCTTCCTCCACTCTCATAGTTCGTCTCATACACGCTCGCCGGTTACGGAGACTCTTGACTTGACCTTCAGATAAGACTCGCTCGATAAGATTTGGTCATGGTAAGATAGTCTAGGTCTTCCCCGGTACTTACATCGTCCCACTTTCGCATTATATATCTGTTTTGTCATTCTTTCTTCTGACATTCTTTCTGTATGCCCGAACTTACGGAGCATACCCTTTCTAATCTTTACACCGATACTATCTTCCATACCTAATCGCTTTATATAGATAAAAATCTACTAAAATATGATTCATCATACCACAGTTGGGCAGAAATAATCTGGATTCCATCTTGTCATCTCCCCAGTTATGAAAATATTGAAAGCCGTGTACATATAATATAGAAAATTTTTGTCATTGGCCGGCAGCCAAACGCGTATGGTGCCACTACCAGCGATGAAACGCTGCCCGCTTCCTCTTATACTAATAAAACGTTCTTGAAATATTAAACATACACCGATAGGCCTATATTTCACAAGCTGAAGTGTCAGAAATGTAGATAGATAACTATTTTTCTACAAAAAAAAATAAGCTTAAGCTCTTAACCACTGCGCCAAATTGTCCGTCGTATTGATTTTGGAACAAAATAGCAAAAACAGATTGTGAAAGTGGAAGGATGCGGGTACAGAAGCATACCTAGACTATCCAATTAACCGCGTTTTATCTGAAGGGCAAATTAGGATCTCCATTACAGATACGGGCGAGCATGTATAAGACAAAGTACGAGAGTCGAGGAAGTCACAGATATCTGTAAGGAATGAATATAAATAGATAGATTACAAATGAAAGGTAGTGTAACAATGGGAGTTCTTACGACTAAAAGTGATCTCCTCCAGGCTACTTTTATACTAAGCTTACCATACATTCCCACCACTGTAACTCCATTATGCCAGGATTCAATGACCTCTGTAAATGACCCCAAGGTATCTCGAAGAGTCCTTTAACTGTCCTAAACTCTGCAATAAATAAATTAGAAGGAAAATAGAATAGGAAGCGTACGAAAAAAATAATGATTTTACTTCCCTTCTTTGCAAAGCGGGAGATAGAACACACAAATTGTCAGATCAGCCATAAAAAAGGATACTATAATTAGTATAAACCCATTTACGAACAGGGCACACTCATGTTTGATTCCAATAATAATTATTGCAAAAACGATTGTGCCCACAGAAATTATCTCGATTTTTTTGAAGTCTTTTTGGTACTTCAAATGTGTCTGTGATATACCTCAAAGGTGTACTGGGTAAATCCACATTTCACCGACGATATTAGGTACCATTGTAAAGATATCCACAATACCTAATTGGACACACAAACTCTGTAGAATACCTTATAAATAATTAGCAAGTGTGTTTGAGACGAAATATGATAGCAAAAGAAAGATAGGTCTATAAGGAAAAATCTTGAAATTTTGTACTCTCGTAGTTGTCTGATGTAATTGTACCGTACTCTGAAGTACTACCAGTACCAGCCTCTTCCAGTTCTCGAAAGTGGTCACATCACGTTCTACTGAGATCCATCTATTATCACTCGATGATCGATCGCTACGTCGTGTAATGCTAGTTGATGTCACCATTCCGCATGATGAGAACCTTGTGAAGGCCGAAAAAGAAAACTTATCTAAATATTTGGACCAGGCCCATGAGGTAACCGCCATGTAGAATGTTAATTTAACTATCATTATGCCGATAGTCGTATCAATCAATGGCCTAAAAGCGAAGAGCTTCGATAAACCTCTCGAGAAGCTCTCACTAGGCAGTTGGGTGAAAAGTTTCATGCAGAAGGCGGTAGTGTTGGACACGACGCGCATTGTGAGGAGGTTCCTCTCTTTGGAGCCCTGACCACCGGTAGCTTAGGTCGTACACCTCGCTGTGGGTGGTGCACATGGCGCTTGGGCTTTCTGGATAGCCGTTTCAATGCCGGTAGCGGTGGAAGTTGGATTTATCTTCGTTTTCATAGTCGTCGCATGGTGGCCGAACATAAAGGAATTCTTGAAATAACACTGCGGTCTCGTCCGGCGATTAAGTCACATGGAATGCAGTGAAGTTAGCCGCTCCGCGATACGTCCAACAACGCAGGGCCGTCCGCCATCTTACATCGACTAGAATATTTGTAAACGCAAGACCTGAAAGTAGTTTATTCTAAATCGGTACCTGAATTGATTCCAACAATTTTTAATGTTTCTTACATTTTTTTTTATTTGCAAAAAATGCTTAAACTCCTTAAGTGCGCTATAAAATTAAATTTATTATTGATTCATAGCAAGAAGAAGATTCCAAATGCATTCCTAAAACGTATTTCTCAAAACTCACACACACTCGTACAAGTTTGGAGCAGGTTTGCAGGCACCTGCTGTTGGTACTTGTTAAGTATGCGCACGCAAGACAAATGAAACGTCGGATAGCGGGAAATGAACTGCTTTATTTGACAACCCACATGCGCTTATATCGTACACACAAGTAGTGCCAACATTATAATATATAACATTCCTCCCTCTAGATTGACATAACATATTTAATAAAACTGTCTGTAATCTACCCTAGGTACAGGGCGTAATACTTTCCCGGCATCTGTTTGCCTCTCTGACTGTGGTAGTTGGGTGGAGGATGCCTGTCTCTGAATTTCGCGGTCAGTTGCTTCATGAAATTCTTCATCTTCTACAGATTGTTCTGGCTGTGTTGCGTGGTCGGCTAACTCATCATTCTCTTCCCCATCTGTCGCAGATGTTACTGTGGGTATTCCCGGAGAAGAAATTTTTTTTTTTCTTTTTTTTTTTTTTTCTTTTTTTAAAAACGTAGCCCCACACTAGGATTTATTCCTGTGTCGTGGGTGCGTTTACAAACATGAAAATTCACACACGAATACCCAGACCGGAACAAATAATTGTGGATCACACAAAGATTTGTCCCGTGCGGGAATCGAACCCGCGACTATTAAACACAGTAGGTGGAGCGACCTAAGCTCTTAACCACTGCGCTAAATCGTCCGTCGTTTCTTGTGGACTGACATCTTCGAATTCTATTGAGCAATCATTAGGTTGGAAACAATTACTACCTGTACCTTTGTATAACATTAATTGGTTTTTATGTTTTTTAACATTACAAGAGGTCACTAAGTCCTTAACAATATATATAACTTTACCAATTTTTTTTAACACTACTCCTTTAGACCATGTCCCTGCCTTCTTTACATTATGTTTTTTATATAAAATGTAGTCTCCCGGATTGAAACATTGTGGTCTTTTCACATTTAATGTCTTAGACTGCAAACACTGTTGGTGTTCGACGTGACGAGCGAGAGTGGTGGGTGCCGGTAGTGTTTGTTTCATCATCATCATTATCATCTCAGCCTATACTTGTCCACTGCTGAACATAGGCCTCCCCAATCGCTTTCCAGCGTAACCGGTCCGATGCCACCTGCATCCAACGACTTCCTGCGATTTTCACAAGATCGTCGGTCCATCTGGCAGGCGGTCGTCCCACGCTGCGCTTGCCAATACGTGGTCTCCACTCTAGAATCTTTCTGCCCCAACGCCCGTCCGATCTACGCGCTATGTGGCCCGCCCATTGGAAGCGTGGAACAGGGGTGTGGTGGTACTCTTTTTCAAGAAAGGTGATAACACTTTACTGAAGAATTATAGGCCCATCACACTGCTGAGCCATGTTTATAAGTTGTTTTCGAGAGTCATCACGAATCGTCTCGAACGCAGGCTTGATGACTTCCAGCCTCCCGAACAAGCTGGCTTCCGGAAAGGCTTTAGTACCATAGACCACATACATACGCTGCGGCAGATTATACAGAAGACCGAGGAGTATAATCGGCCACTATGCTTGGCGTTTGTGGACTATGAGAAAGCCTTCGATTCGATCGAGACTTGGGCGGTTCTTAGATCTCTCCAGCGATGCCGCATTGACTATCGGTACATTGAAGTGTTGAAGTGCTTGTATAATAACGCCACCATGTCAGTCCGAGTACAGGGGCAGCGCACGAAGGCGATCCCCATAAAAAGAGGAGTAAGGCAGGGAGACGTCATTTCTCCGAAACTGTTTACGGCCACCTTAGAGGACGCCTTCAAGCTCTTGGAATGGCAAGGACTTGGCATCAACATCAATGGCGAATACATCACTCACCTTCGATTTGCCGACGACATTGTGGTCGTGGCGGAGTCGCTGGAAGATCTAGGACGAATGCTCGGTGACCTCAACAGAGTATCTCAACAAGTGGGTCTTAAAATGAACATGGACAAAACGAAAATAATGTCTAAAGTCCATGTCGTACCCACCGCACTCACCGTTGGGAACTCTACTCTTGAAGTTGTCGACGAATACATTTACCTGGGACAGGTAGTCCGGTTAGGTAGGTCCAACTTTGAGAGAGAGGTCAATCGACGAATCCAACTCGGCTGGGCAGCGTTCGGGAAACTGCGCAACATCTTCTCATCCAAAATACCTCAGTGCCTTAAGACTAAAGTTTTTAGTCAATGTGTGTTACCAGTGATGATATATGGATCAGAGACGTGGTCTCTTACAATAGGTCTCATAAAAAAGCTCAGAGTTGCTCAGCGAGCTATGGAGAGAGCTATGCTCGGCGTTTCTCTACGCGATCGACTCAGGAATGAGGAGATTCGTAGAAGAACCAAGGTCACCGACATAGCCGTTAAGATTAGTGTTTGTTTAGGGTTAATTAAATCTAGCCGTGATCGTAATTTACGTCCAAAGACTAACTGGGCAGGAGAACAGCCGGTTGTAGCATGAATTGAATTTCTGTAGTCGAATAAGTATTTTAATAGTTTGTTATTCTGCTCTTTACTATTATTACTGCTTAAAATGCAAGACTTTATACCTTTTTTAACAACTTTTACGTAGCTTTCCGCCTGCCCATTACTCGCGGGATGGTAAGCCGGCGACGTCAAATGCTTAAAGCAGTTCATTTCCCGCTATCCGACGTTTCATTTGTCTGAATACGTAAAAAGCAGTTGAACGGTTCCCAAACAATCTATAACACGCCCCGTATATGACAACAGATGATCACGCGCTACAGATAGTGGGAAACTTTCAAAATATCGTTTGTACGTTAATTCTGATATCGCAGTGACAGCCGACCCAGTATCAACTTCGAATTTTAAACTAACCCCTTGTACCGAAACCGTTAAAGCCATAGGTTCACCCTTATAAGAACGAATTTTATTCGACTTACCGTCATCATCACTCTCGTTCGACTCGCCAGTACCTACAAAATTTATCTTTTTACACATACGCCGTAGATGGCCTTTCATATTACACTTTTTACACGTATAATTAGCAAAACGACACTGCACTGTTTTATGATTTCTATAGCCACATACTAAACACATATCTTTTCTATCGCTGGAACCACTGGCGTCGCGCGCGATCTTGAACAGCGGCTCACTTGCCGTAGCCGACAACGCCGCTGCTGCTCCCTTACGCGCACTGCGCACGCTCTCCGCCACCTCCACTGCCTTGGCCAGCGTAAGCTCCTGAAGGTCACGCGCGAACAATTTGTCCTTCTCTGGTCCAGGTTGCATGCCCATAACAAATCGATCGCGAAGCGCCTCTTCTACGTTTAGGAACCCACAATGCGTCGTCAAACCGCGTAACCTCGCTGCCCACTGCACATAGGTTTCTTCTGGTCCTTGAGTTGCAGCATAAAAGTTATATCGCTCACCAAAGCCGCATTTCTTCGGAGTAAAATGCTTGTCGAGGAGAGATAATATATCTTCGTACGGCACTTGCGTTAATTCCTTTGGTAACGCTAAATCTGCCGCCAATTTGTAAGTGCTGTCTGTAAGTGCACTCAATAGAATCGCCCGCCTTTTTACACCTGACGGATCCTTTACATTGTCGATGTCGTTCGCAATGTACCATTGGGAAATACGTTGCTTGTAATTTTGCCATGTATGGATATTATGGTAAAAACTAGACAAAATCCCGAAATGAGACATTTTTCGTTATTTTCTCTTAACGCGGGTAGGTATATCGTCGCCACTGTTAAGTATGCGCACGCAAGACAAATGAAACGTCGGATAGCGGGAAATGAACTGCTTTATTTGACAACCCACATGCGCTTATATCGTACACACAAGTAGTGCCAACATTATAATATATAACAGTACTTATCAAGCCAATAAGGCTTCCAACTCGGCTAAACGACTACTGCATTAAGGGGTAACCGGGACCAACGGCTTAACGTGCCTTCCGAAGCACGGAGACGCTCGAATATGAAAATGCTACAAACGGTCACCCATCTCAGTAACTAGTAACTAAGTCGAACGCTGCTTAACCTTGGTGAACGGCTAGAATACCGCGTTCGCGTAGCCCTACGAGCGCCTACGAACGAGAGATATAAATTGAAAAGAAAATCTTGTCAAATAAATACCCGCTTTCACTAGATCCATACCCTTACTCTCGTGTGACATACTTCAAAGCGAATCCATAAGCGAAAAGTTGAGATGTTTCGACAAATATCTCGGCAATGTTGCTGGTAGAGTTCTACTTAAGCCATAGCATATGACAGCTAGCTCCGTAGATACACAGATGGGTACTCGGTACTCGACACAGGTATGAAAAACTGAAAAAATATATAGAACAGAAGGTGTTAAGACCTCAATTCTGTATCAACCTGTAGTATATTTTTCTTATGGTTATGAAATTGAGTGCAGTACATGTATACTAGGCTAAATTGATTATTTGTTTTAATAAAGCGATTAATATTAGTCGATTTTTTATTTTTTTTTAATCGTATAATTTTTGATTTTTTCAAAAATTAATCAATTTATTTATCATATCATCTGCTGTAGCAGGTATGTAGATTCATTCTAAGAAAAATCAAAACGATCGCGCAAGTATCGATATTCGAATAAATCAAGTATTAAAAGACCAATACCCGATTAATCGATTCCAAGCTGATTCTTATTAATTTGCCGATTGAATAAATTATTTTTGTTTTGAATCTGTTCCTTTTTATAATTATCAAAAAGACAAGTGACTTAAAATAGACTTTTGTTCGGTATGTAGTATTTTTAAAATTAAATGCCTTTTGCTAGTATTTATAACCCTGATTTAAACAATTTATAAGTAATTTTTACGATTACCACTTTTTATGATTGGATCATGAATCGATCCGATTCGATGGCTTCGGGATCGATTCAATGGTTCACATCTATCTATAATATCGATTATTTAGCTAAAAACAACGGTTTTTCGTAATCAATTTTAAACCGACATGCTGCAGCCGCAAGGTTTTTTTTTTCGATAGCAGGCAAATTCGTGCGCAAATCCAGAAACTGTATACTTGGTAAACATTTGACAAACTCATTTTTTACATTCTTGGCCATTGAGGTATCATACAGTACTAGAAAAGCTATGCTAAGCTCAAATAAAAAATGGTGTGTAACTTGGTGATCTCAGGGTTTGCGGGGATGTTTGTGTTCCTCAAATTCAGGAATGAGGAGATTCGTAGAAGAACCAAAGTCACCGCATAGCCCATAGGATTAGCAAGCTGAAGTGGCAATAGGCGGGCTACATAGCGAGAAGATCGGACGGGTGTTGGGGCAGAAAGATTTTAGAGTGGAGACCACGTATTGGCAAACGCAGCGTGGGACGGCCGCCGACCAGATAGACCGATGATCTTGTGAGGATCGCAGATAGTCGTTGGATGCAGGTGGAATCAGATCGGTTACGCCGGAAAATATGTAATATTTTTTTTCAGATTCAGTTTAAACGATGTGCTGGAGCAAGCGAATGAGTTTATATATAATACGAATACCTGCAGTAAGAATGGGAAATACACCGCTGACACAGAGAGAACAATGAGTGCAGGGGATAAAGTGAATTGTGCGATGGGAAAGCTACTCAAGAGCCGGCATTTAAGCTAAAAGGCGTAGCTGGCCATACATAACGGAGTGCTTGTCCCAATGCTGTTATTTGTCAGAGCTGATTATGTGAGAAGGAGAATGAAAACAGCATAAATGCGGTCGAAATGTGAGCTTTGCGGAGTCAAGCTGACCTACCGTGTTCGCAATAGCATATTAATAAAGCGTTTAGGTATCAAAGATATTTTTTTTTTTTGAAAACGTAGCCCCACACTAGGATTTATTCCTGTGTCGTGGGTGCATTTACAAACATGAAAATTCACATACACAAATACCCAGACCGGAACAAATAATTGTGGATCACACAAAGATTTGTCCCGTGCGGGACTCGAACCCGCGACTATTAGACGCAGTGGGCAGAGCGGCTTAAGCTCTTAACCACTGCGCTAAATCGTCCGTCTAAGATATTATCGGTGGAAAGATGAGAAAGGGTATGCTCCGTTGGTAACGGCATATAGAAAGAACGTCGGAAGAAAGAATGGCAAAACAGATATACAATGCATAAGTAGAAGGCTGTAGGTACCGGAGAAGACCTAGACTATCTCACCATGACCAAATAGATCGTGTCTTATCTGAAGGGCAAGTCAAGGGTCATGATATAGATAGATAGATATTCCCTATCCAGTTTCCTGCCTCAATACGTCTGCAAATACACTAATGTTTGTTTCTTTTTTCACAGGGATTGTCGAGTTGTTCGAGACCCACAAACGTTGAAATCAAAAGGCTATGGATTCGTGTCATTTTTGAAAAAGTCTGTAAGTATTCACTATTACACAACATCACTTTACAGGTTGTAATTTTAGTCGTCGTCGAGCGAAAGCCCAGGTGGTGTATTCAATGCCTACTGTTCACTGGTAATCAAAAAAGTAGAAAGACATTTCAATAAGTAACATCTACCTACTGACCTATCATATCTAATGTGAAAATCCGGAACACGCAATGTATGTACCGGTTAGCTTACGAGCCGCGCCACCCTTCAATGTCGCGCTTGGTATCGGTGTTTTTCTATCGATCTATATATCTCTATCATCACGCCTTTCTTTTCTTTCTTTCTTTCTATCTATGTAGTCATGGTAAGATAGTCTAGATCTTCCCCGGTACCTACATCCTTCCATTTTCGCATTGTATATCTGTTTTGTCATTCTTTCTTCTGACAATATTTCTATATGCCCGAACCAACGGAACATACCCTTTCTCATCTTTACACCGATACTATCTTTCATACCTACTCGCTTTCTCACTACGCTGTTGCGAATACGGTCGGTCAGCTTCACTACGCACATCTTCCGCAGAGCTCGCATTTCTACCGCACTTATCCTATTTTCATTCTCCTTCTTACTTACTCAGCTCTCGCTACCATTGACTTCTTGTCCCAACGCTGTTAGCGTTAGGACAAGAACTCCGTTATGTATGGCCAGCTGCGCGTTTTGGCTTAAATACCGGCTCCCAAGTAGCTTTCCCATCGCACCATTCACTCTGTTCCCTGCACTCACGCTTCACTCCATGTCAGCGGTGTATTTCCTATCCTTACTGAAGGCGCATCCAAGATATACAAACTCATTCACTTGCTCCAGCACATCGTTACCAACCACAATCCTTGCATTCGTTCTGGTTTCTTCTCGTTCAAAAACCATAGGTGTTTTAATGCACTAAATTAGTATTGGTATGGAGACGTTACTTATTAAAGTGGTTTTTTTTATTATTTTTTAGTGCCAGTGTAAAGTGGCCAGGACTGTTGCTCCACAACGATTAAAGTAATACCGTATAAGACCAAATAAAAAGTTTTTTAAACAATTTTGTAACACGTAGTCTTGTACTAGGATTTATTCCTGTGTCGTGGGTGCGTTAAGAAACATGAAATTTCACATACACAAATACCTAGACCGAAACTTATATTTCTCATAAAGATTTGTCCCGGGCGGGAATCGAACCCGCGACTATTGGACACAGTGGCTGGAGCGGCTTAAGCTCTTAACCACTGCGCTAAATTGTCCGTCAAGTAATTGCCCGTAATTGAAAATATCTTTTCAAAATCGCTCGATCATGTTCTGCGTAAAGCCACACAAACAAAAATATTAGAAGGAATTTACTGTTATAATTTTTCAAAGACCCTTTTAAAATAACTTCAATTTGTCTGAAATAACTTGGACGTACAAACACAGTCAGTCCCATTATAATTTTAAAATAGTGTAGATATGGAAAATATATTGTCTTCGGTAAAAAGCAACTGAATATTCATGTATTTGTACTTCTTTCATTTGAAGACTTTATTATAAAGCGTGCTCAAAAATTGTCCCAACATTTAGTATAGTACGATCTTTTGGGCCATGTATGACATTGACAGAGGGGCGTTGGTCTGAAATCAGCGACATTGCCCCAGAACCAACAGCAATGAAAAAAAACTTGTATGATTTCAAATCACCCATAAATTCTCTTAAATCATTTATTATTAAAGGGACAAGCGGTGGAATCGCAATATTGCACAAAAAGTGTTCTATTTTGAGGTTATAATTCAGTAGCCGTATAATTATAATAGCAGTATAATTCAGTGCATTTAGTAAAGATGTCTGCGACTTCGATATAAGTACTTACAATACTTTGAAATATTTGTTTCAGATTGCAAATTGTCCGTTAGATACGGATATTTGTCATTATTTTAATAAAATAGATAAATAATGATGGCATGGGTCAAATGTTTGTTGGTTCTGGGGCAATTTTCAACAATGTCCTTTTCCTACTTACTAGGAGATATTTCCACAGGTGGGTCAGCACGGTTACTAATTAAAAAAGAACTAAGTAAATTTCATAGCAAACAGCATCTCTGCGACTGTCATGGAGTGACATTTCACTTGACAGGCGTTAGTTCCGATTTTGGGCGCGGGCCCAAAGCATAGGCCAAAAGGTCCGTGTCGAATTGTGATGTCGGTCAATATTTATAATTATTAAACCAAAAAGGGACTAGAAGCATAGAGGGAGCCTTTAAGAGATTATATATTTGCACTGCTTACACTTATGTCATTTCAGTGACAAGAAAGGGGACAAATCCATCGTAATCAGTTACACTCTTCTACACATTTTGACATTAAATAACACTTGAAAACAATAAGTCATCGAGATCAGTCACTACAAACAAATATTAACCGATAAATTTGCATGGAGCCAACGTCAAAATGACAAACCATAACATTTTCAATAAAAAGGAAGTTCGAACCATATAGAAAAAAAGATTTTTAAATTGGTTACCTAAATGGTACAAAGTGTCCAGAAAAAGTGAGCAGCTGAACTGGGTTTATAATGACCCCTATGCTTTTAAATCCTACCTCTATGATGCAGTGACATTTCACTTGACAGCAATAGTCAAAGCTTAGGCCAAGAGATTCTTGGCGGATTGCGCATGTCACTCAATTTTTTCCGACGACACGTGTCACGATCCATTTATCCCTTATGAATAAGGCTTTAGTAAAATAAATCTTTGTAATGTTCAGACACAAAAAGATAGCCCCTAATATCTTGGTTTCTGAATTCTCAAACAGTCATTCTAAGTTTTGTTCGGAAACTTTTCGAGATTGCTTGTATTATCACTGTGCCACTTGTCTGTTAAGTTAAGTTTATTTTTTTCATATTATAACTACATTTAGTAGTGCTTAGAGATAACTAAAGTTAAGTACTTTCGTCTTATATACACCGTCACGCCTATATTCCCCACAAACAGGGGCTGCAGATATGTACTGTTTACGCCCACTTTTCGGCGACGATATGAACCCAGAAAGGTCAAAAACATAGTGTAGTTTTTCGATAAAAAAAGTCCAGTAGTTAAAGCTGAAGCCTCTCCGACACTGGTTTAAGCAGTCTCGGGTTAAATGTCCGCACAGGACAAATCTTTGCGTGATCCAAAAGGTATCAAAATCTATATAAAAAGTTTTTTATTAATGAAATCCAAAAAGCACTTATGAATAGTCAAAAAGAGAAAATTATTGATTACTTAAGACTCTACCAAGGAAAGTCATTCCTGTGGAGAAGAAGAGCAAGAAACTCCACGGTTACTCTTTTTAAAAATGAGAGTTTTACAATTCTTTTTGTATACATTGCATTCATGGGGTATGGGAGAACAATGCAGAACGAGCTAAATAGATGTGCTTAAGTAAAGATTAAACATAAGTGTACTTAGATTGATGGTATCAGTCAGTGTCTACATAGTCCTCTCATTTACAAAATAGAGACTGTAAAGGTGTAAAATAAAAAGTATAATAATAATAATAGTAAGAGAAAAAAAATGCGTACAAAATAATTGGTTATAGCTCCAGTGTGATGCCGAACGAGACTACATTTACTTTAACATTACTACGGTTCATTTTTAATCAGTCAAGGGATAGAGGACGGACCAGTCCCCACCAGCAGCACCTGCTCACGAGTATGACTTGAGAAGCAACCATCTCATTTGTTTCGATATCCATGTTTGTGTCTGTTAATTTCGTGTTTGTAAATGCACCAGCAGTGCACGCAAGGACCGGCTATTGGTGAAATTTGGATAGTGGTTAGACCGTGGGACTGCCAAGTCAGAGGTCTCGGGTTCAAACCCAAGCACCTCTGTCTTTTCGAAAGCATGTGCGTATTAAAAATTAATGATCACTTGCTTTAACGGTGAAGAAAAACATCGTGAGGAAACCTGCATGCCAAAGTTTTTCAAAAGTCTGTGAAGTCGTCAACCCGCAATGGGCTAACGTGGTGGACTATGACCGTAACCCTCTCAGTTTAAGAGGAGGCCCGTACCCAACAGTGGGGCAGTTTCTTAACAGTGCTGATATTATATTATTATTATAAACGTACCCACGACTCATGGAATTTTTTTAGTGTAGGGCTGTTTTTATAAATGAATAATATATTAAGGGTATAACGAACAGTATTATTAATTACGATGGGAAATACCGATGCATTTCCTCGTACTTAAATATTAACGATAAATGCTATTGATTCGAAACAAATGGCAAGTTTTCACATCGCATTACGTTACTGTTAATAAGCTTGCACTGTTCCACTACTCCCACGAATCGAAGTGAAAAAAATTAGGTCATACTCCACCACGCGAATGCAGAAGGGTGTGGATTAGGCAGGTTTGTGGTCACCTACTGGTGAAACTTAGCTAACCACACATAAGGCGTCTACCTAACACTTTATAAGCCTGTACTGCCCACTACTGGACAAAGAGTCCCACAAATCGAAGTAAAAAGATGTGCGGTGCGGTGCGGTGGAGGCAGGTTTGGGGTCACCTGCGGGTGGAACATACCAAGCCGCCTATAAGGCGTCTACCTTACTGTTGATGAATAAGCCTGTACAATCCCACGGATGAGCTCTCTCTCACACAGATCCAGGTGAGAGAGTCTAGGTCATACAGGACGTGGAGTCAGTGCAGTGGTGGAGGCCGGTTGGTGGACACCTGCTGCTGGAACTTAACAAGCCGTTTGTAAGGCATCCATCTTGGCTTCATTACTACCACATTTAGTAACCGGGGCCAATGTAACGTTCCTTGCAAAGCGCGAAAACGCTTGGGAATGGAAATGCCAGAAACTGTCAACCATTTTAGACTGTTAAACATGTTTATCGCTATTACAGTGCCATATTTAATATTATCAGCATACTCTTTCACACATAGGCCTACTCATAACAGCAACTTGGATAACTATCGAGTCACACTATAACGAGTAGTCACTCTGTGACCGTAGTGCGAATAACGTGTCAAATTAAATCGAATTATGCCGTCTTAAGTTGTTCCTGCTTGTACAAATGCTGCTAATAAAACACAATGGGGTCACATTTCATACCTAACTAGCGCATTTCTTCCGCCTCTTATTTTATTTTCGTAGCAATTGCGTTTACATTATGCCATTGTACAAAGTTTACGAATATTTATTTCTAACTTAATTCAAGTCCGCAATGAACTTGATGACAAAGATGATAATGAAATTGATAAAGTGTCCCACCCAGGATAGTAAAGCGATGGATACTTTACAACCGGTGTGAAGTTGGCGGCCTAAAGTTAGCGGCCTGTTATAACCCGACCAAATAAAATTGTCGTTGGAAAACACATGAAAATGCTTTTCATAAAGGCTTTTTATTGCTACGTACCTACCTACCTAGGCTACCATGATGAAAAAAAAATTTTTTTTATAGATACTAAGCCCAGAATTTTTATTTTTCATTTTTTTGCATTTGTCTAACCAAAAATCATTACGACTTTCTTAGCATACTTTAAAGTGAAATCGAGGAACAAAATGGGTCAACCATACTGAAAAAAAGCTCGAACGAAAACCCAAATAAAGTCATGGATTTTCAGAATTCAGTCGCAGCGGCCTGTGAAAATTTACAGTTTTTGGCCCTAACGGACCCCTTACACGGCGCAAGAGTTCATGAATGTGGCCACTTTCGATAGCTATTATGACTATCTATATACCCTATTAACTCTAGAGTGGTATTCGAACTACTAAGGTAACCATAGGCGAAAAACACCCAGCGGCCTATGAAGATTGTCAGTTTTCGGCCCGAACGGACCCCTTAGACGGCGCTACAGTTCATAAATTTAGCCTCATTTGATAGCTATTATAACTGGCTATATACCATAATAATTCCAGAGTGGTACTTGACCTACTATAGCCACCATAGGCGAAAAAGCACCAGCGGCCTAAGAAGATTGTCAGTTTTCGGCCCAAACGGACCCCTTAGACGGCGCTAAAGCTCATAAATTTGGCCTCATTTGATAGCTATTATAACTGGCTATATACCATATTAATTCCAGAGTGGTACTTGACCTACTATAGCCACCATAGGTGAAAAAGCACCAGCGGCCTATGAAGATTGTCAGTTTTCGGCCCAAACGGACCCCTTAGACGGCGCTAAAGCTCATAAATTTGGCCTCATTTGATAGCTCTTACGAATATCTATGTACCCTTTTAATTCAAGAGTGGTACTCGACCTACTATAGCTACCATATAACCCAGGCTATAGTAGGTCGAGTACCACTCTGGAATTAAAAGGGTTTATAGATATTCATAACACCTATCAAATGAGGCTAAATTTATGAACTCTAGCGCCGTCTAAGGGGTCCGTTCGGGCCGAAAACTGACAATCTTCATAGGCCGCTGGTGTTTTTCGCCTATGGTGGCTATAGTAGGTGGAGTACCACTCTGGAATTAATAGGGTATATAGATATTAATAACAGCTATCAAATGAGTCTAAATTTATGAACTCTAGCGCCGTCTAAGGGGTCCGTTCGGGCCGAAAACTGACAATCTTCATAGGCCGCTGGTGTTTTACACCTATGGTGGCTATAGTCGGTCGAGTAGATAGATAGTCATAATAGCTATCGAAAGTGGCCAAATTTATGAACTCTTGCGCCGTGTAAGGGGTCCGTTTGCGCCAAAAACTGTAAATTTTTACAGGCCGCTGCGACTGAATTCTGAAAATCCATGCCTTTATTTGGGTTTTCGTTCGAACTTTTTTTCAGTATGGTTGACCCATTTTGTTCCTCGATTCCACTTTTAGGTATGCTAAGAAAGTCGTAATGATTTTTGGTTAGACAAATGCAAAAGAATGAAAAATAAAAATTCTAGGCTTAGTATCTATAAAAAATTTCTTTTTTTCATCATGGTAGCCTAGGTAGGTAGGTAGGTAGCAATAAAAAGCCTTTATGAAAAGCATTTTCATGTGTTTTCCAACGACAATTTTATTTGGTCGGGTTATAACAGGCCGGGGGGTCTGTCCAAGAGCGTGCTCGTCGCGATCCCTGCCAGTCATTATGGCTGCAATCTTGGACCGAAGACGTACCGCAGTGCGGGCTAGGGCGTCCCCCCGAGGCGACGCGTACCGGCCCGCCCCCGTCGGTACGAATATAGGTGGAAGCGGCGATGGGGGCCGCCACCCATCACGCCGGGCCCGAACTGGCGAGTCGTGAGGTGCAGAGTGCCGAATAGGCACTTGGAATGTAAGAGGTGGTATGGAAGATAAGATGCATGAGGTGATTGATGTGATGAAAGAGAGACGCCTGGATGCTCTGTGTGTAACAGAGACTAAGCGGAGGGGCAGTGAAACCTGTGATCTTCCTGATGGAACGATGGCTCTGTGGTCTGGGGTACCGCAGAGCAGTGGTGCCAGCATGGGGGTGGGTATCTTGCTGTCCCGTCGCCTGGCCTCTGGAGTGAGAGATTATGGCCTGTGCGATGCGAGACTTCTCTGGGTCCGTTTAAAACTGGGTGTCACTAGAGTATTTTTGGTCGCAGCATATGCTCCCGTAAGCTCGTCGACACCCCAGGACCTTGAGAAGTTTTGGGATAATGTCAGGGAAGTTCTGGATTTGGCTGAGGCTAACGAAAAGGTGATTTTGTGTGGCGATCTGAACGGATGGGTAGGAACCAGGCGGCAAACTTGCGACGCTGCTCTGGGTCCTTATGGTGATAAGAGAGTGAACGATGCAGGTAAGCTCATTGTAGATGTGTGTTTGGAAAGGGGTCTCCTTGTGTCTAACACGATATTCCAGCACAAGGACATACATATGTATACGTGGAGAAGGAATGAACAAAAAAGCATGATAAATCTGATCCTGGTTGATAACCGTCTCCGAAACAAACTACAAGATACGCGTGCGTATAGAGGCCCCACTCTGGAATCAGACCACTATCTCGTAGTTGCGTGGTTTAGTGGTCTGTTCAGGAAGTGGAGGCACTGGCGAGAGCGTATCCCCTTTGGAGACCTTGAAAGATTAAAGGTTGAAAAGTTGCAAGATGAGAGCGTGAGGAGAATGTATGAAGATAGAGTCCGGGACAAGCTTTTAACAGCAGGCTCTTCGGACTCAAATGTAGATGAATGCTGGAATAGCCTGAAAGAGAGTTTGGTGGAATCCGCGAAAGAAGTATGTGGTTGCTCAAAGAAGCATATTACAGCAAAAGGTGATGCATGGTGGGATGCGGAGTTGCAAAGCTCTGTAGAAAGTAAGAAGAAAGCGTGGCAGGACTATGTATCTTCTTTGAACCTGAATGCCAGTATGACAGAGATGAGGAAAGAAATATACCGGCAATGCAAGAATGCCACTAAAACTTTAGTGAAAGAAAAGCGTGAAAGAGCCAGTATAATTGAGGAGGAGAGGCTGGCGAAGAACTTCGAGAACAACACCAAACTCTTTTGGAGCAAGGTGAGAAAGGCTCGAGGTGATTCGTCAGGCTCCAGAATGGAAAGGATAAAATCTAAAGATGGTGACATTCTTGCAGACACACAAGCTGTGCTAAACTGGTGGAGTGAATATTTTGGAGAAATGTATGGAGATGACCCGGATGCTGATGCCGCAGATGTGCCCAAAGGCGAAATTGCGGCACCAGAATCAACGGAGGACATCACTATGGAAGAAGTTGAATGGGCGATAGGAAGTATGAAAAACGGTAAAGCTGCGGGAGTAGACATGATATCTGCCAAGATGATCAAATATGGTGGAACTTGCGTCCGGGACGCTTTCCGGGCCCTTGCAAACCTTTGCTGGAGGACCGGTAGAGTACCTACAGATTGGCGCCGCGCAGTCATAGTACCCTTGTATAAAGGCAAGGGTTCACAATATGACTGCGCCAATTACAGAGCCATCAGTTTGATCAGCTTGGCAGCCAAGGTGTATGGTAAAATTATTGAACGGAGAATGCGCGTGAAGTCCGATGGAATGTTGTGCGAGGCACAAGGGGTTTCAGGTCTGGAAGAGGATGTTCGGATCAAGTCTTCTCACTCCGCAACATCGTAGAGAAGCATCTGGCAGTGGGCCGGAAGGTTTTCTGCGGTTTTGTAGATCTGGAGAAGGCATTTGACAGAGTTGTGCGAAAGAGACTTTGGGACATTTTGCCAGAGTATGGTATAGATGGCACTCTGTTGCGAGCCGTCCAGTCCACTTATGTGGACTGCAAGGCATGCGTACGGGTGGGTGGTAACAGGTCACCCTGGTTTGACGTTAAAATCGGCGTCAAGCAGGGTTGCGTGTTGTCCGCTAGACTGTTTATAATATATCTGGACAAAAGTCTTCAAAGACTGAAAGCGATGAATGAAGGTGTACAAATGGGTGACTTAGTGGTAAACCATCTACTTTATGCAGATGACGCGGTTTTAATAGCGACAACAGCCACTGATCTGCAAACACTAGTCACAGTTATGAAAGACGACTGCATGATCAATGGCTTACACTTGAATGTGAAGAAAACCAAGATTATGGTTTTTGAAAGGGAAGAAACCAGAACGAATGTAAGGATTGTGGTTGTAAGGATGCGCTTTCAGTAAGGATGGGAAATACACCGCTGACATAGAGAGAAGAGTGAGTGCAGGGAACAGAGTGAATGGTGCGATGGGAAAGCTAGTCGGGAGCCGGCGCTTAATCCATAAGGCGCAGCTGGCCATACATAACGGAGTTCTTGTCCCAACGCTGTCATATGGTAGCGAGAGCTGGGTATGTAAGAAGGAGAATGAAAGTAGGATAAATGCGGTAGAAATGCGAGCTCTGCGGAAGATGTGCGGAGTGAAGCTGACCGATCGCATTAGCAACAGCATAGTAAGACAGCGAGTAGGTATGAAAGATAGTATCGGTGTAAAGATGAGAAAGGGTATGCTCCGTTGGTTCGGGCATATAGAAAGAATGCCAGAGGAAAGAATTACAAAACAGATATACAATGTGAAAGTGGAAGGATGCAGGTACCGGGGAAGACCTAGACTATCTTACCATGACCAAATAAACCGAGTCTTATCTGATGGAAAAGTCAAGAGTCTCCGTAACCGGCGAGCGTGTATGAGACGAACTATGAGAGTCGAGGAAGCCAGAGAGGTATGTAAGGAAAGAACCTGTTGGAACTCTGTACTCTCTGCCTACCCCGCAAGGGATCTGGCGTGAGGTTATAGATAGATAGATAGATATAACAGGCCGCTAACTTTAGGCCGCCAACTTCACACCGGTTACTTTACATAGCAATTGCTACGGCCGTTTTGAGCGAAATCGAAAAGGCACGTTTTATCACTTTGTTACAATTGCCTTTACTCATGCTCATATGGGAATACATAATCGTTAATATTCCACCAACATTACACATTATAATTCGAAATAATACAAGTTTTGGAAATTAAAGCAAATTGACAACATCACTCTTCGATTTCCCGCCAAAACTCCCCCGCCTCTAATTGTCATAGTAAAAGACGCGTCCATATTGTTAGTGTTGCTAGTACAACAATTCTATTTAAACCGACTTTCATTTGCTGAGTAGTTCTAATATTCAATGGTATTCTATCTCTATTTATATCAACACGCCAAATCCCTTGCGGGGTAGGCAGAGAGTACAGAGTTCCAACAGGTTCTTTTCTTACATACCTCTCTGGCTTCCTCCACTCATATAGTTCGTCTCATACATACTCACCGGTTACGGAGACTCTTGACTTGCCCTTTAGATAAATGGGTATTCATTGAGTTAACTATACTACATCATGGTCTTAAATTTAGTTATGTCTATCTATCTATCTATAACCTCACGCCAGATCCCTTGCGGGGTAGGCAGAGAGTACAGAGTTCCAACAGGTTCTTTCCTTACATACCTCTCTGGCTTCCTCGACTCTCATAGTTCGTCTCATACACGCTCGCCGGTTACGGAGACTCTTGACTTTTCCATCAGATAAGACTCGGTTTATTTGGTCGTGGTAAGATAGCCTAGGTCTTCCCCGGTACCTGCATCCTTCCACTTTCACATTGTATATCTGTTTTGTCATTCTTTCCTCTGGCATTCTTTCTATATGCCCGAACCAACGGAGCATGCCCTTTCTCATCTTTACACCGATACTATCTTTCATACCTACTCGCTGTCTTACTATGCTGTTGCTAATGCGGTCGGTCAGCTTCACTCCGCACATCTTCCGCGAAGCTCGCATTTCTACCGCATTTATCCTACTTTCATTCTCCTTCTTACATACCCAGCTCTCGCTACCATATAACAGCGTTGGGACAAGAACTCCGTTATGTATGGCCAGCTGCGTCTTATGGCTTAAGTGCCGGCTCCCGAGTAGCTTTCCCATCGCACCATTCACTCTGTTCCCTGCACTCACTTTTCTCTCTATGTCAGCGGTGTATTTCCCATCCTTACTGAAGGCGCATCCAAGATATACAAACTCATTCACTTGCTCCAGCACATCGTTACCAACCACAATCCTTACATTCGTTCTGGTTTCTTCCCTTTCAAAAACCATAATCTTGGTTTTCTTCACATTCAAGTGTAAGCCATTGATCATGCAGTCGTCTTTCATAACTGTGACTAGTGTTTGCAGATCAGTGGCTGTTGGCGCTATTAAAACCGCGTCATCTGCATAAAGTAGATGGTTTACCACTAAGTCACCCATTTGTACACCTTCATTCATCGCTTTCAGTCTTTGAAGACTTTTGTCCAGATATATTATAAACAGTCTAGCGGACAACACGCAACCCTGCTTGACGCCGATTTTAACGTCAAACCAGGGTGACCTGTTACCACCCATCCGTACGCATGCCTTGCAGTCCACATAAGTGGACTGGACGGCTCGCAACAGAGTGCCATCTATACCATACTCTGGCAAAATGTCCCAAAGTCTCTTTCGCACAACTTTGTCAAATGCTTTCTCCAGATCTACAAAACCGCAGAAAACCTTCCGCCCCACTGCCAGATGCTTCTCTACGATGTTGCGGAGTGAGAAGACTTGATCCGAACATCCTCTTCCAGACCTGAAACCCCCTTGTTCCTCGCACAACATTCCATCGGACTTCACGCGCATTCTCCGTTCAATAATTTTACCGTACACCTTGGCTGCCAAGCTGATCAAACTGATGGCTCTGTAATTGGCGCAGTCATATTGTGAACCCTTGCCTTTATACAAGGCTACTATGACTGCGTGGCGCCAATCTGTAGGGACTCTACCGGTCCTCCAGCAAAGGTTTTCAAGGGCCCGGAAACCGTCCCGGACGCAAGTTCCACCATATTTGATCATCTCGGCAGATATCATGTCTACTCCCGCAGCTTTACCGTTTTTCATACTTCCTATCGCCCATTCAACTTCTTCCATAGTGATGTCCTCCGTTAATTCTGGTGCCGCAATCTCGCCTTTGGGCACGTCTGTGGCATCAGCATCCGGGTCATCTCCATTCATTTCTCCAAAACATACACTCCACCAGTTTAGCACAGCTTGTGTGTCTGCAAGAATGTCACCATCTTTAGATTTTATCCTTTCCATTCTGAAGCCTGACGAATCACCTCGAGCCTTTCTCACCTTGTTTCAAAAGAGTTTGGTGTTGTTTTCGAAGTTCTTCGCCAGCCTCTCCTCCTCAATTATACTGGCTCTTTCACGCTTTTCTTTCACTAAAGTTTTAGTGGCATTCTTGCATTGTCGGTATATTTCTTTCCTCATCTCAGTCATACTGGCATTCAGGTTCAAAGAAGATACATAGTCCTGCCACGCTTTCTTCTTACTTTCTACGGAGCTTTGCAACTCCGCATCCCACCATGCATCACCTTTTGCTGTAATATGCTTCTTTGAGCAACCACATACTTCTTACGCGGATTCCACCAAACTCTCTTTCAGGCTATTCCAGCATTCATCTACATTTGAGTCCGAAGAGCCTGCTGTCAAAAGCTTATCCCGGACTCTGTCTTCATACATTCTCCTCACGCTCTCATCTTGCAACTTTTCAACCTTTAATCTTTCAAGGTCTCCAAAGGGGATACGCTCTCGCCAGTACCTCCACTTCCTGAACAGACCACTAAACCGCGCAACTACGAGATAGTGGTCTGATTCCAGAGTGGGGCCTCTATACGCACGCGTATCTTGTAGTTTGCTTCGGAGACGGTTATCAACCAGGATCAGATCTATCATGCTTTTTTGTTCATTCCTTCTCCACGTATACATATGTATGTCCTTGTGCTGAAATATCGTATTAGACACAAGGAGACCCCTTTCCAAACAAACATTTACAATGAGCTACCTGCATCGTTCACTCTCTTATCACCATAAGGACCCAGAGCAGCGTCGCAAGTTTGCCGCCTGGTTCCTACCCATCCGTTCAGATCGCCACACAAAATCACCTTTTCGTTAGTTATGATGATGTAAATATATTTTCCCTACGTTAAATTCTATATATTCCTTCATTCATTAAATAAATATCTATTTCTTGAGTTTAATAGGTATAAAAATATAAGTTACTGCAACAATGCTTTTATTATCACTCACTATAATGTCATCAACCTTTACCCCAAAAAGTGGTTAATCTTTCCACTATTACGCGGGTAGGAAGTGTAGTGAGTGTGGGTCGTTTATTGAATTTTCGGCTTCACCTCGCAGCGTGCAATTACGACTGGACGCGGCTTCTGGTTTACGAGTTTATTTGTCCTAAGGTAGAACGCAAAGCATTATCGATGCTGTCACAACAAACATTGTTATTAGCCGAGAAACGTCCACTGCGAGACATAACCTCTCTCCCAAAGATCGCCTCGACGACCGACTTAAAAGTTTGGTCCAATAGCCGACGGAGCGCGACGAGAGCGCTCGGCTACGCTTGGTCGGGTGTCAGCAGCGCGGCGCTCACGTCACACTGCGGCAGCGACGTAGTGCCAGCTGGACCCACGCCTGATACTAGCGACCCACTCGCACACGCAAATTGATATCTCGCTCCACCCATGCTTTGTTTGTAACCGCGTCGAGCGCGACAGCGGCGGTTTGCGGTCGCGCCGAGCGAGGCTGTGCTGTGTGGCGTCTCTCGTACATTTGAGTACATTACAACTCCCCAAGCCGCGCCTCCGTCGCGCTCCCATCGCGCTGCGACGGCTATGTGGTGAAACCTTAAGTCAGTGAGACACTCGTAGAACTAACGGCCATTAGGGCAGAAAGGTTTTCAATTGACGTCCTTGCGCCAGAAGACGGGGATGTGCCGTTCTTCACTTGAACGGCCTATAGGCTGTGGTTCCCAAAGTTAATTGAATCGCGACCCACCTAACAAAAACTTCCAAATTCGGAACTCACTCTTGGTTTTCATGGAGAAAAAATAGGCATAACTATATAAATAAAGATCTGTTTGAACAAGAAAAATAAAACATTCAGTTCCATTCAAATCCCAAAGTGCTGCTTTTTAATGAGAAGGATACATTTGTTTCCTATTTTTTTCTTATTATAGCTTCAGTATTAATTTTAATTACTTTGAATGAGTTGGATACGTCCAATTAATTTCGGTATTGAGTTTTAATATTAACCTATCTATCTATCTATCTATATCATCACGCCAGCTCCCTCGCGGGGTAGGCAGAGAGTACAGAGTTCCAACAGGTTCTTTCCTTACATACCTCTCTGGCTTCCTCCACTCTCATAGTTCGTCTCATACACACTCGCCGGTTACGGAGACTCTTGACTTGCCCTTCAGCTAAGACACGGTCTACTTGGTCATGGTAAGATAGTCTAGGTCTTCCCCGGCACCTACATCCTTCCACTTTCGCATTGTATATCTATTTTGTCATTCTTTCTTCTGGCATCCTTTCTATATGCCCGAACCAACGGAGCATACCCTTTCTCATCTTTACACCGATACTATCTTTCATACCTACTCGTTTTCGTACTACGCTGTTGCGAATACGGTCGGTCAGCGTAACTCCGCACATCTTCCGCAGAGATCGCATTTCGACCGCATTTATCGTGCTTTCGTTCTCCTTCTTACATACCCAACTCTCACTGCCATATAACAGCGTTGAGACAAGCACTCCGTTATGCATGGCCAGCTGCGCCTTTTGGCTTAAGTGCCGGCTCCCAAGTAGCCTTCCCATCGCACCATTCACTCTATTACCTGCATTCACTCTTCTCTCTATATCAGCGGTGTATTTCCCATCCTTACTGAAGGCGCATCCAAGATATACAAACTCATTCACTTGCTCCAGCACATCGTTACCAACCACAATCCTTGCATTCGTTCTGGTTTTTTCCCGTTCAAAAACCAGCCGTAAACTCCGCCTCACATAGGTATGAGGTACTGAAGGGAAGGAGGGCTTTCATAGCTTCATCAAACAGACAAAAATAGTTGTCAGCAACTGAGAGCAGCTTACGATTGAAACTTATTCAGTAGTCGCCCGGCCGTTAACCAGAGCGGTCGTAGCCGTTTGTTTAGCCTAACTAATAAATGTTTTCTTTTTTTCTTTCTTCGTATCATCTATTTTCCAATATTCGCTCACGACCCACCAGTGGGTTGGGTCCCATACTTTGAGAAATGCTGATCTAGCAGATCCCGCACAAGTTTTGGAAGGGTAAAAACTGGATGCGCAGTATTTATTATATTTTCTCTTTTTTGCAGGAAGCCGAGTCAGCCATTACATCTATGAATGGGCAATGGCTCGGATCAAGATCGATCCGCACCAACTGGGCGACAAGAAAACCACCAGCTCCGAAGAACGAATGTGAGTACAGAGAAAACCATTCTTAGGGTTTCTTTCACCAATACATAATATCAGCCTATACTGCCCACTGCTGGGCAAAGGCCTTCTCTCACAAATCGAAGTAAGAGAGATTAGGTCATACTCTACCACGCGGACCCAGTGCGGATTGGCGGAAGCAGGTTTGTGGCCTGCTGTTGGAACTTATCAAGCCGCTCATAAGACTTCTAACTTGACCTAATGACTACCACATTACGTAGTAGCCGGGCACCAACAGCTTAACATGCCTTCCAAAGCACGGAGACCCTCGAATATGAAAATACCACAAACAGTCACAGTCACCCATCTTAGGCCGACCGAGTGTAACGCTGCTTAACCTTGATGGTCGCTAAGAACACCGCGATCGCACAGCGCTACGACGGCCTCCTTCACCAGCCTCGAAAAAAGTCTGAAGTAAAAAGAATAAAAGTTACAACTAAGTCTGTACGAATTTCACCATCTCTGAGTAACCCTTTCCTACCGTTAAACTGATTTTAAGCTGATTTTAAGGGATGGCGTAAAAATATGTTTTTGTCTTCTATGCACTTCAAGAAGTATAAGTATATGGTTTGGTGAAATAACCGACGCAGCGCGACGGGAGCGCGACGGTGGCATGACTTGGGGGGCTGTAATGTAGTGAAGTGTACGGGAGACGCCACACAGCGCAGCCCCGCTCGGCAAGACGACAAACGTCACGACCGAACGTAGCCGAGCGCTTCCCGAGCGCTTCGGTGGCGCTGGGTGGGCTATACGGCGAAATCTTTAATATTTCGACATATGATTTTTGATTGCATATTTTAGAATCTAGTTAAAGTAGAATCTAGAATCTAGGTAAATTTTCTCGATAAAAAAAATCTTAAGTCTAAAAGTTTACATTTTCTCATTCCAACACGGACTCCTTAAGAACTAATCAATAAAACTTAACTAAAAACATAGTAAATAATTTAACAAAGTTCTTGTGAATGTTTTCTGCCCTGTTTGTTGGGCACGCATGAGCACATCCATAATTTTTTTTCGACCGCGCACTCAATATATCCGTCCGTTATTATTCTTCAGTAGAGTAATTGCATTACTGTCACTCTCCCGGTGACAAGTGGTTGATCGCGGAAGGCCCTTAATTACCGAGTAACGTAGATCGAAATGTAATTAACCAGCACTTTATTGCGGTGAACGGTATTTGTATTACACAAAAGTTTGAAAGGAAGGTGTGTCACTACCAAATCCCTTTGTTTCGATTGCTGAGTCTCCCACCCGGACATAAATTACAATCATCATCATCTCAGCCTATACTCGTCCACTGCTGCACATAGTCCTCTACAATCGCTCTCAGCAGCATCCAACGTCTTCCTGCGATCCTCACAAGATCGTCGGTCCATCTGGTAGGCGGCCGTCCCACGCTGCGCTTGCCAATACTCCACTCCAAATCTCCACTCTAGAACGGCTGTAGTAAGGAAAACATGTTTAGGTGAAGATTTACAGACAGTACCAATTTGGAGTCTTTGTGCGGCGTAGCCCGAACGACATCCCACCTTATATCGTGGTCTACCCTAACACCTATACGCAACAGGACTTGATGGCTGCCTCCAACAATGCAGTCAATCTGGCCGCATTCTGGACCGCGTCTATATAACTGTAACATGTTTGCTATCGAAACGCTAAACAGAAGAAGATAAGACAAAAAAGCACTTACGAGTATCTGCAAACGTCAAAATTATTACAGTCCTATCTATTGGCCCGCGGCCTAAATCGCAACTAACGCTGTCATCAAATGGATTGTCACTTCATGACAGTCACGGAGTTGCCGTTTACAATAAAATGTACCCAAGTCCTTTTTAATTAGCAACCGTGCGGACCTACCAGTTGAAATATCTGCTTGGAATGAGGAAAAGTTTTACTAAATGGTTACCCTAATTTATCAATGTCATCCACGGGCCATTATATCCTTGTCACACTGTACATTCTTTACGTCTCCTACAATAATTTTAACCAAATTCATCATCCTTTGTAAAATGATAAGTATTACCTATCCCAAAATTGTAAAAATGTTTAACAACTTATATTTTGCGCTGTACCATCATCACTGTCTCACACTCAAAGGCTCCAAAGGCTCTTGACTCCATCAGACATCCCCCAAATCCTCTTAAACCCCCCATAACCCCACAATCTGAATGGAAGCTCTAATCCCCAGTCACGGTTAATCCGTTACATTCTTTAAGAATTCACAATCCAAAGAGAGACGTCAGTAATTTTAATTAAAATCCCTTCTATAAACCCTAATGTAGGTGTTTAATGGAAAGAAGGGTTTTTGTTTTCCTTTTGTTGTTGAGGACCGGTCCCTACCCCTATCTCACTTGATGGAAATGGCCGGAGATTTGGCTCGCTGACTCAGCATATTCACTCGAAAATAGGCTAAGGAGATGGAAGTTAGTCCGAGTTCTGATCCGGTCTGATCGGGCTAGACTCGCCTCCACGTGCGGCAACTCCACGCAACATGTCGGAACACGACTGGGTCGGTTGGTGGCGTGACTTTACTGTGAGGGTGGTGACCAGCCACGGCCGAAGCCTATCATCAGTGAAGGTGCTGCTCGTTTAGTACTACCCAGGGACCACGCACCGAGAACAAATCTTATAGACGCCAACAGCTTCGTCCCCCAAAACAGGTTAAAAGACTGAAGAAGTAGACAATACAATGCGAAAGTGGAAGGAGACCTCCTCCATAACGACTGCCCAAGCCGAGGCCTCTACACCATCTTTGG
The DNA here is from genome assembly GCA_905147815.2 of Phalera bucephala. Taxonomy (NCBI): domain Eukaryota; kingdom Metazoa; phylum Arthropoda; class Insecta; order Lepidoptera; family Notodontidae; genus Phalera; species Phalera bucephala. The sequence continues at coordinate 10,887,711 of LR990637.1, read as the reverse complement.
GGTTCTGGTTTGGTCATGCTCACTATAATGTCTTTGCTTGCGGTCACTGTTTGGCGCGGGTCACTCCCTTCCCCCCAATATGGTCGAGGGGAGTAATAGCTGTTCCAGTAGTCATACTCGTGAACGGGTGCTGCTTGTGGGGACTAGTCCATCTGGAATCCTTTAGACAGTCTTTAGAAATAACATCATCACTCTCATATCTCTGTCGTGAGGCATCACACTGGAGCTAGATCGTAAACTAATTAACTGTTACCTAAACATTGTATCCACAAAAAAGACAAGCCCGCTGAGTTTATTTGCCGGATCTTCTCAGTGGGGGCCGGATCTTCTAAAAAAAAATGTAAATTGACTATTTGTAAGGGTTTATACAAAATAAAATATTTGAGTTTGAGTTTATGTTAGCATTGTCAAAGAAATTATGGCACGCGCCCTAGACTGGACTAAGCTAAGCAAGTCAGTTAAAATTTAAAAAAAATTATTAAATATTAGCCCTGTTAAGAAACTGTCCCACTGCTGGGCACGGGCCTCCTCTCCAACTAAGAGGGTTTAGGCCATAGTCCACCACGCTGGCCCAGTGCGGGTTGGCGAACTTCACACACCTTCGAGAAACTCTTAGGCATGCAGGTTTCCTCACGATGTTTTCCTTCACCGTTAAAGCACGTGATAATTAATTTTAAATACGCACATGCTTTCGAAAAGACAGAGGTGCGTGCCTGGGTTTGAACCCGAGACCTCTGACTTTGCAGTCCAACGGTCTAACCACTAGGCTATCACTGCTAGTCAGTTAAACGTTTAAATTTTAATTGTACATTTCCGTTTGCTTTGATCTCGAAGTGTACTTAATATTTCACAAAGCCCGCTCTACTGGTATGATGAACCGACAAAAGGTTTTCGTCTGGACTAAATTACCTCCCAACTTCTTGCTAATATTTAAAAGGTTGTTGAAGCAGAAATTTAAAGAAATAATACATCTAACCTGTCATGTATATCTATCCAAGATGTAATTTTCAATTAGCCTCACAAAATCTCATTTTTTTAAAAAAAAAATAAACGTGTTCCCACACTAGAAATTATTCCTGTAGCGTGGGGGTTTACAAACATAGAATCCACATACACAAATACCCAGATCTAAACAAATATTTAAACACAAATAAGCAACAACATGTCAACCAAATGCAACGAGGCATTTTAATTAATACCCTAATGGCATAACAACAAAATTCAATGTTCAATAGCGCATTGTTAATGTATGACACATTATTGCTTGTATGTATCCATTTATGGGTCACACAAAGATTAGTCCCGTGCCAGAATCGAACTCCTGACTGCTCGATACAGTGGGCGAAGAAACTCTTAATCACTGGATCGAGCCGCACGTCAAATTAGATTATTGCTTTGCAAATTCAACACGAAAACCAAACTTCCAGTTCCAATTTCAGTTAAAGAACTTTGATATCTCAATTAACTACGATATCATTAAAGGTTTAGCCACATAGCCGACAGAGCGCGACGGGAGCGCGACGGTAGCGCGGCTTGGGGAGTTGTAATGTATTGAAATGTTCGGGAGACGGCACACAACGTAGCCCCGCTCGGCGCGACGGCAAATGTCACAACCAAACGTAGCCGAGCAGTTGCGTCGCGCTCCCGTCGCGCTCCCTCGGCTATTTGACCAAACCTTGAGGCCTACTAGCACGAACCAGAGTTAACGTTACCTATTCACTTATATACGTCGTATCCAATTAATTTAAAATCTTTTATAAAAAAAGGTAAACCGACTTCAAAAAGCAAAAAAATAAATATTTGAAGTCGGTGCTGGTTCGTGCAGTCGGTTACTTGGTTTATTTTACAATTTTAAGTGACCAGTGAATTATTCTATAGTAGGGTACCTATAGGATTGACGTAATACCCATAATATCTCAATTTACACATGCTATTGTTTGTCGTTAAGGAGTTCCCAGGTGTATCTTCTAAGTCCAATGTCAATAAAATTAAAATGGGACCACCTTGGAGATATACTGAACCCAATGCAAAAAAATATCAAAATCGGTCCACAATTGACGGAAATATCGCAGAACATACATAAAAAAAAAAAGCATACATACAACCGAACATAGAACCTCCTCCTTTTTGAAGTCGGTTAAAAATCAGTAAATGGAATGGCGAGCAGTTATTTTCATTTTAGTAAACTTATAAAGTAGTCGTAGGCATACTCTATGATTGCTCGAGTAAGTTTAGCCGTAAAGCGATGACAGATGACATCTGTCAGATGACGAATCACCGATGACAGATAGTTGATGTAAGATGGCGGAAGGTGCTGGGTTGTTAGTCTATTAGCAACGGGGCAAGCGCTATGACGTATCGCGAAGTAGCTAACCTCACTGCATCCCATGTGACTTAATCGCCAGAGGTGACCCCAGTGTTATTACAAGATTTTCTTTATGCTCGGCCACCATGCAGACGAATATGAAAACGAAGATAAATCCACGTTTCACCGCTACCGGTATTGAAACGGCCAAGCGCCCTTATATAGTTTAAGGAAATTTAACGTTATAATGTGACAGGACATGCAACTCGTATTTGTGTTTGCTCTCGTATAAAATTCAAGTCTATACGTAAAAACTGAAGTCATAGATAAAATAAATAGTGTTTGATGTTATAAGATCAATATTCTACACAGGTAATTATTTTAAAGTATAAAACGATTAGTGAAATTAAGTAAAAACATGTTAAATATATTTTTTATAACAATCTCGTAGTATTGTCCCATTTTAAAAGATAGTGTTATCGTAATAGTTAGACTACTAAGACGTGCCAAAAAGGAAGAATTCTTGAAAGCTGCAAAATCCAGACGTAATTTAAGCTGCAAAGATATTAATGTAGGCGAGGATCCAAAAAAAAATGTATAAATGAACATCTCAAAACAAAATAGACCTTTTTTCGAGAAGCGAGGACCAGAACTAAAAATAATGGTTTCAAGTTCTGTTGGATTAATAACGGACAAGTCTATCTACAAAAAAGAAGAAGGGACTCCAGCAATCCGCCTCTGTAACCGAAATGATTTCAAGCAGTGCTTGGGTAATTAAAATCAGCCGAAACAAACTGAAAATATTTCAGATTTTACTACATGAATATTTATGTTTCCTCTCGTTATTTAGATTAAGTTTTAGTTATGAAATTTTAATGTCAATATTATTCCAGATTACTTATTTTATTTTGAATTTCACTAAGTCCACTTACGTCTTAAATAATGTAAAGTATTTACAAACATCACTCATGGACACTCACCAATATATATCATCAAAAAAAATTACAACAATACAAACGCTACACTTTTATCTGCCTTTACACAAACTAATTAAACGTTTACACCTATGTACACCACAAATATATTCAAATTAGAACCTTGTAACTGGTATAATAATATAAATTTTCACAGTCGCGTTTATATAACAGCAAACAGTGACAACCAGACATACACCATCTTATACATTAAAACTATCTTTACCGTGGATAACCTATACATTTTTGACAATATTGATAAAACTCTTAGAATAAATTGTCACTCGCTAAACGAAGTAGAGCTTTGCAAAGATCACTTATATAACACCTGCAACCTTAACTTCAAAATTTTAACCCTGAACATCAGAAGCCTGCAATACCATTTCGACAATTTTTTATTAGTCCTACACCTACCTACATCCTACACGAGAGTTCAGTTACCAGGCATCTTGGCGGTTATCAGGTATTGATTGATTGATTGAATACAAATAAGCGCATAAAGAAAGCTGTTGGTGTTGATATTTACAATATTTCAGCAATTGAACTGGATATAGATGATGCAAACTGCTTAGTAATTCTCGTAAACAGTTTTATTACAAGATTTGGTGTATATCACTCACCATCTTTTGTGAATCTAAGTAAACTTTTAAATTCATTGGATAAAACTCTTTCAAAAATAAAAGATAACTAACGAACTATTGTTATAGGTGACGACCTGTTAGTTAATAACCAATGTGAAATATCAGTGCTTAATGGCACAACATGGTCTACTACCTGCCATCTCTAAACCGACTAGGGGTAACTCGTGCATAGATCACGTTTTCGTAAGAAGCAGTGGCAAAGTAGTCGGTGTTGTCGCCAAATGTACACCAACAGATCACAATGTTGTAATGGTAGGACTCAATACCGAAAAAGAAAACTAATAAAAAGAAACAGTAAAACGATTTTAGAGACCGATTATGAAACTGTACAAATAGAATTAAAAAGCGCAGACTGGACCTCTATTACTAGTAGCAATACTGTTAATGAAGCAGTTTACTCTTTCTATCGCGTACTTGATTCAGCAGTAACAAAAAGTACGATAAAGATTAAATATAGTCGAAAAAAGTCAAAGTCAAAAATCATTTATTTGTTTAGGCCAATACATAAGCACTTACAAACGTCAAAATTATTACATTTTTTACATCTACCACCGGATCAGAACGCCGCCTCCACTGAGAAGATCCGGCGAGAAACTCAGCGGGCTAGTCTTTTAACTTAATTTCTTTGGCCATAATAAACATTTTTATCATCATTGTTTAATTTTGCTCATTGAAAAGCTGCTCAAATCCAACCTGTTTTATCGTCAAGATAATCCGAAATTATATAATACCCTTTCATACAAAGTCTAGCTTTGATTAACTTTTTAAATTTATTGATAGGCATGTTTCGGATACCTATGGGTAATTTGTTGTTGAAGCGTATACATTGCCCCATTAAAGAATTACTAATTCTGTGGAGACGAGTAGAATGTACAATAAGATCATCTTTGTTCCGTGTATTAACATGATGAATGTCGCCATAATTTTTAAAGCTACTTATATTCTTTTTAACATATAGAAGATTTTCATATATAAATTGTGACAACAGTGTAACAGTTAGAATATTTATTTCTCTAAACTTTTCCTTAAGGGAAGCTCGCGGGGCCACATCGTAAATTGCTCGAACAGCCCTTTTCTGCAGAACGAAGATGGTGTTTAGTTCTGCAGAGCATCCCCATAAGAGTATGCCATAAGACATAATACTATGAAAATAAGCGAAATAAACAAGTCTAGCTGTCTCAATATCAGTTAATAATCTAACTTTCTTTACGGCATATGCCGCTGAGCTTAACCTACCAGACAATTGTTCAAAATGGGGGCCCCATTGTAATCTGGCATCTAGTGATACCTAGAAGAACAGTTGACTCTACAAGGTCTAAATTTATTTGTCCACGCCATTTATTTGTACATTGGTTACTACGTGTTTTACATTGGGCGTTGTGAATTTAATACATTTTGTTTTCTTCTCATTAAGGAGAAGATTATTAATGTTGAACCAATAAACAATCTTAGCCAATGCGTTGTTCACATCGTCATAATTAAGCAGCTGTCTCTTAATTTTGAATAATAGAGATGTATCATCTGCGAATAGCACAATGTTCTGATTATCCCCTACATAATAGGGTAAGTCATTTATAAATATGAGGAATAGAAATAGACCGAGAATCGACCCCTGGGGCATGCCCATTATCACATTAGAACCGGGAGATCGTTTTCCATTAACATCGACCTTTTGAATTCTATCACACAGATAAGAAGTCAAGAGGTCGAGAGCCCTGTTCCTAATTTCTTAATGGTGTAATTTCCTAAGAAGAGTTTCATGATGCACACAGTCAAAAGCCTTAGACAAGTCGCAGAATATACCTAAATCATCCTGCGAGTTCTCATAGGCCTCAAAAATATTTCTCATTAATTCAACGCCTGCATCAGTAGTTGAGCGATTTTTAGTGAAACTAAACTGATTTTTTGAAGTAGTTTATCTATCTATCTATCTATCTATATCATCACGCCAGCTCCCTCGCGGGGTAGGCAGAGAGTACAGAGTTCCAACAGGTTCTTTCCTTACATACCTCTCTGGCTTCCTCCACTCTCATAGTTCGTCTCATACACACTCGCCGTTTACGGAGACTCTTGACTTGCCCTTCAGCTAAGACACGGTCTATTTGGTCATGGTAAGATAGTCTAGGTCTTCCCCGGCACCTACATCCTTCCACTTTCGCAATGTATATCTGTTTTGTCATTCTTTCTTCTGGCATCCTTTCTATATGCCCGAACCAACGGAGCATACCCTTTCTCATCTTTACACCGACACTATCTTTCATACCTACTCGCTTTCTTACTACGCTGTTGCGAATACGGTCGGTCAGCGTGACTCCGCACATCTTCCGCAGAGATCGCATTTCGACCGCATTTATCCTGCTTTCGTTCTCCTTCTTACATACCCAACTCTCACTGCCATATAACAGCGTTGGGACAAGCACTCCGTTATGCATGGCCAGCTGCGCCTTTTGGCTTAAGTGCCGGCTCCCAAGTAGCCTTCCCATCGCACCATTCACTCTATTACCTGCATTCACTCTTCTCTCTATATCAGCGGTGTATTTCCCATCCTTACTGAAGGCGCATCCAAGATATACAAACTCATTCACTTGCTCCAGCACATCGTTACCAACCACAATCCTTGCATTCGTTCTGGTTTCTTCCCGTTCAAAAATAAAAGTAGTTTATGACTACTAAAGTGGCTTAACATCTCATTAAAGATAATTTTTTCAAGTACTCAACGTGTGCAACACAGAAATAGGCCGAAAATTATTTGTTTCTGATGTGCTACCCGATTTGAAGAAAGGAATCACTCTTCTAAGTTTCATTAGATCAGGAAATACACCATGAGCAACACAACCGTTGAATACAGATGCCAAGTGAGGAACAATAATATGAGTTATAGAACTAATACTCTTTACACACAGCCCCCATATGTCCGCCGTGTTTTTAATATTGAGATTATTAAAAGTATTTATAATATCTTTCCCACTGACATCCGAAAATTCAAATGATGCGCCGCATTCAAAAATACTTTGTTTAAGAAGCGACTCAGCCGAAGTACACGACGGCGTTAGAGTTTTAGTTGCCAACAAAGGAATATTAGTAAAAAAAGTTTCATACTCAGTCGCCACTTCCTGATCCGCCCTCACATTTTCATCACCAATTATCAAATTAAAGGCTCTATTTCTCACTGTTGTCCTACCGGTTTCACTATTAATAACGTGCTAAGTCATTTTAATTACATTACCGGATTGTTTAATTTTATATCTTAAGTAAATAGACGTAGCACAGGAACAGGCTCTTTTAAAAATTTTAGAATAATTTTTAACATATTCTATAAATTCTGGTTAATGGTTATAAGATTTTTCATCATAAAGTTCATATAACCTCAATCTACTTTTATAAATACCACAGGTTGCCCAGTCACTAAAGCCTGTACGATCACCAACTATGACATGTTTGGGTTTAAAATTGATATTAAATTCATCACTGATAAGGTGGAACAGTGAGTTATTTAAATCATTTGGGTCATCCTGATAGGGCAACTTGGGTACCCTCTCAATTAAATTGCATTTAAAACGCTCTTAGCGGCCTTCATTCATTGGGACAATGCTAACCTTTTTCCTTTGAACCTTAGTAGTCCTAGGGAACACAACGAACTGACCACTATGATCAGATTCTAGTTTATTTATTACAGAATATAACCTACTTCTTATATTAGTAAAAATATTATCAATGCATGTTGCACTAGTAGTAGTTACTCTAGTAGGTTCCAAGAAAAAATTGAACATATTATGCGATTTCATTAGGGTTATAAACTTCCTAGTAAGAATAATGTTTTCTAATAAATTGATATTAAAGTCTCCACAGATAGCTACTGTTGTATTTGAAGTGGAGGTTTTATATAAAATGTCCTCCATTAATCGCTCGAAATCATCATAAGGTGAAGAAGGAGGTCTGTATACGCACACAACAATGAACTGCTCAGACTCAATACATGCAACTTCTATAACTCTTTCAACAGATAGATTTACTATGTCCTTACGAAAATCCTTATCCTAAAACGAGAGTTATCCACTCTAGGATTAATACGATGCATGCGATTTAAAGATAAACTACATTCCCTAGTCAAACAGTCCCCTTATAATAAAACACTGAAAACATCATATACAAGATATAGGAACTTCCTCATAGATCTTATAAGAAAAGTTAAAAAGAATCATGATGCAAACTTATTAAATAAAAATAAAAATAATTCGAAAAAAATATGGAATACTTTTAAAGACATATGTGAGTTATTACAAAAACAGGATGATTCCCAAGAACTTTTAAAAACCCAAAGTTCAATTAAAGAATCTCTTAACGCTTCCAATAAGCACTTTTTTTCTACAGATAAAAATCTATCCAGCCGCAATATGATGAAACTAATTTCATCTGAACAGGATTTTGCCTGTAGAGTAAATTCTAAGCCCTCATTTTCCGCGTCAATGTATTTGGTACCGACCTATTAATTCTTCTTCTATTTGGTAATAACCTTGAAATAGGAACCATAATACGAAACCTCTAAAACGATAGTGCCCCCGGCTTAAATGGTTATAAAACACCTTTAATTAAAGAAATTGGGCCTTTGGTAAAATTATTGAACGGAGAATGCGCGAGAAGTCCGATGGAGTGTTGTGTGAGGCACAGGGAGGTTTCAGGTCTGGAAGAGGATGTTCGGATCAAGTTTTCTCCCTCCGCAACATCGTAGAAAAGCATCTGGCAGTAGGCCGGAAGGTTTTCTGCGGTTTTGTGGACCTGGAGAAGGCGTTTGATAGAGTAGTGCGAAAGAGACTTTGGGACATTTTGCCAGAGTATGGTATAAACGGCACCCTGTTGCGAGCCGTCCAGTCCACCTACGTGGACAGCAAGGCATGCGTACGGGTGGGTGGTAACATGTCACCTTGGTTTGACGTTAAAATCGGTGTCAAGCAGGGTTGCGTGTTGTCCGCTAGACTGTTTATAGTGTATCTGGATAAAAGTCTTCAAAGACTGTGTGCGATGACTGAAGGGGTAAAAATGGGTGATCTAGTGATAAACCACCTATTGTATGCAGATGACGCGGTTTTGATAGCGCCAACAGCCACTGATCTGCAAACACTAGTCACAGTTATGAGAGACGACTGCATGAATAATGGCTTACATTTGAATGTGAAGAAAACCAAAATTATGGTTTTTGAACGGGAAGAAACCAGAACGAATGCAAGGATTGTGGTTGGTAAAGATGTGCTGGAGCAAGTGAATGAGTTTGTATATCTTGGATGCGCCTTCAGTAAGGATGGGAAATACACCGCTGATATAGAGAGAAGAGTGAATGCAGGTAATAGAGTGAATGGTGCGATGGGAAGGCTACTTGGGAGCCGGCACTTAAGCCAAAAGGCGCAGCTGGCCATGCATAACGGAGTGCTTGTCCCAACGCTGTTATATGGCAGTGAGAGTTGGGTATGTAAGAAGGAGAACGAAAGCAGGATAAATGCGGTCGAAATGCGATCTCTGCGGAAGATGTGCGGAGTCACGCTGACCGACCGTATTCGCAACAGCGTAGTAAGAAAGCGAGTAGGTATGAAAGATAGTATCGGTGTAAAGATGAGAAAGGGTATGCTCCGTTGGTTCGGGCATATAGAAAGGATGCCAGAAGAAAGAATGACAAAACAGATATACAATGCGAAAGTGGAAGGATGTAGGTGCCGGGGAAGACCTAGACTATCTTACCATGACCAAATAGACCGTGTCTTATCTGAAGGGCAAGTCAAGAGTCTCCGTAACCGGCGAGTGTGTATGAGACGAACTATGAGAGTGGAGGAAGCCAGAGAGGTATGTAAGGAAAGAACCTGTTGGAACTCTGTACTCTCTGCCTACCCCGCGAGGGAGCTGGCGTGATGATATAGATAGATAGATAGATGGGCCTTTTATTCTTGAGCCTCCCACTTTTATTTGTAATATAAGTATGGCTATGAGAGTTTTTCCGTAAAGATTGAAGGTTGCATCGGTAACTCCTATTTACAAAACTCGTGCTAAAGAATGTCCCGGTAATAACAGGCCAATATCTCTCCTTAACATTTTCTGAAAGATCTTGGAAAAACAAGTATATAAACGCATTGTAAACTATCTAGAAAAAAATGGCCTACCTAAAGAAAGACAATTCGGCTTTAGATTAGGCAAAAGCACACAAAATGCAGTAGAATCACTTATAGATCTTGCATCTGGGCACATAGATAAGGGGCAACGCTGTCTTTGCATATTTGTCGACCTTGCTCAACAACTCAACAAACTATCAAGTTACTCAAAAAATGGCGTATTGCTTTAACCTACACACAAACAGAAAATTTGTTAACAATACGTAGATAAATTGATCACTTGAACTTTGGCTTGATCGCATGCGCGTACAAGCAAACTCACACACGGACGCAAACACACACACACACACAGGCAAACAGATGTAAAAAAATAAAATAACTAGTTTTTACCTATTAAAATTGTGCATTTACGTTACATGTTTCTGTATATTTTAATAATCTTCTTTTTACTTTCTTTCCGTTTTTGATTGTTTTAGCTGTAAGAATATTCTATAATCTCAGATAACTTGTTATGACAACCCACTATATGAATGTAAAACACGGTGCCCAAGATACAGGCTTAGCCTAGTTTGGGACCGACGGTAAACTCATTTGTATGTTTTTTTATTGTCAAATAAAGAATTTATTTATTATTATAGTAAACTTGTTGTGCCGGCAGAGCAGAATAGCACCACCCCATATCTTCCCGTGGGTATCGTAAAAGGCGATTAAGGGAGTGTGAGAAAATACTGACTCCTTGTATCTTTCTCACCGTGATACTGCTCCGTCTGTCTGAGTCCTTCTCCGATCGTAACGGTCTCCGTTCCACGGGGCCCAGAAGGATAAGAATGAGTATGTGCACCTGTGTCTCGCGCGTATACTTGTGCACCTTAATATTTCTTGCGCATCTGACCGCTTCCGTTACTGGACTCCGAGTACGCAAAAGTCCTGCGGCGATGGGTAAAAGTAGAGAGGTCTAGCCTGATGCAAACTAGGCTTTGCCTGATATCTGCACGCAGGCGGTCCCGGGGGCGTGAGAACACGCCGTGGTCGTTTTCGCGCTGCACATTTGGGACGACAGCATGGGCTCGGCAGCACTTGGGATGTCAAAGCAGCCCTGTTAAGGGAGGCACTGCTTTCCCCGCTCAGCTGGAGAGGGGGCTAGAAAAGGTGCCCTAAAAAAAATGCTCATTCCGACATGGCAGATGGTAGTAACCGCGGCTATCATCGCATCATTCAAATCGTGGTCGACGCCGCAAAGGAAATTTAAAAAGAACACCTGTTATGACATTCGGCGCGTGGAACGTGATAACGCTTCTTGATCGAGATGTCAACGCCTGCCCTGAACGTAAGACCGCCATAGTAGCTCGGGAACTTCATCGCTATAACGTGGATGTGGCTGCTCTCAGCGAAACACATCTCCCCGATGAAGAAGAGCTGGTGGAAGTAGGTGGCGGCTACACTTTCTTCTGGAAAGGTACCGCTGCCTCCGAAACTCGACGATCAGGGGTAGGTTTTGCCATCAAGAATCACTTAGCAAAGCATTTAGAGGAGTACCCTGTACATATCTCAGACCGCGTAACCACACTGCGCCTTCACCTGGACAAAGACAACTACCTTAATGTCATCAGTGTCTATGCTCCAACGTTAGAAAAGTCTGATGACATCAAGGAAAAGTTCTATGAGGAAGTGACACATTGCCTCGATAGCTTCAACGCCAGGGAGCAGGTTTTATTGCTGGGCGATTTCAATGCCAGGGTTGTACGGGACTATGAGGTTAGGCCTGGAGTTCTGGGTAGACATGGAGTTGGCAACATGAACAGCAATGGTCAGTTGCTGCTCAGTCTTTGTGCTCAATACGGTCTGGCAATTACGAACACTATGTTTAGACTTGCTGCCAAGTACAAGACAACATGGATGCACCCAAGATCTAAGCATTGGCATTTGATTGACTATGCTATCGTGAGACAAAAAGATTTCAGCCAAGTACAGGTCACCCGCGTCATGCGTGGTGCGCACTGCTGGTCTGACCACCGACTTATTGTCACTAAGCTACGAATCCGCCTCCGTCGCCCGCGTAGATCTCTTATAAAAAAGCTTGCTTCTTTGAACTTGGATAAGCTAGAAGATATCGCGGTCAGGGAGAAATACGCTGAAGCCCTGTCTGAAAAGCTGATGCCAGCTAATGAGGTAGGTGATGTTGATGCTGCCTGGGGAACTATGTCATCTCATATCATGGATACCGCTTCAACTGTACTGGGTAAAAAAATCCGTCGCAACGAAGACTGGTTTGATGGAAATGATGAAACCCTGCGGGCAGCATTCGACAAACACCGAGATCTCCTGCGACAGCACAAAAGGCAGAGCGGAAGCGTTGCGGTTGTAAAAGCTAGTGACCTCGAATTGCGCATGCTGTCTCGACATATGAAAGACAAGTGGTGGCAGGACAAAGCTAGTCACATGCAATGGCTCATTGACACAAACCAGCTGGGTGAGTTCTACAGTGAGGTACGTAAGCTGATTGGTTCATCCTACCAAGCTCGGGTGCCTTTAAGGTCTCTAGACGGTAGTCACATGTTGACAAGCAAGGAGGATATACTAAACCGCTGGGCGGAGCACTTCAACATTCTGCTAAATGTGAATCGATCAGCTGATCTGCAAAGTATCGGTTTAATGCCTCAGCTCCATCTCGCCTTTGAGCTGGACGAGACTCTATTGCGTGACGAGGTTGTTACTGCCATTAGACAGCAACAAAACAAACGGGCGGCTGGCATTGACCTTATACCGGGAGAGCTGATAAGATACGGCGGAGAGGAGTTGCACACGTTAGTGTGGGAACTATTTGTTCGCATGTGGGAGGAGGAGCGCGTTCCGGATACATTTAAAGTATCGCGCATAAGTGCTCTTTACAAGCAGAAGGGTGACCGATCTAACTGCAACTCCTACCGCGGTATTTCGCTCCTTTCAGCCCCTGGAAAGGTCTTTGCTAGAGTTCTCTTAAGCCGCCTAAAGAACTTGTCTGAAAAGATTCTGCCTGAAACCCAGTTTGGCTTCCGACCGGATCGAGGGACATGCGAAGCTATATTCTCTGTGCGTCAACTGCAAGAAAAGAGCAGGGAACAGGGCTGTCAGCTGTACCTTTGCTTTGTTGACCTGGAGAAGGCTTTCGACAGTGTGCCTCGGGAAGCTCTATGGTTGGTGCTAGGTAAGCTCGGGTGCACGGAAAAGTTTGTGAGACTTCTTAGACTCCTGCATGACGACATGCAATGCTGCGTTGCCGTAGACGGTGAACAGACAGACTTCTTCCCCGTTACCTGTGAAGTGTGAAGCAAGGATGTGTCTTAGCGCCTACTCTGTTCGCCTTATACTTTGCGGTGGTAGTTAGAGAGGTCTTACACACTGTTTCTCAGGGAGTCCGCATCTGTTTCCGCACAGACGGCAGCCTTTTCAACTTGGCTAGACTTAAGGCTCGCACTAAAGTCTCTTACGCACTGATCACGGAGATCATGTATGCTGATGACTTGTGCTTCCTATCAGAACCCCCAGACGGCCTGCAACAGCTGATGTCCGCATTCCACCAAGCCTGCCGTAAGTTCGGCTTAAAGATCAGTGTCAATAAGACGGAGGTGATGTCCCTGGACATACACGGTCACGAGAAACTGACCATAAAACTTGGTGAGGATGTGCTAAAGCAGGTGGATAGATTTCGCTATCTGGGGAACACTGTAACATCCAAGTGTGACCTTGATGCTGAGATCAATAGCAGGGTGGGTACCGCAGCTGCGGCATTCGGCAAGCTATGTACCAAGGTCTTCTGCTCGCATAACCTTAAGTTGCACACGGTACACGGTCGGTGTATATGGCAATCGTGCTGCCAAACCTCCTATACTCCTCTGAGACGTGGTGTGTATACCGCCGCCACATTCGCACTCTGGATCGCTTCCACCTTAAATGCCTCCGTACCATCATGAGGATCAGATGGTCCGATAGAGTGCGAAATACCAAAGTTCTGCGACGAGCCAATGTTGGTGGTATTAAGGCCTATTTAATGCGTCGACAGCTTCGGTGGTGCGGTCACGTATCTCGTATGGCGGAGGAAAGAGTGGCGAAGCGCATCTTCTACTCTGAACTGGAGAAGGGCAAGCGGAATCATGACGGTCCCCTCCTCCGGTACAAGGATGTCCAAAAGCGACATATGAAGAGATGCAACATAGAGCCCTCTCGTTGGGAACTTTTGGCAGCACAGCGGCCAGAATGGCGCAGGATGTTGAACAGCCAAGTACACGAGTTCGAGGCTCAGCGTAAAGCTGACCTTGACGCCAAACGGAATCAGTTAAAGGCCCGCCCACCTGCTGCCATATCATACAACTATGAGAACGGCGTACTCACGTGCCCTCAGTGTGCACGGAGTTTCGCCGCGAAGATAGGCTACATAAGCCATCTTCGAGCGCATCAGCGGCATTACTCCGACTAGGAGTCAAAGTGGTCACCATGGCCGAAATCGGTCGGATCAATCATCAACATCAAACTTTTTTTTCTTTTCATTCTTTTTATTGAGCAAATTAAATAAATGATTTTTGACCGCCTTGTTGGTCTAATGGCAAAGCGCATCGATCTGTGATCAGGTGGTCCTGGGTTCAAATCCTAGATCGGACAAATTTAGTTTTTCTGACGAAACTTAAACTCGTACTCAAACAATATATTTTGTTTTTTTTTTTAATCTAATTTAACTACTAATCTACCACAGGATAGAAACGCGGCCTCCACTGAGAAAATTCGGTGAAGAAACTCAGCGGGCTTGTCTTTTTTATTTACTTCTCTTTCTCTTTTTTCTTTTCTTTTTTTACAATCATATTGTGTGGATACAATGTTTAGTTTACATTTAAATAGTTTACGATCTAGCTCCAGTGTGATGTCTTACGATCGAAATATGAATCTATTGATGTTATCTGTAAAGAGTGTCTAAAGGATTCCAGATGGACCAGTCCGCACAAGCACCCGTTCACGAGTATAACTACTGGAACAGCCATCACTCCCGTCGACCAAATTGGAGGGAAGGGAGTGACCCGCGCTATACAGCCACCGCAAGCAAAGACATTATAGTGAGCAGGAACAAACCAGAACTCCAAAGACGGTAGCCAGATTGTGTCTACAAAATCTTCCCAGTATGAGGCCGGAGTCTGGAATTGTGCCCGGTATATGGCAATGGGCTCGCCCCCTGTTACATGGGACCAAACATAGTCGGCGAAATGTGGGTGTACTCAGTACACCTCTGCCGACCCCGCTTGGGGAATATACGTGTGACGGTATGCAATTTATGGCCTTGACTTCCACTTTTCTCTACTGGAATGACATTCCAAAGTAGTGGTAAAGGTAAAATATAACAATATGAATATAATTTACATTTGCAGTACCTCTACCACCCCCACTTGGGGAATATAGGCGTGACGGTGTAATTACATGAATGAATAATATTCTAAGGCGTCGATATGTTATTTCATTTCTATATTCTCTTTTATACTTTTCTGACGATTCATAAATACTATTCTGATTTTCTCCTCTCTTCTACTCCTTTCTAACTTCATCCATAAATATTTCTCCAAAAATCAGCACACCCTACAATTAATCAGTCCCGTATAATGAAACGTAACTTCAAACCGGAAGTGATGTCATAACCGCGGCGGAACACGGGAAGGCATTACCGTGGACCGGAAATTACAACTTGGCTCGTATTTATGCAAGGTTGTTGGTACAAGCTTATAATAATAATGTTTTTTATTACAAGTACTTTGTTTGATTTGGTCCTACAAATCGTAAATCGGATGAACTATAGTTTTTCCATAGAAATTGTAAAAATAAGACACTATACTCCGTTCGCTATGGCATTTTACTAATTGTAAACAACAAAATCAGGAATGAGGAGATTCGTAGTAGAACCAAGGTCGCTGACATAGCCCATAGGATTAACAAGCTGAAGTGACAATAGGCGGGCCACATAGCGCGAAGATCAGACGGGTGTTGGGGCAGAAAGATTGTAGAGTAAAGACCAGAATTGGCAAGCGCAGGAAGTCATTGGATGCAGGTGGCATCGGAGCGGTTCCGCTGAATAGCGATTATAATATCAGCCTATACTGCCCACTGCTGGACAAAGGCCTTCTCTCACAAATCGAGGTGAGAAAGATTAGGTCATACTCCACCACGCGGACCCAGTGCGGATTGGTGGATACAGGTTTGTGGCCACCTGCTGTTGGAACTTATCAAGCCGCCTTTAAGGCTTCCTACTCGGCTTAACGAGTACCACACTAAGTGGTAGTTGGTACCATCGGCTTAATGTGCCTTCCGAGGCACGGAGACGCTCGAATATGAAAATGCCACAAACGGTCACCCATCTCGGGACAACCGAGTCGAACGCTGCTTAACCTTGGTAATCGGTAAGAACACCGCGGTCGCACAGCGCTACGAGCGCCTTCCTATGTCAGCGACCTTGGTTCTACTACGAATCTCCTTATTCCTGATGGCTCGAATAGCGATTGGGTGGGCCTATGTTTAAGTTTAGACATTGAAACAACAAAAAACACGTGACCCATCATGATTACTAAACTTTTTAGAACATACAATATAATTTATAACTAGTGTCAATAAAAAAAACAACATTTATATTATTACATTAACATATTATATTAAAAACTACTACAGACCCATCTCACTCCTGAGCCACGTCTACAAGTTATGCTCGAGAGTACTCACAAACCGCCTCGCCAGAAGACTTGACGAGTTCCAGCCACCGGAACAAGCCGGGTTCCGAAAAGGCTACAGCACCGTAGACCACATCCATACTGTTCGGCAGATTGTACAGAAGACCGAAGAGTACAATCAGCCGCTGTATATGGCTTTCGTGGACTACGAGAAAGCCTTCGACTCCATCGAAACCTGGGCGGTTTTGGATGCTCTGCGGCGATGTGGCATCGATTGGCGCTATATCGAGGTGTTGAGATGTCTGTATGATACCGCCACAATGACCGTCCAGCTCCAGGACCAAAAGACCAACCCGATCGAGCTGCATCGAGGGGTAAGACAGGGGGATGTAATATCCCCCAAGCTCTTCACCAATGCACTCGAAGACGTCTTCAAGACGCTGGACTGGACTAGGCGGGGCATTAACATCAACAGCGAATACATCTCACACCTTCGGTTTGCCGATGATATCGTCATCGTGGCAGAGTCACTGGATCAGTTAAGCGAAATGCTGCATAGCCTAAATGAAGCCTCTCGAGGTGTCGGTCTCGGCATGAACTTGGATAAAACCAAGATCATGTTTAATGAGCATGTCACGCCGGGACCGATCTACATCGATGGTTCGATGCTCGAAGTTGTTCGGGAGTATGTCTACCTTGGACAAGTTGTCCAATTTGGTAGAAACAACTTCGAGAAAGAAATCAACCGCAGGATCCAATTGGATTGGGCAGCATTTGGCAAACTACGTCACGTTTTCGCTTCGCCTATACCGCAATGCCTGAAGACTAAAGTCTTTAACCAATGCGTCCTACCTGTTATGACTTACGGGGCCGAGACGTGGACACCCACAGTGGGACTAGTCCACAAAATTCAAAGTCGCACAGCGGGCTATGGAGCGAGCTATGCTCGGCGTCACTTTGAAGGATAAAATTCGTAACAAGGTAATCCGACAAAGAACCAAAGTTACCGACATAGCTCGCAGATTCAGTAAGCTAAAGTGGCAATGGGCTGGCCACATCTGCAGAAGGATCGACGGCCGATGGAGCAAGCGTGTCCTAGAGTGGAGACCGCGACTTGGTAAGCGTAAGGTAGGACGGCCCCCAGCTAGATGGACCGACGACCTCAAAAAGGTCGCTGGGACAGACTGGATGCGGAAGGCGGAGGACCGTGTGCAATGGCGCGTGTTAGGAGAGGCCTATGTCCAGCAGTGGACTACGATAGGCTGATTGATTGATTAAAAAAATCTTATGTGAATCTACTTATAACTCTCTTGTATAGACATCATTTATATGTTGTCAATCAAATAAAAAGGAACTAGTCCAGGCGGTACCAGATTAAGGTTCATTGATTCTTTGATAGAATAAAATAACTAAATACTCAAAACAAAACAAAAGCAAGAAGATTTACAACATGCAATGAAACGATTGACGACGAAATTGATTCAGGCAACAGAAATTGACAAAAATATTTTTATGCCACTTACTGGCCCATTTAATATACCTTACAGACTAACACACATATATGATTGCGCTGTACAGGGGTGTCTCTCAGTCTTCCACGAAATCTTCTGAATACGACACCCCTCGGCCAGAAGTCCTCGCTCATGAAGGTCTCTAGCTTGCCAGTGGGAACTCGCACAACAAAGGAATTAAAAGCCGCATTGTGTTGCGAATTCAGCTTCTCGATGCCTCAGAGTATACAAAGACTTCTTACGGGCATACTCTACAATATCATCGGCTTTGATGGTGTAGTCCCGTAGGGGGGCAGCCTGTGGAGCTGCTTCGCCACGAAGGCGGGCACGACGTCAGGATCTGTCTCCTTCAGCAGTCTGATTATGTCCCGGAGACTTCCTACGTAGACGGCATCCGATCACTCATACCGAGCGATTGGTACAGCAGCACCTTCGCAGTGCAGATATGTTTTATCCTGACGATGTGCCCGCTTTTGTGGCGAAGCAGCTGCACCAGCTGCCCCCCCGTCACACGACCACGTTGACGTCACCAAGTTGCTGAAGGATATAACCACCCTGAAGTCCAACCTGGCTGAAGTTCAAATCGGGTTAGAGGCTTCAGAAACTACCATTCGCAAACTACATGAAGAGGTGGCGTGGCGCTAGCCAGGAAAGTAGGTCGCACGAGGCCTGTAATGTGAACGTTCGTCGCGGGGCCCAAAATGCATCCATCGGCAGTTACGAATCGGCCAATGCGTCGCCAGCTGTTGCTACGGTGTCGTGCGATGCACCCGCCGCCCAGAATACACCGCGCCCCACCGTCAGCTCCGCGGCCCCGCCACTGACGTCTAACGTAAACACGACTTCTCCTCGCCGTGATTACGCCGTAGTCGCTGCCGCTGCACACCGGAGAGGATAACTGGGAAGGCACGTAAGGTGCCTCGGACCACTGCAATGGGTCAAGTTGATGAGGAAGGCTTCATCAAGGTGGAGAAGAAGCAGAAGCCTCCTCGAAGAAACCGGTGTGGGACTGCACCGGTTGACGAAGGCACACTCCTGCGTACAGCACTACCTACGACGCTGCTGTACGTGTCACGGACATTGTGGAGTATGCCCATAGAAGCAGAAGTCCTTATATACTCTGAGGGTCGAGACGCTGAACTCGCAAAACAATACGGCTTTTAATTCCTTTGTTGTGCGAGTTCCCATAGCCAAGCTTGACCGAAGCAGACCTTCATGAGCGAGGAGTTTGGCCGAGGTGTGTCGTATTCAGAAGATTTCGTGAGAGACTGCGAGACACCCCTCTACAGAGCATCATGTTACTTAGTTACTTACTTATTTACTTACTTAGTACTTCAACACATTTTACTTAATTTTTATATATTATATGTATGTTAGTCTGTAAGGTATATATTCTATGGGCCTGTAAGCAGCACAAAATTATTTTTTGTAAAATTGCAGTTGTCAGAATTAAATTACACATTATATTATTCTATTTCAATCAAACTTTAAAACTTTTTAAACAAACCATCACCATTTCCAGATTATTTATTTGTGATTGCAATCTATAACAAGTGTAACATGAATGCGACAGTATTTCTGAAGACATCGAAATGAAAATGCTGTTAGGAAGAAAACGTTCTCATATTTAGTGAAAAACATTTGAAAGTTTTAAAGGTTATATGTCTATATCATCACACCACCGAGATCTGGTGTGATGATATGCAGGGCAGATGATTTGCAGGCAGAGAGTACAGAATTCCTACCGTTTATTTCCTTACTGACCTTTCTAACCTCCACTGTTATAGTAAAGTTCGTCTCGTACGCTTGACGGTTACGGGGACTCTTGACTTGCCCTTCAGATAAGACACAGTCTATTTGGTCCTCGAAATCGATGACAATTTAATTTAGCGCGCCATCTAATGGTCCTTACACGAAACGCTCAGAGCGTCCTATTTTCACTTGCCCGGTTATTTTATTAAAACTCATCTCTTCTCCAGTGAACTCCAAGCCCCTGACCTTCGACGAGGTGTACAACCAAAGCTCCCCCACCAATTGCACTGTGTACTGCGGCGGTCTTACTGCGGGGCTGACTGAGGAGCTGATGCAGAAGACCTTCCAGCCGTTCGGCACCATCCAGGAGATCAGGGTCTTCAAAGATAAGGGGTACGCTTTCATCAGGTAAGCTTCATTCTCCGTATTTATATCTGTCGCAGATAATATTATCTGAAGATCACAGGCAATTAAATGTCAATTATTATTACAAGCAAATGTAGCCAATGGAACCACCCAACTACTAAATATAGTCGCTATGTTTGGGCTCGTTGGATTTATCTTGATGAGTACTTTAGACCCGGATAGCGTTTAGGGTCTGATGATGGTGCCGGAAGGAAACCATAGGAACTCCTCACCTGAGCAAGATACCTTCACTGTGTATTTGTTATAAAAGCTTGTTTTTAAAAAGGTGTTTTTAAATGAAAAATGTCATTTTTTTGTTAAATACTTGAGTATGTTTAATTGTAATGCGTGACAGATAACAGCTGTCAGATTACGACTGACTGATGGCATGTAATTGATGTAAGATGGCGGACGTCCCTACATTGTCATTCTATTGGCAACGGGGCAAGTGGTCAGTCGTAAGTTTTAATCTTCAATTATTTTGAGCATCCTCTAATATTTTGCTACCAAAAGCAGAATATCAAGGGAGATAAGTGTACCGCATAAGAACCTAGAATTATTTTAAGATTTCTTTTATATTCGGCCACCATGCCATGGCCACCGGCAAAACGAAAATAATTTATCTATATATTAGTAGGTGAAGCAAAAACTTTGTACACATTTTTACGAAAATTGCGCGGACGGAGGAGTATGAAATTTTCCACACTTATAGTTTATATAGGAGTGTAGAATGCTAATATTTTTTTAAAATTATGCATAAAGCACATTAAATCAATAAAAACAACATTACACACACTACCGTGTATTTGACACAATACACGTCAAATTGATGTTTGTCTTTAATATTATTTGTCTACAGTCTTACTGAATGTCAAACATAACCAGCAAACGATGAAAGAGTCGGTCGGATATCGACGTATGGGCGACTACTACACGGTATTAAAAAGTGTATTCCAAACTTAATCTCCGTTATATTTATTTAAAAGTATTTAAAAGTGCAACAGGTGTCCAGAAACCTGCCTTCACTAATGCATACTGGTTCCGCGTGGTGGAGTATGATCTATTTTCTCTCATCTCTATTTGTGAGACAAAGCCGGGCATTGCACTAAGTTAGTACAGACAACAATAAGCTATAAACCAGAATAAAATATAATGACACAATAATTTTAGCCCTGTTAAGAAACTGTCCCACTGTTGGGAACGGGCCTCCTCTCAAACTGAGAGGGTTTAGGACATAGCCCACGCTGGCCCAGTGCAGGTTGGCGAACTTCATACACCTTCGAGAAACTCTTAGGCATTCAAGTTTCCTCATGATGTTTTCCTTCACCGTTAAAGCAAGTGATATTTAATTTCTGATACGCACATGCTTTGGAAAAAACAGAGATGCGTGCCTGGGTTTGAACCCGAGACCTCTGACTTTGCAGTCCAACGGTCTTACCGCTAGGCTAATACTGCTTTTGAACAAGCATATGCTATGTTTAATTTTAATATCTATGTATATATATCATCACGCCAGAACCCTTGCGGGGCAGGCGTAGAGTACAGAGTTCCAACAAGTTCTTTCCTCCTCTGGCTTCCTAAACTCTCACAGTACGTCTCGTAAACGCTCGCCGGTTTCGGAGCCTTCCACTTCCACTGTTTTGTCATTCTTACTTTAATGTTAATAATATTAATATATTGTCTTTTTCAGGTTTTCAACGAAAGAGAGCGCTACACACGCAATTGTTGCGGTTCATAACACAGATGTGAATGGACAACCAGTCAAGTGCTCCTGGGGAAAGGAGTCTGGAGACCCCAACAACGCGCAGGCACAGGGACAGGTTAGTAGACTTATATATTAGTGTGACCCCGTTTAAGTCTAACCCCATGTGAGTGTAACCCCATTAAAGTATAATCATGTGAATGTGAACCTCGAGTGAGTTTGACCCTATTAGAGTGGGACTGAATTTATTGCTAAAATAAGTGAGATTTTAAATAAGTATAACACAAGTGTAAGGGTAATCGATGAAGTTCTTTTGGGCTAAAAGTCAGTTGACCCGAATAAAGCGCGACACTCGAACAGGTTAGGAGCATTTAAGAAAATATCATACTGTGACCCCAAGTGAGTTAAATGACGAATGTATTCCAATGGATTGTGTGACAAATGTTGGTAACAAGTTAATAGGCCTCATAAGAATATAAGTTTTATAAAGGTGAACACAAAGCAGTGTGACTCAAAATGATAATCATTTATTCCAATTTTGCAGTGACCCCAATTGAGTTATTTTACAAATGATTACTCCAAGAAAGTATAATTCTTTATGAAATCTAAGTGTATGAAAAGTAAAAAAAATTATGTTAACCTGTACAAATGCGATATAATCCCGAGTCTGCAAGGCAACAACTAAGTATGACCCCAAATAAGTACTCAACAATGAGATCCCAACTCACTCAGACCCCATATCCGAACCACCCCAAGACATTTAGACATACCACACGGTAACGCCTATATTCCTTAAGAGCAGAGGTGTACTGTGTACACCCACTTTTCGCCGACGATATTAAGTCCCATGTAATAGGGAGCGAGCCAACTGCCATATACCGGGCACAATTCCAGACTCCGGACTGATACTAGAAGTTTTTCGATAGAAAAACCTCATTTGTCCGACCTAGGATTTTAAACCAGGATCTCGTGATCGCAAAGCACATTATTCATAATTTATATTAAGACAAATGGCAACTACGAATAAATATTACAAATAATTCACTCTAAATATAATTAGTTATTCATTTTCTCTTAACGGTTAATTTTATGTAATTCGCAACGAAGTGATAATTATAAGATAAAATAAAATATCATAGTCATTAAAATTAAATAAGAATCAAAACTAGGGTGCTAAATCTTACTTATCATGATCAAATAGACCGTGTCTTATCTGAATGGCAAGTCTCCGTAACCGGCGAGCGAATATTAGATGAACTATGAGAGTGGAGGAAGCCAGAGAGGTCTGTAAGGAAATTGGAACTCTGTACTCTCTACCTATATATATGCCAAATATATACGAGGTGGGATCAACAAGTAGGGAGAATGAGATAGAATATAATGACTATTGATAACTTAATAATTTATTTTTCTACATAGTTTCCGAGTCTCTCTACACACCGAGTCCAGCGCTTTTCCAAGGCTTCAATCCCTTTCACAAAAAAGTTTTGTCTTGGTCCTGCAAAAAGCTCTCCACGGCATCCATCACCTCGTTATCGTCTTCGTACCTGTTTCCCCTTAAGTATTTTTTCAATTTGGGGAACAGATAAAATCTGGTGAATAAGGGGGGTGGTCAACCAATTCGAAGCCAGCTTGCTGAATGGCAGGCATCCCAACTGCCGACCTGTGCGCGGGTGCGTTGTCGTGATGAAACAGCACGCCCCTTCAAAGTTCTCCTTTTCTCTTTGATGGCATTCCTAAACTTGGGAATTAAAGCTGCATAATATTGGCGTGTAATAGTGGTTCCACGCTCCAGGTAATCAATCAACAATATTCCTTCTGCGTCCCAAAATATTGAGGCCATAACCTTGCCAGCCGATGCCACGACACGTAACTTCTTCGGGGTCGGTGATGATGGCCGTTTCCATTGCGAAGATTGCTGATTTGTCTCGGGATCAGAATGATGGACCCATGTTTTGTCCATTGTTACGAAACGAGACAAAAAGTTTTCAGAATCTTGTCCAACAATATCTTCGAAATGTCAAGTCGATTTTGTTTCTGACTGTCGGTTAACATTCTCGGCACCCATCTTGCGGAGACTTTTCTCATATTCAAAGATTGTTTCAATATGGATTGAATGCTTTCACATAAAATGCCCGTTTCTTGAATTAAGTATCGGATGGTAACTCTTCGATCGCTCAATAAAATTTTCTCGACTTTCGCGACATTTTCTTGGGTGACTGACGTCGATAGACGGCCGCAACGATGTTCGTCTTCCGTGCTCGTTCTCCCTACTCGAAATTGAGAAGCCCACCTTGCGACAGTGGAATACAGTGGAGCAGACTCTCCTAATATTGCCTCCAAATCGCAATGAATCTCTTGCGTCGTTAACTTTTTTAAACAGAGGTATTTAATAACGGCTCGCACTTTGTTATTCTCCATTTTCGAGAACACGTTCCGACACGAAGCAAACAAATGACTACATTCAGAAAAAAACAAAAGAAAATCGAAGATTTTTTTTTTATTAATATTGCAAATATGTATCTGAGCTATGCCTGCCAGTATTTTTTTTTTACCATGAAGTATGTCGGTCTCACTACTTTTTGTTCCCTCCTAGTATACTGATTTATAGATCTTTGTTCATTGGACACGTCAAAATTTATATATTACTAGCAGTTTCCCGCGGCTTCGCGCCCGTTCGATGAGAGCGCCACCGACCGGGTCTATGTTACTTCTGGATAATGTAGCTTTTAATGGTGAAAGAATTATTAAAATCGGTTCAATAGTTTCACAGTTTATCGCTTACAAACATAAAAACCTTTCCAAGCATTTCTTTTACCCAACCGATTCCGGTCTACCATCTTGGCTTTGATAAACTTATGGCACGGATGAGCGTATTCCATTGGTGAAATGAAACCCGCACCATTAATACATAAAATCAGTGTGTGTGTGTGAATGATCTACGCCGTTGACCGCGGAGCCTTTACAGCTTCACCGGACAACAGAACGAGCGTGCAACCACTACGCTCCAGCCAGAAGGGAATCGGCCTCGGCTTGGGCAGTCGCTATGGGGGAGGGCGTATACTAGGTGTCTCGCCGTGGTGCTCTGCACCGGCCGGCGAGCAAGGGATTCTTCGACCTCGCCGGCGAGGTCGGTATCTGATCCTGTGTGCGGTATCTGTATGCGATGCAAGGGCATCGAGAACCCTCCCGAGTTGGTGAGAACATGCCGCGGACGGCTGATAGGAGGGGAGTTAAGTTCGTAGTCGACGGCGGTTACGATTAGCGTATTTCTACGACTGGACGCGTTCGCGAATTATCGTGTTGTCGCCTTTTTAATAAAGGGGCGAATAGGTTCGAGATCAAGATCGGAATAGAGATCGCCGTTCCGTATGAACCACGGGGCTCCAACGGCTTTTCGGAGGAAACGTGATGGAACCGTTTGGAGTCTATCGATGTGAGAGCGGGTGGCGTGCCCTCATAAAATTAGTACACACTTACATCACAAACACATACACACAAATACACACACAACATACCATAAAGTATTGTTATTATGTTTCTTCTTCGTTATTTTAAAACATTTTGCTTTTCTTTACTTTTCTTTTTGTTTTAAGTTTGATTTTTATATATAACATTATTGCGTTGAGCTACTAATGGGAAGGCACTGTCTCCTGACAATGAATTGTGACCACTTCACCTAAATAAATAAAATTTATTATTATATGTATCTCGCTGAGATTCACGGGTTTTACCCGGACCATTTGAAAGGCTTGCATGGGGACATGGGTCCAACACGTAGAGGCCCTTTACGAGAAGTTAATGTTATGTAAGCCACCTGCTGAGATCACTTTCCGAAAAATTAAGAAACATAACCAGCGAACTGATCCCGGCAGGTGCAAGGACTATTGTAAATTATGGAAAGAAAACAAGGGCTATGTAAATGAGGTTTGATGGACAAAAACTGGACTATTTCAAAGGGGACGGACACCGGCCATAATTAGTGATACCTAATTGCCCGTGGCTGGCGGTGACTCGCCGCTTACTAGATGGGCCCTCAAACGGTCGTACTAGGACAACAGAGGGCAACACCGGTGTGAGCGGCTCAGGGGTGTAGAGAGGTGTGCTGCGCTTTCTCCGAAGTTACTCGCGGCGTTATGCCCTTTAACACTTCCACCCCTGGAGTACATCGACGTAGGAACGCATTATCTTCCTACGTCAATATAGCTCTCACGGCTCCTCTCTGGACGGCCAATTAAGGCTAACCAGAGCCGAGAGTCCTGCGGGCACCCTTCGGTTTCGACTCGACCGACGAAACACGCCGAGTTGGGGGCCCTGACCGACTCTCTGAAGCACTCGGGTCCGTGGTGTCGGTACTCACCAACACCTCGCCACAAGCTGCCCTGCGGGCAACTATTTATTCATTATTAATTACATATGAGACGACGAACTATAATGAAATAGATAGATGATTATATGTATTTCAAATATAATATATTTACAAAAGAAAAACATAAAGAATATTCAAAGTATATACAGGCGATGTCTAACTGTTAGTGCATCTATCCCTCAGGGCACTGTTATAGGATGTCTATCATTTTTAATTTATATTGCCGTCCTCCCCAAAATATTGGACGAGCACTGTGTACTTGTGCAGACGACATTTCACTACTTACATCTTGTAAAAATAACGCAATTCTATACAGTCAATGAACAGACACAATCTTGAAATTATAACTTAAAAAAAAAACAAACAGTGGCACTCCGGGGGTGCCGACAGAAGTGAAAACTTGAACAATCACGTGTGTATTTTTTGAATCGTCAGGAAATATTTTGTGATTTTTTTGTATATACAGAGGTGTCAGTAGCTGTAACAGTGTCACGAGTTCAATTGTTTATTCCCATCTCAAAAAATGCCCAACGTGCCTAAAGAAGTTTTCACTTCAAAAAACAAAGACAAAGATTAAGATAGATTCATTTCACCCCTATCAAAAACCACCATTTCAAGTCAACTTTAGGATCAAGAACACACAAATAGAAGTTGTGGAGATGTGTATTGATACACATAACTATTGGAAAACCCACGTTAAAAATATACGAAAGAAAATATCAAAATTTACTTACGCCCTTCGCGAAAACAACACCTCCATACAGTCTCTTGATCTACTACGCATATGCCTATTTGTGGCTGAGCTATGGCATCATCCTATGGGAACGTATCAGAATCAGAATCAGAATATTTTTTATTCATGTAAACCATTACAGTATTTATAAATCGTCTGAAAAGTAACAAAGACTCTACAACCACTTCGGCATGTCATTCCTGTGGTGAAGAAGGGCAAGAAACTCCACGGTTACTCTTTTAAAATAGTATTTTTACTTTTTATTTTCTACCTACGGGCGTTGGGGCAGAAAGATTCTAGAGTGGAGACCACGTATTGGCAAGCGCAGCGTGGGACGACCTCCTGCCAGATGGACCGACGATCTTGTGAAAATCGCAGGAAGTCGTTGGATGCAGGTGGCATCGGACCGGTTACGCTGGAAAGCGATTGGGGAGGCCTATGTTCAGCAGTGGACAAGTATAGGCTGAGATGATGATGATGATGATGATGATTTTCTACCTACATTTTGTTGTGGAATATGGGAGAACGATGTAGGCTGGTCTATCAGGTAGGTCTAAGTTAAAATATACAAATTATACTATTCCTGTGATGTCATAGTACAGACACCCCTAGCCTATTCACTTTACAAAAGAAATAATTCGCATACTCGTTAATATCGAACAGTTAAATAGCCGTAAACCCTTCTTCAAATATAAAATACTAATTTTACCTTGTATTTACATTCTGGAAATCTGTAAATTCACACGTAAATACGCAAGCTTTTTAGAAAGCGGGAAGACCTGCATAGACAACGCCCAACTAGACTCAAAAACATGTTACTACTTCCAACCTGCTTCCAACCTCCCGAATAACCCTGCACTCTTCCAGTCCCTTTCTAATGGCCATCAAAATACATAATAAGCTACCTAAGTCAATAAGAAATGAAGTCAATACCAAATTATTCATAAAACATCTAAAATCCTTTTTGAATCAATAAAGCTTGCTATTCTATAAATGAATATATGTCTGACAAATAAAAGAAATCAAAGTTTAATATACAATAAAAATATTAACAAATAATAACTCTAAATAAATAATTACATAATATAACAATAATATCAGCCTATACTGCCCACTGCTGGGCAAAGGCCTCTCACAAATCAAGGTGAGAGAGATTAGGTCATACTCCACCACGCGGACCCAGTGCGGATTGGTGGAGGCAGGTTTGTGGCCACCTGCTGTTGGAAATTGTCAAGCTCGGCTTAACGACTACCACATTAAGTGGTAACCGGGACCAACGGCTTAACGTGCTTTCCGAAGCACGAAGACGCTCGAATAGGAAATGCCACAAACGGTCACCCATCTCAGGCCGACCATGTCGAACGCTACTTAACCTTGGTGATTGGTTAGAACACCGCGGTCGCACAGGGCTAAGACGAAGTACATAATAATACCATTCAAATACCAATCTATTTATAATAATATCCTCTTCTCTCCGTCTTTGTATCCTTTGCTGTGCCTTGCTGGTCCACAACTGTCTCATTTGCAATATTTTACCATCTAGTATCTAGCTGACCGACCGTATTCGCAATAGCTTAGTAAGAAAGCTAATAGGTGTGAAAGAGAATATCGGTGTAAAGATGAGAAAGGGTATGCTCCGTTGGTTCGGGCATATAGAAAGAATGTCCGAAGAAAGAATGACAAAACTGATATACAACGCGAAAGTGGAAGGATGTAGGTACCGGGGAAGACCTAGACTATCTCACCATGACTAAATAGACCGGGTCTTATCTGAAGGACAAGTCAGGAGTCTTCGTAACCGGCGAGCGTGTATGAGACGAATTATGAGAGTAGAGGAAGCCAGAGAGGTGTGTAAGGAAAGAGCCTGTTGGAACTCTGTACTCTCTGCCTACCCCGTAAGGGATCTGGCGTGATGATATAGATAGATAGATAGATAGTATCTACATATTGTGGAATGCAAATAAATAAATATGCATATGTTCTAGAAAAAGGGAATAATGAATGTCATAATGGAAACTTCGCCGGTTGCCCCGGCACCCACGCCTCACGGCGGCCAGGCGCATGGATGACATTTCTACGCCGCCACATTCTGAATTATTTAAAACATAATCAAAGTCCGAATCTTTATTATCATCATCATCACTTCCAGCTCACCTCACCCACTGCTGCGCATAAGCTATATGCGCATGTATATGTGACGTAAGAACGCCACATATCCAAATTTTATGATCCATTTTTCAAGCAGTTGCGGGTATCCGATTGAGCTGAAATTTGGCATACGTACATATGTGAATTCGGTATCAATGCAATACTATGGTACCATGGAGCTTGTGGCTCTAGGCCAGCGTGGTGGACTATGGCCTAAACCCTCTCAGTTTGAGAGGAGGCCCGTGCCCAACGGTAGGACAGTTTCTTAACAGGGCTAATATTATTATTTATTATTATGGAGTTGGTCTGATAATGGAGTCGGAAATAGCTAACGGAATTACCAAATTACTCAAGAAAACCGCGTCGTGTTTGGGCTCGTTAAATTTCTATCTATCTATATCACCACGCCAGGTCAAACGGGGTAGGCAGACAGTACAATATTCGTTGCATTTATCTTAAGAATTACCATTTAGTATTTTACAATCCCGTTGGCTGTCCCCAAAAATATCTTTTTAAATTAAAATTATTCTGTCTTTTTTGAGGACGTGTATGAATTATTATATTTATATTAGATGTTACAGAAGCTTAATTCGTAATACTTATTTTTTCCTGTTAATATATTTACAGAGAGATACCTAATGAGTATCATTATATATTCTATTTGTAGCTTAATTAACGTTCCTTTGTAAGTGTAATATTTTATTCATGAACACAATTTGTGAGATTTGTTTTTGTAAGATGTTGTGTAGTTCGTCAGTCTAACGGCGTACGATACGGCAATTAACTCAAGGGCACCTCAAGGAAGAACAGCCTGGGCTTGGGCAATCGCTATAGGGGGAGGGCATATACTAGGTGTCTCGCCGTGGTGCTCTGCGCCAGTCGGCGGTCAAGGGGTTCTTCGACCTCGCCGGCGTGGTCGGTGTCTGATCCTGTGTGTGGTATCTGTATCCGAAAGAAAGGATGGAAGGGCATCGGGAGGGTCGGTGAAAACCAGCCACCCCCGCTTGGGGACTATATGGATCACTACTATATTTTTCTTCTTCTTTTTATAGCTCCCCACCACTTACAGACCGTGCGAGGCGGCCTATACAGCGGGAAATATGGGTGTTCAAAGAACACCAAAGTCTCCTCCGCTTAGGGAGTGTAGCGGTCACTGCTTCAAATGTGATATAAATAATGCTTTACGCTAGTCTATTGAATGGCTGGAACAAAATAATTTAATCTTAAATATAAATAAAACTAAAATTAATACTTTTCGACAAAGAACTATTGCACCGGACATTAATCTAATTATCAATAATGAAAGAATTGAAGAAGTACATTTTACCAAATTTTTAGGTTTAACAATTGATTATAAATTGACGTGGAAGGAACATGCATCTATCCTAATTAAAAAACTGAGTAAGTTCTCGTTTGCTCTGTACAAACTTAAAAGAGTTGTTAACCAGGCAGCTGTCGTCACTACCTATTATGGTTATGTCGAGTCCATTTTGCGATACGAAGTTTCTGCTTCGTTCTTTCGATATTTCTGCGAAAAATCCTCGATTTTCAAAGCGCGGAAAAGATGCATTAGATCAACGTTATATTCCTTTACTTAAAATATTACCATTGCCATGTCTTTACATATACGAGACCGCACTGTGTGAAAAAAAATATTGATCTTTTTATAAATATAGCCGAAAAGCGATCTAGACTAGTGAGACAGAAATATCGGCATGAATTATGTTTGAGAGCTTCCAAAACTGCACTTCTGCACAAGAGCATACTATGCATGGCTCCAAAAATTTTCAATAAAATCCGAATGACATTAAAGACTTAAACTTGACACAATTTAAACAAAAATTAAATATATTTTTATTGGACAAATGCTATTATACAGTTGACGAATTCCTTTTTGATAAATCACTCAAGAATAAAAATATTTTAATTATAATAAATTAATAGTAATAATGTAATTGCATGTATTGTAAATACCTTAATAGTGTACGCCCAATGGGTAGATTTTGAGAAACTTAAATGTTAAACCAAGCTCATATTGTATCACTAAAGCTCACAATTTATGATTTGACTATATCCCTTCTTTTCCGGTTACCATACACAGTGTATAGTCCATTCAGAGCAGCATATACAGTGTAAAATGTGGGTATACCAAGTACTCCAAAGAAGGAAGAATGGAGAAGGATCCTTCCTTAGAAAATGTAGGATTCACAATTTCATAACCGTCTCTCTTTTTTTTAGCGTCCCATGGCTTAAACTCCATTCAAAGCAACATATACAGCGTAAAATTTGGGTGTATCATAAATACCGCAAGACCTCAAACACCCCGATTAGATAACTGCTCCACAAATTCAGTTCGAAAACGAAATTTTCCAATTTAAATTTTTTTAACCGTGCGTATTGAGAAATACGTTTTAGAAATACATTTGAAATCTCCGTATTCCTTTTAATGAAGAATAAAATTAGTTTGTCATAGAGCACTGCAGGAGTAACATCATTTTTTGTTAATAAAAAAATGTTAGTGACAATGAAAATTGTTGGAATCAATTCACGTGGAACCAGAACGAATGTAAGGATTGTGGTTGGTAACGATGTGCTGGAACAAGTGAATGAGTTTGTATATCTTGGTTGCGCTTTCAGTAAGGATGGGAAATACGTAGAGAGAATAGTGAGTGCAGGGAACAGGGTGAATGGTGCGATGGGAAAGCTACTTGGGAGCCGGCATTTAAGCCATAAGGCCCAGCTGGCCATACATAACGGAGTTCTTGTCCCAACGCTGTTATATGGTAGCGAGAGCTGGGTATATAAGAGGGAGAATGAAAGTAGGATAAATGCGGTCGAAATGCGAGCTCTGCGGAAGATGTGCGGAGTGAAGCTGACCGACCGCATTAGCAACAGCGTAGTAAGAATGCGAGTAGGTTTGAAAGATCATAAGTCAAGAGTCTCCGTAACCGGCGAGTGTGTATGAGACGAACTATGAGAGTGAAGGAAGCCAGAGAGGTATGTCAGGAAAGAACCTGTTAGAAATCTGTACTGTCTGCCTACCCCGCAAGGGATCTGGCGTGATGATGTAGATAGATAGATAGAAATTCAGTTCGAAAACGAAATTTTCCAATATAAAGTTTTTTAACCGTGCGTATTGAGAAATACGTTTTAGAAATACATTTGAAATCTCCGTATTCCTTTTAATCAAGAATAAAATTAGATTGTCATAGCGCACTGCAGGAGCAACATCATTTTTTGTTAATAAAAAAATGTTAGTTACAATAAAAATTGTTGGAATCAATTCAGTTACCGATTTAGAACAAACTACCCATAGGGCTTGCGTTAATTATGTTACACCTTGTATAATAAATCCAAGTCACCCCTGCTTGGTGAATGTATGGGAAATAATTCGATATAACGGCGCTCTGGTTTTCTGCATGGCCGTTTCAATGCCGGTAGCGGTGAACGGTAGATTTATCTTCGTTCTCATAGTCGCCCGCATATGGTAGCCGAACATAAAGGAAATCTTGAAATAACGCTAACGTCTTGTCCGGCGATTAAGTTATATGGAATGTAGTGAGGTTAGCTGCTCCGCGATACGTCCGAGTGCTTGCCCCGCTGCTAATAGACTAACAACGCAGCGACGTCCGCCATCTTACATCTACTACCTGTCATCGGTGATTCGTCATCTGACAGATGTCATCTGTCATCGCTTCACAACTAATCGCACTCGAGCAATCCAAGAGTATGTCTATGACAAGATTACAAGGTTACTCAAATGAAAATAAGTGCTCGCCATCCAGGATACGACATATACATATTTTTCTCTTTATTTTCAGCTGCCAACAGCTTATAGCCCATTCGGAGCAGCATACACAGCTGGTGGGGTACCGCCAGCCTCCTACTGGTACAACACGTACCCTCAGCAGCTGGGAGGGTTCCTGCAGGGTGTCCAAGGAGTACAAGGGTACACATACGCTGGACAATTCGCTGGGTATCAACAGCAGTATATGGGGTAAGAAATATGCGTCAAAAGTTGAAAAAAAAAGGTTTAAATTATAATTATTCCAATGCATATTGAATTTGGGTACAATAGTGTACAATATGTCCCTAGTCCCTTGTTAGTCGAGGTGGCTAGATCCTTGGTTCTAATCCTAGGTTGGACAAAAATGTAATATTTCTGGAAAAAGTCATTTTCAATCTGGCGCTGTGCTCAGTACATGGCAATAGGCTCGCCCCCTATTACATGGGACCTAACATTGTCGGCGAACAGTCGGTATACGAAGTACTCTGCCACCCCATTTGAGGAGTATAGGCGTGACAATTTTTTTTTATATATCTTCAGAAAATATTATTACAAACAATTCGTATTGTAAATTATAAATAATATTGTGTTTCTCCTCGTAGCTAGCAGCTGCAGAAATTACTTTTATAAAAGTTTTATAATTATTATGACCTAAGGTCATTTTTTATGTTTATGGCATCACGACGACGCGTATTTTGCCAATGTCAAGTATTACGAATATTCATTTCAAAATTAATTCATCACCCGATGAACTTGATGATAAAGATGATTGTGAAATTTAAGAAGTGCCCCACCCTGGATAGTATAGCGATGGATACTTTCAATCAATCAATCAATCAGCCTATCGTAGTCCACTGCTGGACATAGGCCTCTCCTAACACGCGCCATTGCACACGGTCCTCCGCCTTCCGCATCCAGTCTGTCCCAGCGACCTTTTTGAGGTCGTCGGTCCATCTAGCTGGGGGCCGATGATGGATACTTTACATACCAATAATTGCGACTGCCGTTTTGAGGGATATCGAAAAGGCAGGTTTTATCACTTTGTTACAATTACCTTCACTCGTGCACATATAAGAATACATAATAATTAATATTCCACCAACATTACACATTATAATTCAAAATAACACAAGTTTTGGAAATTAAAACAAATTTACGACATCACTCTTCGATTTCCCGACATAAACTCCTCAGATCTTTATATTATGGTAGTTATAATAAAGGTACGTCCAAATCAATGCGTCCAGCCGCGTCCGCGCTAGCGTGCATGGCGGCGATCAGTTACTCCAGTAGTATTTATGTGGGAATGTTCGCACCAACGCGTCCTGCGTCCTGCACGCGCTATCTGGGCGGCGTCTGCACTCGCGATCATAGAGAGATACTGATCGCCACCGCGGACGCCGCCGAGGACGCCATCGCGGACGCCGCCGAAGACGCCATCGCGGACGTCGGTATCATTTAACGCGTCTTCATATTGGTTAGGGTTGAATCAAACTCACCCGAAATAACATTATACCCGTAGTAGTATTCTCTTAGGGACGTTTCTTGGATTGTGACCTACTATAGATTATATATGCATGTTATGCGGTTTTGTTTGCCAGTATGGGCGGCGTCCAGTTACCCTGGACGCTAGGAGGGGCAGTGGGGGGTGTAGGCTCGGTTGGGGGCGTGGCAGCTATGTCGCAGCCGCCCCAGGTCCTACACTACCCCGTGCAGCACTTCCAAGTTCAACCCGTAAGTTGATTGATAAATTTATTTAATCCGTACATAGATTAATTAACCTTCTTCGTAACCGGCGAGCGTGTATGAGACGAACTATGAGAGTGGAGGAAGCCAGAGATGTCTGTAAGGAAAGAACCTTGTAATGAAAGGAACTTTGTAGTCTCTGCCTACCCTGCAACGGATCTAGCGTGATGATATAGATAGATACATAGATATTATTTTTTGTCTACGTAACTACGAGGTAGCCGATCACGTAGTACTTATTCGTAGTAGTTGCTACGACGTAGCCGTTTGTGAATATTAAGGCAAAAAATATAATTTAAGAAATTACTGAAATATAAATAAAGTTTGACGGACGGCTTTTCCGCTCCGTCCACTGAAGTAGCCGCGGGTTCGATTCCCGCACGGTTAAATCTTTGTGTGTCCCAGAAATGTTTCGGTCTGGATGTTAGTGGATGTGAATTTCATGTTTTCAAACTCAAACTCAAATCGTTTATTTTCTATAACCCCTGCGGGGTGTTTGCAAAGTATCATATTTACATTTTTTTAACTCACTGATCTACCACCGGTTCGGAACGCGGCCTCTACTTAAAAGATCCGGCGAGAAACTCAGCGGGCTCGTCGTTTTTGTCTAATTCTCCGTTCATATTTTTCATCATTTTTTGTATAGATACATACACATTTATATTATACGAATTCAATAATGAGATCCAGCTCCAGTGTGATGCCTTACGACTAAGATATAAGACTATTTTCAAACATATGTTATAATGAAATGCTAGAGGATTCTGGGTGGATAGACAGTCTCTACAAGCAGTACCTGTTCACGTTTGTAAACGCACGCTTACAAAATATGCAGTACACGCCCCTGCCCAGCAGTACTCCAAGGATTTGAAACTATTTTTTTTCCAGATCGGAGAAGATGAGTGGTTAGCACCTAGTCTTCTTGTGTGAGGCCAGAGGCCACCTCCGCCGGAAACCTGCTGCTGTATGCACAAAGACTGGATTTAAGTTCTATAAAAACTCAATTAGTTTTGACTCAATAAGTTCTACTTCAAACTGTGAAATGGTTTCATTGAAAAAACTAGTTTGGTTCTAATCCATTTATAAACACAACATTATTTTGACGGTGTTAGTTCTATTTCAAACTGAAAAACTGTTTTTATTCAAGAAATTTCATTGCGTGCTTATTAATTTTGAATCGCGCTGTAAAAATGTTTGATTTAATAAAGTTTAACTTTAGTTCTGTTATATGTCAATTTTAATTGTATTATTCATGTATATTTGTTTATTTGTTGAATGTGATTTAGTTCTAGTAATACTTGATTAGTTCTAATGTTTAATGTTGTACTGGACTGTGAGATCGATGCTCATTGAAGTATTATGTATTAAGATAGCAAGGTAGTGACTATTTTTGTGACCATCCCAGTAAAACTTGTACTAATTGAATCTCAAAATCACAATTTTAATGACAACTTGTAAAGAGATGTGATGAGATTATATACTTCAGTTAAGTGAGAGATTCAGTTAGTTTTAGATTTCTTAACTAAGGAACTAATTGATCTCATATAGTTCTATATCTTTTGTTTGTAAAAGTCATTTTTTTTGTTAAAAAGACAGTATATCTAATAATAATGCATTTTATGCAGTTTATTTCTTTACTTGTGATATTTTTACAGCTGTTTTTTGTGTTATTTAATTAATCCTAATTATTATTGTTGAAGGTGTTGTAGAAAAAATCATAAATTTTTAAGTTTTATTTTTCCTCAAATGATTGGATGTTTAAACAAAATTGTTTGATTTGCTATTGTATTATTAAAATGTTTATTTATCGTTAAATTACATATAAAGTTATCCTAGTCAACACTTTTTTTAAAATTAAAAACGCTTTTGTAATATTTTATCTCCAAAGTTTAATTATGTAAAAATAAATATTTTTGCTCATGTTAACGTTGGCCAAAACTCGTTTAAACATTGTAAGATTTTTTTTATTAACCAATGACGTTTCTTTTTACCTAAAATCTAGTCAATTACGAATTTATAAGTTTTATTTATTTATAATTAAGACTTATTTCATTCCTTCAAAATACAGCAGGTTGATATCTACGAGCGGAAGTTAAAACGAACGTTTATAAGGCTCAGAGCCCCCCTCAAAAGGAAGGGATAAAAACACGGAAAAAATGTGAGTCAACTTATCGAAGAATTCCATACACTGCTTATGAGTGCATGAAAAAATGCGTAATGATAAAAAAAAATACTTTTAGAAAATATATAGAAATAATAATTATAAATAAGAATATATAAAATAAGTTTCGATTTTAAGTATATTATCACAGTCACGCGGGCCAAAACAAAGGTTGCGAAAATTTTGAAAAACAAAATGAAAAAAAAATGATTTACTAATAACGACTTTTTTAGTAAATCGACCGAACCAAACATCTATCAGCACAAGAAGTTATGAATAAGATTAGTGACAAAAAGTATTTAGATTTTTGGAAAAATGTTTAGAATGTAGAATAGAATGAACATCTGAGTGAGAGGACTTTTTAAATATAAAAAAAAAAAAACACTTTTATATGCGCTGAGTAATCTAGGGAGGTAAGAGATGAAAAATCTAGTTAAAGTAGAGATGGGCTCTGATTTGTGAATTAATCGACTGCTTAGTCGGGAAATGGTAGTCGAGTCGTGTACTAACAAGTACTACGAGAGAATGCAAGACAAATTTACGTCTGCAAATCGATTTTACATCGATACCGAGTCGTGGACTCGAGTCGCTTGGCAATCGAGTGCGACGACTAACTTAGTCGAATGATGCGTCTTATAAAGCATATTAAGTCGAATATAGTCGGCTTCGAAATGACTTTAGCCACCACTAAAGTCGGTAATTAATTATAAGGAATATAGTTGATGATGTTTTCTCTTTCACACCGACATTTTAAACATTTTCGCGTCATAACACGACTTTTAGATTTAAATACGACTTGGAAAGTCGCTCATCTCTGGATTTCAGTCACATATTCCTTTCTCTGAAACGCCATTGCCAAATTCAGAATCCATGATATGAAAAATAATAAAAATAAAGAATACTGTTATAAAAAATGGTTGTGTCTAGGTACGGATACACTGTAAACTTTGAAACCGAAAAAATGTAGTGAAAAAAAATATTAGATTTATTTATTAATATAAAACATTTAGCTTGTAAGGTGAAAAGAAAAAAATATTTATTGCCCTAGTCTTGTAAGTATAATAATCGTTTACTGTAGTTAGAAAAGAAATATAACGAAAAAAATAAAAATAATTAACATAAAATGAGTAGTAACTTTATGATTTTTCTCTCAAGAGATTGAAACGAAACGCGAGACGCGGACCGGCTGAATACTTTTTTATTTTTATTGTTTTTCTTACATTTTATCTGTCATCGGTTTTTTTTTTTGAAATTTATCTGTCACTTATTTGACGTTTCCCTCTGAACTAAGAGGATAGTGTTTGTACTAAAATCTTTAGCTATGTGAGTCTTTTTTGAGAACTTTTATCGCGCCGACATCTTTCGTCGTGCGATGCAAAACTTTATATGTAAAAAAATGTATTTTATACATTTATTGAATATTTAATGATATACCGTTTGAATGATTTTTTGTCATTTTTATGATAGGTATAATACTAAGAGCGTCAATGATTTGCGTCAAATTTTCATTGGCAATGCAATTTTTATTCGGAAATTACGAGTGTTTGAATGAAGGAAGAAAAAATGGACAAAAAAATATTCAAACAATTAGTTTTTACTATTAGATGTTTTATTTTACAAATTAGCTGGTTTTTTTTTCTTCTGCATGTAGTAAAAATTGGGAGACATATCGCTAGACTTTGTAATTAAGATATATATAGTATACTACGGTTAAATACTATGAAAAACTATTATTATATATAGTTCATTTCACTGAACAGAGCTTTTTCACATTTATACTTTTAGAAGTATGGATGGGTACAAAAAGTTTTTAAGGCATCCCATTTAAAAGATACAGAAAATGTTACTATTTAAAAGATCTATTTATCCTCGTAAGAACATATTTCCATTCCTAACAATTCGTATGATTATAACAATAATGTGACGTTAAGTTGAATGTAAAATAATTTTGAGAGTACCTCAACTTTATTTGAAGTGTAACAGTAATTAATTATTTTTCTATTATAAATTATCTAATCAACTATAATCATAATAAATATTCAATAAAAAAATTATTCATTTATTAGACATTATATATTAGTTACAAATAATTCTTTACTGGTTGACTTTCCATCGTAGGTACTACTATTTCTGCAATGATATCTAATTTACTAAAATATTATATGAATTTATAAAACAAAACCAACATTTAAAAATAACATGAATGTGAAACAACATTACAATAACTGACACTGAATTTTATATATTATTTTATTTAATAAACAAAATAAATTGTATAAATGTGAAAAATCTCTGAAACACGAATCGTTACGTCAATTTCGCGACTAACTGTCAATCATTGAAGATCCGGGCGTGCTTTGAATGTAACAAGTATCCATATAAATAAATAAATGTAAAAAAATAACATGTACTAATACAACTCGTCAAAAATAATTAAATGTTATAAATTTAATTAATATCCATTGTTATAGAAATAAACGGTATCGTGGTTGAAAATTGGTGTATTTGCTAAAAAATATATATTACGGTACTATGATAATTATATTATCATTTTTTTGTAATGATCCTGTGATCATTTATCCACTGAATTCATTCGTGTAAAAACTTAATGGAATGATGATTTAATGGTATTCTGTTTACTACTAGAGTACCAATCACTCATAAGGAGTGACATAGTCATAAAGAGTGCAAACCCTGAAAACATAGAATTCACCAAAGTGAGTCCAGTGTTTTCTAGGCTCTTATTCGTTGTTAAAACAACTTGTAAAGATCGTCCTGTGATCTCAAGATATAATATTAAATGAGGATCTTGTGTATACATATATTATGTATACACAAAAACCATTTGTATACATTCAAAGCGCGCATCTTTCGAGGTACAACCTCACATATATATATCACAAGATATAACATTAGCTAGACAAATTTAGATATAGTAACATATATACTTAGCATATAGTGGTGAACATCATATTATTGCCTATCAGCTTCTTAGGATATAGTATACATGTAATCATTAGTCTTAAGATATGCCGACTTATCTTACGATAAGTCGCTGCCTTTTTTACTACAACTTCCTTCAATATATATAACAAAAAAATATATGTAAAAGGATACATATATAATATACATATAAGATTAATTATAAGGCTTCGCTCCCTAAATAAGTGACGTAGTATATAAAACTTTTAGATAGGTGAAAATGCAAAAAATATATTATTATAAACTAATATTATATGATTAAACAAAATAGATAGGCTATCGAATTATTTTTTAGTTCTTATTTTTTTATTATTTATTTTTTCGTCGTTTCCTTCTAATAAGGTTAGATTATTAATTTATAAGTCCCAAAAAACACCAAATATAATTAATGATTCCTCGATTTTATATAAAAAAAAAATAATTAGATTGGCGGATATGTATTTAAAAATAAAAATAAAAAATATTATGTCTCGGATTCTTGATAAAGATCTTGTCTCGTATGCCTTATTTTGAGATTTGTCTGTTGAGTCACACGGTGTATGAAATGGTGTGTCCAATTTGATATTTTTTGAAATTTATTTGTCTCTAGATTTATGCTTATTTAGTCTATACGAGATTCATCTAAAATGGCTCTTAATAAGATGTGAATAATATTAAATATCTATATTTAATGAACCAACGATATGAAATATAGAACTGATCATAAACTTTTTTATTTTTTCAAATTAAAAATAAAAATGTTCTAATTAGAAGAAGCATTCCACATTCAAAATGGATACACCATCAATACGCGGCAAGTGCCAAAAATACTTTTATGATTTTATCTATTAGGTGTTCTTTTTTTATTTTTATTTAATTCCTTCTTCGCGGTTTGACATCCGTCTATTCCAAATAAATAATAACACCAAATTTTCAGACTTAATTATAAATCCTCTAAGGACGATTCTAAACAAATCGTTATCATTTTACAATTTTGAATTGATTTTTTAAAAACTGTATCCAAATTTTATAACATAAAAATATCATTTATTACCAACAAGTTACTAGTTACAGTATGTGACATTTCATTGAGCCTCAAATTAAGCACAACTTGTCTTGATTTGGTGGCCGACGACATTTTTTATTATAAATAATATTTTCGCGGATTTTTTATATTTATGACAATTCCACATTGGCTGGCTCGTTAGTGATGCGGCTGGTAATCACAAGGTCTCAAGTTCGAATCCGGACAAAGTAATTTTGGGTGGTTTTCTATCAAAAATGGATTTTCGCAGCTATAATGGCAAAAGGTTTGTCGCCTCTTACATTAGCGTCAAATATTGTTTGGACCTTAACATCGACACAGTCTGATTTACGAGTTTTATATTTACTTTTATAATTAAGTACATGTTCTAGAATAATCCGAGGGGTGTAAATAATTAAAATGTATAAAATTTATAACTTATTTTTTATTTTTATTTATTTTGAAAAACTATGCGATACAGATTTTAAAAATGAATTTCAAAATTGTAAAAATACGATATAGACTAGACGTGACTAGATGTTACTCAGTGTTTTTACTTTCTTATGTCCTGGAGTTGTGCTTTCAAATGTTGGTCGGTGAAACATATAAGTGTGTCGAGGCATAGAAGATATTAACTAATCGAAACACAATTATTAAATCATTGGCAAAATTAGTACCGCGGAGCGTAGAATATGCCATATTAACTAATCGATAGAAAATCTTCGAATAACAAAGCAATCATTTCGAAAATTAGTACGTCGAGGTGAAGATTATGCCATATTTACTAATGGAGGCGAAATCATTAAATAAAAATGCAAATATTTCCAAAATTAGTACGTCGAGGCGTAGATATGCAATATTAATAATATAAAATATTAATACGACGAGGCATAGGATACGAGATATTAACTTGGAGCACAATCATTACATAAAAAGGCAATAATTGGCAAAATTAGTACACTGAGATGTAGGATATGCTATATTTACTTATAGAGGCACGATCGTTGAATTAACTAAACAATGTACGAGTCTGAATACGAAAAGGCAATAATAATAAATAAGAAAATAAATGAATAAAGCTAAAAATATACCTTATTGAAAAAGATAATTCATTATAAAGAAAAAACTGGAAAGGCAATTTTTTCGCTGTTCGATCTAAAATGCATTTTGATTTAATATGAAAAACATTTTTTTCTTTCTTGTAAAATTTATGCGTGCGAATACACACAGGGCATGAAGCAAATTCATCACAGAAAAATCTACAAGATTTAGAAATAGTTGTAGGTGTAAAAATAAATCAACATTGAAACAATTAGATACCACCTACCTATTTTACCATTTTTTTACTTAAAGGCCCAGACAGAATTGCTAGGATGAACTAAATTCGCTCAGCAGTGGAACAAAAATCGTTTTTAAAAGTATAATAACAATATGTTCTCGCAATAGGCCTCTACTTGTTGGACCCATGTCCATGCAAGCTTTTCAAATGAATCTTAGCGAGGAGTTTTGGCGGGAAGTCGAAGAGTGATGTTGTCAATTTGTTTTAATTTCCAAAACTTGTGTTATTTCGACTAATAATGTGTAATGTTGGTGGAATAATAACCATTATGTGTTCTTATATGTGCATGAGTGAAGGTAATTGTAACAAAGTGATAAAACGTGCCTTTTCGACTTCCCTCAAAACGGCCGTTGCAATTGGTATGTAAAGTATCCACCGCTTTACTATCCAGGGTGGGGTACTTCATTAATTTCATTATCATCGTTGTCATCAAATTCATCGGGGAGTCGAATAAATTTAAACAAACACGATTATATATCTCACTGGACACTGGCAAAATACACTTATAATTAGTGTGAAGCCATAACTCGAAGAAGAAGAATCTTAGCGAGATACATACAGGTACTTGGTGGACTAACATTTTTGTATCCTTGTTCTTAGAATAACATCTTTCCGCAACATTTGAAAGCACAACAAACGTAGATTTTATATTTTAGAACAAGCTAGATTTTTTGATGTGTTGTAGTTTTAATGTCCCAAATGTGTGGTCACTAAGTGAAAAAAAAATATAAATAAAAATTTGTTTTTTTACACATATGCTATGAAAAGAACTAATATTATAATAATAATATATACATATTTTTTGAGATGTATAAAGAAAAAGTTTTCTATCCACTGTGTTTTGTGTAATTCTCGTTTTTTTTTTATTTTTTCTTGATTGAAGTCGACAAAAATGAATTGATTTGCAAAAGAACATGTTTATCACGGGAGTTTATAGGCCGTTACAGACCTTAACAACTAAAAACCAACTCAAGTTGAATTAAAGCGTTAAATTTTAAGTTTTATTTTTATTAAATGTATCAAAGTTTTTTTTTATATTTATTTTATTTATTTATTCATGTCAAGAGCAGTTAAATATTTTTGCCGATTTCAATTCTGGTTTTATGTCGTTTTTGGTGTTTTATTCTACGTGTTTCGGTGTTGTAGCGTATCATATTCATTTTTGATTAGCAATATCTTGTAAAACTAATCATGTCTGTGATGAAAATCGATGTTTTTAATGTTAGTAACCCTGCGTTTTAGATCTCTTGTCTATGACGGCGGGAATGTTTGTTGGAAAAGGCAAATGTGGTGGACATTCATAGGATTGTGACAAGACGGGTTTATATAAAATAAAAAAAAATGTTATATCAAACGCCATTAAACAACATTTCCACATTTAACATACTATAATCATAATTAAAGTCCTAATAAAACTGGGAGGTAAAAAAGCAGTTTTAAAATCAAAAATGAGAACTACCACAGTTCTTAATTATCTCCACCCCATTTTGAAAACTAAGATTTCTTTTTGAAAATATAGAAAACGATCTACTGTTTAAATAAAAAAATTACAATATTCACTTTTGTTATTTCAGTAAATCGTGTTTAATGAAAATAATTTACCCTAAAAAAAGCAATAAATTAAATTGTACCGCTTATTCCGCTGCGTTCCGTTTTATATATTTTAAAATTGTGTATTAATTGACATTTCCTATATTTCATAAACATCGATTTTTAACACAGATCAAAATAATACAGCAATAAAAACACATTAGGTGTTGAACGTAGTTGTCGTTTTAATTTGTCGTACCGCTAGTAACAACTTCTTACATTATCATTTAAATAAAAAACTCTGTATTCATACTACATTTTTACGTTCAAAATTAAAAATTTACGAAAAAAATATAAACAAAAACAAAATACTTCGAAAATGGCACATTCTGTAATTCTTAATTTAATTTCTACCCCCTTATTTCTACCGTCCATTGGTGTTGTAGTAGAAATAGGAGAAATTTAATTTTTGCAGCTCAATTTTTTTTTATATTTTTAGTTTTTGACGGAAAAAAAATTACAAACGCACACTTTTGAACTTTTGGTAGTGAATTATAAAAAATGATGATATTGAGCTTTCCTTTTAGGTTTTTTCGTAAAAAAAATGTGATTCTATCGTAAGGTGACCAGAAAAGTTAGTGAATTTTTAATCTTCCCCCATAATTG
The DNA here is from genome assembly GCA_905147815.2 of Phalera bucephala. Taxonomy (NCBI): domain Eukaryota; kingdom Metazoa; phylum Arthropoda; class Insecta; order Lepidoptera; family Notodontidae; genus Phalera; species Phalera bucephala. The sequence goes on along the minus strand of LR990637.1, from coordinate 10,843,188 downwards.
ATTGTAACCCAACTTTATATATTTGTATCGAAATATTGTGATCGTATTAAGGATATTACAATATCTACCCGTATTTTAAAAACGCATTTTTGTGTAAAAAAATCACGATTTCTTGATCAAAAATTGTTTTCATTAAAAAATGGAGTTGACAGTTTCGCGTTTTAAGTTGCCATTTTTAAAACGTCATGTTCGTGACAGAAAATCAATGATAAAACAATGTCTTATTTTTCGAAAAAATATTATATATTGTTATTTATTTGAGCAAGAATACCTGATAGATGACAGATGTGATATTTTTTTATATTATATTTTCCTCACTGTTATTGCTATCTCAGAGCTTCGGAGCCAAGACTCAATCCATACTCTACGATGGCTATATATAAGCTTATCTTTTCGTTAGGCATATTATAATGAAACTGTTATACAATATATCTTCAAACCCTAAAATTTGATTCATTAATTTCTTGTCATTTTAATTCTGATAACAATGCTAAAAGAAAAAAAACTTAGTTTCTGTCTACTTGGTATAACATTGCTCAAAAAAAAATGCCCAAAATATCTCGAATTGTCAAAAATCTGACAGCTAACCTGTACTTTAAAAAAACAATTTTTGATCAAAAAACTAAAATTACCGATGCGTATTTAAGTTATTAAAGCCCCCTTTTTAGTGACGAAAAAAAACATTTTATTTGCAGTAACGCTAAATTTAGTCGAAAAAAAATGTAGTAGTTTAAAAATGAATGCTAGTTAAGTATATATAAGAACTAAAATGGCTTGTTCATTGTAATATGTTAATATTGTTTTTAAGATGTACCTTAAATCGTTTTTCTGTAAATCTATGATCGTTGTCACGTGATATTTTGGGTAAAAATATCATATTTATTCATCGTGTTATTACAGTCCTACAAGTATCTTGTGGCCAGCGGCCTAATTTGGAACTAACGCCGTCATCAAGTGAAACGTCACTTCATGTCAGGCGCCGAGTTGCCGTTTGCTACTAAATTTACCCAAGTTCTTTCTTTAATTAGTAACCCACCTGTTGAAATATTTCCCTGGAAAGAGGAAAATGGAGTTTTGGCGGGAAGTCGAAGAGTGATGTTGTCAATTTGTTTTAATTTCCAAAACTGGTGTTATTTCGACTAATAATGTGTAATGTCGGTGGAATATTAACCATTATGTGTTCTTATATGTGCATGAGTTAAGTTAATTGTAAAAAAGTGATAAAACGTGCCTTTTCGATTTCCCTCAAAACGGCCGTTGCAATTGGTATGTAAAGTATCCACCGCTTTACTATCCAGGGTGGGGTACTTCATAAATTTCATTATCATCGTTGTCATCAAATTCATCGGGGAGTCGAATTAATTCAAAGAAACACGATTATATATCTCACTGGACACTGGCAAAATACACTTACAATTAGTGTGAAGCCATAACTTGAAGAAGGAGAAGAAGAGAAAAATTTAAATAAAAGATAACCCTAATTTCACACCAACCTGTCAATATCATTCACAGGCCAACATATACTTGTCGCGCTATATGTAACATACTAGAAACTAACGTACTATTTCAAAAAATAATGTCGCACAACTTGATGACCGCGAGGTTAACTGGGATGTTTATGTTTTCATATTGTTACGTTGGCAGGGTAATTAAATGCCGAATAACGTGTGAAGTACTTTATTAGGCGCTGTACGCACAAAACAGTACGTCGAATGCAAGTACACACCAGTACTAAACACACACTAGTACTACTCTCGCTAGTACCCAATTACTGCTTCTAAGTCGCTGAATCACTCGTATCCGCATATCGTTGCTAAGGTCGCCTGCGTATTCCACTTAGATCGCTTGTTCTCGATTTGATCGCTGTCGCTTCCGAAAAGAGACTATGTCCGCCGCCGCGCTGAGTGTTCCATTTATACTCGTAGAAGCCTCTAAGTAAATCGAAAGAAAAGTCTAGGTACATCGAACAATAGCCGGCGCAACCCACAAAGCGGTATTATTATTACGTACCTACTTGTATCTACTTGTTTACCGCGACCGCGCGCCGGCGATAATAAAAGGGGAGGAAACTTCTAGACGCGGATTCTAGATCTTTCTTAACGGATCGATAGAGGACCTATGGGTGTGTAATGCGTTTTAAAATTAACATCCCCCGATAAAGGGTTCACGAGATATCGGAGTGTATTGAAGTTGTAACAATAGATAATAAATTCTTTTGTTGCTGGAGTTGTTTACACAGTATCCCAGTTCATTCTGATCTCGGTCTCGAACCTATTCGCCCCTTTATTAAAAAGGTGACAACCCGATATTTCGCGAACGCGTCCAATCATAGGAATCCGCTAATCGTAGCCACCGCCGGCTACGAACCTAACTCCCCTCTAATCAGCCGCTACCGCCGCCCGCCGCATGTTCTCACCGACCCTCCCGATGCCCTTACATCCCTTCTTTCGGATACAGACACCGCACACAGGATCAGACACCGATCTTGCCGGCGAGGTTCAAGAATCCCTGGCCTTGTAGTGGTTGCACACTCACCCTCTTGTCCGGTGACGTTGTAAAGGCCGCGCGACCATGAGCGTAGATCATTGACACACACACACACGCGCGTCGCAGACTGGGTTTCAGTGTTGAGCATTTTTCAGTTGTAAGATCAATCAATTGATATTTTATTTGCAATTTAATTAATCCCCCTGAGGTACTCCGTGATAACACTGACTTTTGGACATCAAACTCCTCATTCCCTTCCGTGATCATAGGTGCCGTAGAGCGCTCGAAAAGTTTACTTTAAAACCAAAAAATATAAATTATTTTCAACATAAGTTTTTCACAATTAATTTTTTCCCCACTCTGCTGGAATTGCTTAATATATAAATCTACATACAAATGTTAACACTAATTAACAAAAAATATAATATTTTTACCCAAAACCAATCGCTCTGTTGATTTTAACTGTTTTTAAGTTAAATAATAGTTAATTCTATTTAATTATGTATTTAATAGAAGACAATTATAAAACTGTACCTACATGTAGTAATATAAATATATGATTAACACATACATATGACATAGCGTATAAGAATTATATGATGCGAAATAAAAGGAATAAATAAATTAAGCGTTTTTCTAACCCTTTTTCTTTTTTTGGATAGTATCGGTGTAAAGATGTGAAAGGGTATGCTCCGTTGGTTCGGGCATATAGAAAGAATGTCAGAAGAAAGAATGACAAAACAGATATACAAGGCGAAAGTGGAAGGACAACATGGTCTGCGTGGACATGGAGAGTCTCCGTAACCGGCGAGCGTGTATTAGACGAACTATAAGAGTGGAGGAAGCCAGAGAGGTATGTAAGGAAAGTAAGAACTCTGTATTCTCTGCCTACCCCGCAAGGGATCTGGCGTGATGATACGGATAGATAGTTACATAGCGTACCTATAAGAATTATATGATTCGAAATAAAAGGAATAAATAAATTAAGCGTTTTTCTCTCTTCTTAAATAAACGTAATTGTGGGTCACACAAAGATTTGTCCCGTGCGGGAATCGAACCCGCGAGTATGAGACAGTGAGCGGAGCGGCTTAAACTCTTAACGACTGCGCTAAGCCGTCCGTCCGTCTTTAGTAAGAAGTCTTCGTTACCGACGAGCGTGTTTAAGACGAACTATGAAAGTGGAGGAATCCAGAGAGGTCTGTATGGAAAGAATCTGTTGGAGCTCTATACTCTCGGCCTACCCCCAAGGGGTGGCGTGATGATATATATATATCGTTTTTGAACCCTGCATATATGTGACACTAAATTATTGGGGTCTTACTATCTAATCATTCCAACAGTCTGGAATCTAAAACTTTGCCTGATGTAATTACAATAGGCTCGCCCCTCTTATAATGGAACCTAACATCGTCAGCGAAACACGGGTGTACACAGTACACCTCTGCCAACCCCGCTTCGGGAATATAGGCGTGGCTGTATATTTTTTTATTCTATCTCTATCTATTATTAAAATTATTGAACGAAGAATGCGCGAGAAATCCGATGGAATGTTGTGCGAGGCACAAGGAGGTTTCAGGTCCGGAAGAGGATATTCGGATCAAGTTTTCTCCCTCCGCAACATCGTAGAGAAACATCTGGGAGTGGGTTGGAAGGTTTTTTGCGGTTTTGTAGATCTGGAGAAGGCGTTTGACAGAGTTGTGCGAAAAAAACTTTGAGACATTTTGCCAGAGTATGGTATAGATGGCACTCTGTTGCGAGCCGTCCAGTCCACTTATGTAGACTGCAAGGCATGCGTACGGGTGGGTGGTAACATGTCACCTTGGTTTGACGTTAAAATCGGCGTCAAGCAGGGTTGCGTGTTGTCCGCTAGACAGTTTATAATATATCTGGACAAAAGTCTTCAAAGACTGAAAGCGATGAGTGAAGGGGTAAAAATGGGTGATCTAGTGGTAAACCACCTATTATATGCGGATGACGAGGTTTTAATAGCGCCAACAGCCACTGATCTGCAAACACTAGTCACAGTTATGAAAGACGACTGCATGAACAATGGCTTACACTTGAATGTAAAGATTATGGTTTTTGAAAAGGGAGAAACCAGAACGAATGCAAGGATTGTGGTTGGTAACGATGTGCTAGAACAAGTGAATAAGTTTGTATATCTTGGATACGCCTTCAGTAAGGATGGGAAATACACCGCTGACATAGAGAGAACAGTAAGTGCAGGGAACAGGGTGAATGGTGCATTGAAAAAGCAACTTGGGAGCCGGCACTTAAGCCATAAGGCGCAGCTGGCCATACATAACGGAGTTCTTGTCCCAACGCTGTTATATGGTAGCGAGAGCTGGGTATGTAAGCAGGAGAATGAAAGTAGGATAAATGCGAGCTCTGCGGAAGATGTGCGGAGTGAAGCTGACCGACCGCATTAGCAACAGCGTAGTATAAAAGCGAGTAGCTATGAGAAAGATAGTATGGGTGTAAAGATTAGAAAGGGCATGCTCCGTTGGTTCGGGCATATAGAAAGAATGCCAGATGAAAGAATGACAAAACAGATATACAGTGTGAACGTGGAAGGATGCAGGTACCGGGGAAGACCTAGACTATCTTACCACGACCAAATAAACCGAGTCTTATCTGAAGGAAAAGTCAAGAGTCTCCGTAACCGGCGAGTGTGTATGAGACGAACTATGAGAGTGGAGGAAGCCAGAGAGGTATGTAAGAAAAGAACCTGTTGGAACTCTGTACTCTCTGCCTACCCCGCAAGGGATCTGGCGTGATGATATAGATAGAAAGATCTCTATCTATTTAACTATGAAAGGTAGGTATGAAAGATAGTATTGGTGTAAAGATGAGAAAGGGTATGCTCCGTTGGTTCGGGCATATTAAAAGAATGTCAGAAGAAAGAATGACAAAACAGATATACAATGCGAAAGTGGACGGATGTAGGTACCGGGGAAGACCAAGACTTTCTTACTATTTATTAATTCTACAATCTCAGTTAAAACGTCGGGAACTTAAAAATCAAAAATTAAACCGCGATAAAATCCGAGAAATAGTTTTATTTCATCTCAGTTTTTTCATTTTTGGTTTTGGCTAAACAGTTTTCACAGCCTCTCTGACAACCCCATTTAGAGATAACGGTTATTAGTTTTTTTTTTTTTCTTAAATTAAACATTGCTTCAAACTAGGATTTACTTCTGTGTCGTGGGTGCGTTTACAAACACGAAAATTCACATACACAAATACCCAGACCGAAACAAATAATTGTGGGTCACACAACGATTTGTCCCGTGCGGGAATCGAACCCGCGACTATTCGACCCAGTGAGCGGAGCGGCTTAAGCTCTTAACCACTGCACCAAATCATCTGTCAAATATATTTATCTATATCATCACGCCAGATCCCTTGCGAGGTAGGCAGAGACTACAGAGTTCCACAAGGTTCTTTCCTTACAGGTTCCTTCCTTCCTTTCTTGCGTGTCTTATTTAAAGAACAAACTTACTAAAACAGATATACAATGCGAAAGTGGAAGGATGTAGGTATCGGGGAAGTCCTAGACTATCTTAGCATGACCAAATAGACCGTGTCTTATCTGAAGGACAAGTCAAGAGTCTCCGTAACCGGCGAGCGTGTATAAAACGAACTATAAGAGGACGCCAGAGAGTTCTGTAAAAAAAGAACTTGATATCGTCATTAAAAGTACTCCGAGGTGATATACACACAAAAAAAAATTATACACGTGGAACAGGTCACCTTGAATTCTAATTTGTTGATAATTAAAATGTAATAGGCAAAGAAAATGTTAAATTAGTTCCGTATTAATTTAAATATAAGGCATGTTTAGGCTAAAGTGCTTGTAGCGCTGTGCGACGGCGGTGTTCCTACCGATCACCAAAGTTAGGCAGCGTTCGACTCGGTCGGCCTGAAATGGGTGACCGTTTATAGCATTCCAAATTCGAGCGTCTTCGTGCTTCTGAATGGATTTTAAGCCGTTGGTCCCGGGTAACACTTAAAGTTGTAAAGCGGTAATTGTCAAGCCAAGTTTTAGCGCAGTGGTTAAGAGCGTGTGTGTGTGTGCTTGAGTGAAATACGCTGTTGGCCGTGAGACCTTTACAGCTTCACCGGACTTAAGAGCGAGCGTGCAACCACTACGCTCGATCCAGAAGGGCAAGGGGCGACATACTCGAGGGCGCCTCAAGGAGGAACGACCTCGGTTTGGACCGCTCCGCCAACAGTGTCTAGTCGCGGGATTGATTCCCGCACGGGACAAATCTGGGTCTGGGTATTTGTTTATGTGAATTTTCATGTTTGTAAACACACTCACGATACAGGAATAAATCCTAGTGTGGGATGCGTCATAAAAAAATCCGGGCACAATTTCAGACTCCGGACTCATACTGGGAATTTTTCGTTATAATATAATAATATCAGCCTATACTGCCCACTGCTGGGCAAAGGCCTTCTCTCACAAATCGAGGTGAGAGAGATTGGGTCATACTCCACCACGCGGACCCAGTGCGGGTTGGTGGAGGCAGGTTTGTGGCCACCTGCTGTTGGAACTTATCAAGCCACCTTTAAGGCTTCCAACTCGGCTTAACGACTACCACATTAAGTGGTAACCGGGACCAACGGCTTAACGTGCCTTCCGAAGCACGGAGACGCTCGAATATGAAATGCCACAAACGGTCACCCATCTCAGGCCGACCGAGTCGAACGCTGCTTAACCTTGGTGATCGGTGTGAACACCGCGGTCGCACAGCGCTACGAGCGCCTCGATTTTTCGTTAGCAAATCTACTTTTGTTTGTTCTAGAATTTGAACCCAGGACCTCGTGATCAAAATGCGCTTTGCCACTTGATCAACGAAACAGAGGGCCTAGACAAGTTGCAAGCGTTTTGTTTCTATTCTCTTGTTGCAATCGATAGCGCATTGTTTTGACCACGTGACTTTTCGTTGGAAAATGTCATTCCCATACATTTTTCCGCTTCCTATTAGCGTTAACGACTGTAGATTGTCAACTTGGCTATAGGCGCAGTATAGAACATGTTTTTCATTAAAAGAAAAACGTAGCCCCAAACTAGGAATTATTCCTGTGTTGTGGGTGCGTTTACAAACAAGAAATTCATATACAAAAAACAAACACACAAACACTCAGATTAAAACGAATATTTGGGATCATATGTATGTTGCATTATCAAATATTCTTATGGTAAATATGTATTTAGCTACTAACACATTGTTTTGTTTATAGCACTTAATTATAATTTTAATCGCTTTCGGATTTGCCGAAAAAGGCAAGTTAAATTTTAAAACCTTAATAATTTTATAAGTACCAGAATAAAATTACTTTTAACTCACGTAAATCATTACAGTATTTATAAATCGTCATAAAAGTAACAAAGACTCCACCACCACTTTGGTATGTCATTCCTGTGGAGAAGAAGGGCAAGAAACTTCATGGTTACTCTTGTATAATAAACCTTTGTCTATATCATCACACCAGATCCCTTGCGGGATAGGCAGAGGGTACAGAGTTCCAACAAGTTCTTTCCTTATATACCTCTCTGGCTTCCTCTACTCTCATAGTTCGTCTCATACACAATCGCCGGTTACGGAGACTATTGACTTGTCCTTCAGATAAGACTCGGTCTATTTGATCGTGGTAAGATAGTCTAGGTCTTCCCCGGTACCTACATCCTTCCACTTTTGCATTGTATATCTGTTGTGTCATTCTTTATTCTTATTATGACTGCTAAGTCACTAAGATTAGGTAGCGTTCGACTCGGTCAGTCTGAGATGGGTGACCATTGGTGGCATTTTCATATTCGAGCATATCCATGCTTAAGAATTTACGTTAAACCATTAGTCCCGTTTACCACTTCATTTGGAAGTCGTTCAGTCAAGTTGGGAACCTTATAGGCGGTTTGATTAGTTCCAACAGCAGTTAGCCACGAACCGGCCTCCACTTACCTATCTCGACTTGTGAGAGGAAGCCTCTGCCGAACAGTGAAATAGTGTAGGCTGATTCTGGAACTGAAAGGAATACACGATTAAACGAAATTTTCTAAATAGAAAAAAAACTAACGTCATCTCTATTGCTTTACATTTTCTAATTCCAATGGGAAATACTTAAAAAAATCATACTAATCAGTAATTTTAGCAAAGTTCTTCCAAAGCAGTTTTTTATTTTAGTGTAGTTTTTTTAGAAAATGATAAAAGGACATTCTCGAAAATTGCCCCAGAACCAACAGTCATTTGTCCCATGCCATCACTATTTATATATTTAATTAAAATAATGGCAAATATCCGTATCTAACGGACAATCTGCAATCTAAAACGAATATTTCAAAGTACTGTAAGTACTTATATCGAAGTCGCCGACATCTTTACTGAATGTCAACACACAATATAACCTCATATGTATTAATGGCTACTGAATTATAACCTCAAAATCTAATACTTTTTGTTCAATATTGCGATTCCCCCGCTTGTCCGTTTAATAATAAATGCCTTAACAGAATTTATGGGTAATTTGAAATTATACAAGTATTTTTTCATTGCTGGTGGTTCTGGGGCAAATCATGTATGGGGTATCATGTTTATTGTATTTCCGAGCGCGCGTTTAATATATCCGTCCCTTATTATTCTTTTGTAAAGTAAATGCATCACTGTCACTCTTCCGGTCGATTAATGGTCGATCACGGTAGGTCACGGTACATTCGTCCCATTATGAATGGGTTGGCCTTAGACTTATGTACTTAATGTTTTGATTCAACAATCCTTGATTTTCAGGAATTCATGTGGCTAAGTTTATATCTTGGGTAAATTCGGTGACTGGAGCCAACTTGTCCAATTACCATATCATAGGACACAGTCTGGGCGCCCACCAAGCTGGAATTGTTGGCAGAATCCTGAAGAACCAAGTAGGTTATGTTACTGGTGAGGAATTAGCTACTAAATAATGAGACATTATCACTCATTCATCCAACGACGAGTTAAGCTTAAGCCGTTCCCACTAAATCGAGTAGTCGCGAGTTCGATTCGCACGAAACAAATATTTGTGTGACTCACGAACATTTATTTCGGTCTGAGTCATACTCAAACTCAAATCGTATATTTTGCATAAACCATGCGGCGTGTTCACAAAGTGTCATATTTATATTTTCAACTTACTAATCCACCACCGGATCGGAACGCGGCCTCCACTGAGAAGATCCGTCTATAAAACTCAGCGGGCTTGTCTGTTTTGTCTAATTCGCCATTAATTTTTTTTTCCTCTTTATTTGGATGTAAGAATCTGCTTTTTCAATAACTGTACTAGGCATGCCTTTTAAGTTCTGTCGTTTCCATATTTCCCGGCAATTTTGAATTTGGAACTGTTCTATTTCGAATGTGTTTAAATTTTGAATCTCAAAACAGTTGAAAGTATTAGGATTAATGCTATTGTTTAGTCACAGCGTCGATTGGAATCTGTCAGGTTACGTACGAAAATGAATCTTTCTAAGGAAAATGTTCGTGCAATAATTTTCTACAACTTTAGAAGAGGCCTGACATGGCTTCAGTGTTTTGTTGAGCTAACATCTGTGTTCAGTGATGAAGCCCCATGTCTGCGGACTGTCGAACGCTGGTATTTAGAATTCCATCGTGGACGTACTAGTGTTAGTGACAAATCTCGCGAAGAAAGCCCAAAAATTCGCCTTCACTGAAGATAACATCATTGCTGTGAGACAACTAATTCTCGAAGATCCTCATGTGACGTATCGAGTGATAGATGCTCTATTAGGCATCTCAGGGACAACCATTCAGAACATCTTGCATGAAGCGCTTGGTGTGAGAAAGCTAGTTGGCCGTTGGATACCGCATCTGCTTTCCGACGATCACAAGGCGGCCCGCATCAGATGGTGTAAGAAACCTCTGCAAAGGTTCAACCGAGGAGAGTCAAATCACGTCTACGACATCATCAGTGGTGACGAATCTTGGATCTGTACCTACGATCCTGATTCCAGACAACAATCTACAATCTGGGTCTTTCAAGACGAGCCAAAGCCGACTAAAGTTGTTCGTTCTCGAGGCACTTCAAAGAAGATGGTGGCCACGTTCGTTGAAAAACCGGCCATGTTGCGACTATTGCACTTGAAGATCGTAGAACGGTTAACGCAAAGTGGTATACCACAGTTTTTTTACCACAAGTCATCACCGAACTTCGAAAATCTAACTCAAAGCGACGCATCATCCTGCACCACGACAACGCAAGCTCACACAGCGCTCGTCAAACGATTGAGTATTTGAAGCAGGAAAAAGTAGAAATTCTTGACCATCCTTCATACAGTCCTGACCTAAGCCCTAACGATTTCTTTACATTTCCTAAAATTAAGAAAAGTCTTCATGGTCAAATGTTCCAGTCCGGTGAAGAAGCAGTCGACGCTTTCAAGTCAGCCATTTTGAACACCCCCACTTTAGAGTGGAATAAATGTTATAATAACTGGTATGAGCGAATAGAAAAGTGTATTAAGCTACGTGGTGAATACTTTTAAAAACAATAAAAAGTACTATAAGGTTCTAGTTGTGTTTTTTCTTCAAACGACAAAACTGCAAAAGGCATGCCTCGTATATCGCTGTTGGTTTTCTAAATAAATGAGCAGTGATAGCCTAGTGTTTAGACCACAAAGTCAGAGATCTCGGGTTTAAGCCCAGGCACGCTCCTCAGTTTTCGAAACCATGTGCATATTAAAAATTAACTATCACTTGCTTTAACGGTGAAGGAAAACATCGTGAGGAAACCTGCATGCCTAATTGTTTCATTCTCAAAGGTGTGTGAAGTTCGCCAACCCGCACTGGGCCAGCGTGGTGGACTACAGCCTAAACCCTCTCAGTTTGAGAGGAGGCCCGTGCCCAACGGTGGGGCATTTTCTTAACAGGGCTAATATTATTTTTTTTTCTGAATAAATAAATAATTTGTATGCTCAGAAAAAGGGTATTGGACATCTGGCCCATCGGGTCGAAAAACACCATGTCGAATTGTAGGTCCACTTTCTAGCTACTCCTCTAGGGGTGGCAGAAGTCACTACTACTTTTCAGGGTTACCAAATACTAAGTACTACTTTTCAGGGTTAGATCCAGCTCTACCAGGATGGATATTCAACCCACACAAGTTTAGCCCAGAAGTAGGCAAATATACAGAAGTAATACACACAGACGCTGGGCTGATGGGCATCTTGAAGCCCGCTGGGCAGGTGGACTTCTACCCCAACGGTGGGCAAGGCATGCCCGGCTGTGGTACTACAGATCGATCGTGCAATCATCATAGGTAACACGGGTTTACCGAAATCTTTTAGCGAAAAAAGAGAGATGGTAAGAAAGAGAGAGTGAGTGAAAAAGAGAAGTCAATATCGTAGTTTGTTCTTATTAATGACTGGTTAGCGCTTATCTCGCTCATCACTCGTAGAACTGACGGCTGTTGGGGCAGAAAGAATCGCGAGTGGCGGCCACGTGCCGGAAGACGAGGAGTGGCCCTATAAGAAGAACTGATGACCTTGCGAAGGTCATGAGTAGAAGTTGGCTGCGTAAAATCAAACTCAAATAATTTATTTATAAATATATAAACCCTGCGGGAGCACATTGTCAATTTACATTTTTTTTAACCAATTTAACTAGTAATTTACCATCGATTAGAAACGCGGCCTTCACTGAGAAGATCCGGCGAAGAAATTCAGCGGGCTTTTATATTTAATTATCTTTCTCCTTTTATCCACGACCAAATAGACCGAGTCTTATCTTAACTAAGGTAAGAGACTTATCCCCTGTGCCAAATCGTCCGTCAATTGCAATCAAATTAATCCCCCTGAAGTACTCAAGAATAACGATGACTTTTGGACGTCAAACGCCTCAGTCTCTCCCGTGGCCATAGACGCTCTAGTGCACTCGAAACATCGGGAACTTGATTGCTAAAAATAAATTGCAATAACATTAGAAATATTTTCAATGTAATTTAATTTTTCCCAATTAATTTTTGGCCTACTCTGAGCTGACGAGACGAAAGTTAGAACTCCGAACTGCGAATAGGTATGGTCTTACAGGAAAGTACCTCTTGGAACTCTGTCCTCTCTGCCTACCCCGCAGGGAATCTGGCGTGATCTCGTAAAAATCTAACTACGCTGGTCAAAGATTTAATCATTAACAGCCGAAACACGTCCACAAAGGCCTCCCCCAGATATCACTTATAGGCTAAAGTTATATAAAATTTAAATACGAGTAAACACCGTGACGCCTATATTCCCCAAGCAGGAGTGTCAGAGGTGTACTGTATACACCCAGACAGCAGACGATGTTAGGTCCCATGTCAAAGAGGGCAAGCCTATTGTCATACCGGGCACAATAGGAAAACTCCATTTGTCCGATCTAGGATTTACACCCTGGACCTCGTGATCGCAATGCGCATTTTAAGCCACCAGAAGCAGTCAGTATTCATAATCATCATATCAGTCTATACTATTTCACTGCTACACATAGCCGTCCCCAATCGCTCTCCAGCGCAGCCGGTCGGATGCCACCTGCATCCAACGACTTCCTGCGATCTTCACAAGATCGTCGGTCCATCTGGTAGGCGGTCTTCCCACGCTGCACTTGCCAGTACTCTAGAATCTTTCTACCCCAACGTTCGTCCGATCTTCGTGCTATGTGGCCAGCCCATTGCCACTTCACGCCAATCTTTAAATCTGTTAGTGTTGATGATGTTAAAAATTACAGACCAGTGTCTATTCTTTCTACATGTGGTAAAGTGCTTGAATCCCTAGTACAGAAAAAAATGTTCTTCCACATAAAAAATGTATTGGATGATAACCAGCATGGCTTCCGCCCCAAAAAAAAAACATAAAATCGTATGAAGATAGGGTCAAGCATTTCAAAATGCAAACATTAAGGGATAGACGTGATTTGTTAAACATGTCTTTTCTTTATAAAATTATTAATGGCATCATTGACCCCCTCCTCTTCTCAGTAAGTTTTTTATTGACGTGCCTGCGCGGCTGCCCCGAAAACCCCGTCAATTGTTCCACATCCGATCATGTAGAACTAATGTTGGTAAACATTCACCTGTTCCTCGACTATCTTGTCTCTACAATAGACTTACATCTAAAAATGAGAATATTGATATATTTAATAACTCACAATCAAAATTCAAAAAAGAAATATTAAAGAGTTGTTGTTGAACCTAAAGCATTATTATTTTTCTTTTATATGAACTTTCTAATTATAAAATATATTTTGGTACATGCTGTGATTACTTATTATCAGAGTTGCAATTAGAATAAGGTTTTATGTATATATAATGAATAATTGTAATTTAATATTGTAAACTCAGTTGGTAGTCCTTAAATAAATAAATAAAAATCGGCATGGTCTAATCCCACCGAGTATGTGTCTTATATATCATCTGCACTAGATGGGGGTAAAGAAGTTCATGCAATATACACCGACTTTAAAAAGGCCTTTGATTTAGTGGATCACGACCTATTATTACTTAAATTGGGAAGTATGGGCGTTCATGGGTCATTGCTGCGTTGGTGTGAATCCTACTTGAGAAATCAGTCGGAATTGGTGTATCTCAAGGGTTTTAAATCCAAAAAATATTTGATACCATCAGGAGTACCTCAGGGCTCTCACCTAGGACCTCTATTTTTTCTAGTTTTTATAAAGACTTAGGTAGTAAAATTGATTCAGAGTACAAACTTTTTGCTGATGATTTAAAAATATATCGAACTATATATAGTGATTCTAATACTAATCAACTGGATATAAATAACTTATGTCGATGGTGTGAACAAAACAACAAAACATTAAATGAAAACAAATGTCACTTCATTAAATTTAGTAGGAAAACTATAACAAACCAAGCTTTTTACTCAGTTAATGACAACCCGCTCCAAGAAGTGGACACTATTAGAGACCTTGGTATCCTGATAGATAGCAGATTAAATTTTCGAAATCACTATGATCTAATTATAAAAAAAAATTGCAGGGCAGCAAAATTGTCAGGGTTCGTTGTCAGAGAAATGAAAATCTTTAAAGAACCGTTCGTAACTATTTTAATTTATAACAGCATTATACGAAGTATTCTAGAATACTGTAGCACAGTGTGGAGTCCGACATACCAGGTGCACTCCGATAGAATAGAGCGAGTCCAAAAAAGGTTCCTATATAACTTATGCTATTCAGACAACAAATGCCGTATTTTGAAGTCCTATAACTCTAAGCTGAGTCACTATAAAATGAAATCGTTGAGCGCACGTAAAAAATCTCTAGACGTTATGTTTCTGTTGAAGATAATTAATGGCTTAATAGATTCACCTGGGCTTTTAGAGAAAGTGCATATTTGTATTCCGCGTACTGGCAGCCGCTTTATTAATCGGAAAACTTTTATTAAGCCTCGCAGTCGCACAAATATTGGTATTTTTTCGCCCATATCTCGTATGCGTTCGCTTGCCAACTCCATTCGCGGCGAAATGGATGTCTTTGCTGGTTCTGTAGCCTCAGTAAAGTCTAAAATCAGTGATTTGATTTGTTCATAGCAGATTATAGTAGTTTACACTAGACCCACTTAATTCTTGTCTTGCTTAAAATATGCATGCTGGATTCACATCTAGTAGATGTCAATCAGACCTAATCTATTATACTCTATAATGTTGCATGAGAGATTGTACACCAGTTTTATGAATTATAAAAAAAAAAAACTTACAAATCCTAAAGTCAGTTTTTTTTAAATATAATTATTTTGGTCTTTCGCTCAATATAGTAATATTAGCCCTGTTAAGAAACTGTCCCACCGTTGAGCACGGGCCTCCTAAGAACTGAGCGGGCTTAGGCCATAGTCCACCACGCTGGCCCAGTGCGGGTTGGCGCACTTCTCACACTTTCGAGAAAGTAAGGCATGCAGGTTTCCTCACGATGTTTTCCTTCAACGTTAAAAGCAAGTGATAGTTAATTTTTAACACGCACGTCTTTCGCTCAAAATATTAAAAAGTTATCTAGTTCTATATATTTGTTACAGAGCAGTTTCATACATGGGAGAGTCTTTGATAAATGGAGGTTTAACGGCAAAACGTTGTGCTGGCCTCTTCCAGGCCCTTATCGGCCTCTGTTATGGACCCGACACCTTGAAGCTAGGAGGGAGTATGCCTAAAACAGGGTAAGTTATTTCCGGATTCTCTAGTAAACGATCAAACTCCACAGAGCGTTCCAGTCCCGATTTCTTCACGAATCCGTTGGAGCCCCGTGTTACTTACGTAACGTAGACCTCCCCTCCGATATTAGCCCGGCTCCAATCGAGACTACAAGAGAAAAGCGTCGGTCCGTTTGTTACAAGCTTTTATTTAACTTGCTATGTTCGTATGTCTGTCTGTTTTTCCGGTTCAAATCTTGTAATCCATTTTTGAAGCACTTGCGGGTATCCGATTGAACTGAAATTTTGCATACGTGTGTATGTTCGGTGACAATGCGTTAAAATGGTACCATGGAGCAGGTCTGATGATAAAGCAAGAAGGTGGTTAACGGAACTACCCGCCTACTCAACATAATTCCGTCGTGTTCGGGTTAGTCGGATTTGTCTGTACAAGCACTATGGAGAAAGAAAGAATTCCAGATGGACTACCATCTGGAATTCTTTAGACACTGTTTACAGATAACATTATTACATTCATATCTCGATCTTAAGGCATCTAACTAAAGCTAGATTGTAAATTATTTAATTGCACCCTAAATATTGTATCGAAACAATATGAGTGAAAAAAAGAGAAAGAGAATTAATTAAAAAATACGAGCCCGCTGAGTTTCTTCGCCGGATCTTCTCAGTAGAGGCCGCGTTCCGATCCGATGGAAGATTAGTAGTTAAATTAGATTTAAAGAAAATGTAATTTAGAAGCGCCGCCCCCGCAGGGCTTATACAAAATAAATTATTTGAACTCGAGTTTGGTCCTAGGGTCTGATGATGGAGCTGGAGGGAGGCCTTAAGAACTCTTTAACCAAGCAAGATATTTCAGTTGTGTTTTTTCCTCATCGACCGATGATGTCATATTTCTCTTTTCGCTTGCACCCACTACACATAGACACAGACGCCGGCCTCGCCGTCGAGCCCGAAGAATTTCTTACGCGCTCTACAGCCTGTCAACTCCCACAGCGACTACCCAAGCAGTTGTCGTCCCTACCGTGTGACGCCCTTAAGCAAGTCGCCCCGCACGCATTTTGGTTAGACTGGTTCAGGTTGAATCTGTAAAGGCCCCTCTGTCAACAGCAATAATCATTGAAACAACCGCCACCGGACGAACATGAATTTCAATGATACATTTTAACTAGACATCTTGTTTTCAGGTCAAGCGGAATATACTATTTGGAAACCAACGCACAGTCGCAATTTTCTAGAGACTAACATCACGCCTACACTCCAAATCCTTCCAGTAATATATACCCACCGTTTATATTCGGTTGAGACAAAACATACACATTGTTCTTGACCGACATTATATTACATAAACAATTGTTCTAAACAGTGGTTCCCAAAGGACTGAACCGCGACCCAGCTAACATTACCAGAAACCTTCAGGCAACCTTCCTGAACCAATTCCCTAGGGAATTGGTTCAGGAAGTGGCGTATTGAGGTGAACCCGGACAAGAGCGCTGCGGTGTTCTTCTCCAGAGGTGCCACACCGCGCCACTCCTTGCGCCGCCCTAGAAGTAATCTCGGCCAAGTTCGACCGACCCATTCCCTGGGTCAAAGAGGTCAAATATCTAGCGGTCACCCTAAACAGTACCATGTCCTTCGGCCCGAACATCAAGCGGGTCCGTCACCGAGCATCCTTTGTGCTCTGTCGTCTCCATTCGTTAATCTGCAAGCGGAGTAAAATGTCCCTTAGAAATAAGGTGACGCTTTACAAAACTTGCGTTCGACCCATCATGACTTATGCGTGTGTTGTGTTCGGGCATTCGGCCCCCTCTCACATCGATAAACTCCAAATGGTTCAAAACCGCTTCCTCCGTAAAGCCGTAGGAGCCCCCTGGTTTGTACGGAATGTCGATCTCCACTCCGATCTAGGTCTCGAACCTATTCGCGCCTATATTAAAAAGGCGACAACACGACACTTCGCGAACGCATCTCCCATGCGAATCCGTTAATCGTAGCCGCCGCCGACTACGATCTCCTCCCCGACCCCTGCCGCCACCGCCGGCCGCGACATGTTTTCACCGACCCCCCCGATGCTTTGTCATCCCTTCTTTCCGCTCAGAATATGGGCGACGACGACGACGTAGTCGTAGATCCCCTCCCATAGCCGGCGGTTGACCGGTGCACTTAGTAGTGCACCCGTCCCCCTACAGCGACTGTCCCAACCGAGTATGTCGCCCCTTGCCCTTCTGGCTGGCTAGAGCGTAGTGGTTGCACGCTCGCCTTTAAGTCCGGTGAAGCTGTAAAGGCCTCGCGGCCAGCAGCGTACATCACTCACACACACACACACACACACACCCCCAGCTAACAAAAAACTTCCAAATTCGAAACACCTCCGATGACACCTTTCATTTCAATGAGGTTCAAACAAACATTCAGTTAAATTTTAATAGAATTTGTTTCTTATATTCCATTTTTTCCTATTTTTTGTCATTATAGCTTTAGCATCAATTTCAATTTTAGTTACTTTTAATCTCAATTACTTGGATACTTCCAATTTATTTCGGTATTTAGTTTTAATATTAACCGTAGCCGAAAATTCCGGCTCACATAGGTATGAGGTACTGAAGGGAAGGAGGGCTTTCATAGCCTCATCATACAGAGAAGGATAGTTGTCAGCAACTGCTTGTGATTTAAACTCATTTTCAGTGACGTATTGCCCGTCGTATACTAGGAGGGATCAAAAAGTAGTGAGAACGACATACTCTTTGGCAAAAAAAAAAATATTTGCAGGCATAGCTCAGACACATATTTGTAATATTAATAAAAAAAAATCTTTGATTCACATTTGTTTTTTTCTGAATGTAGTCATTTGTTTGCTTCGTGTCGTAACGTGTTCTCGAAAATGGAGAAAAACGAAGTGCGAGCCGTTATTAAATACCTCTGTTTAAAAAAGTTAATGACGCCAGAGATTCATTGCGATTTGGAGGCAACATTAGGAGTCTGCTCCGCCGTATTCCACTGTCGCCGTGTTCTCAATTTCGAGTAGGGAGAACGAGCACGGAAGACGAACATCGTTGCGGCCGTCCATCAACGTCAGTCACCCAAGAAAATGTTGCGAAAGTCGAGAAAATTGTATTGAGCGATCGAAGAGTTACCATCCGATACTTCATTCCAGAAACGGGCATTTCATATGGAAGTATTCAATCCATATTGAAACAATCTTTGAATATGAGAAAAGTCTCCGCAAGATGGGTGGCGAGAATGTTAACCGACAGTCAGAAACAAAATCGACTTGACATTTCGAAGATATTGTTGGACAAGTTTCAAGAAGATTCTGAAAACTTTTTGTCTCGTTTCGTAACAATGGACGAAACATGGGTCCATCATTTTGATCCGAGACAAAACAGCAATCTTCGCAATGGAAACGGCCATCATCACCGACCCCGAAGAAGTTTCGTGTCGTGGCATCGGCTGGCAAGGTTATGGCCTCAATATTTTGGGACTCAGAAGGAATATTGTTGATTGATTACCTGGAGCGTGGAACCACTATTACAGGCCTATATTATGCAGCTTTAATTCCCAAGTTGAGTAATGCCATCAAAGAGAAAAGGAGAGGGAAACTTCGAAGGGGTGTGCTGTTTCATCACGACAACGCACCCGCGCACAGGTCGGCTTGCGATTCAGCATGCTGGCTTCGAATTGGTTGACCACCCCCCTTATTCACCAGATCTGGTGGCTAGCGATTTTTATCTGTTCCCCAAATTGGAAAAATACTTAAGTGGAAACAGGTATGAAGACGATAACGAGGTGATAGATGCCGTGAAGAGATTTTTGCAGGACCAAGACAAAACTTTTTTTGTGCCTTGGAAAAGCGCTGGACTCGGTGTGTAGAGAGACTCAGAAACTATGAAGAAAAATAAATTTTTAAGTTATTAATAGTCATTATATTCTATCTAATTCTCACTACTTTTTGATCCCTCCTCGTAGTATCGTATATCGTAATATTAGCTCACGACCCACCAGTGGGTCGCAACCTATACTTTGGGAAATGCTGTTCTAAGCCTTTTTAAGAAAGAAGAGAAGCGTGATCCTTGTGCGAAACAAATGTTTGTATGACCCACAATTATTTGTTTTGGTCTGGGTGTTTGTGTATGTGAATTTCATGTGTGTAAACGCATCCATGATATCGTAGGTTGTATTTGTCGTATGGTTCAGTAAAAACGCCTCAATAAGGTAAAATAGCGTGGCAAGGACCTTTTGGCCCTGGATGACATTGACAGGGGGCGTTGGGGTGAAATTAGGGTTACCCTTTAATAATTCTTTTCTACTTCCAAGGAAATATTTCAACAAGTGGGTCCGCAGTGGTTACTTACTAAATTGTACCCAATAGAATACCCAGATATCCCTGCAGTCCGTTTCATACTAAACATTGCAGAACCAACTTAGGTCGTGATTCGCCTGTTGTTTGTGTCTCGCCTGTATAACGAACTTACCAAAAAAATACCAGAACTCGATGTCCATTTGATAGTCTCGCTCGTTTCATATCCAAGCTCAAAAAGTTTGACTTGCATACCTACTGATAACTGCACTTGGTATATACCTGCAATCAATCAATCAATCAGCCTATCGTAGTCCTCTGCTGGACATAGGCCTCTCCTAACACGCGCCATTGCACACGGTCCTCCGCCTTCCGCATCCAGTCTGTCCCAGCGACCTTTTTGAGGTCGTCGGTCCATCTAGCTGGGGGCCGTCCTACCTTACGCTTACCAAGTCGCGGTCTCCACTCTAGGACACGCTTGCTCCATCGGCCGTCGGTCCTTCTGCTTACTGACTCCCTAATACTTTTCTTGCAACTTACAAAACCTGGTAAATAACCAAGAATGCTGTGATTACCTATAAATGTAAGAACCGTTAGCTATAATCTAAATGTTAAGTTTCCACTATATTGTATTACTGTATCTTATGTCGGTGATCCAATAAAAATAAATAAAAGAATTTGGATAAATTTCATAGCAAACGGCAATTCGGCGCCTGTCATGAAGTGACATTTCACTTGATGACAGCGCTAGTTCCGATTTTAGCCGCGGGCCTTAAGATTATTGTATAACTGTTATATATTTTTATAATTTTAATATACGGCAGTTGTGGCAGGATTTGGTTAAGGGAAGATCTTTCAGCCAGACGGGTGTTGTGTCTGGCGGGGCCACTCACCGAGTGTGTGTGAATGATCTACGCAGTTGGCCGCGGGGCCTTTAAAGCTTCACCGAACAAGGAGCGAACTTGCAACCACTACGCTCGAGCCAGAAACTCCCCCGAAGAGTCGTTATCGTGGGCTCGTATACAAGTTCTAACAAAATAAACGCAAGACCTGAAAGCAGTTTGTTCTAAATCGGTAACTGAATTCATTCCAACTATTTTTAAAGTATCTTATCTTTTGTTCAAAATTTGCAAAAAATCCTTTACTCCTTCACTATAACAAATTAAATTTATTATTGATTCAAAGCAATATGGAGATATCAAACGCATAATCGTATTTATTTATCAAACGTATTTATCAATATGCACACATACATGTACAAGTTTCATTGTTAATTGGGGTATAATAATAATATTATAGCTAGCATAGCCGTGAGAGCTATATCGACGTAGGAAGATAATGCGTTCCTACATCGATGTACTCCAGGGGTGGAAGTGTTAAAGGGCATAACGCCGCGAGTAACTTCGGAGAAAGCGCAGCACACCTCTCTACACCCCTGAGCCGCTCATACCGGTGTTGCCTTCAGTTGTCCTAGGACGACCGTTTGAGGGCCCATCTAGTAAGCGGCGAGTCACCGCCGGCCACGGGTAATTAGGTATCACTAATTATGGCCGGTGTCCGTCCCCTTTGAAATAGTCCAGCTTTTGTCCATCAAACCTCATTTGCATAGCCCTTGTTTTCTTTCCATAATTTACAATAGTCCTTGCACCTGCCGGGGTCAGTTCGCTGGTTATGTTTCTTCATTTTCAGCAAGTGATCTCAGCGGGTGGCTTACATAACATTCATCATCATCATCATCATCTCAGCCTATACTTGTCCACTGCTGAACATAGGCCTCCCCAATCGCTTTCCAGCGTAACCGGTCCGATGCCACCTGCATCCAACGACTTCCTGCCATTTTCACAAGATCGTCGGTCCATCTGGCATACATAACATTAACTTCTCGCAAAGGGCCTCTACGTGTTGGACCCATGTCCCCATGCAAGCATTTCAAAGGTCCGGGTAAAGCCCGTGAATCTCAGCGAGATACATATATAATAACATAATATTACCCCTGTTAAGAAACTGTCCCACCGTTGGGCTCGGGCCTCCTCTCAAACTGAGGGCTTAGGCCATAGTCCACCACGCTGGCCCAGTGCGGGTTGGCGAACTTCACACACCTTCGAGAAACTCTTAGGCATTGGGGTATAAAACGAAACGAAACACATCCAGGGTTCTTAAGGTCATCGGAAAACCTGAAACTGAACACACCGATGCATTCCACAAACATCTTTAATAAATCCTTTACAGTTCAAGCTGTACGTTTGTGGAATGCATTGCCCGTGTCTATCAGACGAGCAAATACACAAGCTTCTTTTAAATCTATGGTAAAAAATCATTTGCTCTCTTCTTGTCTTTCATAATTCTTCTATTGTGTTTTACCTATTAGTATGTATTAGTGTGTAAGTATATGTATATATATATGTGTATATATGTATGTAGTATGTAGTGTAGGTCTATGTATGTAGATTAGTATTTAAATTTATTAAATGTAAATAATTCGATGATAGTGTACGCCACCAACTGCCTTTTTTCTCTCTTCAGCTCTTTGGAATGTTGGTTGCCTGGAAGAGATTGCTGTTAGTAATAAGGCCGCCAATTGTGCTACCACTTATATGTGTATATTTTATTTTCTCTGCTTATGTTGGTGTACAATAAAGTGTATTCTATTCTATTCTATTCTATAAAAGTGCATAAAAAATGTTAAAGGACATTGTTCTGCGCCCATACACGATATGCCCCAGAACCAACAGCAATGAAAAAATACTTGTTTGATTTTAAATCACCCATAAATTTTATTAGTAAATTTATTATTAAACGGACAAGCGGGGGAATCGCAATATTGCACAAAAAGTATTAGATTTTAAGATTCTAATTCAGTAGCCATTAATACATATGAAGTTAACTAGTTGTCATTTAGTAAAGATGTCGGCGACTTCGATATAAGTACTTACAACACTTTGAAATATTCGTTTTAGATTGCAAATTGTTCGTTAGACACGGATATTCGCCATTATTTTAATAAAATAGATAAATAATGGTGGCATGGGTCAAATGTTTGTTGGTTCTAACACAATTTTTGACAATGTCCTTTGGAAAATTGGTTTTCGTATTAAATTTGTAAAGCAATTATCTTATCGGGGTGTCCAAGGTCTTGCGTTATTAACGATACAACATACAAACTCTTATATCGCGTTCTAGACATGTATGGAAAATCGTTGTCGATTTTATATTCGGCGCCATCTGTGGTTAGGTCGTCACAGCTTTGTAGCGATGTAGAGGTCGCTATAAACATATTTATAATAATATCAGCCTATATTGCCCACTGCTGAGCAAAGGCCTTCTCTCACAATTCGAGGTGAGAGAGATTAGGTAATACTCCACAACGCAGACCCAGTACTGATTGGTGGACGTAGGTTTGTGGCCACCATCTATCGGGACTTATCAAGCTGCCTTTAAAGCTTCCAAATCGGCTTAACGACTACCACATTAAGTGGTAGCCGGGACCAACGGCTTAACGTGCCTTCCGTAGCACGGACACGGAATATGAAAACGCTACAAATGGTCACCCACCTCAGGCCGACCGAGTCGAACGCTGCTTAACGCCAATATTAAAAACATATTTATGTTTGTCTTTAATACAACCCGTATGTTTTATTTTGTAATGAACAACTACTTCTTAGAATGGTACAGGCTACTACTCTAGTACAAAAATAAAAATCATTATTAAATAAAACTCTATATTAATATAATATAATAATAATAATAATTGTGTGTCGGTATAATGTAGTCGTGTTGCACGCCCCCGTGTCCCGTCTACTCGTTCTGCTCGCGGTCTACTTGGTCTTCTCGGTCTTTTCGTCTACTAAGGCTTAAGGCGCTTGTAGTCCGCAAGGTGACTGTTCAGGTGCTGGGCCAGTTCTTCCGCGCGGGCGAATGAGGCCTAAAGGAAATGAAGATTATTATATGGTTTTATTAGCTATATACGCGGGGGAGAAGAGAGAGGGAAAGTGGGAATGAAAAGTAGGAAAAAATCAATGAGCTAGAGGGAAAACATGAGGTCAGAAAGAAAAAGAGAGAGAGGTGGTCCTCTAAACAATATAGCTACGCGTCACTTTGACATCTGTGTAACAAACGTCATCCAAATGTGACGTTCAGTGGAACTCTAGTAAGAGAAATAAATTTTTTTATCTTTCGTACGGTGTTTCGGAGGGAAAGGGGGATAATAAAATGATAAGAAGAGAGGATAGAGGCATAGTGTAGACGTAAAGGTAAGGTAGGAGAGCGAGGTAGAATGAGAGAAAGAGAGAGGGGGAGCGTACGAGAGGAGGAGACAAGGCGAAAAAAGCAATAGAAGATAGGAGACTGAGGAATGAGGAGGAGCGAGAAGGAAGGACAATGAAGTCAAAAGTCAAGAAACAGGAAAGGAAGGAATAGAAGAGAAATAAGGGAAAAAAAAGAAATACACATATAAAAAATAATAAGGGGACTATCAACTCGAGGAATGTATACCTTGCAGACAACACATCTGTAGAGCTGCTTCGCAGGGTTACGCATGTGGCGGCTGAGTGAGTTCGGAAAACAGAATAGAAGACAGGAGACTGAGGAGGGAAAGGAAGGAACAGAAGAGAAATAAGGGAGAAAAGAAAGAGATACATAGATAAAAAAATAATAAGGGAACTATCAGGTCGAGAAATATATACATTGCAGACCACACATCTGTAGAGCTGCTTCGCGTGGTTATGTATGTGGTGAGTGAGTGAATGCGGAAAAAGAATAGAAGACAGGAGACTGAGTAGGGAAAGGAAGGAACAGAAGAGAAATAAGGGAGAAAAGAAAGAGATACATAGATAAAAAAAATAATAAGGGAACTATCAGGTCAAGGAATGTATACCTTGCAGACAATACATGTGTAGAGCTGCTTCGCGTGGTTGTGTATGCGGCGGGTAAGTCAATGCGAAAAACAGAACAAAAGACAGGAGACTGGGGAGGGAAAGTAAGGAATAGAAGAAAAATAAAGGAGAAACGAAAACGATACACAGATAAAAAAAACATAATAGGGGGACTATCAGGTCCAGGAATGTATACCTTGCAGACAACACATCTGTAGAGCTGTTTGGCGTAGTTATGTATGTGACGCGTCAGTTAGTGCGAAAAACAAAATAGAAAACAAGAGATTGAAGGAGGTGGGAGCGAGAAGGAAGGAAGGAATGATTATAAGAAAAATAAGGGAGATAAGAAAGAGACACAGATACAAAATGACGAGTTTACCTTGCAGACAACACATCTGTAGAGCTGCTTGGCGTGGTTGTGCATGTGGCGAGTCAGCGAGTGCGCGTGGCCGAACCGCTTCCCGCACACTGCGCACGCGTGCGCGCCCCCCGCCCCGCCGGCGCCCGCGCCCGCGCCCCCCGCGCCCGCGTGCGCGCACGCGCGGTGCCGCCGCAGCTGCTCCCAGCGGGGGAATGCTAGCCCGCACGCACTGCACCGGCCTACACAACAATATATAACAATATCAAATAGCAAGCCTGAGTATTTCTTTTTTCATGAAAACAGTATATTTTACAAATACCTGTTTTAAAATATACAAATTCATATCATGCCCAAACCTACAACAACCAACTTGTTTTTACATACTAGAAAAATAATATTTGTAACGAATGATCGATTCTAATTAGGTACTGGTTTACATAAATGTTTTGAGTTCTTAGATTCACCCGAATATTACACATGAAATAAAACTATTTTACGGATTTTATCGCGGTTTATATTTTGATTTTTGGTTCCCGACGTTTCGAGTGCTTTGCAGCACCCATGGTCACGGGAAGGACTGAGGTGTTAGACGTCCAAAAGGCATAGTTGTTCCGGGGTACCCTCAAACTTCTTAATTATTTTTGTTGGTCCGATCTACGCATAATGAGCGCACGGTCACTTGAAGTCTTGTAGTGTTATGCTTGGTTTTGGATTTGATTATATTAATTACTGGATCCCAAGTCAATGGAAGCACCCCGCCATCTTCTCTATTGAAATTAGGATGTTTTTTAATTTCAATAGCCTCACGAACCATCCTTGGTAGGAATCGGTGTTCTTTCACGAGGATTTGTGGTCTATCAAATCTGACATGTTCACAGACTGCAGACTTCTTTGAGCGACGGTGTTTTATCTAACTGTTTTATATAACTAAAAATGAAAAAATAAACCCCGATAAAATCTGTAAAATAGTTTTATTTCATACATAAATGTTATAGGAGTTTCGAAAACAAACTATACAAACCAATTTTATAGTATCTAGGAGTTAACAACTGAGACATAAATGGTAGTGTTAAGACCAGAACTCTTGGTATAATTATAAGATAAGTTTTTTTAAAGTCAAAGTGATGACTTCTAGGCACGCTTCTAACTACTAAACTACTAAGGAAAGAACCTGTTAGAACTCTGTACTCTCTGTAATCCGCAAGAGATCTGGCGTAATGATATAGATAGTTAGATAGATCTAATAATATTGACGGACGATTTAGCTCAGTGTTTAAGAGCTTAAGCCGCTCCGTCCGCTGTGTATAATAGTCGCGGGTTTGCGTCCCGCACCGCCACGCCTATACTCCCCAAGCGGAGGCGGCAAAGGTGTACTGAGCACTACCACATTTCGCCGACGATGTAATAGGGGGCTAGCCTATTGCTATATACTGGGCACAATTCCAGACTCCGGACTGGTACTGAGATTTTTTCGTTAGAAAAACTACATTCGGCCGACCTAAGGTTTGAAACCAAGTCCTCGTGATCACAAAACGATGCGCTTCGTCACTAGACCAGTGGTCGGCAAGCCGCGGTCGCGAGTTGCATGCGGCTCTTTGACTCCTCGGCTGCGGCTCAGACACGAAATATTACTTATTATGTTGCCTTGTAAGAGACGAGTAAATTTTTTTTGGAACGCAAGCCGATAAGAAAGGGCCACATTTATAAAAAGAAACAATAGCCTCGATAGGCGCCGGCAAACATGTGTTTTATTCATTATCTCCGCCTAATTGCTAGCGCCGAAATGTATTTTTAATAATTATAGTAAAAAAAATACTTAAAAAAAATGGCTCTTTGAATTAATTTCAATCGTGTATTGTCTATATTTGGCTCTTTTGACTAACGAACACTGTCCCACATCTGGGCAAAGGCCGGTCACAAATCGAGGTGAGAGAAATTAAACACCTCTTATACCAACAATTTAAAAAGTGTGATAGCCCAGTGGTTCGACCGTTGGACTGCAAAGTCAGAGGTCTCAGGTTCAAACCTAGGCACGCACCTCTGTCTTTTCGAAAGCATGTGCGTTTTAAAAATTGACCATCACTTGCTTTAACGGTGAAGGAAAACATCGTGAGGAAACCTGCATGCCTGAGTTTCTCGAAGGTGTGTGAAGTTCGCCAACCCGCACTGGGCCAGCGTGGTGGACTATGGCCTTAACCCTCTCAGTTTGAGAGGAGGCCCGTGCCCAGCGTGGGTTAGTTTCTTAACAGGACTTCTTAAAAATAATATAATTTCGCAGAAAAGAAAATCTGATGTCCGGAGTTTTTTGCAAACAAGAGAAACACAGCGATGCTTGGAGTGCGAAGGCAGTATGCAAACAGTCGACGCTGCTCATTGCTCTTGGCGGGAAGCTGCGGCAGTAGCAGTGTATAAACCGGGTATTAGGACTAAGATCTATTTAGATGGAGCATTGCTAACAAAAATTACGCCAAAAGCAACCTCAGTTACGGTCTGCGTGTGTGAAGCTAGTGTTCTAATTTGTGTTCACCATTAGTACAACTACCCCAGGGAATTGCGCGAGAACAAAAAACAACAGTCTGCAACCAGTAGGTCCACCATGAAACGCAATTCCGAAGATTCGGATCGAAATTTCGGGCGGTTCCTACCACGATGTACTTTCGTTCCGAAATCGGTCCCGAACACGGCTTGTAACGTGTCGTCCGTCGTAAAACGGCACCATGAAGTGATCCGAACAAACGAAGTTTCAGCATTTTGACAGCACTTCTTTCGGGATTTTAACCTCAATTACTTTTTACTTTCGTAAGTGTGAATTTTATAATTTTGGCTGTTTTAATTTACACACGAATGGTATAAGGGTGATTATGTTGATATCTTTAAGCAATAAACGCGTTCAAACTGGAATTATATGGTGTTTTTATAATTTTATTATTGTTATTTTAACATAGAGTACAAACATACGAATTAGCACGATTTTTTCTAAAAATCCTTTAAAAGTTCGAAAGCAGAAGGGCATCCGCCTAGGTTGCGGTGGCTCGTTTCTCATAATAATTCTTGTCGAGTTGCTTTTCTTAAAACAACCAAATAGCATTTGTTGCCGTCCCCAAGGCTATGATAACAAAATATAAAAATTGTAAAAACATAAAAAGAAAATACCATTAGTCGTGGGTTCGGGCTCACATCAATTTCTATTGCAAATATGATAATAATAATTGCGCCATTTCAACTTAGATAACAGTTGCGAAATTTAGAGTGCCTTTATATCATTATGACATTTAATAATTTTACACGACTAACTTTGAATGTTCATAAGTTACGATGTGTCTGATAAGAATGCACTTTTTACTGGGTTGGTTCATACTACTTCATTTATTACTTACTTTTTTCGTAAACGGAAACATACTTCGCATTTGTCATTCATTCACGAACACAGTCTATGGTGCTCGACCGAAAGGAATAAATCCGATACACACATCGTATTTCGTTCGTGTATCGTTCGGCTCCGAAGTTTCGGATTGAAACTTTCATGATAGACCTACAGGTCTCTGCTTACCCGCTCTCTCGTCGTCGGTGTGAGTGCGGTCGTGTGCCGCCAACTCGGCGTCATCTTCGAAGCACTTCCGGCAAACTTCGCATCGTACTGTCATTGATCCCCGATGCGCTTCGGCCCTAGAACAACATTATGATAATGTAACCGCCGTAATAATGTAAATGCCGTGACGTCATTCTCCCTCCACCCGCTATGCTTGCCAGAGGGGATGCTGTCAACGCCAGCCAGCCAATATAAGCCATTGCGCGAGAATTGCAGTGTTGTTGATTTTGGGTTACGAACGGTTTGAATTGCATAATTTATTCTGCGTGTTATTTTCGCCGTTACAATAATAAGCAGAGATAGCCTAGTGAAATGACCGTTGGACTGGAAAGTCAGAGCTCTCGGGTTAAAACCCAGACACGCACCTCAATCTTTTCGAAGGGATGTGCGTATTAAAAATTAAGCACCACTTGCTTTTACGGTGGAGGAAAACTTCGTGAGGAAGCCTGTATGCCTGAGGGTTTCTCGAAGGTGTGTGAAATTCGCCAACCCGCACTGGGCCAGCGTGGTGGACTATGGCCTAATACCTCTCAGTCTGAGAGGAGGCCCGTGCCCAACGGTGGGACAGTCTCTTAATAGGGCTAATATTATTATTAATAATAATATCAGCCTGTACCGCCCCACTGCTGGACAAAGGCCTTCTCTCACAAATCTCAGTGAGAGAGATTAGGTAATACTCCAGCACGCGGACCCAGTGCGGGGCGCGTTGGAGCTTATCAAGCCTAGAAGGCTTTAAACGTAACCACTACCATATTAGGTGGTAACCGGGACCAACGGCTTAACGTGCCTTCCGAAGCACGAAGACACTCGAATATGAAAATGCCACAAACGGTCACCCATCTCATGCCGACCGAGTCGAACGCTGCTTAACCTTGGTGATCGCTAAGAACACCGTGTTCGCACAGTGATATGAGCGCCTCAGCTTTTAACTGGGGATCTTGTTGAGTCAATGCTCATGATGAATTGAAGGTCATGTTAAGTCAATGTTTCTGATGAGTTGGGTAATGGATAATGTCGAGTTGGGGATCATGTCGTGTTGGGGGGCATGTCGTGTTGGGGGGCATGTCGTGTTGGGGGGCATATCGTGTTGGGGGTCATGTAAATTTGAGGGGTCATGCCAAGCTAAGAGTCATGTCCAGCTGGGAGTCATCATAAGGCTCAAGGTAAATCGCTGGTCATGTTAAGTTACGATTCTATTAAGTTGAAAGGGTCCTGTTAATTGATTGCTCAGTTAGTTTTGAGTTAAGGATAATTTTATGTTGCAGGGGTCCTGTTAAGATGGGGTTCATGTCGAATCGAGGTCACGTCGGGTTGGGGTCAAATCAAGTTAAGAGCCATATTAAGTTAGGGGTAATGACAAGTTGGGGGTCATGTCAAATTGGGATCTAGTCGAGTGGGGACATGACAAATTGCGGGTCAAATCGAGTTTGGGGGCATGTCCAGTTGGGGGTTATGTTTATTTGGAATCATGCCAAGAAGGCGTCATGTCGACTTGAGGGTTATATCAAGCTGGGGGTCATATTAATTGAGAGTCATATTTAATTAAGGCTCAAGTTGAATCGATGATCACGTTCCAATTCTATTAAGTTGAAGGGTCCAGTTGAATCAAGGCTGGGGGTAAATTGAAGGTAATAACGAGTACTCACTTGTGTTCCCACAGCTTCTCCCTGCGGTTGAAGGTCATCGCGCAGCAGTCGCACTCGTAGCGGTCCCCCGACCGCGCCCGCGAGCGCCTCGCCCCAGACCCCCGATTCAGATGGACCCTCCTGTGGATCCTGAGGGGGGACATCAAATAAATAAATAAACACCATCACGCCTATATTCCCTAAGCGGGGGTGGCACAGGTGTGAGTACACCCACTTTTCACCCACGATGTAAGGCCCCATGTAATAGGGGACGAGCCTATGCCATCAACCATATTATTCAAATTCAAACGTTTATTGCTTTAAATAGTGTATATAGCTGGTTAAAACATTAATTTTGTACAATTACGGACCCTGTCGGGCGCAGCAAATTGATTCCTATTACTAAGTTTCTCTTATTCTAGACTTTTAGTTTTACGCGGCTTCGAACAAGTTTCAATAGTCTACATTCTTAAACCCCATCAAGGGCCGGTCTTCTAAGTCCGGTTCTACCGGTCGGTAGCAGGCATATGACCTATTCAGTCTACGTTCTTTTATATATACTAGGATCCTCAATTCTTTAAACCTACTAAAGCTCAGTCTTCTGAGTCCACCAGCCGCACGGTCTACTAGTTCTACTAGGTATACTGCGGTCATCTACACTCACTACAGTCGAAACTCTTCAAACCCCGTCAAGCCCCAATCTTCTAAGCCCACCCTACCCACGGTCTACTCATTCTACTAGGTCTACTCACTTGAGCGTGACCCTCGTGGAGTACCACTTGCTGCAGACGTGGCACTGGAAGCTCTTGTCCGCGGACTCGTTCTCGGACTCGCTGATCTCGTCGTGAGACCCTCCCCCTACCACGGCTTCCGCTGACCGCTCAGGGTCCGAATCCGAGTCTGAACCAGAAGCTGGTCCGCTGTACGACCACGCTCCGAATGATCTGGGAACAAAACTGAATAATTAAAATACGTACGGCCACTAGGAATCAAAAGCAGCTAATTGACACTGAATGCGATAAATAGAAGACATGAGGGGCCACTAAAATCAGAGAACTGCCACGAGCGGCCATAAACATCACTCACCTGTCAGTATTAGCAGTAGTAAGAAACCAAAAACGGACGTTAAGAGTCCAAAAGCGACTATTGAGAGTGCAAAAGCGACTATTGAGAGTCCAAAAGTGACTGTTGAGAGTCGAAAAGAATCCTAGAGCGGCCATTACGATCCAAGAACGGCGATTATCAGTCGCCACGTGCGGCTAAAAACGGCTATAAGTATCTCTCACCTGTCATCATCAGCTGTAGTATTATTGCTAGCGGGCGGCGGCGCGGCCGGCTCAGTCTTGGGTTTCTCGGAGTCAGAGTCTGATTCGGAATCGGACGAGTCCGACGAGTCCGAACTGTCCGAGCTGGAGGAACTGCTCGACCCGGAACTCGAACTGCCTGCGAACGAAAACAAATACTATATTTAATATATTAAAGTAAAAAGCTTAATAAGACGAACTATGAGAATGAAGGAAGCCAGAGAGATATCTTCAGAAAGAACCTGTTGTAACTCTCTCTCTCTCTCTCTCTCTCTCTCTCTCTCTCTCTCTCTCTCTCTCTCTCTCTCTCTCTCTCTCTGGCGTGATGATGTAGATAGATAGATAAAAAGCTTAACCTATCTATATCACGCCAGATCCCTTGCGGGTTACAGAGAGTACGGAGTTCCAACAGGTTCTTTCCTTACAGACCTCTCTGGCTTCCTCCACATATTAATTACAATCTCTTTGTCAATGAAATTGCAATTATATGATTTGTGCTCTATCGTCATCATTACATCAGCTTTATCCCGTTATTAGTATGATTGTGAACTAAGGGATCGTTGTGTCGGCTCTTAGATTATTTTTACAACTCACCATTTAGTGAAGTTTACACAAGAAATAGTCTTTGAGTATATTTTTGAGCTAAGAAAAGCTCAATCAACTACTTATAAAAAATATTTTAATTTGCCGCTCTAGGCTGCAGCCTACTCAGTCTGCTGGTAAAAGCGCTACTGGGATGGTGTGTGTGCACGACAGCGGTACCAGCTGACCCGTCCGACCACCAGTGCATGAATAACCAGTGTTAATAGTCTTGAATGACTGATTATGGGACTAAGATGATTAATTAACGAGTGTAAATACCCTAGCAGGTAGATGAGTTAGTTTAAGGATCCAAGTTTATATTATTGATAATTCTTTTCTTATGTGATATTTGGTTTATAAGTTAATGTTTATAGATAAATTATATAAGATAGCATGTAGATAAGAATAACTTATAGCTATAACTGTATTGTCTAGCGAGATAAGCACGCCTAAAGTGTTAGAGAATAAATGGTTGATTTTCTCGTGTTTTACTTACCCTATCAGGGAAATTAGGTCTTAGGCATAAAACCTAGGTCATAAGGAACATGTGTAAATATGCATGTACACGCCTCGACGCTCATTTTAATAATAAAGCAGAGCGCGCCGATAGGAGCGCATTATATAGTACTGAAGCGGGGCGAGGCAATATAAAATACGGCGCACGGAAAAACCGTCGCCACTCGCACATGTACAGAAGAGATGAGGAAATACCTATACTATTATGTAACAATTAGTTTATGACCGAAAATTGTGTATAAGTAAATAAAATATGGGAAAAACTGGCCGAAAGGGTGAGGCACAGAGCATTCTAGAAAACGCGAAGAAACAGTATAAAGAAGGCGCCGTATACGCCTGGCATTCATTCGGAAATTGGGCTTCGTAATAAAAAGATCTAAATAAGGAAGAAAGACGATCTAGAAGACTGTGCCGCCTCCACTGCCTCCCAGGTCGCGTTCAACAGAGCATTTTTATTTTAGAATCTGAAACCCTCGGTAATCTACGCCGCACAGTGTGTAATAAAAATTTATTTAATAATGTATTAAAAAATACGGACGGCTTGTTCCAGTGATTCAGACCACCCCCTGGATCAAGTAGTCGCGGGTTCGATTCTGTACAAGACAAATTAATGCGTGACCCACAAAAATTTGTTGCGGTCT
Organism: Phalera bucephala; assembly: GCA_905147815.2. Taxonomy (NCBI): domain Eukaryota; kingdom Metazoa; phylum Arthropoda; class Insecta; order Lepidoptera; family Notodontidae; genus Phalera; species Phalera bucephala. The sequence continues at coordinate 10,809,742 of LR990637.1, read as the reverse complement.
GTGTATTTGTGTATTCCATATTGGTAAATGCAACCACGACACAGGAATATCTCCTAGTATGGGGCTATGTCTTCAAAAGTGAAGAGAAATTATAACGACCCTGCGGACTTCAAGTCCTCAATTTCGAGCATCAAAGACTTCATTCCTTACCTGATCCAGAGCTACTGCTATCCGAATCTGAATTGGAGGTGTCTTCAAGTTTTTCTACTTTAGTATCAACATCTTTGATTGATGCGCAACCTGCAAGGAAAAAAATATCAAACACGGACCATTAGAGTATAAATTATTTATTTATTTATTTATTCTTTATGCACATATGTATGTACAAAGGCGGACTTAATGCCTGAGGAATTTTCTCCCAGTCTACCTTAGGGTGGTGTGGAAACATGTGTGGTAGGTGCGAAAATACGTGGCTAAAAATTGTAAGAAAAAAAAATATAAAATAAATTAATAATAATTCTATATATAAAACTAATAATAATGTTATACATAATAACATATAACCATATATATATATATATATATATATATATATATATATATATACATATACATAATGACGTGAAACTATCATTGAGAGGATTCTGCCAACATTTCGAGTAGGTACTCGTGTAGTTTTTTTTTAAAAGAGAGACGGTTCGTTACCATCCTGAGTTCCTGAGGCAATGCATTCCAGCGTAGGATAGATTGGACGAAGAAGGAGGAGTGAATAATAATAATAATAATAATAATAATAGCCCTGTTAAGAAACTGTCCCACCGTTGGGCACCTCCTCTCAAACTAAGAGGGTTTAGGCCATAGTCCACCACGCTGGCCCAGTGCGGGTTGGCGAACTTCACACACCTTCGAGAAACTCTTAGGCATGCAGGTTTCCTCACGATGTTTTCCTGCACCGTTAAAGCAAGTGATAATTATTGCTTAATACGCACATGCTTTCGAAAAGACAGAGGTGCGTGCCAGGGTTTGAACCCGAGACCTCTGACTTTGCAGTCCAACGGTCTAACCACTAGGCTATCACTGCTGGCTTATGTATATTAGAGTACACATAAACAAAAAAAAGCACCCAACAAAAAATTGTAATAAATGCCAAATTTTTATGACAATATTTAAAGGTCGTGAAAGAGATTGGTCATACTCCAGCACGTGAAGCCAGTGAGGTGCGGGGGAGGCAGGTGTGTGTGTGTGTGTGTGTGAGTGATGTACGCTGTTGGCCGCGAGGCCTTTACAGCTTCACCGGACTTACGGGCGAGAGTGCAACCACTACGCTCGAGCCAGAAGGGCAAGAGGCGACATACTCGAGGGCGCCTTGAAGAGGCGGCTTCGGTTGGAACAGTCGCTGCGGGATGAGGGGGTGCACTACTAAGTGCACCGGTCAACCGCCGGCTAGGGGAGGGGATCTATGACTTTTGTCGTCGTCGTCGCCCGTATTCGGAGCGGAAAGAAGGGATGACAAAGCATCGGGGGGATCGGTGAGAACATGTCGCGGTCGACGGTGGCGAGGGCAGCAGTGGTCGGGGGGAAAGGGGGAGGCAGGTTTGTGGAAACCTGCTGGTGAAACTAAGCAGGCCTATAAGACTTCCAACTTAACGACTACCACATACCGACCTCGCCGGCGAGCTCGAAGAATCCTTTGCGCACCGGCCGGTGCAGAGCACCACGGCGAGACACCTAGTATACGCCCTCCCCCATAGCGACTGCCCAAGCCGAGGCCGTTCCTCTTTCACGCGACCTTAAGTTAGTTGCCCTCTTTCCCTTCTGGCTCGAGCATAGTGGTTGCACACTCGCCCTCTTTTCCGGTGAAGCTGTAAAGACCCCGCGGCCAACAGCGTAGATCATTCACACACAGCAAACCATAATGAAATTCTCCACTAGATGACAAATACAGAAGTAGGCAGGGTGTAACGTCTTCTTGGTCCCGCGCAGTGACACGCTGGATGTATAGGGAAATCTAATAATGCCATCTCTTCTTTATTGTTACGTTTACGGGGTAATTAAATGCCGAATGAAATGCTCTACGCACACAACAGTAACGTCGAACACTAGTACACGCAAGTTAGTACGTAATTACTGCTTCCAAGTCGCTGAGTCACTCGTAGTATCCGTATATCGTTGCTACAGTCGCCGGTGTATTCCACTTAGATCGCTTGTTCTCCGATTTGATCACTATCGCTTCCGAGTAGAGACTGTGTCCGTCCCGTGTGTTTGAGTGATATACGCTGTTGGCCGCGAGGCTTTTACAGCTTCACCAGACTTAAGGACCAGAGGGGCAACTAACTCGGGGCGCCTCAAGGAAGACGGCCTCGGCTTGGGCAGTTACTTTGGGGGGAGGGGTGTACTAAGCGCACCGGGCGGCAGGCTAGGGGATCTACGGGTTCTTCGGAGCGAAAAGAAGCGATGTCAAAACATCGGGGGGATCGGTGAGAATATGTCGCGGCCGGCGGTAGCGGCAGGGATCGGGTTCGTAGTCGGCGGCGGCTACGATTAGCGGACTCGCATGGGAAGATGCGTTCGCGGAGTGTAGAGTTGTCGCCTTTTTAATATAGGCGCGAACAGATTCGAGACCGAGATCGGAGTGGAGGGTGTCCGTCCCCGCGCTCTGTGTTCCTTTTAAACTCCTATGAAAGTTCTAGAACGGACGCGAACCCTCTTAGTATATCGATAGAATTACATCGAACAATAGCCGGCGCGGCCCACAAAGCGGTATTATTCTTACATACCTATTTGTACGTGAACAAATAGGTACTGGTATACCGCGACCGCGCGCCGGCGATAACTAAAAGGGGGAAACCTTTCAGCACTTAAGCGCAGATTCTAGATTTTTCTAGACAGATCGCTAGGGGACCTAACTGTGTGTATTGCATTACAAAATTAATATACCCTGATAAGGGGTTTACGAGATATCGGGGTGTATTGAAGTAGTAACATTATATTTGCTCCGTGCATTAGACCAACGAGATACAAGAAACGTATCTAGTACTGACCTTCGGAACTCCTGACTGAAAGCACGTCATCATCATCTCGCCTCTGCGCGTCCATTGACGGTTTCTTGAAGTTCGCAGCCAGGAGATGTGCTTCATACCGATCATCCTGGTGACAAAAAAAATATGAGGGTGGAGGAAGACAGAGGTCTGTAGGGAAAGAACCTGTTGGAACTCTGTACTCTCTGCCTACGCCAAGGGATATGTATTAAGAGATGAGATTTAGTTTTTTTTAATAAGCTTTACTCTAGGATTTATTCCTATGTCGTGTGTACGTTTACAATTTTTTTTTTCTTTTTGAAGTGATAACTTCTTATGGGAGGGTAAACCGCTTCGTAACGTAACGCGTAACGGCGCCAGTCTGTCTGGCTTCCCTTTCTCTCACGCATACGGCAGCGGTAGGCAGTCTCTTCCTCTCTCACTCTAACCCACAGCGCTCTTCCCTTTCTCTCACGCATACGGCAGCGGTAGGCATGCTCTTCCTCTCTCACTCTAACCTACAGCGCTCTTCCCTTTCTCTCACGCATACGGCAGCGGTAGGCATGCTCTTCCTCTCTCACTCTAACCCACAGCGCTCTTCCCTTTCTCTCACGCATACGGCAGCGGTAGGCAGTCTCTTCCTCTCTCACTCTAACCCACAGCGCTCTTCCCTTTCTCTCACGCATACGGCAGCGGTAGGCATGCTCTTCCTCTCTCACTCTAACCCACAGCGCTCTTCCCTTTCTCTCACGCATACGGTAGCGGTAGGCATGCTCTTCCTCTCTCACTCTAACCCACAGCGCTCTTCCCTTTCTCTAACGCATACGGCAGCGGTAGGCATGCTCTTCCTCTATCACTCTAACCCACAGCGCTCTTCCCTTTCTCTCACGCATACGGGAGCGGTAGGCATGCTCTTCCTCTCTCACTCTAACCCACAGCGCTAGTTTAAGTTATCACTTCTGTCGGGCGTCCCGAGACGCACAAATTATTTTTTTTTAGAAAACGTATCCCCACTCAAGGATTTTCTCCTGTCGTGGGTGCGTTAAGAAATATGAAAATTCACATACACAAATACCCAGACCGGAAAAAATAATTGGGGATCACACAAAGATTTGTCCCGTGCGGGAGTCGAACCCGCTACTACAAGCGCTAATTCGTCCGTCAAATAGTTAGTGTCATTTTAGTAACCATTAATGTACACTTTTCACACAACAGTATAATAATGGCGTCAATAAAAAAAACCAAGTGCTAGAAAAACACTATATAACTATAATCACACGTGTTAAAAAATCTGTTAATTATTCGAACGCCAACGAAAGACTGCCCGCTCAGCCGTCGTGCGGACGTTTTTATTATGATATTCCCATAAATAACCGTTCTGATCAGTGTTGCCAACAATTATAATAGCATAAGTGTGTTTAGATTTTTATTTTTTTTAAAACGTTGCCCCATACTAGGATTTATTCCTGTGTCGTGGATGCGTTTACAAAAATTAAAAATCACACCAGACCGGAACGAATAATTGTGGATCACACAAAGATTTGTCCCGTGCGGGAATCAAACCCGCGACTATTAAACACAATGGGCGGAGCAGCTTAAGCTCTTAACCACCGCGCTAAATCGTCCGTCAGTTATGTTGCGATGACAGTTGACAGCCGATGTAAGATGGCGGACGGCCCTTCGTTGTCATTCTATTGACAACGGGGCGAGCGGTCAAATCACTCACTGCATTCCATGTGACAATATTAATCTCTGATTATTGCGAGCATCCTCCAATATTTTGCTACCAAAGTCAGGATATCAAAGAAGACCAGAGATCCGGACAAGAACCTAATGTTATTTCAAGATTTCTTCTTCTTCTTTAAGTTATGTCTTCACACTAATTATAAGTGTATTTTGCCAGTGTCCAGTGAGATACATAATCGTGTTTGTTTAAATTAATTCGACTCCCCGATGAACTTGATGACAACGATGATAATGAAATTAATGAAGTACCCCACCCTGGATAGTAAAACGGTGTAAAGTATTACATACCAATTGCGACGGCCGTTTTGAGGGAAGTCGAAAAGGCACGTTTTATCACTTTGTTACAATTACCTTCACTCATGCATATATAAGAACACATAATGGTTAATATTCCACCAACATTACACATTATTAGTCGAAATTACACAAGTTTTGGAAATTAAAACAAATTGACAACATCACTCTTCAACTTACCGCCAAAAAAAAACCAAGATTTCTTTCATGCTTGCAATGAAAAATAAGATAATCTCACCTTACACTGTTCTAAACTTAATCTCTGTTTAAATAAAATAGTCCGTCCTTACCTTATCAATATTAGCATATTTTTCGTGTATGTGTCTTATTGCACGGAGGTTCTCGTCCAAACTCAACGAGTCTGACGCTTGACTCGGCGACCCTGCGAATGTTAACATACCGTGAACATAAACTGGAAAAGCCGAGAGCTCTGTAGAAAAAGAGCCACTGAGAAGTAGTGTCCGACCGAAGGTCGATTTTTGGCCGATGCCTTGACCGATTAATAGGCCATCGCAAAAACCTTCAGCTGAAGCCGATGGTTTATGCCGCCGATGGCCTAAGAAATTTGGTTCATGACTGACAAAATTTTTTAAAAGTTATGATTACTCTCGAGGCTCTCTTACTTGAGGCGCTCGTAGCGCTGTGAGACCGCGGTGTTCTTACCGATTACCAAGGTTAAGCAGCGTTCGACTTGGCTGACCCGAGATGGGTGACCATTTGTGGCATTTTCATATTCGAGCATATTCATATCCGTGCTTCGGAAGGCACGCTAAGCCGTTGGTCCCGGCTACCACTTAATGTGGTAGTGGGTAAGCCGAGTTGGAAGCCTTATGGTGGCTTGATAAGTTTCAACAGCATGTGGCCACAAACCTGCCTCCACCAATCCGCGCTGGGTCCGCGTGGTAGAGTATGACCTAATCTCTTTCACCTCGATTTGTGAGAGAAGGCCTTTGCCCAACAGTGGGCAGTAAAGGCTGATATTATTATGTTTAACTCTATTAACTTAACGAGATGATTAAAGTTACCTACAACAGGTTAAAAATAATAACATTGAATAATATAATATAAGCCCTGTTAAGAAACTGTCCCACTGTTGGGCACGGGCCTCCTCTCAAACTGAGAGGGTTTAGGCCATAGTCCACCACGCTGGCCCAGTGCGGGTTGGCGAACTTCACACACCTTCGAGAAACTCTTAGGCATGCAGGTTTCCTCACGATGTTATCCTTCACCGTTACAGCAAGTGATAATTAATTTTTAATACGCACATGCTTTTGAAAAGACAAGAGGTGCGTGCCTGGGTTTGAACCCGAGACCTTTGACTTTGCAGTCCAACGGTCTATCCACTAGGGTATCACTGCACGCCTAACATTGAAATAATATTATTTATATTTATATACTTAAAAGCTGGAACCTGCTGGAAGCCTTCAGTTCCGCCAAAACTTCGGCCCATTTTGGGCGAAGCCGAAGGATTGGCTAAAGGTGGTATTTTTAGCCGAAGATACCCGAAGCCGATGCTTCGGTCGCACACTAGAGAAGACACCTCAATATTTCTTAGCATGTTAAAGAACATACACCAGCCATGTCAAACTCAGTCACTGGTAGGCCAAAAGCATTAAGACCCATGTTCGACCGACCCATTCCCTGGGTCAAAGTGGTCAAACATCTAGTCACCCTAAACAGTACCATGTCCTTCGGCCCGCATATCAAGCGGGTCCGTCACCGAGCATCTTTTGTGCTCGGTCGTCACCATTCATTAATCTGCAAGCGGAGTAAAATGTCCCTTAGAAATAAGGTGACGCTTTACAAAACTTGCGTTCGACCCATCATGACTTATGCGTGTGTTGTGTTCGGGCATTAGGCCCCCTCTCACATCGATAAACTCCAAGCGGTTCAAAACCGTAAAGCCGTAGGAGCCCCCTGGTTCGTACGGAATGTCGATCTCCACTCCGATCTAGGTCTCGAACCTATTCGCGCCTATATTAAAAAGGCGACAACACGACACTTCGCGATCGCATCTACCCATGCGAATCCGTTAATCGTAGCCGCCGCCGACTACGATCCCCCGACCCCTGCCGCCACCGCCTCGACGGCGCCTCTTCAAGGCACCCTCGAGTATGTCGCCCGTTGCCCTTCTGGCTCGAGCGTAGTGGTTGCACGCTTGCCCTTAAGTCCGGTGAAGCTGTAAAGGCCTCGCGGCCAACAGCGTACATCACTCACACACACACGCATTAAGACCGTAGATTAGGTGGGCCGCAAAACCTAATCTTAAAGAACATAAACTACTGAAAATATTGATGAAAAAAGTACTATTATAGGACAAGTATATTTATTAAAAGACATACGAGTAGTTCTCGTAGCGCTATGCGACCGCGGTGTTCTTACCGATTACCAAGGTTAAGCAATTCGACTCGGTCGGCCTGAGGTGTGTGGCCGTTTGTGGCATTTTCATATTCGAGCGTCTCCGTGCTTCGGAAGGCACGTTAAGCCGTTGGTCCCGGCTACCACTTAATGTGGTAGTCGTTAAGCCGCCTGGCTTGACAAGTTCCAATAGCAGGTGGCCGCAGAAGGCCTTTGTCCAGCAGTGGGCAGTATAGGAGGATAGATAAAAAAAAAAAATCTTCGCTCATACATGATTTGCCCCAGAACCAACAGCAATGAAAAAATATTTGTATGATTTCAAATCACCCATAAATTCTCTTAAGGCATTTATTATTAAACAGGCATGCGGGGGAATCGCAATATTGCACAAAAAGTATTAGATTTTGAGGTTATAATTCAGTAGACATTAATACATACGAGGTTATTTTGTGTGTTGACATTCAGAAAAAATGTCGGCGTCTTCGATATAAGTACTTACAATACTTTGAAATATTCGTTTTAGATTGCAAATTGTCCGTTAGATACGGATAATTGCCATTATTTTAATAAAATAGATGGCATGGGACAAGTGTTTGTTGGTTCTGGGGCAATCGTCGACAGTGTCCTTTTCAAAACGGTTTTTAACACGCTCGCGGGCCGAATTATCTGGCTGTTTTCAAAATTGATTTCGCATGTTTGGCATGCCTGGCGTACACTCTAGTTCACTTTGTGGTAGGTGCTTGCAACGTGACACGTTCCAGTGCTCAGTTTTATTATAAAAATATGCCATTATATGCCCTGAAACACTGTTTAAACAACTCCAGAAACAAATAATATTATACAAGATGTAACATAAATAACGCGAGAACTCAGACATCCCAATTAGATTGTTGCTTTACAAATCCAATTCGAAAATCAAACTTCCAATTTTAAAGAGTTTTCTACCATTTTTTTGAGGTGTATGGCAACAGGCTCGCCCCGTATTACATGGGACCTAACATTGTCGGCGAAAAGTGGGTTGTACTCTACACCTCTGCCACCCCCGCTTGGGGACCGCTTTGGTAGACAGTGATTACCTATTTTAAATATTCTGTGGCAAGACGTTGTAGCAGGATTTGTCAAAGGGTAGATCTTCCAGCCAGACGGGTGGTGTCTGGCGGGGCCTGCCATTTTCCCCTAGTTGTTTTTGGGGGGTTGTATATATGTTATAAATCGTGCGCACTCTAATATCGCGTGTTAGACATGTATGGCGGATCGTCAGCGCCATCTATTGGTAGGTAGTCGTAACTTTGTAGCGATGTATATGATGAAACGTCACCGTACCCGTGTCTCTTGGAAAAGGCTATAGGGGGGCTGTTAACTTACCTAGATCCGGTTCATCGTCGCTGTCCAAACTTATAGGTTCCGCATTGACCGGCATTAGATTATTCCTTACACGGATTTCTAAAACAAATCAAAAAAAATATTTTTAACTAAAGAGCAGTGATAGCCTAGTGGTTAGACCGTTGGACTGCAAAGTCAGAGGTCCCACCAAAATCGGGCACGCACCTCTCTCTTTTCGAAATCATGTGCGTATTAAAAAATAACTATCTATCTATCTATATCATCACGCCAGATTCCTTACGGGGTAGGCAGAGAGTACAGAGTTTCAACAGGCTCTTTCCTTACATACCTCTCTGGCTTCCTCTACTCTCATAGTTCGTCTCATACACGCTCGCCGGTTACGGAGTCTCCTGACTTGTCCTTTAGATAAGACCCGGTCTATTTGGTCATGGTAAGATAGTCTAGGTCTTCCCCGTTACCTACATCCTTCCACTTTCGCATTGTATATCACTTTTGTCATTCTTTCTTCGAACATTCTTTCTATATGCCCGAACCAACGGAGCATACCCTTTATCATAAAAAATAACTATCATGAAATAAAACTATTTTTAGGATTTTATCGCGGTTTATTTTAGAATTTTAAGTTCCCGACGTTTCCAGTGCTTTGCAGCACCCATGGTCACGGGAGTCGGGAGTCCCTCTAGCATGATGCAGGTGGCGTCGGCTTGCTGTATTATAGACACAATCTGACGAGCGTTTTTCGGATTTCACCCCAGATCCCTTGCAGGGTAGGCAGAGAGTACAGAGTTCCAAAAAGTTAATTTTATTTTTCTATTTAAACAAAAACGTAGCCCCACACTAGGATTTATTCCTATATCGTGGGTGCATTTACAAACATGAAAATTCAGATACACAAATACCAAGACCGGAACAAATAATTGTGGATCGCACAAAGATTGGTCCCGTGCGGGAATCGAACAGTTATTAAACACAGTGGGCGGAGCGGCTTAAGCTCTTAACCACTGCGCTAAATTGTCTTTTCTTACAGACCTCTCTGGCTTCCACTCTCATAGTTCGTCTCATACACGCTCGCCGGTTACGGAAACTTGACCTGCCGTTCAGATAAGATAGGGTCTGACTATAAAAGCAGTATTTTAAAGACAGTGGTCATTCTGACCCTGACCCAGTGTACTCACTTGGCTGTTGCAGTTGTTTGTTGTTGGCCGCCATCTGGTCCACTTTCCTCGGCCGCCCTCGCTTACCCTTCACGCGATCAGTCGTCGGACCCTGCAGAGAGAGACAAAACATTTACCACCATTATTATTATTAATAATAAAGCAAGACCTGACAGTTCTAAATTTTTTTTTTTTTTAAAACCTAGCCCCACACTAGGATTTATTCCTGTATCGTGGGTGCGTTTACAAACATGAAAATTCACATACACAAATACCCAGACCGGAACAAATAATTGTGGATCACACAAAGATTTGTCCCGTGCGGGAATCGAACCCGCGACTGTTAGACACAGCGGGCGGAGCGGCTTAAGCTCTTAACCACTGCGCTAAATCGTCGGCTGAATATGACTGAATCGATTCTAACAATTTCGAATGAAAGTCTATCTATCTATCTATAACCTCACGCCAGATCCCTTGCGGGGTAGGCAGAGAGTACAGAGTTCCAACAGGTTCTTTCCTTACATACCTCTCTGGCTTCCTCGACTCTCATAGTTCGTCTCATACACGCTCGCCGGTTACGGAGACTCTTGACTTTCGAATGAAAGTGATATTATATATTATATTCCCCAAGCGGGGGTGGCAGAGGTGTACTGAGTACACCCACGTTTCGCCGACGATGTTAGGTTCCATATAATAGGAGGCGAGCCTATTGCCATATACCGGGCACAATTCCAGACTCCGGACTCATACTGGGAATTTTTCATTAGAAAAACTACATTTGTCCGACCTAGGATTGAACCCAGAACCTCGTGGTCACAAAGCGATGTGCTTTGCCACCAGATCAACGAGGCAGTCATTTTTATTTAACTTAATGAAAATTGCTGTTATTCATTCAGTCTGCTGTATTAAACAAAATTAAACCATAATACATAGAAATATGGCGATATCAATTACATTTTTAAAACATATATAGGTATTTGTGTATGTGAATTTTCATGTTTGTAAACGCACCCACGACACATAAATAAATATTAGCGAGGGGCAACGATTTTAAAAAATGCAAAAAAGAAATATGTATGTATATATCTATCCATCTATCTATAACCTCACGCCAGATCCCTTGCGGGGTAGGCAGAGAGTACAGAGTTTCAACAGTATATATATATATGTTACTCTTAGTATACATACTGTTATGTAATTTATGGAATCTGCTTCCTTGGTCTAGTGGCGTTGTGATCACGAGGTCCTGGGTTCAAATCCTAGGTTGGGCAAATGTAGTTTTTCTAACGAAAAATTCCCAGTATGAGTCCAGAGTCTGGAATTGTGCCCGGTATATGGCAATACGCTCGCCCCCTATTACATGGGACCTAACATCATTGGCGAAACGTGGGTATACTCAGTACACCTCTGCCACCCCCGCTTGGGGAATATAGGCGTGACGATGTTTTTTTTTTTAAATACGAAACTCAAATAACTTATTTTGTATAAACTCATATCTAACATAAGTACTAATCTACCAACTAATCGGAACGCGACCTCCACTGAAAAGATCCGGCGAACTTAGCGCACTTTTATATGTATTTATCTATATCATTCCGCCAGATCCCTTGCGGGGTAGGCAGAGAAGTACAGTTCCAACAGGTTCTCTCCAAACAGATCCTCTGGCTTCCTCCACTCTCATAGTTCGTCTCATACACGCTCGCCGGTTACGGAGACTCTTGACTTGCTTTGCAAAAGTTGCTGTCCGGGGCTTGTATATATGCAACGCGTTGTGTAAACTCTTATATCGCGTTCTAGACATGTATTGAGAATCATTATCGATTTTATATTTGGCGCCATCTGTGGGTAGGTAGTGGCAGCTTTATAGCGATGTATAGGGGTCGCTACGGAACAGCCATCTTTCGGCCGATAATGGAAGTTGGTAAAATACTTACAGTATCTTTCTTAGTGGAGGGCGTTCTTTTAGTGTATTTTCTTTTGACTCTTGGGGTGCTTTCACCCGCCGAAGATGATGCAGCCGAATCTGGAACATGAATATATATAAATAAGGGTTGTTATTCAATCATCAAATAAAATATACAGCTTTTTCTCAACCTTCCCTGATTTCATTATCATTTATTTTGCAAGTGAAGTGAAATAGGTATTGTATATTATGAGTGGAACTTAGCATGCTAAATTCGGAACTCTCACTACATATTACATTCATACATTCGACATTTAATCTATCGGTATACTATTTCATAGGATATCCAAGTAATTTGTATAAAAACTGATTGAGCGAAAGAAAATAAAGAAAGAAAAGTATATTTATTTTCTGGAGAAACCAGGGCCACACACAAGTTACGAACTACTATTAATAATAAAAGCAATAATATTACCAAAGTGTCGCCAGCAAAAAGGGACCCTCATTTAGCTATATGCAGTGATAAGGCGATAATATTACTCTAACACAGCGCTGGATGCTATTTTAAACTCATATGTGATTTCTACATATGAAATTTCACAGGCAATGGTTTTTAATTCGTGTATCCGTTTAGTACACTTGGGTTAAATAACTTCACATTTGCTACTGTTTGTTACTTAAGTGAAGTATGAATTATGAAAGATCTGCTACTAATTACTGTTGATTAATAAAAACCTTAACATGCTCTATTTAAAACATATTTTAAAGTGAAAAAGCCTGTGTGACAAATGAAATAGCATTTCATATAATTGTTCTATGCCTCATATACGGGGTCAAACATCGAAACAGGTCAGTATAGGGGCCTTACAAATATAAGATATCAAAAAAACATGTTATAAGGAATCCTGTCGACTATTTTGGGATTTTCCTGAATCCAGTCTTGTCTTTCATTTGAGCCTAGTCATGTAAAACTATATTAATAAAATAGCTGCTATTTTAGAGAAACTGGGCTTAATTTGTAGTAGTTTAAGCTCAATTTCCCTAAAATACCAACACCATATATTGCAAACCAAATAATTATGTATAAATAACTACTCTACCATGCTTAATAAATAACAGCTAAACACAAAAATAGCGTGCTTTAATTAGCAATACAAATAATTAACACTGAAGTATCTGTCTGTGATTTCAAAATAAAGGTTACTCCTTTAGCCCATATGGCTATTTGAACGATGCTTAAACTCAAACACGCGTATTTACAACTTATGTCCGTCTGTCTGTCGGTCTGTCTGTCTGTTTGTCCGGACTAATCTCCGGACCGTGTCAGTGAAGTGCAGCGATTTTAATGAGACTTTGGGCGAGGTGGGAGACAATGGGTGACCTATTCAGGAGATTTCGTGGGAGACTACGAGACGCCCCTGTACAGCGCAACATGTCGCCGAAATAACATGCCACTTAGATCATAAGGTTTATATAAAAACACCGTCACGCCTATATTCACCAGAGGGGGTGGCAGAGGTGTACTGAGTACACCCACGTTTCGGCAACGATGTTAGGTCCCATGTAATAGGGGGCGAGCCTATTGCCATATACCGGGCACAATTCCAGAATCCGGACTCGTACTGGGAAGTTTTTTTTGTTAGAAAAACTACACTTTCCCGATCTCGGATTTGAACCCAGGACCTCGTGATCACAAAGCGATGCGCTTTTGCCACTAGACCAACGAGGCAGTCAGGGTTTATATATTATATGTATGTTAGTCTGTAAGGTATATATTATATGGGCTTGTAAATTGCACAATTTCTGATGCCTGAAATAAGGAAATTATTAATGTAAGACATAGTACTTTCAGAAATCATTTTAGTCTACACTTTATTCCGGAAAAGTGCTAGTTTCTCCGCTATCATTTACATAAATATTTTTATTAGCTTTTATTTAACTTGCAATGTTTATTTGGGTCAAATCTTGCAAGCCGCATTAGAATCACTTCCCCTTAATCTTACGGCGTTGAAATTTGACATGTTGGTTCAGTGCCGATGACAATGCATTTTTATGGTCAGCATGACCTGATTCTACACCCAGGATTGGCTCCAGACGAAGGAACTCCTCAACGGTCAACAGCACAGACAAGAAATTTAGTATACACATTCAATTTGGCGGACGGCTTGGTCTTGTGGTTAAGAACTTGAGTCGCTCCGCCCACGGGATTGAATAATCGCGGGTTCGAACCCCGCACGGGGCAAATCTTTGTGTAAATTTATAAAAAGAAAAAAATATTGTTCCTTTTGGCTTGCTCTGGCAACAAAAAATTGTCTTTATTTTTTTTGTACTAATAAATTGTTGAAAATAACTTCATGAAATCAAATCTACACTACATAATATCAACTTACATTCTTTTACCATCCATTAGTCTAATTTTTCATGCTCTTCTAAGTATAGTCAAGGTAGGTAAGCAGACACGCTACAGATATCGCAACTCGCGGCATTACGTGTCAAATTGGGCATAGCGAAGGGCCTTAAGATATTTACTAATGTAACTTACGTCGCCCATCATGCATACCTACTACATATAAAAAAAAGCTTTTCCTTCCAAAAACCACAATAAATCTGAAAAAAATAACTGCGATTTTATTACCATATTTTTTATTACTCCCTTCCTTGAGCCTTATTCTCTATAACCAATTAAACACGTAACCCAACGCGTTACGATAGCTTCGTGAAATAATCGTTCAGTGGTACTCCAATGGAAATCCATTAAAAAAATGAAAAAAGAAATCACCGTCACGCCTATATTCCCCAGCGGGGGTGGCAGAGGTGTACTGAGTACACCGATGTTTCGCCGACGATGTTAGGTACCATGTAATAGGGGGCGAGCCTATGGCCATATACCGGACACAATTCCAGACTCCGAAATTTTTTGTTAGAAAAACTACATTTGTCCGACCTAGGATTTGAACCCAGGACCTCGACAATCCATTACATGACCAGGACAATCCATTACATGACCAGAACAATTCATTACATAATAATTTTAAGAAGTTATAAGGAACCGCGTTTGTTTATAGCAAATAATATCCCTTATCAGTTCCTCGATGCAAATTGGTACTCTTTCACAAGGATTTATTTCATGTTCTATCTATCCATCTATATCATCACGCCAGATCCCTTGCGGGGTAGGCAGAGAGTACAGAGTTCCAACAGGTTCTTTCCTTACATACCTCTCTGGCTATTTCATTTTCTTGGGAATATAGTCCGTTGCCCGTAGGGAAAACTTAATATGTGCCCATTTTTGTATTTTTAGAATCTTCTCAGTGGGAAATACTAAGGTATATGCTACTTTTAACCCCCTAAAAACCTCCCATGATTACTTTTTTCGACACGGTAAGGGTTTCAGGTATTTCCAAATGGAACGCACTAGCCCATCTCTTGTGCATCGCTCGATTGAGCACATTTTGGACATTCAGAATCGCTTCCCCACACCCTCATGGTGCTATGGCGGTATGAAGTCACTCAAGCCACCGTCACCCTCGAAATAGTTTCGTCAATTTTCAGTTACCCTTGAGATACCCGGATTACTTTAATTACCCTAGGGAAACCAAAGTACACAATAAGTTCTTCTAGAAGTACCAAAGTGCAGCTTAAGTTATTTTAGGGGTACCTAGGTCACCTTAAGTTGCCTTAGGATCATCAAGGTGCACTCTTAGCTGTCCTATAAGCACCAAAGTGTACCTAAGTTTCTCTAGAGACACCAAAGCAGACCTAAAGTTCCTCTAGCACCAAGGCGCACCGTAAGTTCCCTCGTGGGCACTAATATGCACTTTAAGTTCCACTGGGAGTACTAAGGTGCACCTTAAGTTCCCTTATAAGGCACTAAGTTCCCTTTTGGGTATCTAGGTACACCACTAGGCGTACCAATGCACACATTTAAGTTAAGATTACCAACAACAAAACTATCTAAAATCGAATCGAAACAACTACACCACCATGCATAGAAAAAAAAACCTTTTGTAACCCTCATTTTTACCTTTCCGCCTAATCAATTTCGAATTTCGCTTCACCAATACTTTCCGTTCACCGACTTTCCTGACCGTGTTGCCAGGTTTCTGATTAATTTTCCTCACGACACCTATTTTACTTTTTATTGCTGGCAACTTTTTCATGACGCGAGTGGGTAGTTGCGGTTTCGATATCGGTTTCGCTGGGTGAATGAAATGTGTGTTAGTAAAGCGATATGCATTATGCACTGGGTTTGTGAAGTCGAATACATTAAAGTTGGGTTCAGATGTGTATCATTGCATTGCATATTATCAAGTATCATTAATGTTATATCTCCATTACGTTATAGATGGTAGTAAATCATCGTAGTACATATTGTTACGTTCGCGGGGTTAATAAATGCTGAATAACGTGCAAAGTACTTTATTAGACGCTGTACACACAAATCAGTACGTCGAATACAAGTATACCCAGCACTAAACACACTAGTACTACTCGCCAGTGTTGGGCAAAAATCAATTGATTAAACAATTGACAATTAACAATTGATCAACTGTAATTGCAGTGTTATGCAATTAACAATTGATCAATTGTAATTGCAATGTTTTGCAATTAGCAATTGATCAATTGCAATTGCAAAACAACGCAATTACAATTGATCAATTGTTAATCGTTTTATGCACATTTACGATTAAACAATTAACAATTAATCATCAAAAAAAAAGCACATCTAATGTTGGCCCAATGTGGAAGTGTACAATGTAAACTTCTGTCTGGTGTTGTAAGGCTTGAATCGGGAGTATGAAGCTTGAGTGAATGTTTGCCTTCTAAAAAGACTCAAGACAAAAGAAGACATCATTATCTATGAGATTTTAGGAGATGCTGATAACTAAAATGGCGTTTATTTTTGGATCAAAGATGGCGTCGCGACTTCTTATGAATGAAGGAAAGATAGACAGACATACGAACAGTGCAAGTTAAATAAAAGTAACACCGTAACACCGTCACGCCTATATTCCCCAGAGGGTGTGGCAGAGGTGTACTGAGTACACCCACGTTTCGCCGACGATGTTGGGTCCCATGTAATAGGGGGCGAGCCTATTGCCATATACCGGGCACAACTCCAGACTCCGGACTGCTACTGGGAATTTTTCGTTAGAAAAACTACATTTGTCCGACCACGGATTTGAACCCAGGACCTCGTGATCACATAGCGATGCGCTTTGCCACCAGACCAACGCGGCAGTAAGCAGTAGTAAGGCAGGGAGCAAATAAAAGCTTGTAAAAATTAAGTATTCTATTTTGTCCATATAAAAATGATATATTTTACAAGTTCCAGTTCCATAAATCATTCGAAATTCGGCCAATACACTGCACCTCTCTGCCAACCCCCCGTGGTAACCAAATGTTTGTTTATAAAAAGGTACCTAAACTTTAAAGAAGCGCGCGCGCACTTGTCGCCTTTCGGCAGTGTCACGAGCCGACAAGTGCGCGTGCGTCACTAGTAGGGTTGCCACCTTTTATTTGAGCAAATTAAGTAAATTGGTTTTTAAAGGTAGGCAGAAAAAGTACATTGTATCAAAATAAAGTATTATTTATTTCACTTTATTATTTTGTTTAAAAACATATTTATTATTACTTTTAGAACTTTTCAGTCACTGTTATCATTGCTAAACACCTTCACAGCATGTTGACAGTCTATAATTAACTTGAATAGATTAGTAAGAATTAAGAAATGCTGATAGTTTTTACTATTTTCTTTAAGTTAGAGAAGTTAGATGTAATAATGTTTTTTTCTTAAATCTAGTACCATAGATTCAGATTTTAACACCAGACATCATCTACTTTGCTTTTAATTGCAACCATTTTTTTTCTTTTTAATGATTTATTTAAAATGAATCTTAAAAGGTTGACTATTCGAAATAAAGTATTTTCGCATACTTTACAGTTCTCATAAAGTACAAGGTATACTTACCTTAAATAACGTACGATACGTACTTTATAATAAACTACAAGTAGCAACCCTAGTGACTCGTCGCCTTTCGGCACCGGCACGAGCCGACAAAGGGCACGTGCGTAGGTAGCTAGAGTCGGTCGGTAATGCCACAGTATCTATCTATCCAGTAACTCATCTAAGCCGTTTTAGTGGTATAATTACCAACACTCCCCGTCAGAACGTTATTAAGGTTAGCACCTTTTTTTTCATTTATTAAAACTTATCTACTGCAGTGGTTATAAGCCTGTATTTTTTCGTATGAGTGCAGCGTAATACAATTTACCATAGGGACTGTGTAATAACAGCATAATGAAAACGTTTATGATTTTAATGTTTATGCTTAAATATTATTTACCTTTATTGCATTTTTTTTTTTAAAAACGTTGCCCCACACTCGTATTTATTCCTGTGTCGTGGGTGCGTTTACAAACATGAAAATTCACACACACAAATACCCAGACCGGAACAAATAATTGTGGATCACACAAAGATTTGTCTCGTGCGGGAATCGAACCCGCAACTATTAGACACAGTGGGCGGAGCGGCTTAAGCTCTTAACAACTGCGCTTAATCGTCCGTCTTTCAAAAATTCATTTTACGAATAAGTATTCTCATTATATATAAGTATTCTCGAATCTCATTGTTATTGAGAGTGTTTATGATAGATTACTCGGAAATTGTATATAAGTATATATGTTAAAAACCACATGAGTTACTAAATATCAGGTTTAAGAATCTTTATTTCTCTTTAAGAATAACTCTAATTCAATTACAGAGAAATTAAAACTTAACAAAAATAAACTTAAGGTTAGCGTACAGAAATATGTTTTCGTTAAAATATTTTTATAAATCAAAAGTGGGTAGTCAAAAATGGTACGGTACAAAATGAACACAACAAACACGGATGTAAAGTTAGACTAGATGTGGCATTGAATGTGGTTTGCAATTATAAGAATTTTAGAATAGATTTGGAAAGAATATTTATTAACTTGTTTAGTTGAGAGGTTAAATGGTTATATTTGTATTAAGTGTATCTTTTTTTTTTTTTTTTTTTCATATGTATGTTTTATTTATTTATTTATTATGTATATGTGTATCAGTTGAACGGTGACAGGTATTAGGCACAAATGCATGTCTCTGTTTAGTTACACGCATTTGTAACATGTAATTTTAATAGTTTTTTGAAACTAGTCATACTCTTGGCGTCTTTTATATCTTTCGGCAGCTTATTGTAAATATTAACACCTTCAAATTTAATATTCTTTTTTCCATAGTTTGTTCTGGGTGGGCGTAGAACGAGGTAACTTGCTCTTCGTAATTTCATTTTGTGTTCTTGCTGTTTTTTGGAAAAAGCTAATGTAGTATGAATTTCATTATTTAATATTTTGCGTATTAGTATGCATGTATAGTAGATGTATGTTTGTGTAATGTTCAATATTTTTGTGTCATCATATACTTTTTGTGGCGATTTTCGATAACCATAGTTAAATAAAATTTTTACTAGTTTATTTTGGGCTTTTTGTAATACACTTAGATTACTTTTAGCAGCGGTCCCCCAGATTTCTATTAGGTAATCAATGTGCGGTTTGACTAAAGAATTATAAATAAGGTATCGCACCTTCCGCGGAAGACATTTTCTTATACCGTGAAGAGCACCAGTTAGTGATATTAGCTTAGATTTGATATTTTCTATGTGTGGTTTCCAATTAAGATAGTTATCTAATATAATACCGAGGTATTTCTCTTTAGATTTTCTTTGTATTATTTGTTTGTCTATTTTAAGTTGTATATTATTGGGTATACGTTTATTTTTTGCCGCAAATATAACATAGTTTGTTTTAGTAGTATTAATAGTGAGCAAATTCGACTGAAACCAGTCATTTAGCAAATTCAAATCATCTAAAGCTTGAGGTATAATACATTCGATCGAATTTCCAAAGTAAAAAATACTTGTATCGTCTGCGTAAAGTGAAATATCTCCTTTGAGGTGGATTTGATAGATATCATTAATATAGATGAGGAATAACAATGGTCCTAAAATTGAGCCCTGGGGTACACCGTATGTAATAGGTTTAGGACAACTTTGGTGATATCCTATTTGGACTATTTGTCTGCGATTTTGTAGGTATGATTTAAATATGTCAAGTGCTGTACCTGTGATACCTATTTGAGCCAATTTCCTTACTAACAGATCAGGGCTGATAGTATCAAATGCTTTTTTAAGGTCGATGAAAATGCCTAACGCTATTTGTTTTTGATCAATTTTATTCTTTATTTTGGTAATAAGGTCAATTGTTGCCGAAAGTGTATTTGATTTGGGTCGAAAACCATATTGTTTAGAGTAAAAAAAGTTTTTACATTTTAAGAATGTATACAAACGATTAAGAAGTACTTTTTCAAAAATTTTTGATATTGCCGGAAGCACAGAGATTGGTCGATAATTACAGGGATCAGACTTACTGCCAGATTTATGTACTGGAATAACTTTAGCGATTTTTAAACTATCCGGAAAAGAACCCTCTCGCAGACATAAGTTAATACTAGCTGTAAGTTCGGGAGCGATAATGTCTTTTACACATTTCAAAGATTTTGTACTAATGCCATCAATGCCAGAACCAGTATTTGCGTCTAAATTATCAATTATTTTAAGTATTTCGTCCGTGGTTGCTGGTATAAAGTGCTTTAATTCTGTTGTATTAATTAGTTTTAGATCTTGAATCGGACGGTTTTTATACTTGTCAGGGATTTCATTAGCCAGGGTTGAACCAACAGTTGAGAAATAGTAGTTAAAGTTTTCACAGATTTCCTTTTTGTCTGTTAGAACTACTGAATCATATTCCAGTTTTTCTGGCCCCAGCTTGTTTCTCACTTTATTTTTAGACAGATCATTGATCAAACTCCACATTTTTCGTGGTTTAGTCATATTGTCTTTAAAGTGTTTGTAGTAATATGCATTTTTCGTTGTCTGTATATTTAGCTTTTGCTTTCTCATATTCTTTCCTTAAATTTGTATCTGACATATTTGATTTAAATTTTAGCCATAGTAAGTTTCGATTATTTATATCATGTATGATTTCTTTTCTTATCCAATCTTGCCGTAGGGGGTTCAAATTTTTTGTTTTTATGACTTTACTTTTAGATAAACAATGTAGCAATTTTTCCTCTAATTTCTCATAAATAGGTTCTTCATCATTATATGTGGTTATGCTTTGTAAATATTCACAAAATTTGGTATAATCGACTGCAGTATATTCTACCTTTCTGATTGAGGCAGGTTGATAGCGTTTGATTTCTAGGAATATTTGCTTATGATCAGACATAGCAGATTCCATCATCACCATATGGAAGTTGTTATCGTTTAGATTAGAACTGACATGATCTAGTATAGTTTGAGTTGTTGTAGTTTCACGAGTACAGAACTTACGATCGATCTTATTCAGAATTTTGAAATTGTTTTCTTTTAATATTTCCTTATAAATCCGTGTAGGTCGGTCTGGGTTAAGTAGGTCGAAATTATAATCGCCAAAAACTACTGCTCTCCTCCTCTGCTGTAGTTGGTTGGAATATATTTCAAGGAAATTATTTACATTAGTCTTATCGGGTTTATAAATGACACCAATATCCAAACAAAACTTATTTACCCGTATCCAGAGATAGTGAATATTATCTATACAATGGTCTTCAATGAGGCTGTGCTTTATATTATTATGGATGAATATTGACACGCCACCTCCCCTTTTGTTTTGCCTAAAGTTATAATAGTGCGTGTAGCTCGGAATTTCAAGTCTTTTGGCCTCATCTTCATTTTTAATCCAGGTCTCGGAAAGTACTATAACATGTGTAGTAGTTGGAAGAGAAGCAATCACACATCTCAGCTCATCGAATTTTCCTGGCTTAAGGATACTACGAGCGTTAGCATAGAAGCACTTCAATGATTTTTTTGTACATCTTATATCAGTATAATTATGAGTAATTTGATGTGTTATTTTCTCTGAGGGGGTGATTAGTTTTTTGAAGGAGCGGGTAAAGTTTTAGATCTTTGTTCTGTAGATGTTATTATTTTTGGAATACCTTTAATATATTTGATAGTAAGATTTTTTTCTCCATCTGATGTACGTTTTTTGAGTTCTTCTTTTAAATTTTTCATGTATCTTCGTTGACAAGGAGTTTGATCGGAGTATATTTTGATATTTCCCATTCCTGAGTTCTGTCTGTTACGCAGTATTGCTTTGGCTATGTCTTCAGATTTGAAACATACTTTAATTACACGGTCGTGGCCAGGTTTGTATTTTCCAAGACGAATAATTTTTTCCGGTTGGGTGCTTTCATGATGAAAGAGTTTTGTTATTTTTATGATTTCCTTCTTTTCATACTCATAACGTTCAGTTGACGATGTTATATTCGGCTCAGGAATTCCAGCGACTACTATATTTTTAGCACGCAGACTTCGTTCTTGGATTTCATTGAAAATGTCATCATTGTTCATTACGTTTTGGATAGGATGAGTTGATGATGATATGCATTTAAGATTTTCAATGTCGGCTTCCAGACGTTTTACTTTTGTTTCAGTAGTTTCAGCGATGTTTGTAAGATTTATGAGTTGACTCTTTAGATTATTATTTTCCACAATTATGTTTTCGATGGTATTACTAATATTACCAACCTCCTTCTTTATTACAGTTACATCTTGACAAAGTTCACTGATATTTTCTGCTTGATCATGTCTAGTAGTTTTTAAGAGTGACATCATTTCAGACATCTGCTTTCGTAGTTCAGAGAACTCAGCTCTGATCAGGACTTCATCATCAGGTAACTTGCGCTTATTGCGAATGGTAATATTGGAAGGAGAATCAATATTTGTATGTATTTCTGACAAATTTGGTTGAGAACCTCCAAGTCGATTTTCGCTGCCACTTCCAGTCGGTGAGCGTAGTAGACTCATTATGTATCCGTGATATGGTCGCTCACGTGCTTTATGTACGTGTACAGGCGCGTATGAAGAATACAGAAAATAAAGAGCCCACCTCTTTTACTCGAAGGGGTGAAGAGCAGTTACGGCGTCGGTGTCTACGAACAGCACTTCGCACTTAAAAGATGTTGGATGTAAGTTACTTGCAGTTGATTTGGAATAAGATGTTATACGCAGGTGCTATACGTTTTAGAGTAGAACACTAACAAATTATTGGAATTTATAATTTAAATGCAACACGTCTGCTCTGTACGCTCGCTCGCGCGAATCGAATCGATAATCGAATATCAATAAAAGTATCGAGAAGACGTGTAGAGCGCGCGTCTGTGTGCGTGAGTTTAATTCGGACCATAAGTACTAAGATGTTTTACTGTATTATATTACACTGTGGTAGGGCACACCACATACCCCGCGCACTGAGATCCCGCGTGTCTCTGTTCATTCGGCCTGAGGATTTAGGACGAAAATATTGTCATAATTTTTTTACGAAGCGCAAAGTATCGCGTATATTTCGACACGATCTCACTTTGGAGTACTTTTGTGTGTGTACTTTTAGTAGCAGTTGTTTAAACTAAACTAATTTCCACAAACATAGAGAGTGTGAGTCTGAATCGTGCGCACACAGGAATATTGTAGGAACTTAAATTCATTTCTATTAAGTATATTCGCATATTTCAACGAATATTTCCACACTTTTTGGACATTATAGTCATTATGGATGAAGAGGAATATAGTTATATGTCAGTTAAGACGTTGGACACGGACATCAATGAACAGTTAGATCGAGATGGGCAGTCTTCAGGGCCGAGCTCAATCACGTCGATATCTTCACCCCCGCGTCTTGCACTACTTGACGGTACATTTTTCAAATATTTACCAGAAGAATCAACAGCACATATAATTACAGCTCTGTGTACTAAATGCTCGCCTGTCACTACTAAAATCAGAGGATTCGACAACTGTACATCCAATTTTCAGAGTCACCTCAAACGGAAACATGGACAAGATTGTGTAAATGAATATAAAAGATACATAAAAACAAAAAAAAACGATAAAAAAGGTGCAAACATTCCAAAAAAATACCGACTAGGGGCTTAAGAAAAGTTGAAGAGGTCCAGCCATATACACAAGAAAAATTTGCACAAAATATGATAAACTTCTTTATTGATTCTATGATCCCATTGAGGGCTATTGAAAACCCATATTTTTTAGAGATGTTTAGCAACTTGAAGATATCCGATAAGAATTTGAAAGTTGTAAGCCGTCGAAGTTTGAGTCGCCATATAAATACATATTATGAAGAAAAAATGTCTGCCATAAAATCTGAACTAAAGGCTGTTGATTTCGTGTGCACTACAACTGATATCTGGTCGGGAAAGAAGAGAAGCTTCTTAGGTATGACTGCACATTGGATCACAAAAGATTTGAAACGTGTTTCAGTAGCATTAGCATGTCAGCGGTTCAAAGGCATTCATAGTTACGATCGTATTACTAATTTAATTAAAGAAATTTATACAGAATTTGGCCTAAACGGTAATAAGGTAGTCGCAACCATTACTGACAACGGCAGTAATTTTGTAAAAGCATTTCGCGCTTTTGGCGTGGAACTTACAAACATCAGTTGTGACAAAACCAGTCAGCCGGAAGATTCTTTGTTTGAAGAAATAGATGTGGAATCTGACTCAAGTCTGGACGAAGAAGAATCCGAAGTTTTTTTTTTGCCTGCCCATCAAAGATGCTGTGCGCATACATTAAGCTTATGTGCTACCGTTGATGCCAATAAAGTTTTAAATGACATAGGTACTCCATCATCTCATATACATACCACCACATTAAAAAAATGCAACTCTTTATGGAATGCAGCTGGTCGTCCAAAAACGGCTGAAATTATACAAGATATATTACAACACACATTAAGTCGACCGGGTGAAACCAGATGGAATAGCCTATATGATCAACAAATTTTATCAATTCAAAAAAAAAATTCAGGTCCATAGAGCTTTAAATATTAGTAATCCCATAAAAGATGTTGAATTTGATTACTTGAAAAAATATTTGACATGTTCTGCACCAGTAGCAGAAGCACTAGATATTATGCAAAGTGAAACCAATGCCTATTATGGCATTTTATTGCCATGTCTGTTTGCATTGATAAGAAAAATACAAAAAATTGAAAGGAGAGGCAATTTGATGTACTGTGCACCTTTAATCGAGGCGTACAGAATAAGCGTTGAAACGAGATTTAAACAGTTTGTTAACTTTAACACTGCTCAGGCAGAACATGCAGCAATAGCTGCTGTATCTTATCCCCGTTTTAAAAATAAGTGGCTTTCTCGCTTAGATAATCAAGACCTAAGGTCGAAGAAGAAACTAAGGTCAGAATCTTTTTAAAACCCTTATTTCAAAAGAACTCAATGAAGAGCCTCAACAAACTATAGCAACTAAAAGTCGTATTGAAAAATTTTTCGAATCTGATTCTGACTCAGATAGTAATATTCATGTGTCACCTACAGCGGCTGCCGGTAGTAACATGCCTATAACAAAGGTTGAGCTATTAATGCTACACTTTTTTGCTGAAGAAAGTGAAGAACTAAGTCTGCTGAACAAATACCCAGAAATAAAAAGAGTCTTTATAAAATTTAATACGCCATTACCAGCTTCCGCAGCAGTTGAAAGATTGTTTTCTTTTGCTACTATGACCAATTCACCAAAAAGTCATAGATTATCAGATCAAATGTTTGAAAAGAGAGTCGTGTTGAAGTGCAACTTAACCTATTCAAAGAATATACAGAGAACATTTTAATTATGTGTCATTAAATCGGAACATTGATTTAAATAAAAATTGATTTTTAATATTTCTCGTTGTATATTTATTTAACACTATTGTTGCTCCTTGTTTGCTATTGTTTATCTTGAATTCTTATGACAAATTGAATTTGTGATAAAAAAACAAATTGACTTTGCGGGTCGAAAAAACTAGACCAACATGTCTCGGTCGGTTCGAGATTTAGAAACTCCGTCGTGTTTTAGATCGTTATATTTGTCTTGACCAGTACTTTAAACTCAGATGGCGGCCACGTCCTGATGATGGATCAGAAAGGTGGCCAACGGAACTCTTAGGATCTACAGTACTCGTCATAACCAATCAAACGGGGTAAGATGGTCTAGATATTTCCCGGTACCTACATCCTTCCATTTTCGCATTTGATATCTGTTTTGTCATTCTTTCTTCCGACATTCTTTATGCCTGAACCAACGAAGCATACCCTTTCGCATCTTTACACCAATACTAACATTCATACCTACAAGCTTTCTTACTATGCTATTGCGAATACGGTCAATCACGGCACATCTTCCGCAGTGCTCGCATTTCGACCGCATTTATCCTGCTTTCATTCTTCTTCTTACATAACCACCCCTCACTGCCATATAACAGCGTTAGGACAAGCACTCCTTAATGCATGGCTTGCTACGCCTTTTGGCTTAAGCCTGACGAATCACCTCGAGCCTTTCTTCTCCAATCGCACTAGTTCTTTCAAACATTTCTTTCACTAAAGTTTTGGTGGCACTCTTGCATTGCCGTATATTTATTTCTTCAGCTCTGTCATACCGTCATTTACATTCAAAGAAGAAACACAGTCCTGTCACGCCTTCTTCTTACTTTCTACGAAGCTTTGTAACTCTCCGTCCCACCTTCCGCTGTGCTTTGCTTTTTTGAGCAACGACATACTTCTTTCGCGGATTCTAACAAACTCTCTTTCAGGCTATTTCAGCATTCATTTATATTCGAGTCCGAAGTACCTGCTGTTAAAAGCTTCTCCCGGACCAGAGTCTTTATGAACAGATTTTCATACATTCTTCTCACTCTTGCAACTTTTCAATTATAATTCTTTTAAGGCCTCCGAAGGGTATATGCTCTCGCCAGTGCCTCTTCTTCTAAACAAACCACGTAACTATAAGATCGTGTTCCGATTCAAGAGTGGGACCTCTATATGCACAGATATCTTAAAGTTTGCTCTGGAGACGGTTATCTACTAGGATCAAATCTATCATGTTTTTCTGTTCATTCCATCTCCACGTAATATAAATCGCTTTATGTTGGAATATCGTATTTGACACAAGAAGGCCTCTTTCCAAACATGCATCTACAATGAGCTTACCCGCATCATTTACTCTCTTATAAGGACCTAGAGCAACGTCGTAAGATTGCCACCTGGTACCCACCCATTTATTCAGGTCGTCGCACAAAATCACCTTTTCATTTGCATCAGTCAGATTCAAAAGTTCCCTGACATTATCCTAAAACTTTTCAAGCTCCTGGTGTGTTGACAAGCTTATGGAAGCGTATGCTGTATCCAAAAATACTCTAGTGAGACTTAGGATTTAAACGGACTTAGAGAATCTTGCATCGTACAGGCCATAGTCTCACTCCAGAAGCCAGGCGATGGGACAGCCAGATACCCACCCCCTTGCTGGCACGACCGCTCAGTGGTACCCTAGAATACACGCGTCGCCTCGAGGAAACGACCCAGCCTAGATGGCTGGCAGGGGTCGCAACGAGCACGCTCTTGGACATAACCCCCGAAATGATACCCACATTGATGTTACTTCAAAAGTCACATCCGCCATCTTGGATTTTAAAATTAACGCTATATTCTTTATCAGCTTCCCCCAAACCCCAAAAATAACACCCATACTAATTTTACTTCAAAAGTCGCATTGGCCATTTTGGATTCCAATATTAAGGTTATATTCGTTATCAGATTCTCCTAAACCCCTAAAAATGAAACTCATATCGAATTTTACAAAAAAGGTCACGACCGCCATCTTGGATCCAGAAACTAACACCATATTCGTAATCAACATGCCCTAAAACCCCGATATCGATACCCATATCGATTTTCATAACAAGTCGCGCCCGCCATCTTGGATTTCAAAATTAACGTTATATTTGTTATCAGCATCCCCTAAAACCCCAAAAATAAAACCCATATCGATTTTACTTCAAAAGTTGCGTCCGCCATGTTGGATCTTTAAATTTACGTTATATTTGTACTCAGCATCCCTTAAAGCCCTAAAAGTGACACCTATATTGATTTTACTTCAAAAGTCATGTCCGCCATCTTGCATCCAGAAACTAACGCCATATTCGTAATCAGCATCCCCTAAAACCCCGAAATCAATACCCATATCGATTTTCATAAAAAGTCGCGCCCGCCATCTTCGATTTCAAAATTAACGTTATATTTGTTATCAGCATCCCTTAAAACCCCAAAAATGAAACCCATATCGATTTAACTCCAAAAGTCTCGTCCGCCATCTTGGTTCCAAAAGTTAACGCCATATTAGTTATCAGCATCCCCTAAAACCCAGAAAGTGACACCCATATTGATTTTACATCAAATGTCGCGTCCGCTATCTTGGATTTTTAAATTAACGTTATATTTGTACTCAGCATTCCTTAAAACCCTAAAAGTGGCACCCATATTGATTTTACATCAAAAGTCGCGTCCGCCATCTTGTTTCCAGAAACTAACGCCATATTCGTAATTAGCATCGCCTGAAATCCCGAAATCTATACCCATATAGATTTTAATAAAAAGTTGCGCCCACCATCTTGATTTCAAAATTAACGTTATATTTGTTATCAGCATCCCTTAAACCCCAAAAATAAAACCCACATCGATTTTACTTCAATAGTCGCGTTCGCCATCTTGGATCTTTAAATTAACGTTATATTTTTACTCTGCATCCCTTAAAACCCTAAAAGTGACACCTATATTGATTTTACTTCAAAAGTCATGTCCGCCATCTTGGACCTAGAAACTAACGCCATATTCGTAATCAGCATCCCCTAATACCCTGAAATTGTTACCTATATCGCTTTTCATAAAAAGTCGCGTCCGCCATCTTGGGTTTTAAAATTAACGTTATATTGGTTATCAACATTCCCTAAACCTTGAAATCGATACCCATATCGATTTTCATAAAAAGTCGCGTCCGCCATTTTGGATCCAGAAACTAACGCCATATTCGTAATCAGCATCTCATAAAACCCCGAAATCAATACCCATATCGATTTTCATAAAAAGTCGCATCTGCCATCTTTGATTTTAAAATTAACATAATATTCGTTACCAACTTCTTTCAAAACCATAAAAGTGACATGCATATTGATTTTGTTACAAAAGTCACGTCCACCATCTTAGATCCAGAAATTAACGTCATATTCGTAATCAGCATCCCCTAATATCCCAAATGTGACTCCTATATTGATTTTACTTCAAAAGTCTTATCGTCGTATTTACTTAGATCCAAAAATTCATGCCATATTTGCAATCAGTATTCCCTGAAACCCCAAAAATGACACCAATTTTACTTCAAAAGTCACGTCCGCCATCTTGGAAATGTTTTCGTGTTTAAAATATATTGTCGTGTGTTTAATTGTTAATTGTTTAATCGTAAACATGCAAAAAACGATTAACAATTGATCAATGGTAATTGCAACGTTTTACAATTACCATTGATCAATTGTTAATTGTGGACCCTACAATTAACAATTAATTTTTCAATCGTCAATTGCAATTGATTTTTTCTGCGATTAAAATTTCAATTGTTTGGTCCTACAATTGAACAATTAAACAATTAGTGCCCAACACTGCTACTCGCGTTAGTGCCCAAATACTGCTTCCAAATCGCTGAGTCACTCGTAGTATCCGTATATCGTTGCTAAGGTCGGTGGTTGCCGGTGTATTCCACTTAGATCGCTTGTTCTCGATTTGATCGCTGTCGCTTCCGAAAAGAGACTGTGTCCGTCCCCGCGCTCTGTGTTCCTTTTATACTCGTATGAAAGTTCTAGAACGGGCGCGAACCCTCTAAGTACATCGATAGAAGTACATCGAACAATAGCCGGCGGGACCCACAAAGCGGTATTATTATTACATACCTATTTTTACGTGAAAAAATAGGTGCTTGTATTCCGCGACCGCACGCCGGCGATAATTAAAAGGGGAGGAACCTTCTAGAGGTTTCAGCACTTATCTTCCTTGACGAATTGATAAGGGACCTAAGGATGTGTGATGGATTTTAAAATTAATATCCCCCGATAAGGGGTTTACGAGATATGAGTGTATTGAAGTCGTAACAATATTATCAAGTATCATTAATGTTATATCTCCATTACGTTATAGATGTATTGATGGTGTGGATGATGGTATATAATCGTACTACACATTAAACCATGGTTAAAAAGCTTTTTTTTTGATTTCCCGTGAGTGTTGTCCCCGACCTTGTATAGAAGATACAGGTTTTATCTAGATACTATACGCGAGATCATGATACATCAGAATAATACAAATGTGAACCCAGCTTTAAAGTGAACAGACCGATTAGAACTTATAACAAAACATAGACTACAATAAAGGATTACTTGTAAAACAATAACAAACTTGCAAGATCATATTACTAACATCAAAAACAACAAATTTTGCTCCGATATTTTTATTTGTTGCGGAATAATAACAGCTGTTCCATAGAAAAAAATTACACTCAAAAAAATGCAAGAGTTGCCCTTTTTTTCGAAGCTGTTATTTAACTTAAAATGTGAGTGAGAAATAATGTGAATTTTCATGTTTGTAAACGCACCCACGACACAGGAATAAGTCCTAGTGTGGGGCTACATTTAAAAAAAAGTTTGTTTTAGTCAACCCTTGCGAGCTGAATAAGAACACTTCCTCATTTCTTCTTAGGTTATGGCTTCACACTAATTTTAAGTGTATTTTGCCAGTGTCCAGTGAGATGCATAATCGTGTTTGTATAATTCAACTCCCCGATCAACTTGATGACGACAATGATAATGAAATTGATGAAGTACCCCACCCTGGATAGTAAAGCGGTGGATACTTTGCATACCAATTGCGACGGCCTTTTTGAGGGAAATCGAAAAGGCATGCTTTATCACTTCGTTACAATTACCTTCACTCATGCACATATAAGACTACATAATGGTTAATATTCCACCAACATTACACATTCCTTTTCGAAATAACACAAGTTTTGGAAATTAAAACAAATTGACGACAGCTCTCTTCGTTTCAAAGTGCACCATTAGCTGGATGTATAAAATCTTGTTTGTTCAAAATGTGTGGCTACTATTAAATTATTTTTCACAGAAATTAAAAAGCTCTCCTAACCAAAGTTAAACAATAGGATATGATACCGTACTTAAGGTCATCGGAAAACCTGAAACTGAACACCGATGCATTTCACAAATTTGTTTAATAAATCATTTACAATTGAAGCTATACGTTTGTGGAATGCATTCCCTGTGTCTATCAGACGAGCAAAGACGCAATCTTCTTTTCAAAAATTATTTTTGACCATAATGCTTCTATTGTTTTTTTTACCTATAAGTATGTATTGGTATGTATGTAATGTAAGTATATGTATACGGATGTATATGTGTATGTTTACATATAATGTATTAATATGTGTCAGAGCTTATTATTTGAGCAATATTTGACGATTGCAGTTATTGTCATTTTAATAACTTTCAATCTCGTCTATAGACAAACTCTATGCCTTTAATAATTGCCTGAGTGTGTTCAGTTGTGATGCGATGACAGATGTCAGAACACCCGACCGATAACAGATAGTCTATCTATCTATCTATAACCTCACGCAGTTCCCTTGCGGCGTAGGCAGAGAGTACAGACTTCCAACAGGTTATTTCCTTACATACCTCTCTGGCTTCCTCGACTCTCATAGTTCGTCTCATACACGCTCGCCGGTAACGGAGACTCTTGACTTTTCCTTCAGATAAGACTCGGTTTATTTGGTCGTGGTAAGATAGTCTAGGTCTTCCCCGGTACCTGCATCCTTCCACTTTCACATTGTATATCTGTTATGTCAATCTTTCCTCTGGCATTCTTTCTATATGCCCGAACCCACGGAGCATGCCCTTTCTCATCTTTACACCGATACTATCTTTCATACCTACTCGCTTTCTGTGTACGCTGTTGCTAATGCGGTCAGTCAGCTTCACTCCGCACATCTTCCGCAGAGCTCGCATTTCTACCGCATTTATCCTACTTTCATTCTCCTTCTTACATACCCGGCTCTCGCTACCATATAACAGCGTTGGGACAA
Source organism: Phalera bucephala (assembly GCA_905147815.2). Taxonomy (NCBI): domain Eukaryota; kingdom Metazoa; phylum Arthropoda; class Insecta; order Lepidoptera; family Notodontidae; genus Phalera; species Phalera bucephala. Next base: position 10,777,878 of record LR990637.1, on the reverse strand, counting down.
GAACTTCGTTATGTATGGCCAGCTGCACCTTATGGCTTAAGTGCCGGCTCCCAAATAGCTTTCCCATCGCACTATTCAGTCTGTTCCCTGCACTCACTCTTCTCTCTATGTCAGCGGTGTATTTCCCATCCTTACTGAAGGCGCATCCAAGATATACAAACTCATTCACTTGTTCCAGCACATCGTTACCAACCACAATCCTTACATTCGTTCTGGTTTCTTCCCTTTCAAAAACCATAATCTTGGTTTTCTTTACATTCAAGTGACAGATAGTCGATGTGAGATGGCGGACGGCCCTACTGTCGGATTCTATTAGCAACGGGGCGAGCGGTCGAACGTATCGCGGAGCAGCTAACCTCACTGCATTCCATGTTCCAATAATAATCCTTAATTATTGCGGTCATCTTCTGATATTTTGCTACCAAATTCTGGATATTAAGGAAGATCAGTGTACCGGATAAGAACCCAACGTTATTTAAAGGTTTCCATGTTCAGCTAGCATGCACTATGAAAACGAAGATAAGCCCACCATTCACCGCTCCCAGCATTGAAACGGCCATCTTGAAAACAAGCACTGATATATGTATATATGTAGGTATGTATTACGTAGGTCTATGAATGTAACTTTATTTAAACTAGTGGTCGCCCATTGGTCGAAATTCGACCATAATTAATTTAGATTATAAGTTTGAACATTATTAAGGTTCTATTTTCAAAGACTGAACTTCTATAATCACAGATTTCGCCAAAGGTACACTGTAAATTTGCCTATATTTTTCAAACAAATTATATGAAAATTAAATAAAAAAAAAAAAAACAAAAACTGACTAAAATAAAGAATACCTCTTTTTTTATTGTAACAAAAAACCATGCGATAAAGAAAATGCTGTCCATTGAACTTGACATACATATTTAGATAATTCAATTAATGCTACAAAACTTCTCTGTAAACGATGTTTTTTTGTAAAAACTCTTCCATCGTTTGCTGGTTGTGTGTGTGTGTGTGTGTGAATGATGTACGCTGTTGGCCGCGAGGCCTTTACAGCTTCACCTGACTTAAAGGCGAGCGTGCAACCACTACGCTCTAGCCAGCCAGAAGGGCAAGAGGCGACATACTCGAGGGCGCCTCTTCGAGGCGCCCTCGGTTGGGACAGTCGCTGTAGGGGGACGGGTGCACTACTAAGTGCACCGGTCAACTGCCGGCTATGGGAGGGGATCTACTACTACGTCGTCGTCGTCGCCCGTATTCTGAGCGGAAAAAAACTGACAAAAGCATCGGGGGGGTCGTTGAGAACATGTCGCGGCCGGCGGTGGCGGCAGGGGTCGGGGGGGACGGCAGGGGTCGGGGGGGACGGCAGGGGTCGGGGGGGGTCGTTTGCTGGTAATGTTTGACATTCAGTAAGACTATAGACAAATAATTTAAAGTGTTTTGTGTCACATACATGGTAGTGTGTGTAATGTTTTTTTCATTGATTTAATGTATGTATTATGCATAATTTAAAAAAAAAATATAACCATTCTGCACTCCTTCTCTATATAAACTATAAGTGTGGGATATTTCATACTCCTCCGTCCGCGCAATTTTCGTAAAAAGGGGTACAAAGTTTTTGCTTCACGTATTAATATAATGATAATACAATGATAGTGTACGCCAACTGCCCTATTTCTCTCTACAGCTCTCTAGGTATGTTGGTTGTCTGGAAGAGATTGCCCTCTTCGAGGCGCCCTCGAGTATGTCGCCTCTTGCCCTTCTGGCTGGCTAGAGCGTAGTGGTTGCACGCTCGCCTTTTAAGTCCGGTGAAGCTGTAAAGGCCTCGCGGCCAACAGCGTACATCATTCACACACACACACACACGGAAGAGATTGCTGTTAGTAATAAGACTACTACCATTTAATACATGTATATTTTATCATCTTTGTCTGTTGTTCTGTGCTAATGTTGGTGTAAAATAAAGTGTACTGCATCCATCTATGATGTTAGTAATATAGTCCTGCGTGGTGACTAGTGTTTTACAATTACAAATAACCCTTACAAATAACACAACGATTAGTTAATTAATGTTTTTTGGACGAATATGAACTCAAATTCTAGACAATGGAACTGGGAAAGCCGTGCAATTTATAATGAAACCGAACCGTGATATTAATAATGAAAATAACTGATATTACCGTTTCGGGGCGACCATTAATTACGTGAGGTGTTCAAGGGCGGAGGGGGTCGAGTCGAATCACATCTAATCTTACTTTGGGGAGAATTACTTTTTTCGCAAGAAACAGAGTAAAATTGCGAGAAAATAGTATTTAATTCATTAAAAGATTTAGATATAGAGGTTAAAGATGATTTTAAAGAATGACATAACAGATATACAATGTGATAGTGGAAGGATGCAGGTACCGGGGAAGCTAGACTATCTTACCACGACCAAATAAACCGAGTCTTATCTGATGGAAAAGTCAAGAGTCTCCGTAACCGGCGAGCGTGTATGAGACGAACTATGAGAGTCGAGGAAGCCAGAGAGATATGTAAGGAAAGAACCTGTTGGAACTCTGTACTCTCTGCTTACCCCGCAAGGGATCTGGCGTGAGGTTATAGATAGATAGAAAAGATTTACTAAAATATCGCCGAATCATATTCAAGCTGAAGTGGCAGTGGGCAGGTCACATATGCCGCAGAACCGATGGCCGTTGGGGCAGACTGGTTCTTGAGTGGATACCGCGTGGCGGCAAACGTAGTGTAGAGCGCCCTGTAGCTGGGTGGGGCGACGATATTCGTTATAGGGGTTGAGCCAAATCGCACGAAATCTTACCATTGTGGTCAAAAATCTCTAAAATCACGTCTAATTAATGGACGCTCCCTTTCTGGCGTGATGATTCAGATATAAATATTCTCGCATTGCCCAGTTTCATGTCAATTTCCCTGCCCTGTCCGGATAATAAGGCCACATTGGAGGATTCACTACATGCTCAGTATACACGGTGTAACATAATAAACGCAAGACCTGAAAGTGTTTTGTTCTATATCGGCAACTGAAATGATGCCAACTATTTTTAATGTATTTATTTTAATTTGCAAAATATGCTGTTACCCCTTCAGTTAGCGATGCGCGACTGCGAATGATTTCATTCGAATCATTCGACTTTATAAATCATTCGAATTATTCGAATGATTCACGAAAATTAGTTACTAACTGCCTCTCATTCGACTTGCTGGACCGAATGAACGAATAATGAATAAATAGTTCGGCGAACGAATAATGAATTTACCTACCGGTCGCACCAAAGAGTACAAAGGAAAGTAAGTTCACCCACACCCCGACGTCCGCACGGGCGCTTTTTGTGCTAAAGCACTATAAGCGCTTTTAAAAAAATGTACTGTATTAGCAGTTTGTATCATTCCAGCACTTGATTACCGCGCGCGAATTATATTTAAATTCCAAACTAGAACCTTTATTAAAACGCACTTTTAAACACAAACCAGCAGGAGCGGTATTATTTAGTTAAATTTTTACTTGACTGCCTCGTTGGTCTGGTGGCAAAGCGCATCGCTTTGTGATCACGAGGTCCTGGGTTCAAATCCTAGGTCGGACAAATGTAGTTTTTCTAACGAAAAATTCCCAGTACGAGTCCGGAGTCTGGAATTGTGCCCGGTATATGGCAATAGGCTCGCCCCCTATTACATGGGACCTAACATCGTCGGCGAAACGTGGATGTACTCAGTACACCTTTGCCACCCCCTCTGGGGAATATAGGCGTGACGGTGTGTAAATTTTTACTACTCAGTCGCGGTCAGAAGCCGCGAATCATTCGAATAATTCATTCATAAACGGGTGAGAGTCGCAGATAATCTAATCGAATCACCATTAGTAGTTACTAATTAGTAGGCGTCATTCGAATATAAAAATTAGTATATTACTAATGTTCAAGTCGAATCAGACAATTAGTAGTTATAGATGATTCGAATAGTCGGATTATTCGCAGTCGCGCATCTTTACCTTCAGTGCGCTATAAAAAAAGTAAATTTATCCTTGATTCAAAGCAATACGGATATTCCAAATGCATTCCTAAAAACGTATTTCTCAATACGCATACACGTACAAGTTTCATTGATAACAATGAATTAGGGATGATCGATATTCATCGATGTTCGATAAACATCGATGTTTTGTGAGAAAATATCGATGTTTTTACATTGATGTTAAGGTCCCTACAACATCGACACATCGACGGTACAAGAATAATATTGGAACATCTATATTTCCTTACTCAACTATTTCGCTTAATATTAGTTTGGTATACTCTAGGATGCCAAATCACAAAATCTATACGAACTTAGTTTACTCAGTTTATACTTGAATTCGCTGACTAAATTTTGACATTAATAATTCACTCAATCCACATCTAGATATCGCTGATCAATGTTATCTGTGGAGGTTAACACACACACACAAACAACATCGATGTTTTCCTTTTGATATTTATCGTACATCGATATTTTTGAATCGATGTTAACATCGATGTCAACATCGATGTTTTTCTAATATCGATCATCCCTACAATGAATACGTATTAATGAATATGAATATTTTGTAGCACTTTTATACACCAATAATTTATATCCCAATAGGTTATAGGCGTATAAGTGCTAAAGAAGTTGTAAAACTGTTTGGAAATTTGATTTGGACAGGTAATCATTAATCGGTTGCAAATATCGAAACCGCGGGCTAACTTTATCCATTAATTATTCAGTTTCGGTGCAGCGCCATCTATCGGGGTATGTCGTAAACAACTAAATTTCACACAATGAAATTACGATATTTGTTTCAACAAACGCGTTTTTATTGAATTTTATACTAGATCTCATGTCCATTTTGAGTGGTAAGTCAATGTGATTTATAGTCAAAGTTATTAACCAATGCGGCCCGAAGTGCGATTATATCGATATTACCGTTTTGATTATAAATCAATGTTAATATTGTATGCAGAGATGGGCAAACAGTAATCAGATTAATGATAACAATTGCATTTTGTAATATTCAATCATGAACGTGAATTTAAAAGTATTGGGGCCGTAAAAGTTTTGTACGATGCATTGGTATGAAGCCAGCTCGAGAGCACCGCGGCAGTGTGGGCACCACACGAAGCCAAGTACAGTCTCATGGTGGAGCGCATTCAGAACAAGTTCACAAGATATTTGTATTGGAGGTTGTATAGTGTTTACCCATATTATCCCTTAATGTATCCGACGTTGTTTATTCTGGGAATGACAGGATATAACAAGTTGGAAGTCAGGAGGGATCTTAACCTCGCGCAGTATGTGTTGAGCTTACTTAGAGGGAAGGTATCCAACCCGGGCATACTGGAATCGATTGGATTGTGTGTGCCCAATGAGTATGTACACCGTAGGAGGAAACCACGACCCCGGTACGCGGTTTTCGCGGTACCCCGAGGGCGAACGCACCTACTTTACCAAATGCCCTTAACGCGTATCATGCACACGCTAAATGTAATTGCCGATAATATCGATTTATTTTGTTGTTCTGTAGATGAATGAATGATGAATTTAAAAGGGTCACACTATACACATTATGTTACGGTAATGGGTAATCTTAAGATATAATTACACTATTGTATTGGGATAGTCTTATAATAATAGTTGTAAGTCGGTATAAATAAATAAATGATTCAAGATTAAACGTGTAATCGTTGATGATTACAAAATGTAATTGTAAACGTTAAAAATTAATACACCATAACGCCTATATTCCCCAATCGGTGGTTAATCATTAATCGGATTACATTTTGCCCATCTCTGATTGTATGGAATTATTTTCTATTAATGTTTATCACATTTGCTTATAATATAGAACAGTGATTCTAAATAAAATAAAAAAGTGATGGCTGGTCAAGTGTTGGGCATTATTAATAGATCAAGCCGGTTTTTTATTTGAAAAGTGTAACCATGGTGTTTCTTGCTCCTCTCCACAGGAATGACATTCCGAAGTGGTGGTAGAGACTTTGTTACTTTTCTGGCGATTCATAAATACTATAATGGTTTACATGAATAAAATAATATTCTGATTCTGAAGCAGTGATAGCTTAGTGGTTGGACGGTTGGACTGCAAAGTCAGAGGTCTCGGGTTCCAACCTAGGCACGCACCTCTGTTTTTTTCTAAAGCATATGCGTATTCAAAATTAATTATCATTTGCTTTAACGGTGAAGGAAAACATCGTGAGGAAACCTGCATGCTTGAGTTTCTCGAAGGTGTGTGAAGTTCGCCAACCCGCACTGGGCCAGCGTGGTGGACTATGGCCTAAAACCCTCAGTTTGAGAGGAGGCCCGTGCCCAACAGTGGGACAGTTTCTTAACAGGGCTAATATTATATTATTATATAAGACCATGCGCAATACCATATAGTTACTTAATACTTGAGGTTTTATTGGGCTATACAAATAAATTATTTTTGACTTTGCCTTTGAATTATAAATTATTTCTTTCCATTTAGAATCACTATTCCGTATTGATAGTTAATAAATAAAGTCGTGTTAGTAGTATTAGTGATATATTACATTTTATAATTTCTGCTTACCACCTGTGGCACGCTTGTATTCTCGCTTTGCTTTGCGCTCCAGTGCCTCTGTTAAACAAAAAAAAAATATTAATAAATAAATCTCTGTATACCTCGCAAGGGATCTGGCGTGATGATATAGGTAGATAGTAATCATCAGGTGAAATCGTCCACCGCATAACCACAGAAATATTGGACATCGTCACGCCTATATTCCCCAAGTGGTGGAGGCAGAGGAGTACTGTATACACCGACTTTTCGCCGACGATGTTAGGTCCCACGTAATAAGGGACGAGCCTATTGCCATAACCAGGCACAATTCCAGACTTCGGACTGATACTGGGATTTTTTTACTAAACTACATTTTCCGACCCAGGATTTGAGCCCAGGTCCTCGTGACCGCAAAGCATATTATTGGCCATTAGAATAACGGGGCAGTCGAGTTAAGAAGTATTGGAGCGTAGAAATAAAGGCTGTAGGGGCAGATAGGTTCTCGAGAGGCGACCACGTTCCGTAAGACGTTGTGTGGGCGGGCCCCCCACAAGATGGACTGATGACCTGACTGGACCGACGGCTTAGTCAAATCGTTAAGAGCTTATTAGCCGAGGGGTGTCGTTTTTAGAAGATTTCGTGGGAGACAGAGATACCCCTATACAGCGCAACATGTCGCCGGCAACACATGTTAAAAGTTTGTTTAAAAGTTTTTATATATTATATGCGTGTTATGTTAACGGTGAAGGAAAACATCGTGAGGAAATCTGCATGCCTGAGAGTTTCTCGAATGTGTGTGAAGTTCGCCAACCCGCACTGGGCCAGCGTGGTGGACTATGGCCTAAATCGTCTCAGTTTGAGAGGAGGCCCGTGCCCAACGGTGGGACAGTTTCTTAACAGGGCTAATATTATTTTTATATATATTATAGTAAAGTATAAATTCTATGCGTTTGTAAGTTGAACACATTTCAATCGCGACACAAGAGGACACTAGGACGACACAGGAATTAGTCCTAGTGTGTGCAACTTTTATTTCGTTGTTTTTTTTTATAAAAAATATTCAACAACCAATCAAAATTAAATGTCTACCCAAAAGGACATTGTCGAAAATTGCCCCAGAACCAAAAACATTTGACCCATGCCATCATTATTTATCTATTTTATTAAAATTATGACAAATACCCGTCTCTTACGGACAATTTGCAATCTAAAACGAATATTTTTAAAGTATTGTAAGTACTTATATCGAAGTCGCAGACATCTTTACTAAATGTCAACACACAATATAACCCCATATGTATTAATGGCTACTGAATTATAAACTCAAAATCAAATACTTTTTGTGCAATATTGCGATTCCCCCGCTTGTCCGTTTAATAATAAATGGCTTAAGAGAATTTATGGGTGATTTAAAATCATACAAATATTTTTTCATTGCAGTTGGTTCTGGGGCAAATCATGTATGGGCGCTGAACAATGTCCTCTCATGTCTATGCTTTTGACCGTTGAGGAGTTCCTTCGCCTGGAGCCAATCCTGAGTATAGAAGCAGGCCAAACTTACTATAAAAACGCATCGTCATCGGAACTTAATCAACCTAGATCCCTTACGGTGTAGGCAGACAGTTCCGAGTTCCAACAGATTCTTTCCTTACATACCTCTCTGGCTTCCTCCACTCTCATAGTTCGTCTCATGCACGCTCGCCGGTTACGGAGTCTCTCGACTTGTTCTTCAGATAAGACTCGGTCTATTTGGTCATGGTAAGATAGTCTAGGTATTCCCCGGTACTTACATCCTTCCACTTTTCGCCTTGTATATCTGTTTTGTCATTCTTTCTTCTGACATTCTTTCTATATGCCCGAACCAACGGATCATACTCTTTTTCATGTTTACACCGATACTATCTTTCATATTTACACGCTTTCTTAAAGGTTATTAAAACGGGTTATTCTCACTCGCTCCACCATTTAGTTCCCAGTGGCTCCAGTAATTATAATTACAGACGGACAATTTCGCGCACTGGCTAAGAGCTTAAGCCGTTCCGCCCTATGTGTCTAATAGTCGCAGGTTCGATTCCTGCACGGGACAAATCTTTGTGTGACCCACAATTATTTGTTTCGGTCTGGGTATTTGTGTATGTGAATTTTCATGTTTGTAAACGTGGGGCTTCTAATAAACTAATATTAATATTAGCCCTGTTAAGAAACTGTCCCACTGTTGGGCACGGGCCTCCTCTGAAACTGAGAGGGTTTAGGCCATAGTCCACCACGCTCGCCTAGTGCGGGTTGGCGAACTTCACACACCTTTAAGAAACTTTTAGGCATGCAGGTTTCCTCACGATGTTTTCCTTCACCGTTAAAGCAAGTGATAATTAATTTTTAATACGCACATGCTTTCGAAAAGACAGAGGTGCGTGCCTGGGTTTGAACCCGAGACCTTTGACTTTGCAGTCCAACGGTCTAACCACTAGGCTATCACTGCTATACTAGGCTATCACTGCTACGTATACGTGGGGCTACGTATTTTATAAAAAAAAAAACATACTAGTTTCTACCCGCGAATTCATCTGCGTTTACATTAGATAGAAACCTTACATTTTTCCGGGATAAAAAGTATAATAATAATAATAGTACACTTTATTGTACACCATGAAAAACAAATTACAAACAGATTTATAAAAAACAGAAGTACAAATGGCGGCCTTATTGCTGATAGCAATTTCTTCCAGACAACCGTTAAGTAAGTATCCTAGTAATCGAGGTACTAACAGGTCTGCAAGATCTACATATGTACGGTAATAAAATTAAATGGGCCACTGAAGTTAAATATCTAGGGGTTATACTGGATAAGCAACTGCGGTGGCATGCACATGTTGACCATACCATTGCTAAAGCATTGAGAGTACTGAATATGTGCAGGTCAGCATATGGAAAGACATGGGGCCTACAGCCCAAAATAATGTACTGGGTATACAAAATTATGGTAAAACCGATATTAATGTATGGATGCATCGTGTGGTGGCCCAGAACTAAAATACAAACCTGCAGGGACGATCTAATGAAACTACAAAGGACAGCCTGCCTGGCCATCACAGGTGCATTCAAAACAACACCGACGGCAGCTATGGAGCGGTTACTTAAGCTCACTCCATTACACATCGTCATTGAGACTGAGGCGAGGAAGGCGCTCTATAGACTGGAGAAAACTGGACTATGGAGCATAACAGCGCCAAGCCTTGAACACACTAAGCTAGCGCCACACAAGGAACTAGATGACATTAGGAACATGAGATGTGACAAGATCTTGACCACGTACATGTTCAACAAAAGATTTAGCACCCACATCCCTACCAGGGAACAATGGAAAAGTGGTCTAAACAAGCAAGGTAAAGAACAAATGATATGGTACACGGATGGATCCAAAACCAAGTCTGGAACAGGAGCCGGTGTATATACAGAAGGATACAATCTAAGCCAAAGCATGGGTAGGTTTGCATCAATATTCCAAGCAGAGACCTATGCGATAAATGTTTGTGCAAAAGAGATATTGGACAGACGAATTACAGGCAAGAGAATCTACATTTGTAGTGACAGTCAGGCTGCCCTCAAAGCCATCAGCTCCTATGAGCTAAACTCGGCACTGGCCGTGGAGTGCGCATACCTTCTTGACAGATGTGGAGCGCGCAACACGATTAGATTAGTCTGGGTCCCTGGGCACACGGGGGTTGATGGCAATGAGCGTGCGGATGACTTAGCCAAAAAGGGAGCAATGGAGAAATTTGTTGGTCCAGAACCGTTCATAGGCATACCAGATGGTGCCTACAGAGGAGCGCTGTTCAAATATGCCCAAGAACAACACGGGAGAGAATGGGAAACTAAAACAGGGCTGAGACACTCCAAGGATTTCCTTTCCACATGGTGTGACAGCGACAGCGAGAGACTGCTAAAACATAGCAGACTACAATTAAGGCAACTAATCGGAGCTTATACTGGCCATTATGGCACAAAAGAACATCTACATAAGATGAACCTTTGCAGCGACGTGGCATGCAGGAACTGTGGGACAGAAGCTGAAACCATGAAGCACGTTCTATGCCACTGCGATGCTCTGGCGGCGCGGCGAATGAAGCTACTGGGAGTGGCCTATCCAAACCCAGAGGAATTTCGGCTCTTTCCTCCTGCTGGAATCTGCAGCCTGGTACAGGGAGTATTCGATTCTACAGGTATGTAAGAGCGTTAGGGCAAGGACAGCACAAAAGATCCCAACGGGTCGAAGTGCGCCTGAGGTCTCCTCGGTCCGATAAGCCAATGACAAGATAAGATAAGATAATCGAGGTATAAACTATCAGTCCAGGTATATTTTGATTTAGAGAGTGCAAAATTTTATCCAAATCAAGGTTTTTGCGTGATTAAGTAACAAACATCACGCCAGATCCCTTGCGGGGTAGGCAGAGAGTGCAGAGTTCCAACAGGTTCTTTCCTTACATACCTCTCGGGCTTCCTCCACTCTCATAGTTCGTCTCATACACGCTCGCCGGTTACGGAGACTCTTGACTTTTCCTTTAGTCTAGGTCTTTCCCGGTACCTGCATCCTTCCACTTTCACATTGTATATCTGTTTTGTCATTCTTACCTCTGGCATTCTTTCTATATGCCCGAACCAACGGAGCATGCCCTTTCTCATCTTTACACCGATACTGTCTTTCATACCTACTCGCTTTCTTACTACGCTGTTGCTAATGCGGTCAGTCAGCTTCACTCCGCACATCTTTCGCAGTGCTCGCATTTCTACCGCATTTATCCTACTTTCATTCTCCTTCTTACATACCCAGCTCTCGCTACCATATAACAGCGTTGGGACAAGAACTCCGTTATGTATGGCCAGCTGCCGTTAAGTGCCGGCTCCCAAGTAGCTTTCCCATCGCACCATTCACTCTGTTCCCTGCACTGACTCTTCTCTCTATGACGAACATCCAAACATACATTTATAATAGACTATTAAAATAAAATAAAAATCCATGGATCTGTTGGGAATGGTATAGAAACAATAATTTTGGAGAACAATAGATATGGGGCGCATGGGAATTCTTCTAATATTAATAATGTAAAAATTTGTATGTTCAGATGTTTGGATGTTTGTAACTCAATCATGCAAAAACCGGATGAATGAATTTAGATTTAATTTGGTACGTCATCATCATCTAAGCCTATACTGTCCACTGCTGAACATAGGCCTCCCCAATCGCTTTCCAGCGTAACCGGTCCGATGCCACCTGCATCCAACGACTTCCTGCAATCCTCACAAGATCGTCGGTCCATCTGGTAGGTAGGTGGTGGCCGTCCCTCGCTGCGCTTGCCAATACGTGGTCTCCACTCTAGAATCTTTCTGCCGCAACGCCCGCCCGTTCTTCGCGCTATGTGGCCCGCCCATTGCCACTTCAGCTTGCTAATCCTGAGGGCTATGTCGGTAACCTTGGTTCTTCTACGAATCTCCTCATTCCCGATTCGATCACGTAGAGAAACGCCGAGCATAGCTCTTTTCATAGCTCGCTGAGCAACTCCTGAGCTTTTATATGAGACCTATTGTAATTTGGCACACCGAGAGTTTATTGCCACACAGGATACTTTTTATCCCGAAAATGTTAGGTTCCTGTCTTAAGTCAACACAGACGAAATCGCGGGCAAGAGCTAGTAACCCATAAAAACGTTTGAACACACGGAAATGACTTTGTATGCTATGCTTTAGCCATAATTGAATATATTATTGTATTATACCTAGTTCTCTCGCCCGCTTCCTCGCCAGATATTCCGGGCTGGTTTTGTCGACGCGAGGACGGCCGCGCTTTCTCTTCTCACCGCTGTCTGGGGTTCGACTGTTCATGACTGCCGCTGTAACAATAGAGATACAATACTATCGTGGAAGGTGCTACTTGTTGTACTACTTGTTACTGGTAGTTCCCCTAGGAATAGTACCCCTAAGTGTGAACTTAAGCGAACGTCCTCGAAATTACCCTAGGATGACGGAAAAGTTACCCCTAAGGAGGAACTTAGAAGGACCCTCGAAGTACGCTAGGGTAACGGAAGTTTCTTAAGGGGAAACTTGGAGACCGCATTGGGTGACGGAAAAGTTACCCAAGGAGAAATTCGGGAACCTCGAAGTTAGCATAAATAAGGTGACGAAAAAGTCAGCTAAGGGGGAACTTAGGGTAACCTCTAGAGTAACGGACAGTTACTAAACGAACTTGGGCTAGACACAAAGTTCCCCAAGGAGGACGGAAAAAATACTTAAGGAAGAACTTGGGGTAACTTCATAATTCCCCTACGGTAATGGTGCCGGAAAAGTTACTTGGGAATCCTTAAAGTTCCTCTAGAGTAACGGAAAAGTTTCCTAAGGAAGAACTTGGGATAACCTCAGTTTCCTAAGGGTGACGAAAAAGTTATCTAAGGAAGAACTTGAGGTAACCTCAAAGTTCCCTTAGGGTGACGTAATGTTACCCACGAAAGTCTTGGGGTAACCTTAAAGTTCCCGTAGGGTGACGGAAAAGTTATCTTAGGAAGAACTTGATGTAGCCTAAAAGTTCTTCTTGGGTGATGGAAAAGATACACAAGGAGGGATTTAGGGAACTTCCAAGTTCCGTAAGAGAAAACTACTAGGGGTACACACAATGTACCATTTCTGTGATCAGCAACATTAGCCACTACTAGTATTGTTCAAACCTTTAGCAACATTTTTTCTGAGTTGCCAGATTTGTTGTGTCTTAATTGGATACAAGATTTGGGAGATGTGACAAGAGATCGGGGAAAAGGGTCCTTGAGTGGAAACCGTGAACTGGCCACCGAAATATAGGAAGACAACCCAAGATGGACGTATGACCTGACAAAGATGGCCGTAACGGATTGGATGTGAAAAACGCAAGGCCAAAGTGGCATGGAAGAGACCTCCATGAGTGTAGGTCTCGCATTAGGCTACGGGATGAAATTGAAAAAAAAAAATTGTTTTGGTGGTAAAATTTGGTTATGTATCCAGACTGTTCTTGTTCAAGATAGCTCTTCACTCTTCACTTGGCTGCAGATAGGAATAGATGGCGACTCATCATCCGTAGAAAACTGTTCGCAAGATATGACCACGACCCTCAGTAATGAGGAAACCGAGGCAAAGGGGGGGAACCAGATTGTATTGTAGATGTAAATACAAAGAGGAGATAGCGTAATAAGATGTTCCTATACAATTTGAGCGTGGCTCTGCGCGGTGTGGCACGGGCCGAGAGGGACGTTTGCCCGGCCCACATTTGTATTTGCCATCTGGCGGAGACTGATAAAATCTAAACGGTTCGTCCATGTCAATGTCACTTGTAAGTTCATATTAGGGTAGATGGCACTTTTACTATAGAAGTATTGTAATAAATTACGAAAAAAATACTTACCAGTTAAATGTGCTATAATTTGTGTGACCAGAATGTCCATCTAAGTAATTTTTGCATGTTACAGACCCTTCACTTCATTTTAAGGGTTTTATTTTTAGTTGACATAGATAATATCTAATAGCTATACGAGCGGACGTGAGAAAGAAGTAAGTAGCAACAAACTGAGGTACGCCACGCCCACCACGATGACGTCAAGAATTCAAAATGCTCGCTAGCTTAGGGCATCTCCTCTTCGTTTTTGCTTCGTTATACATGGTTTTGTATAATTGGGTAAAAAACCGCTATTTACATTTTTTTTTTTTTATCAATATTAAAGATAACAAAATAAAACGTTAACATAATTGGCACAATATAAACCACTGAGGTTTGTGACTTATACCAAGAATAAATAAACAAATCTACATCAGGCCTATGAGTGTACAAAGTATATAAATTAAATTAATTTGAATGTTTCATACTGTTTGATAGCAAAATATAAAAGAAATCAACCGTTATCAACCTAACTAAAGAGTTACGTAGGATTACATTAATTGGTACAACAAACACACACACACACACACATAATGAGTCGAACTAAGAACCTAGGAAATAACATTTTAGCTTAGATTTAATATTATTTTGCGTTAGATTATCTTTAATAGAGGAGGGTAGTTTGTTGATAAGTCGAATACAAAAATAAAAAAACATAAAAATGCCCTTGAAATTTGGTTACAATAAAAAAAACACTTTGGCTTTTGTCCTTGCCAAAAAAATTACAAATAAATAACAGTGTTGAGATTCCAGGCCGCATATTATTCTTTTGAATTAGTTAATACTTTTTAATCAGTTCTTAAAAACTTTATTTTGATGGCCTGTTTTAATTGTGGGAATAATATAGGGCATATATATTTTATAATATGGCATCTGCAAATGAAAAAAGACGGGTGGGGAGATAAAAAAAATATATAACTTATTACAAATATTAGAGGCGCCTGAGAGTGTTGGCGGGAAGTCGAAAAGTGATGTCAATTTGTATTAATTTACAAAACTTATTTCTAAAAATTATGTATAATGTTGGTGGAATAATAACCATTTTATATTCTTGGCGTAATGGCTTAAATTTCGATGTGAAGAAAACCAAAATTATGGTTTTTGAAGAGGAAGAAACCAGAACAAATGCAAGGATTATGGTTGGTAGCGATGTGTTAGAGCAAGTGAATGAGTTTGTATATTTTGGATGCGCCTTCAGTAAAGATGGAAAATACACCGCTGATATAGAGAATAGTGAATGCAGGGAATAAAGTGAATGGTGCGATGGGAAAGCTACATGGGAGCCGGCATTTAAGCCAAAAGGCGCAGCAGGCCATGCATAACAGAGTGCTTGTCCCAACTCTGTTATACGCCAGTGAGTTGGGTACGTAAGAAGGAGAACGAAAGCAGGGTAAATGCGGTCGAAATTCGAGCTCTGCGGAAGATGTGCGGAGTCTAGCTCACCGACCGTATTTGCAACAGCGTAGTAAGAAAGCGTGTAGGTATGCGTGTAAAGATGCGAAAGGGTATGCTCCGTTGGTTCGGGCATATAGAAAGAATGTCAGAAGAAAGAATGTCAAAACAGATATACAATGTGAAAGTGGAAGGATGTAGGTACCGGGGAAGACCTAGACCATTTTACCATGATCCAATAGACCGTGTCTTATCTGAAGGGCAAGACAAGAGTCTCCGTAACCGGCGAGCGTGTATGAGACGAACTATGAGAGTGGACGAAGCCAGAGGTCTGTAAGAAAAGAACCTGTTCGAACTCTGTACTATCTGCCTACCCGTACGCGATGGAGCTGGCGTGATGATATAGATACATAGATAGAGATGTATTCTTATCTCGGTTTATTTGTACTCTTATAATATGCATAAGTGAAGGTAATTGTAACAAAGTGATAAAACGTGCCTTTTCGATTTCCCTCAAAACGGTATTCCGTCGCAATTGGTATGTAGAGTATCCATCGCTTTACTATCCAGGGTGGGGTACTTTATCAATTTCATTATCATCGTTGTCATCAAGTTCATCGGGGAGTTGAATTAATTCAAACAAACACGAATAGGAATTTCACTGGACACTGGCAAAATACACTTTAAATTAGTGTGAAGCCATAACTTCAAGTAGAAGCGGCGCTCGCAGCGCTCGACTGAGCGAAGCAGTGTTTGACTAGGCCCTGGTCTGCGTCCGTTGATGGGTGACCGTTTGAGTCTCCGTCCTTCAAACGTTAACTTGTTGAACCCGGTACTTAATTGTGGTAGTCGTTAAGCCGAGTTGGAAGTATTATAGGCGGCTTGTTAAGTTCCATCAGCAGGTGGCCACAAACCTGCCTCCACCGCACCGCACTGGCTCCGCGTGCTGGAGTATAATCCCTCATCTCGATTTGGGAGAGAAAACCCAGTAGAAAAGTAACTAAATAGTCAATGCCAAATATATGTACCGTTTATCTATCTACCTATATCATCACGCCAGCTCAGACCTCTCTGGTTCTCTCCACTCTCATAGTTCGTCTCATACACGCTCGCCGGTTACGGAGACTCTTGACTTGCCCTTCAGATAAAAGACGGTATATTTGGTCATGGTAAGATAGTCTAGGTCTTCCCTGGTACTTGTGTGTGCGTGTGAATGATTTACGCTGTTGGCCGCGGAGCCTTTACAGCTTCACCGGGTACGAGGGCGAGCGTGCAACCACTACGCTCTAGCCAGAAGGGCAAGGGGGCAACTAGTTCAAGGGTGCCTCAAGGAGGAACAGGAGAACCTCGGCTTGGGCAGTGGCTATGGGGGAGGGCGTATACTAGGTGTCTCTCCGTGGTGCTCTGCACCGGCCGGCGGGCAAGAGATTCTTCGAGCTCGCCGGCGAGGTCGGTGTCCGATCCTGTGTGCGGTATTCGTATCCGAAAGAAAGGATGTAAAGGCATCGGAAGGGTCGGGTCTTCCCTAATACCTGCATCCTTCTACTGCAGCATAGTATATCTGTTTAGTCATTCTTTCCGACATTTTTTAAAAATGTTATCTTTTCAGACAGTTCATATTATATCAATAATTTTGTCTAGTTCTATTTCACAGAACACTTAGTAAACATGAAGGTTATTTAAAAATTAATCCCATTGAATATTAATGCAATCTTATAAACGTTTTGGTGGTTTTCATTAATTATGGATTAAAACATGCGTTCTTTTTCATCAGAACATTAGCCAGTGTCGATCTTATGGAATGTTAAAGGCAAGAATGCGGCCGAAGCTCGGCGACAGCTACGCCATCAGTCACATGGGATGTGGTGTATTTCGTACACCCATCTCTTCGGTTACTATAAGCGTCAGTACACAACACAAACGAAAAGCAAAGGTTGGTTGTTAATGTCCTATATTTACACATATAACAAGACGTTGTATGCCGGCCACAAAATAGCTCAGCGAAATGTTAATACAGTCATACAAGGATTTTTTGGCCCGCGGCCAAAATCGGAACTTACGCTGTCATCAAGTGAAATGTCACTTGATGACAGTCGCAGTTTACCAACGTTCTCTTTTTGATTAGGAACGGTGCGAACACACCTGTTGTAATATTTCTCTGAAAGTAGGAAAATTTTACTAAATGATAAACCCAATTTCACACCAACCTCTCAATGCCATCGGCCAAATTATCCTTGTCGCATTATACCTCGTACACGACGTACTACTTCTTTGATTATTATACAAGTGAATACACAACACCAAAGAGAAGCAATGTTATGTTATTAATTTCCTATATTTACAGATATCACAAGATTTTTATATAAGGATCACAAAACGACATAAAATATACAAACAAAAATATATTAATTAGCAAGAACCACAGCATTTAGTCAGTGTGTCAGTAAGCTAGGCGACTGACTTACTAACAGGCTGACCAATTGACTAAATAAGCCAGGACGTTAGTCAGGGTGTCAGTGCGTTAGTAAAACAGAGCCCTTAACCGTTATAACCAAATAATCACGTAACGTTATTATAACTTCGTTAAGTGATCAAATCGTTAAGTGATCGATCGATCGAAGTGATTTTATGGTACTGGCATAGTCTAAAACTCAAATAATTTATTTTGTATAAACCCCGCGGGGGCACTTACAAATTGTTTGTTTACATATTTTTAACTAATCTAACTACTAATCTACCACCGGATCGGAACGCAGCCTTCACTGATCCGGCGAGATCTTTTTTCTTTCGACTTTATTTAATCCTATTGTGTGGGTACAATGTTTAGATTACAATTAAATAGTTAACTATCTAGCTCCAGTGTAATGCCTTACGTTCAAGATATTAGACTCATAGTCCTATTTCTAAAAAATTGTCTAAAGGATTCCGTATGGACTGGTCCCCCAAGCAGCACCCGTTCACGATTTTGTGTGTGTGAAAGATCTACGCTGTTGGCCGCGGGGCCTTTACAGCTTCACCGGACAAGGTGGACGAGCGTGCAACCACTACGCTCGAGCCAGAAGGGCAAGGGGGCAACTAGCTCAAGGGCGCCTCAAGGAGGAACGGCCTCGGCTTGGGCAGTCGCTATGGGGGAGCGCATATACTAGGTGTCTCGCCGTAGTGCTCTGCACCGGCCGGCGGGCAAAGGATTCTTTGACCTCGCCGGCGAGGTCAGTGTCTGATCCTGTGGGCGGTATCTGTATCAGAAAGAAGGAATGTAAGGGCAACCCGTTCACAAGTATGACTACTGGAATAGCCATTACTCCCCTCAACTATACTGAAAGCAGTTAGAAAAACATAAATTGTAAAAAAACTTAAAATACAATTAAAATATTTCAGATTTTAACGCGGTTTATTTTAGGTTTTTAAGTTCCGAACGTACGAAGTGCTCTACGTCAGCCACGGTCATGGGAGGGACTTAGCCGTTTGACGTCCAAAAGACTTCTTATTCCGTCCAAAAAAGAGCAAGAGAATTAAAGAATTAAATAAAAAAGACAAGCCCGATGAGATCAGCTCGCCAGATCAGTGGAGGCCGCGTACCGATCCGGTGGTAGATTAGTAGTTAAATTAGTTAAAAAAAACCGTGAATTTACAATTTGTAAGTACCCCCGCAGAGTTTATACAAAATTAACTATTTGGGTATGAAATGATTTATCGATCTCTATCTATATCATCACGCCAGATCCCTTGCGAGGTAGACAGAGAGTACAGAGTTCCAACAGGTTCTTTCCTTACAAACCTCTCTGGCTTCCTCCCCTCCTATAGTTCGTCTCATACATGCTCGCCGGTTACGGAGACTCTCGGCTTAAAATGATCGTTTAGTAATACTCCAGTAGCACACAAAATACCATAACATGATCATACTACTAAATATTTCTATTATAAATAGTATTATCTCGTTGGTGTAGTAGCGAATAATGCGTGTATTATGCATTTTGCCCATCTCTGTTTTTATACTCTTCAACAAACGCGCGCCAGACTTGACGAGCAACTTCTACTACGGCGGACGTCACCGCGGCTGGTGAAATGGTAACCCTAGCTTCACACCTGCCCCCTTGACAATGTCAGCCAAGTGCCAAAAGATTCTTGTAGGCACTGATTAATTGCCTATATGCCAGAGTTGGGCATAAATTAATTGTGAAAAAATTAAATACCAATTATGATATTTCTAAAAAAAAAGTGGTTTAAAAGTGCCCGACGTTTCGAGTGCTCTACAGCACCCATGATGACGGGCGACTGAGGCGTTTGACGTCCAAAGGTTATTGTTATTCCGGAGTATCTGGGGGGATTAACATAATTGCAAATGAAATTTCAATTAATTAATCCTACATTTGTATAATGCCCAACCCTGTTATATGCAACGCAAGCCACTGCAATATACACTGTCGCGGTTTTTCCCTAATGAATTATAAAGCTTAAAGGCGTTATGGAAGCATATAAATAATCCTGACATACCTATCTCCTTCGCCTGCTTTCTAGCGGCCATGTTAGCCATGTATTCCGCACTGGTCTTATCTATCCGTGGGCGGCCGCGTTTTCGCTTTCCGGACGAAGGGGTTCGCACTGTATCTGTGCTCGAATCGTCTCTGAAAGAATGAGCTGTGTGCCCATTGCATTATATGTCAGTATTATATGAATTTTCGATTTGTATTCTCGCGAAATTTACAGAAGCTGAATACAAATTTATCAACAAATAAACTAGAATTAAGTTACAACTCATCTTTTTTTCTTACTTTTAAAATAAAAACGTAGCCTCACACTAGGATTTACTCCTATGTCGTGGGTACGTTTACAAACATGAAAACTCACATACACAAATACCCAGACCGAAACAAATAATTGTGGGTCACACAAAGATTTGTCCCGTACGGGAATTGAAACCACGACTATTAGACACAGTGTGCGGAGCGGCTTAAGCTCTTAACCACTGCGCTAAATCGTCCATCAATTCCGTCCGCCCTTGTAGATAGGAACGGACTTCAGCGTTTCTATCTATATCATCACGCCAGACCCCTTGCAGAATACGCAAAGAATACTAAGTTCCAACAGGTTCTTTCCTAACAAATATCACTGGCTTCCTACACTCTTACAGTTCGTCTCACACGCTCGCCGGTCACAAATGCTCTTAACTTATCCATTAGATAAGACACAGTCTACTTGGTCATGGTAAGATAGTCTAGTCTTGTTAAACCCATGTCACCACATGTGGCAAGGATGTAGGGCTCCAATAATCATAAAATTCATGCGAAGTCATTTATGGATCTATATGGTCTACAACTTTGCTCCCGCCGTTTTCCAAAGATGGCGGTAGTAGTCGGTAGTAGTTGAAATATATTAATCACAGATGTCGAACACTTTGTTTTGACATTTGTAAATATTACCCTACTTTGATATAACTTAATTTGTGTTTGCATCATAATAATTTTTTTATTAAATATGTCCGAATTTAAACCGAATTCTCGTCATTTGCGGGAAGTATTGATTTTTTATTTCAATATAAAAAATCTGCGGCTGAGGCTCACCGGATCATCTTAGATACTTATGGTAAAACGGCTATTAGTGACAACGTGTCGGGAATGGTTCCAACGTTTTAAGAGTGGTGATTTTGCTGTCGAAGACCGGCATAGTAGTGGACGCGAAAAAGTTGTTAAAGATGCAGCATTGGAGGCGATTCTTAGTGAAGACTCGTATCAAACTCAAGAACAATTATCAGAATCATTGGGTATCAGTCAGCAAGCAATTTCAAAACGCCTGAAACAGTTGGGAATGATTCAGAAAGAAGGATATTGGGTACCCCACGAGTTGGAACCAAAAGATGTCGAGCGACGTTTGTTTGCTTGTGAACAGCTGCTGGAAAGGCAAACGCGAAAGGGATTTCTCCATCGTATTGTTACTGGGGACGAAAAATGGGTACATTACAATAACCCCAAGCGCAGAAAATCATGGGGATTGCCCGGTCATACTGCTACGTCAACATCTCGGCCGAATATCCATGGCTCAAAAGTTATGCTTTGCGTTTGGTGGGACCAGCTTGGCGTAATTTATTATGAGCTTCTGAAACCGTCTGAAACCACCACAGATGAGCGTTATAGAACGCAATTGATGCGCCTGAGCCGTGCTTTATAAGAAAAACGGCCACAGTACAACGAGAGACACGATAAGGTTATTTTACAGCATGATAATGCTAGACCTCACGTTGCCAAAGTGGTGAAAAAATATCTCGAAACGTTGAAATGGGAAATTTTACTTCACCCGCCGTACTGTCCAGATGTTGCTCCGTCTGATTTTCACCTATTTAGCTCAATGGCACACGGCCTGGCTAACCAGCACTTCAGCTCGTATGAAGAAGTGAAAAATTGGATCGACTCATGGATCTTATCGACAGATGAAGAATATTTTCGCCGCGGGATTCGCCGGCTGCCCGAGAAATGGGCCAAAGTGGTAAATTACGATGGACAATGCTTTGAAACTTAATGTATGTAATCATTTTGTAGTCATAAAGCCTCAAATTAAAACGGCGGGAGCAAAGTTGTAGACCTAATATTTAATGAATAAACCGTAGATTTGTCTTGACTGACATGTTGATTGAGTGTCAGTCAGGCCAAAGCTCTTTTAATCAACCTACTATAGTATTTTTCATGTAAGATGTGTACTGTGACAGTGTCAAAGGAAATTATACTTCTTTTTACAAACTTTATCGCATTAGAATTATGTCTATACCAATATTTTTTTAATACCATTACTTTTTTATTAAGAAAATAATTATTGAAAGTACAAAAAATTTGTGGGAAATTTAAAGTAGTTGGAACGCCACGCTATTGGTCAGATCGAATATGACGTCAAAGTCTACAATACAAATGTCAACAAATGCATATTTGTTGGATGTTTGCTATTGAGTTAGTTTTATTGTTATTTTTTTGTTGTCGATTTACACAAAGACAAAATTTTAGTTTAAATTATTTAAGTAAATTCTTACGTTAAAGTGATCTTCGCAGCAATATAAACAAGTCGATAGAGATACCATGTCTCTTTTTCTGATTTTACACCACTTTCTCCTTATGTTCGCACCTATCGGGTGCATTTCTTATTGTATTTTTTACACCTAGGCACAACAGTGTTGTTCCATTATATAATAGTCGCAAAATACAAAATAAAAATAAATTACATCTACAGCTGTTTACTAGTTGAATGTTATTATAGACTTTGACGTCACGCCAAGCGCGCCAAAATGGCGGGCGTTTAAAGTGCTCTTATCTGTTTGCTATCTTCAACATTTTTGTTTTGCCGTTTACAATTTTTTTGCAGTTATATATTGATGCAATCTATCGTATAAAAATATAAAAAAATACACGCATATTCCCTATTAGAGGCATGACCCGTTTCTATAATTAACTATGGTTATACTTTAACACCATTAAATTAAAGATTAATATCCTTTGACACTAACTACTCATCTTAAGTGAAAAATATTATATAAATTAATTAGCTGTGACTGTGATATGGACGACTTTGTCAGTAGTAAAAAGCCGCTCTGCAGACTGGTTCGAGGAGTTGCGGGATTGATCCCCGCACAGGAAAAATCTTTGTGTGAGTCACAAATATCTGTTTTGGTCTGGGTGTTTGTTTATGTGAATTTCATATTTGTAATCTAGTATGGGACTATGTTTTGTCATATGTTTTGAAAAACATATGACAGTAAGTTAACCAATCAGGGCGCGTACCACAATCTCCTTTACAATGCTACTATAATCTAACTTTGCTGTAAGAGATGTAGATATAAACAGTTTATAGCTCTTTCTCTTTTCACGACTAAGTAAGATTAAAATAGTTATGTTAAAAACATTGTTGTTGCCCGCCAGCTGACAATCAATCACTCAACCAGTTAAATAGATAGTTGGTCAGTTTGTCAGTAAAGCAATGGACCTGATAATGGAAGTTATTAAGCTTCGAGCGTTGTTAATTACTTTATAGAATCAATGCATTTAGCGGTTATTTTTGTTAGTATTTTAATGATAAGACACAGTCAGTTTGGTCATGGTAAGATAGTCTAGGTCTTCCCCAGTACCTATAGTTTTCTGTAAAGAAAGAACCTGTTGGAACTCTGTACACTATGCCTACCCCGCAAGGAATCTGACGTGATGATATAGATAATTTAGTGACCCCACTGTGGTTATCTTGTCAGTTTTAATCATCACTTATTTATCTAGTTTACTGTCAGTCAGCGAGATGACATATCTATCTATATCATCATGCTAGATCCCGTGCGGGGTAGGCAGAGAGTACCGAGTTCCTACAGGTTCGTGACTTAGGGACCTCTCTGGGTTCCTCCGCTCCCATAGTTCGTCTCATACACGTTCGCCGGTTACGGAGACTCTTTATTTCCATTCAGATAAGAAACGGTCCATTAAACATTTTTTTTTTAATTTAACTATCATTTTATGACAGTTGCTGATATTTTTTTGATAAGCAATTAGTGAATTTCCTAGCCTTGTCAGTCTTATAGATGATGGGTCAGATAATCATTTATTTGACAGGTGAACCAATGAGATGGTGAAATAGTCTTGTCATACATCTCTTTTAAGATAATTACATGCTTCCATCACCAATGTTACAGCAGAAAAGTGAATGTCGACCGAGACCATTTGATCCCATTGCTTTGACCCATAGTTTAAGAGCAAAAATGTTAAGCAACGACAGACGTAGTCATAATATAGATTGACGATCGGTAATGGTATTTTATGAGTAATAAGTACATGCCTATCGCCACCATTCGGCAGCGTTCGACCCGGTCAGTCTAAGATGGTAGACCCAGTGGCGTGAATTGCATATAGGCAATTAATCCGTGCCTACCTCATTATAATAAACTGAATATTAACATATCGTACGCCACAAACATAAGGGGATTAACTTTCTTTTTTGACCGTTCACTCGTATCATTCATGCAACAATCAAGACGGACACATTTGAGTTGCGTCAGTTGCTACTCAGCAATCGTAGACGTCACTCGTATTAATTCAAGGTACGACAGGTTCATTTTTAGTTTAGGATAATAATCATTTCGACTAAATACCCTATTGTCTGTTAGATTTAATGTCAATACCTGTTTTATTTCCAAAAATACTGTATTGTTTGTGTTGTTTAAATGTGATTGAGCAATTTGAACACTTATACAGTATTATTTGACGGACGATTGAGCGCAGTGGTTAAGAGCTTAAGCGACTCCGCCCACTTTGTCTAATAGTGGCGGGTTCGATTTCCGCACGGGACAAGTCTTTGTGTGATCCACAATTATTTGTTCTGGGGTATTTGTGTATTTTCATGTTTTAACTGTAACCACGATACAGGAATAAATCCTAGAGCTCCCACTCTAGGATTTATTCTCTCCGTTTTTTAATAAAAAAAATATTTTCTTCACCCGTAGTAATAAAATTAAAACTATTACTCATATATGCATTAGACTTACTAACAAAAAGTAGAATAATTTACTATCATATCTGTACATAAATTAGAACATTTAAACCCTTGGTTTAGGAGGTACGAATTTTTAACTTACAAAATGCTATATTTCAAACCACTGTTTTTGCAGATGGCCCCTTTTGTGTGTGAGGTGCGATATGTTATTAATTTCTAAGTTAGATGATTGATATTATTTTCTTTCGGTAGTAATAATTAAAAATCGTATCAGTGCATTCGTATTAAGGCAGACACTGCTTAATTACTAATATGCAATCCATGCCGTGTAGATCGTTTGCCGGCGTTTCATTTTTAAAGCGTCTACGTGCTTTAGAGGTAGTGTTAAGCTGTTGGTCCCAGCTGCCACTTAATTTGGTAGTCGTTAAACCAAGTCGGAAGCTTTATAGCCGGCTCGATAAGTTCCACAAGCAGGTGTCCACAAGCCTGCCTCCCCACGCCGCACTGGCTCCGCGTGCTGGAGTGTGACCTCATCTCACCTCCAGGTCTTTGTCCAGCAGTGAGTCAGTAGGCTGATTAATTTTGATGTCTAAAGTACCTGGAGGATCGATATTTCCGGCTTATTTTGCAACTGACAAATCAGATAAAAATTGTACTGGCTCTTACAATATTTAGCGAGTGAAAACGTGATTGTTAGTCACCTTAAAACCCATATTTTTCAAGTAGCGTTAGATAAGTGTATTTATCAGTTAGTCTGTTAGTGATTTAGTCTACTGCCTAAAGTGATATCATCAGACTGACAGTTTTAACATTTTTTCTATTATTCAACCATTCGATCTGTGCGTTAAATCATTTGTCAATCTATATATTCCATCACGCCAGATCCCTTGCGGAGTAGGGATAGAGTACAGAGTCCCAACAGTTTCTTTCCTTACCAACCTCTCTCACTTTCACTCTCATAGTTCGTCTCATACACGCTCGCTGGTTACGGAAACTCTGAACTTGCCCTTTAGATTAAACACGCACTATCATGCTTCAGTAACCAATCTTGTGGTTAATCTGTCAGCTATTGACAGTCTGTCAGTCAACTAAAGTTAGGTGGCTATAATTGTCAGAACTGACTGATAGTCAGTAAGCTTTACCTATTTTGAAGCGATAAGATTTACGCACGATCTATTTGGTCACGGTAAGATAGTCTAGGTCTTCCCCAGTACCTACATCCTTCCACTTTTACTTTGTACTCTATTTTTCGATATTCTCAAAAAGAGTACTTAGAACTCGTTCAAGTGTATCCCTCAAATTAAATGAAAATTTGACTTTAATGCAACAGCCCCAACGTACCCATTTCCTTGGCCTGTTTCCTCGCGGCCAAGTTGGCCAAATATTCCGGGCTTGTTTTATCGACTCTGGGTCTTCCGCGTTTTCGCTTGACCGGCGTAGCGGGTTGACTGGATTCGGCTGTTAAGACAAAAAAAAATAAAAGAAAAAAAAAGAAATCATAATAGGGGTTTGAACGAGGTTTCATGCTGGGAATATAAGGAATAACTGGACGCAAATAAGCAATACCATTTCAATAACATCTAACGTAGCATTCGATTTAGAATATTAACTATGTGGAAATAAAACACAATTTACATTAATAAGTTTTAAAGACTGGTGTATTATTGCAAATCTGTGCCCAATTATGGACCCTGAAAGAGGATACGCAAGCATTACTTGTAACGCTCGTAATAATGTTAAAAACAAAAGAAAAAATGAACGCAGTCACGCCTATATTCCCCAAGCGGGATTGGCTGTGTACGCCTTCTTTTCGCCGACGATAGACTGACTGACTGACTGTCAGTCAGTGACTGACACGACATCTTTTTCACTCTAATCCCCTTACTATTTATTAAACATTGTGTAGTGGCGGTATAGTTATTTAGGGGTATATTAGGTATATAGGCAGCGACATGGAACAGGTCACACGATGTCGCCAGACTAGTCGGGCGACTTCACGCAACATCATAAACGACACTCGACACGGGTCATACGCCATCAACGAATTAGATCAGATGTTACCCTTAACATCTGATCTAATCCTTCGGAAGGAGGGATATGACAACACTCATCTCTAACCTTCAAAGGACATTGTTCTGCGCCCATACATTATTTGCCCCAGAATCAACAGCAATGAAAAAATACTTGTATGATTTCAAATCACCCATAAATTCTCTTAAGCCATTTATTATTGAACGGACAAGCGGGGGAATCGCAATATTGCACAAAAAGTATTCAATTTTGAGGTTATAATTCAGTACATATGAGGTTATACACTCAATAAAGATGTCGGCGTCTTCGATATAAGCACTTACAATACTTTGAAATATTCGTTTAAGATTGCAAATTGTCCGTTAGATACGGATATTTGCCATTATTTTAATAAAATAGATAAATAATGATGGCATGGGTCATATGTTTGTTGGTTCTGGGGCAATTTTCGACAATATCCTTTAAGGGGTCACCGCGATACTAAACCACCGCACTGAACGACCGGGAGAGTGACAGGGATGCAATTACTTTACTAATAAAAAATAAGGGACGGATATATTGAGTGCGCGCTCGGAAAACGAGGTATGTGCAGAAATTATATCGTTGTCTAAAAAAACATAATGAAATAAAAATCTGCTTTGTATTGCCCACTTTCCTCAATTCCTTACCTGTCCGTCAAACCTTACAACCTCGCTAGACCCATGCTATTTTATCTATCTCTAATTATCGTTCATTGAGGAGTTGAATTATTCTAGAAATCTCACAAACACGATTAAGCAATTCACTGGACATTGGCAAAATACACTTAAAACTAGTGTAAAGCCATAACTTAAAGAAGAAGAAGAAAAATCTGCTTTACAAGAACTTTGCTACAATTATTCTCTACGTTTTTAAGTTAATTCTATTGACTAGTTCTTAAGTGCTTCGCGTTGGAATTTGAAAATGTAAAGTAATAGATGTGACTTTAATTATAATATAGAAGATTATCAGCCTATACT